>CM040186.1:43139049-43889049 GCA_022606455.1 Callitettix versicolor | reverse complement strand
CTTAAAAGTGTTTAATGTTTTTTTTAATTTCATTATAAAATGTTGTTTTGAAAAGTATCAATAGAACAAATTGGTCTTTTTTTATAAATAATGTTTTCACACTGACGATTGCGTTGAAACGTTTCAACTAAATCAGTTAAACAAACCATTATGGTAATATGAAATATTTGTTAGAAAAACGCGAGCTTTTTTAATAGGTCTAATTAACTAGTTTAATTTATTACCAAAATAAATTTATATATTCTTTAACATGATGTTTGGAAATTCGTTGCATCACGTCCACGAATTATTAGCGGCGATTACACTTACCGTTTAGGCGCTACGGATGCGTGCCACACAAACAGACATTAGTACTGAAATCAAACAGTCCTTGAACCTATCATGGCCCATAAATTCCCACAACATACGTAGGCATTTAATTGACTGCCACAAGGCGATTGCCCGATAGGTGTACAGTGTATCAGGCAACCTTGAGGCAATTTGTATTCTATGTTATGCGGTTATGAAGGACCAATCTAACAACCTTCATAACTTATGCGTTTTGTAAGCAATAATTAGTAGTACTATTGATCTATTGTGCACTGATTGCATGACTAAATAATGGCAAATTAAGAGATGACCGTGTTGAGATAGTTGAAGGCAGGGATGACCTTCCTATAGAGGTTATTGTGAAGTAAATAACAGTAAAAACAATGCACTTTGTTAAGCTGGCAGGATGTTCTTCAATAGTATCTGTTTTGTGAAAGCACATTTAAATAAACAATAATTCTAAATAAATGTTCGGCATACAAATCTTTTCATGACGTAACATGTCGAAACTACAGTAGGATTGTAAAGTATGCATAAGCAATAGAACGATATATTGTGCAACTAAACCTCTTCAGTTCTAGTTAGCAGATTGGTGCCCTTTTAAGTTAAAAAAATCCACTGTCTAGCACAACCAGCTGAAGATTCCTAGGGATTAAGCTGGAAACCAAAATCCCTTAAGCCTCCTGCTAGCAAAAGCCTCAAAATCATGAATTATGTGGCCTGCAGTATTCTCCTCTTTACTGCATTACCTACACATGACATCTCCGTGGTACATACCTATCCTGTTCATATGCACCCTCAACCCAAAGTGCTCAGTAATGAGCCCATGATTTTCTTGAGTTGTGGTCTGCCCAAGACGTCTGCCCCTATATGTGGAACCTTAATCAAGAAGCGCTTGCTATGGGGCATGCAGTTTAACCCTTCTTATCTAGTTTTGCTTGTTAATCCACCTACTTATAACGGACCGGGCCAACGATAGAGAGAAACAGATGCTAGTCCAGCTAGTCGGTCTGCCTCCTCATTACTCTCTACCCCCTTATGACCCGGAACCCAGTGAAGAGTAACTTGGTCCCAGTGACAGATCATTGAAGTTCTCCCGATACTCCTAGACCAGCTTGGACCGACTCTTAGGACCCAAAAATGCTTTGCTTGCTGCTTGACTATCGACGTAAATATGAATATGATCTTTCTGGATGGCCTGTTTCAAATTCTCCCGAACACAGTCATTAATAACAATACTTCAGCCTGGAACACTGTTGCATACTGTCCCAGGGCGACAGCTTTCTTCCCCCTTGGTCTCAGTACACTTCAGCCAGTGTTTGTGTGTCTTGGAGCTATCTGTATACCACATCCACCACCCACTTCCTCGGAAAAAACCGAACTAACTCGACGGCGATTAGGGATTTTTTTGTTTATTCAATTTTCTCAGGAACACATGTTTTTAAAAATTTCAAAATTCCCACAATGACTCGAGTTGTGAAACTCGATGATTTGATTTATATCCGATGAACCGATGTTGAGATATTAGGTCAGACGGCTACCAAATATGGAGCGAAGCTGTGTGGAATAAAGATGAAGGGCAACCAGAAACAGAGTTCAGTCAGTTTACATTTCCCCAACACATGATTTTCCTCCCCAGAGGGTCTAGGAACCATGTATTGTTGGACCATATGATCAGTTTTCATTTTCCATGCCACAGTCGTAGAGGATAAGTACAGAGGTGTTGAACTGTTTTAGTTCAAACTCGTATTGATATATGTATGTTTTACAAATTTATGTCATTTTAGCAACTGTTTAAGCATAAGTTTTTAGATAACCGTACAGATATCTTTCGCAAAGCCTGTATGCAAGTTATATCTGTACGTTTTTACCAAAAAGCAATAGATAAATCCGTGCAGATAACCATACGGTAAACTGAACAGATTTAACCGCTTGTTTGTAGGCAAAAACTTTGGTACACACACACACACACACACACCAACGAACGAACGCACACATTCATTCTTTCATTCCCTCTCATTCATACTATCCATACCTCTCTACGCTCATCACAGACATAATACACGCCCCTTATTCCCCTATCCATCCTACTCACATACCTTCTCTTGACCCCTACCCACCGACTCCTTGATCCCACAACCTTCCCTCTTATTCACACTCATCACTGATCTTGCAAACTCCCTAAAAATATCAAATTCATTCACACTTTCCAGCTCTCTCCTACTCATTCCTAACCCTTTACCTGCCATACCGATTTTACACTTCTCTTTCATTCTTCCATCCCACATATTCAACCAATACACACTCCGCCGACTCAGTACCACCGCACTCACACAACCCGTCCTCCATCATCATAAACCTGAAGTTGCTAAGTCCACGTACCAACTGGCATACGTGATGATCTGTGTGAGCCGTCCTTTTCTTACCTGTTAACCCACATACCGCTACCACTTCCTACCTTTCCGATTCATTCCACCTCTCTGCCAGAACTCCACAACCATACTTTTCATCGCATTCTTTCCTCCGTCCGCTTAATTAATTTCTCTCCCTTTCCATACTATATACCTATACTACTTAACATTATACAACACAAATTTTTATCTACCTTTAGTCCAATGGCAGAACCACCACCCGAAACACACACACACACACACACAGACAACGTTCTATAGGCATAGCTCTTAACCAATTTCAACACACTTTCTCTGCCCACTTAACAACTTCCTCCTATTCCCCACATTCATTACAACCTCCATTCCACACACGAACACTCAGCCATAGATACAAACACTCCTGATATACTTTCCTCACATACTTACATCTTTTCGTTCGCTCTGTTCATCACATCCTCTATATGCACTCCTATTTTCATACCCACACCCCACTTAACCCCAGATACCCAACACTATCTACTACTTTCACCCTCTTATCTAAAACCACTGGCAACCTACCATTATCAAACTTTGCTTTCAACATCATATAAACGGCCTCATTATCCGACAGTGTTACAATTATCACACCAAACTTCCATCCTGCGCATCACTTCCAGTTATCCAGACTATATAGTCTATATCGAGGCCTGACGTCTCACCCCCAACGCAAAGATTTCTGCAGCTTTATATAATTGCCGCACAAATCCGTGGATTTATCTCTACGTCTGTAGCCACCTATGCTCTGGCAAAGTGACTTGAATTAGCAACATTTAAATACTTACAACCCAAAAGTTGTTTGGATTTAAAAAGAGAGGCGAGAACTTCACAGCCATTTCCAAAATTACTAATCGGCTAGCTGATATTTAAAAAAATCAATTTAAAGCAGGTAATTTGAATTATTCTTCAATTTACTTTAGAAGAATCAGCAAAATAAAATTAAAAAAATATGTTCTCAAAAGTGAATCACAATTTTTCCTTGCCTGAACTTCATAAATTTTAAATTTCACTTAGAATATTTTACGTTTAATGATGTTAAATATAAATAATCATTTGAAAAACATTCATCATTTAAATGAATGCATAAAACAATTTGTGCAGAGTTCGGTGAGTGCCCACTTGAGTCGGGCATAAATAAGAAGCTTTTCAGAAATAAACGAGAACAACCTGCTCACTGGAAGCTTAATGAAACATGATAAAAGCGGACGATTTTTCATTTGAATATTTAAAATGTATCCTTTAAAAGCAGTTGTAAATGAGGGAGTTAAATTAATATTCATTCAGATTTAATTAACTCCCTAGTTGTAACATACAGCATGTTACACGAAAGTTAAACGTTTTACGACTTGCTACGTAAAAAATATTTCGATATGGAAATTAATTCCTGTAACGGACATTCTTTTTTTTCATTGTATTAATTGATAACAACACTCTTAAACCTGTTGTAATGTTTGAAGTGATAACGGCGGTAGTGATGTGGAAACTGTAAGAGGTTCTTTTGCAAAAACAAGGTCTGGAAAGTAATGGATTTTTTGCTGAAAACTATCGCCATCATACAATGTTACGTAAGGGTTCAAAAAAGATATGTCCGGTGAGTTGCAAGTTTTAAGAATTAAAAGGTTTGAACAGATCCTCTCCGACAATGTCTAAAATGCCTCTCAAGATGAAATACTTGGTCAGAACTTACAGTCATCAAACAAATTTTAGAATGAAGGACACAAAATACAATAAGAAATTAAAATCGTTTATGGAGTCTTGAACGAATGAATATTTTAGTTCTTTTTCTTCTTATAAGTGCTACAATAAGTTTTAGGATCACATAATTAATTCCAAATTTTTCATGTGATAGTTGGATGAACACCTACTTTGTAGTTTTTGCTCTAGGACTGAAAATATGCAAATATACATTTCTTTCTTTCCCCGACGAATATAAAAAAAAAAAATACAAATCTTCAAGTTACTATAGGAAAAATAATAATAAAATTAAATAAAACAAACAAAATATTATAAGAATTATAAATTATATGCCTAAAACTATATAACAGTAACATATATATATATATATATATATATATATATATATATATAAAACTTAAGAACAACAACATATAAATCAGTTATTGTAGGGCTACACATTGGTCCTACAATAACAAGAAAATGGTGGTATCTGAAACTAAATAACAAAGTGAAAATAGAAACAAGAAATTGTAAGTAATAAATATAACCAAATATAAACAAATTGTTGCAGGGCTGTAAAGAGGGCCCTACAAAAAGGAAATGAATAAATTAAATTTTATTAAAAAAACGTTCAGTCGAAGAAGGAAATTTAGGATCCAGTTAATGGCCGAGGCGCTATCTTTCAACGTCTTCTGTAAACAATTGCTCAAAGCACACATAACACGTATATTTGTATATAAAATGAGTACTGTTATGAGTAGTCGAGCAATATGTGTCTAGCCGTGATGATTTCCACGCAGATTTGTATTCAGGTGTGTTCCCGCCTCCCATAAGAAATCCATGCGTTAGACAGGTAACCACCATCTCTTCATACAACCTCCAAGAACAATCAGCAATTTTAATTACCCTCAATTTTGTTGTTATTTATATAACAGCTAATTTTCCCATGCAAACACACAAGTACATTTACTGTTCAAACTGGTACGGTTACATTAGTCAATTTGTTTACTGCTAAAAATTTGTAAACGGTTTATCATGTTACGTCAATTTCAAGTAAAAGAGGAGTATTACAGCTAAGGGAATGTCTATGGCAACTACCCTCCACAAAATATCTAAATCAACGTCCACTTGTCATCGGAAAATAAAGTCATTTTGTCTAAAATTAAAGCATAAGTACAGAAATCTAAGTTCTGAATTTTTGCTTGACTTCGATAAGCCAATTTAGACTAATGAGGACGAGAGATCGGCGTTAACGGGAATTGGAAAACTTCGGGCAGTAACTGCAGTCCAGAACTTACGATCTTCAGTTTGAAGGACTATAGATCGGCAAACTGACCGATCCATTTCGGACATCCCAGCTTTTGTACGTGCAGACCAGGAGATCTGGTAATTTAAGACAGATTTATTAATTTGGTAAACGTTAATTTAAGCCAATTTTATTCAAACTTGGTACAATAATTGTTTTTAAGCTCGCGAAAGTTCTTTAACGAGCAAAATCTGTTCACATAATGAGAGAAAAAAAATTCCAACTTCTTTTTAAAAATCTCATTCAATGGTACTCAGCATTAAAATTTACGTAAATTAGCAATTAAAATCCACTGAAAATCAATTTGTCGGTGGTCAAGGTTTAATTTCGTATTTACTATGAAAGTTTTTCAAAATGATTCCAAAATTTTTTTTACATTCTTTGCAAAGTTAATTAAGGTCTATGCCCATTTTAAAATGAGCTAGAATATTTTGGTAACGTGATAGGATGCTCAAACCACGTTACCATGCCGCAATTAATACACAATTAATTATTCTCCTATAATGTCGTTTTATAGACCTAATTAAATTTTCAGTACCGATAAGTTGAATTGTAATACATTTTTGTTAGAGATTTCCTACATTTTTGCGCAGTACAATTGCCTTTAACACAGATATATTTTTTCAGTATAATTCGCATTTTGTTCAATGTGGGTGGTACGACTGCCGTGTTTCCTTACGTGTTTGTACTTTTAATGTCGGCCATTTTGAATGCAAATCGCCTTTTTACTCGTGTAACAGATGCATACAAGAGCACACATATATTACACTGTGTAATTACTGTACAATGTTACACTCCCCCCGCCACCTCTGTGCGGATTGTTGAACTAGGACAAATGTGGGCAAAGCTTTGCCTTATGCCTGTAACTGGAAGTTTGGTTTTAATATTTAGGTGAATATTAGAAAATTACCGTTAGAAAATAAGTTATTGGAACTGAAATTACGGTAAGACCCAAATTTATGAACCGTCCTCTAGAATACATTTGAATAACATAAAAATGTTTATAATATTTGTAACTACAAGACGGACAAACATGTAAAACGATATTGTAACAGAAACACATACATCTAAACGAAAATATCAATGAATTTATATAGTGAATAAGTTTATTGGTATATGACCATATTGTTCTTTAACAAGTCAAAGCTTCTTTTCAATTTTTAAATAAAAGATAAATTACAAACACAACATTTTTATAAGATGTCCTATAGTTCAAAGCTTTAAAAAATGGTTCTATTAATCAAAACGAAAACACACTCCATCACAAATGACCTATATACATATGAAGAAATACAAGCATGTATTAATGAAATGGGAAGTCACGAATTATAAGTGGAAAAGTTACCCATCTTGAACTCTCACCAATATTTAGGATTTTTGAAGAGACTAAGACTGGTTTTTTTCCGGCGAAAAACTTAAAAGGTTATCATCGTCTAGACACGAATTTTAAATGACACACCAAAATATTTTTGAAATTATAATTAGCAATAAAAGTAAACATAAATAAACAAAAACAAAATGTTGTAACAACTGTAAATATTTACTTAGAATTAGATAATAATAAATCTTAAAACATCAATAATATATAAAAAACAAAACAACAGAATGTTCGCAATTAATTGTAAGGCTGTAAATTCGCCTTACAAATAAATAAATAAATAATACGAAAAACAAAGTAAACAAAATAAATCAAAACAAATAAATAACCAAATATATACAACTTGTTTGTTTCAGGGCTGTAAAGAAGTCCTGCATCATTATTTTAATTAAATTTTATTAAACAAATCCAGAAGATGAAGGAATTTCAGAGTCCGGTCAATGGCAGAGATACTACCTTCCAACATCGTCTGCACACTATTCCCCAGACCACATATACCATGAATTTTTATGGTTGTATTTTGAAAACCATCACAGTCTAGCAAAATATGTTTTACTGTGATGGTTTCTCTACAAAATCCGCACTGAAGAGGGTCCTCGAGTTCTATCAGAAATCCATGCGTTAACATGGAGTGATCAGTGCGAAGGCAGGTAACCACAACCTCTCCTCTATGACTTGCACGTATTGACGACCCCCAAGGACGAACAGTTTTTTTTTTTTTTTTGATAAGGCACTGTAACAGAGCCTCTCAGGACTACAGAACGGGGGCACGACAGATCTACAAAGGTCGCAGTGCAACAGTAACACTAGAAAGTCATTCATTCGTATAAATCTAAGTCACGCATCCTTCGGTGTACTGGACAGGACTGTTAGTAAGTAAGTTTAGGTGATTCCTCCCGAGGGGATAGAAACGTAACTAGACCAGTAGCTTACGTATGAACATTATTTGCTCATTTTTACTGGGATTGTAGTAGAGGACCGCTATCATAATAAAACAATTGTGAAGAACATTGTCCTATCCACTGTTAAATTGTGAAAAACTTTTTAATAATTATATTTTCATTTTGAATGTTGCAGCTGGTGTTCTCTGTGTGTGTGGGCCTATTTGTAAAACTTCCTACAAGCCTGGCAGATACTTCTGGTAAGCCCACTTATTATAAATTTTAAAAAATTATTTTCTTAGATCTGAAAAAATAATAACTTCGTAAATTCACACTGAAATTTATGAAAAAACATTAACAAATCACTTAATCTTCACTAAACAATAGAAAGAAAAACTTACTTAAAATAAAATCTTTAATCAAACATATGTTTCAAAATCACAACACGTAAATATCTTTTAATAATAAACATTAAATAAAATATCACTAACGGAATGTTCTATACTTTAGATAAAAGTTACACAAAATTAATAAAATTAAACTAGTTATTATTGCTGATAGAGCGAAGCGAGACGAGGTGTCCGTTTCTACTCGAGGTTCGGTATTTTGTTACGGAGTTTGGTCGTCGCATAGAACGATTGTTTTGAAATTCGGTATAAAAGTACCTCGTAAAAATCCTGAACGACTTGAGTGTAAGATTTTTCCTATTCACTACCGTTTCAAGATGATTGACCCTGATTTAAAGATGGCGAGTGTTCGCAAATTTTCGCCAAATACACTGGAAGATTCTTTAAAAATTTGGAACGAAGGTACCTTGATAAAACCCCAAACGACATCTGCGTAACATTTTTTCCGATTTGCTCCGCTTCAAGATGGTGGCCTCTGTTTTAACGATGGTTGTAAAACTGGTTGAATGGCATGACTTGTCATAATTTTGCCCACTGCATGAAGAAAGAGCATAACATATCCAATAAAGTTGGTTAAGTAAAATGTTTAATAAATATTAAAGTAACCTGTTAAATTAGCGGAATAGGTTACGAAGAATCAAAGCGCTGTCGTGGAGCGGTAGTCAAGCAAAGAATATACTGCGATATCTACTGTTTTTTGAACTACCGGAAACAGCTATAACTGTTTTGAAATAATGTTGAAATGCACCATTTTCTGATTCAAAAATCGATTATTATGATTGAAGTGTTCTGGAATCATTATTTAGTAATTTTAGAGTAAATTTCGTTGTTATTTAAACAATTTTTGATGTTAAAAACGATGTCCTTAGATAAGCCCACTGATGTACAACGCCAGCAGAGACATGCAGTTTCTTACGTAGACTACGAAACAGACTACGGCGAATATGGTTACCCCAGAAATCCAGGACATACCTCCCAGAGACATTGCATATGTCCTGTCGGATATTACCCGCTCTCACGTAGAACTCCTCCAAACAGACGGACCGGATACCCCGCACAACGCGGTGGAGCACGGAGAGGAAGCGGATATGACGGCAGATACGGAAGTCGCAACGGTTACAACCCGCGACGCAGGGGTACGAACTGGTGGTTCGACAACAGAGACGACTATACCGACGAAATCCTAGTTTACAGATTCTACACCGGAGGCTACAGAACAAGAGTGCCGGAGTGCTGTTACTACGCGGGGCACAGAGTTACCAGGAGGACCACTAGAAAACCAGTCAACTTCTTCGGTGTTACTTGGAGTAAAATTTTACAATACGACGAACCAGAAGGAACTGATAGCTTGGATGAAGATAAAGGATTCGATAGTAGTGAAGAACAAACTACCAGTAATAGTGACGAAGAAACTACACTCGAAGTAGAACTGGTGGAGACAGAAGCTCACACAACAATAGAAAATATAACAAAAGAAAGTTTTTGAAAATAAGAATTAATGTAAGAATACTGTACACTTTTAAGTGTAGAAATAATGAATCACGCCTTCATACAAATAATTAATTTCGCACGGCAAGATTTATATTTTATCATTAATTTTTTCTGTATTTTTACAATAGTAAAATGCTACAATACGTATATTTTTAATAACATAAAAATGTTGTTTTTCCTCACAAATCGTTACTGCCTGTCATAAAAAGATTTTTCCTCTAGTTTCTCTGTTTCTCTACGACTAACGATTTTTTTCTTAGTTATGAAATAATTCACGTATCCTTCTGTTATTTGTTATCCCGAACCAGTTCTACAGCCCGTTTTATCTTTTCTTATTTTGATATCCTTTATCTGTGCATCTCCTTAAGTACTGTACTTATTTTGTTTCCAGTTAGCCTTTCCTATTCAGGTGTTAGTAAAACGTTTTTATTCTCATTATTGTTACTATATTTCTTACAGGGGTATTTCTTAATATACTTTGTCATTGTATAGTATATGTAATACTAATTTTGGTTTTATTTCTCCTCATTACCCCTATCCTCCAAAATGTCTCGGGGATCGTGATATTATCCCCTCATATCACGATCTTCTTGCTCTTTCCTTATCCTTTTTTACAACACATTTTCAAAAAATATTAACTTTGTCTACAGGCCGTTAGAGATCTGTTGCTGAACTATGTAACAATGATAGCTGGACTTGAGTTTGCATTTCAATGATATTCAAAATATAAAAATAGTTTCCTCCATATTTGCAAAAAAAATTTACAAAATAATGTGTAACTATTTTGGTCATATTTTACTTAAAATGAATACAAAAAATTCAATAGGCTTTATTTTCCTAAAAAAAAGAATGAAATATATTGGGAAGAAACCGAAAAACCTATAACAAAAAATTTATAAAAATCTGTTTATCTGAATTTATCAAAACTTTGGTCGTACATGAACCTACAGTTATGAATGAATGTGTGGGTTTATTATTGTAATTCTTGAGATGCTCAATTACAGTGCCTATTCTAGTCCTAATCTCTTCACGTCTTGGATTTGGAGAAGATTCAAGTTGAGTAGCTTCCCCCACTTCTAATTGATGACTTCTGAGTTCCTTATTGAGATGCTTGCAAACGCTTGCTCTGCTAATTCCCTTCACATATTTCTTTCTCTTGATCCTATAACGGATCCTCCATTTGGCCAGTCGTTATGTTGTGTTGTAAGACCCAGCTCATTCTGTTTTAAGTTGTTACTTATAGAAACATCAACAAGTTGCTAGAGAAACGTGGTCTCCCAGGGTTCCATCAGCACGGGTCGCTTTACACTTTAGAATTAGCGAAGCTATGTAAACTAGTGAATGTGAGTAAATGAGTGAGAGCGGTATGAGCTAGAGGTATGGTAGGATCGCTAAGCCCATCAGCTGCCTCTACCCGAATGGCCATAGTCAAGATTTTATTCGATTTACCAGGATGAGGAAACAACGTTCAAAATTGGTTTATAACTTCACATTACCAATTGTAAACATTTTATTAACTATCGTGTGTAATACTTTTGAATGAAAACAAATTGTTCGCTAAGCCTGATAGTTTTGCAATACAGATATTACTGTATTGAGATATCAGGACTGTCGTTAATGCGCTGATCATCTGTGGTCAGCAATACTCTAAGCAGCGTCGGCGAGACTTTTTCTTTATATTAACACCAATTACACTTACTGCTGAATAAAATAAGAAGTGTAAGACTAGATACAATCTTCTCAAGCATATGTGTCGCTAAGAGAATGTTTTATTCCATACCAATAACTGTGGCAAAGCTGAAAGTCTATTTTGTAAAATTAAAATTATAAAAATCTATACAGATCTACTATGGGTTAAGGGTAGGTTGAGTCGTTTGACTCAAGAAACTGATTTATTTATTTTTTAAATTTTTGTAAGCAAAGACACCATAAGTTTATTATCGCCCAAAACAGAATCGGAAAAAAGATTATCAATGATAAATTTACTTACATATAAAATAAAAAAGAATTTTTGCAAAAGTAAAACAAAAAATTTAAATATAACTAATTTTTAAGAAATAAATAATAGTTAATAAAACTATACAAAGATAAAAAAGATAAAGTTATTTTGAATAAAAAGTAATAAATACTATAATATTTAAATAACATGGAATGTTAGAGTGCCCCAGCAATGGAAGAAAGCAGAAGTTCTGTCGCTTCTTAAGAAGGGAAAACCAGCCAATGACCTCAGCAGCTACAGACCAATCTCTCTTACAAGTGTGACCTGCAAGGTAGCAGAAAAAATGGTTGAACGCAGACTTAGAGAGTTCTTGGAGTCAACAGGAGCCATAAGTGAATGCCAGGCGGGTTTCCGTAAACATAGATCCACCATGGACCAGGTTGTAAAATTTTCACAGGCAGTAAAGGATGGTTTCCATAAAAGACAGTCCACTCTGGCGGTGTTTGTTTGCCTATGACAAGGTGTGGCGTTTATTGCTGTTAAAAAAGTTGAAACAACTGGGTGTGTGTGGAAACATGTATCAATGGATCCGAAATTTCCTATCCCAGCGATTAATAAGATGCAAATTTAATAATTCAACATCTGGCTATCGGCAATTGCAGCAGGGACTACCGCAGGGAGCGGTTCTTAGTTGTCTGCTCTTCAACACAATGATTGATGATTTGAAGAATGCCATCCAGGCACCGGGTGTCTCGTGTCTTTTCTTTGCTGACGATGTGGTGATTTGGGCAACTGGCAGCCACATCAGGGCTCTTGAACAAACGCTGAATGCCTCAGTTGCGCAATTAAATCACTGGGCTGACTACAACAAAATGGAGGTGAATGCAGAGAAGACAGTTGCGCAGCTCTTCACCCTGTCCACTAAGAAGCATTCTGTCAAGATAAACTACAAGGGTAAACTTCTTCAACAAACCTCAGAAACAAAGTACCTTGGTGTAACTCTTGATGCTAGGTTGTCGTGGAAAAAACATATATCTAATACATCCGAGAAAGCACAAAAACGGAACAACTTGCTGAAACGACTGACCGCAACCAAATGGGGGGCTACACAGGATGTGCTCGTGACTGCTTATAAAACATATGTTAGGCCTGTCATGGAGTATGGCAGTGAAGTGGTTTCCTTGTCTTCTGCGGCTAGTCTGTCTAAATATGACGTAGTACAGAACAACGCCTTGAGAACCATCACTGGCGGAGCCAAGTCAACTCCTGTAGCGGCATTGCAGTTGCAAACGGGTCTGGAAACCCTAGAGTCCCGTAGAGATAAGGCAACACTCAAATTTTGGGAGAGGGCTAGAAGAATATACAATAATCATTGGTCAAATTACAGACATGCAACTCAGCGGCTCAAGACGCAGCTCTCTCCTTTAGAGCATGCCGAGAGACTAATAGAAAAATACCAGCTACCAGCAGGAAATGCCGCACCTGTTAAAAGTTACACGGTAGTTGTTAAGGCATTGCCAAACATACGCCTAAGCCTTCAAAACCTAAACCCAGAGTTGAACAAAGCAGAAGTAAACCCCTCAGAACTGAAGATCTATGCCTTAGAAACCATTAATAATATCTACCCACCTGAGGAATGGTTACATATATATACAGATGGCTCTTATACTCTGGAGGCAGGAGGAGCGGGTGCGGGATGGCACTGCCACCTGTTCGAGGGATCGTTGGCGGTTGGAAGGGGAAACACTAACTTCGACGGTGAAATGAATGCCATTTACGAAGCGACCTGCAAGTTGCGGACATTGTCACTGACTCCGCATAGGTTGGTTTTCTTTGTTGACTCTCAGGCAGCAATTGTGGCCCTGAGTAGCAATTCCCCAACGGACTGCCTCCGCACTGTTCGATGTCGTGCCAGATTGGCTGAACTCATTTCGGAGGGCTGGATTCTTTGGATCCAGTGGATTCCTAGCCATGTGGGAGTTCCTGGCAACGAGAGGGCAGATGAACTTGCAAAAGGGGGAGCGTTATCGGAGCAACCAGCGATACCTGTGACTCTTGGTGCTGCCCGCAACCTGATAAACAGTGCCATTGACTCCTATTCAAAGGCAACCCTGAAGGATCAAAGCAAGGGGAAAAGGTGGGAAAGCCTCGCCTCAATGGGACCCATTTCTAAAAATATGGAGAGGCCTGCTGCTGTCGCCCGATTCCGTCTAGCTACCGGACACGATTATCTCCAGGCACACTTACACCGCATTGGAGTGGTGGGGGACGATATCTGCCCATTATGCCGATCAGGCAGAATGGATGGCGAGCATCTGATGTCCTCTGTGGAGTTGCGGAGTGCGTCGGGGGAGATCACTGAGAGATACTGGGAGGCTCGTCGTCGAATGGCTGAACAGCCAAGGACAGGCGTAGGCTAAAGTAAAGTAAAGTATATTTAAATAACAATGCATTAAGAATAATACATGAAAAATTGATTGAATTTTATAAAATACATTAAAATTAGTACTCGGTCAATAGCCGAAGCATCATCTTTTAAAGTTTCCTTTAAAGTACTGCCTAATCCACACAGCCGGTACAGGTTACTTAAGCCATTACAATCTTGCAGAGTACTTTAATTTGTGATGTGTGATTCACAAAACTCAAAATCAGGTTGGTCTTCGCGTCCCATCAGAAATCCATGTGTCAAAGGGAGCGACCAATACGAAGACGGGTAACCACAACCTCTACCCTACGATTTGAACGTATTGACGACCTCCAAGGACGAACAGTATTGTTCATTCCCTTTAGTTTATTACTGCCAATAGCTGGCCACTTATTTTCCCAATGCATATAATTTAATTGCTTCATATAACACAGAAAATCTGAACAAATAACACATTTTGTGCTAGGCGGCAGTAGAGTTGCTTCCTTTGCTGCTATATCCGCTCTAGTGTTCCCAGCTATCCCACAATGAACAGTTATCTAGAAAAATGATACCAACACTTCGTAGTTCAAGCCTTTGGATGCAGCACAAAATACCTTAACAAGAGGATTTCCTGAGTGCATATCTTGAATAGCCTGCAGTACACTTTTAAAATCACAGCAAATTAGGCAATGGACAGAATCGGATACAACTGTGTTCAAAGTCTTAAAAATTGCGAATAGTTTTGCGGTAAATACGATATAAAACCGAGGGTAATTCATACTTGTATAAATTGAATAAATTGCAAAACTTTCATTATTCTTCGATTTTGAACAAAACTTCTGAAAATATACAAGGTGAAGATTGTTGTATTAAAAGATGATAGTAAGAAATCGAAGGTTGGCATAGTAATGAGTCCATTGAGAACTCTCAAACATTGGGTATTTCAATACTTAAGTCGGAAGAAACGCAGGAAGATCTAACGTCAAGCGGAATATGCGGACGAGCTTCAAATTGTCGGAGCAGTTGACATTTCTTTAGTAATATTATTGACGAATTTGCAGCAAAGAAAACCAGAAAAGTTATATTTTAATTTACTTCTTTTTCCACAACAAGTGAGGTAATAATGGTGATATAATTTTACTGTCATCTTAACTTTAACAAGTTTGTTCATGAAGGATATTGAATGATATTAAAAATTCTGAAATATACGACTGCTGTTTGTTTTAATGGCTCAGTTCTTATGATGTTTTTTTCTCTTGAAGCATTAATCTCTTTTTTAATTTCATATTTTGTTATCATAAAAATAAGAATCTTTATAGTAGATCAAAATTTGAGCCAATCTGATGAACCAGTCAAACAGTCCAATTTTCTAAGTTTTTTTTAGCAATACGTAATACAATTTGTAATACAATAATTTTCCTGCGTCATTTGTATTCAAAGACAGTTTAAAGTTATAAAAATGACCTTAAAAAATTTTCTTAACATCTAAACTTTATATAAAAACGAGAACAAGGGATGGCGTAACGGAAAAATAAAGCTTAAGGCAATAACTGCGGTATCGAGCCTGCGACCTTGACGCGCAAGTCAGCAGACTGTCCGGTGACTGAGCCATCTCTGTTACGCCAGCCTATCTTCAGATCATCCAGTATTGCCTGTATTTAAAATTTGAATGTTAAAGCCCTTGAGTGACAATTTCGCAGCTTCTCTAATCTCTGCTGTAATATAAGCGATCTGCTTATCCCGACATGTTCTAAAGTTAACACTAATTAGTGGTATCTGGTACGATCAACTGATGACACCGTTGGGAGTTTTAAAGTACTCACGTGTGTAACACAGCGAACTAAGCTGTTAAGTTTATAAATACAACTCACTTGTGTTTGTGTGTCTTTGAACAATAATTTCAGAAATATTCACCTTCCTAAACGGTTATCTAATGAGAAGCATTAACTACCGTATTAGTCAACTTACTCATATTTGTTTGGGATTGTGCAAGAAGAATAACAAAAAATTACTTGAATTAAATAATTTATTTAGAAAGCTATTCGCCTAATTTTTCAAAATCAGTTATTGGATAATTTCTAGTCATTTGTGAAAAAACATGCCGGTATTGAAAATTGAAAATTTTACGGAACAAATTTAGGGTAACTTAAATCTGATAGAAACAGACAATCAAACCTGTGGTCGAAGTTTATCTTATATTTACTACTGAAACGTAAGTACTTTGACTTATTTATCGGCATAAAACTGCAAAGTTGAGTAAAATCTTAAGTGTAACTTGTCTATCCGCTCGAGGCCCTCGAACTAAAAGTGGACAGTCGGTTCACCTACAAACTAGACCCCTAGAAACTAACAATGTTGTTTAAAACTGCTAAACCATTCAAAACGCTCTTTTCGTTATTTTGCACCGATATAAAAATACTTTAACGTAAAACATCAATAATGTTATTAAAATTATTTAAAATGCAGATATTATTAAAATTACTATTATTCAAGGTCATGCCAATTTTTGAGATTGTATCTTTTTTAAAAGAAATAAATGCATGTGTGGAACCTACTCAGTTACGAAATTATTTTAGGATGAGTTAAAAAAATTGGTCATCCATCTTGTAAATAATTTTTTTAAAATAGGAAGGTAGTCAAGAGTTAAATGATAAATTTCAAAAGAAAAACAATGGTGAAAACTATGCATAGATACCTCAAACCATTTCGAAGAGAACGTATTCACATTTTAAAAACGAAAACAGTTGTGAATTTGTTAATTTTAGTTGCGCCAGCTTTTATCTACAATACTGTTCAACGAAATATTAGCTTGAGCTTCAATTGATCCAAAATCCAGCCAAACTATCGTAATCAAATCTTTATTACTTATTTACAGTTTATACAGTTGAGATTATAAGCTAACAATAATAAAGAACAGTGTATCCCTTCATTGTTAATTGTATTGCAAATGTTTATGTTTCGTGATGGACTTTATAATCTCCAAGTTTTGTAAAAAAAACCTGTGACTCACATATGTAGTCAGACAAAATACTGTATATCTGAAGAAAAATGGGTAACTCATTAAGTCCATTCATTGTTGATCTTTTTTTGTTAAAAATTTACTTGATTACTGTCGTCCGAAAATAGAAAAGAAACAATTTAAAATATGAAAATCGATTATGGTAATATCCTGGTTACCAACGAGATAGTTATGGTTATACCAGGAAAATTAGTTCAACCGTTTGAAAATCCAATTTCACCACCGAAACCAGCGTTGAGAACAGCATACATTAGCGTTTCAGACTTTCAAGAAAACTTTTGACGGCGGTCATGGTTCATTTTCGTTTTTCAATACAGTTTGGAAGTTTCAAATGCAGATTTTAATATTGATTATGATGGTGAAATAAACGTTAGCGAAATTTGCTTCTATCACGTCAGCGAGACAGGATGAAACGTTCTCTTGTATTGTTAAATTGTGACTAATAAAAGTGTTCTTGGCTAGCTTTAAATTCGCGAGTGAAATCAACCCGATGTATGTCACTGCTGGACGACACAATATTTCTATTTTGACAGGCATTGTACCAAATGCATTTATTGTTACTTTTCGCAGTACACGAGTTGAACAATTAATTACAATTAAAATCATATAAATTATAATTAAATATGAATGTTTAATCAACATATGTAGGTCAATATTATACCCATAGCATTTCTCTATTGACTTGTACCTCTCCCAGATCCAAAGCCACGCTGGTATTCGCAAAGAGTTTCCTCGGGAGATCTATTCAGCCTCTTCTGCAGGAAACTTTGTATGCTACATTAAGTAACATAATCCCTGTATAGCTGTTACACTGCAATTTATCACACTTCTTGTAGACAGGACAAATGAGACCAATTCTCACTTCCTCTGGCCATTTCCTTTCTTTACCAATTCATACCAATCTTGAATGTTCCTAATTAAATCCTGTCCACTATATTTCAACGAGAGGTTGATCTTCTCCTGATGGTTTCCCACAATCATTCCAATAATTTACTGCCATTTTATGTTATCCTATATAGTGTAAAATATTCTACATAAATTCAGTGTTGTGTACAATAAATGGTTTAGAGTTTCGATTAACTGTCAGGTTAATTCTGTTATCTGATATTTTTAAACAGCCTTCCACAGTAAATAATTTGTAATAAATAATAAAACAAACTTCTAGACCAAACAAAACACTGTAACTTGACATAACGTATTTATAGCATAGGCGACGGCAACTGACACTAATTGCTACCCTAAGCAAATATTGATAATCGAAAAGTAAACGATATCATCTACTGAAATGGGATAAAACTACAAATAGTGTCAACAAATTCCGAAATCGTGCACGAATGTTTCTATTCACAGATAAACGCGCTATTTACGATAATACCATTCAGCGTATAAGTCGATCACATAACAGTCAGGTGAGTACTCTAAATGGCGCGCGTTGTACTCTAGCATATGTTAACTAAAAACGTTAAGTACGGATAATTTACTGTATCAAAGCCCTACGTTTGTAAAATTTGTATAATACATAGTTTGAGTTAAATAGGAAAATTAATAGATTTGCTACATTTTCTAAAATAATAAAACATTCTGTGCTATAAACAGTATGTTATTTTTTGTGTAACACCACAAGTACGGGTGGTTATGCTATCCGTCTATACTTGTCATTTGTCATTCCAACGGTACCGAGAATGACTATTAATTGAGACTCTACTATTTTGTATATAGATTATATACTGTATTGAGTTATAATACTCTACTATTTATATATAGATTATATACTGTATTGAGTATAATACCTCATGTATATATACTATACTGTGCCATGCCAAATTTAATGGAGAATATTATTTTTGCCTTTTTTTAGTGTAGTGTATTCTATTGCAAGCAGTATATGGTAAAATATTGTGATACCCTATAGTATAGTGTAATTAGAAGTTCTGTATTAAACCCTAATTATTGTATTTAGTGTATTGTATTTGCATATACATCGTATTGTATGACAACTTAGTGAGTTGTATTCAATACACACATATTGTACTTTACTATAAGCTATAACTGCATTTTCCAGTGTGATCCAGGAATGCCACATTTTAAGAATTAATAATTGTAAATATATTTTGTAAAGAGTAAATTATAAGAAACGTAGTAAAATAACAATCAGTAAAGTGGTCCGATATACGATAAGGTATATTAGTGAGGTCAGAGATAAACAAGCAACAGACACATGTGCGGCTCGAGGAAGCGAGGATGTATCCCCCGGGGAACGGCAGTGAAGGAGTCCTCCCGTGTGTGGAGCGAGATGAAATACAACACTGTACTGCATTCACTCCGTTATTAGTGAATTTTCATTGGACGATCATCAAGGTAAGGCTCAAACCTAGAACTTCGTGTGTGCCTGTGTGTGTGTGTGTGTTTGTTTTTGTTTGTTTCATTCGCTTCGGTTCGATTTGATTCAAAATTATTGGCGAAAATGGCTTTTTCTAATAGCATAGATGCACACATTCGTTACCCATCGAAATCCGAAGGACGGTTTCAAAATGGCGGGCGTTTCGAATCATAAAATAATTTATCCAACACTTTCATTTAAACTCAGATTTTTTCCACCGTAATTAGCGTTAAAATTTGCATAAGTTAGCATTTTAAACGTCCAAAAATCCATTGAAATTAGAGATTTTTAAAGATGTGCAGATTAATATATATTTTAATGCTGCTTTATTATGGTGAGATCAGATTTTACTAATGACGGTTTTTACTAATAATGATGATTTGACTAATCAGATGGTTTGCGGAAAACTAATGATAGAAATTAGCTTCCATCACGTCAGCTAGATAGATAATATTAATGTCGCGATTATTATTGACTTTTAACTACTGTTATTTTTAATATTTGGCTTCCAAACATAAACAC
This sequence comes from Callitettix versicolor, assembly GCA_022606455.1. NCBI lineage: Eukaryota > Metazoa > Arthropoda > Insecta > Hemiptera > Cercopidae > Callitettix > Callitettix versicolor. Next base: position 43,868,904 of record CM040186.1, on the reverse strand, counting down.
GTCACGAGCACATAACTTCCCGAAATTAAAGAAAGAAATAAACAAGAATAGTTTCCGCGTTTTCAAGCAAATAGAGATTCATTGTTTTAAAATTTTTAATATTAATAACTTACGGTATTTTATTTTAGTATGTGTTCTATCACGTGCAGCATAATACGAGGGTGGAAGAAAAAGTCACGGAATAGAAGGGGTGAGGGGTGGGATATAAAATACAAGACAGACTGATAGCACTGGGACATCGGGAAGCACGTATTGTATGGCTCAGAACGTCCTGGGATTCCAAGAATAAGCCTGGATTGATTCCTTGTTTGAGAGGACGAGTGGGTTATTGTAAATTTATACATCATTCAGATGCATTATTTATATACCTTAGGCTAAAGCGAAATGGTAATACTGTACATACTGAAATGATTCTAGCAATTTAAAAATAGAGTTTGTTATTATTTAATTTTAAAAGCGAGACAATCAAAAGTGCTAAGGCCAATGGCGCAAAATGCGACATCAACATTTTGGGGAGAGGGACAAAATTTATTTGTATCATAACTATTTTAAAAGGGGATAAAATAAATATTGTTACAAAAATTGTTTAATCATATTTTCTTCAGAAATACTAATTGAAATTACTTTTATTCCTACTGAGCGACTATTTCTTTGAATGGAATATATATATATATATAGACACACACACAGACACAGTAATCTAATTCTAATCTATTGATACAAATTTCGCTAACTTGAAGACCAGGGTCTGGGTATTACTGCGATAGCCGCTCCAACCATTGTCCAATGGAAATTCGCTAATCAGGACATACCAATATATGCTTATTTAACTGAATCTAAATTCAATTCAGACATTACTTTATTTTTGAAAAAAATCTTTAAAATCCATTTAAATTCGTTTCTTTCAAGAAATTGAAAAGTTATGATTTGAAAACTTCCAGAAGATTAACTAAAAACAAATGGAGTGTAACAGAACACTAGACGTAAGAGATTACTGCATTTCTTCTTCTTCTTTAATACTCATTTTTAATTCGACTTTTGATTTACTTCAATAGGAAATTAAATGAGAAATGTATAATGCGATTTCTTATACGCCTTGGGACGCGGTGGCACGTTTAAATATTACTAGATGGCGCAGTGTAGCCGGAGTGCAGTAACTGGAGAGAATATAACCAAACTAAAACTAAGGCATCTGTAACGATAGTCTTTATATGTGGTGTTAGTCTAACATGGTGTCAGTTTAACATATGATAGTCCTCTTAAATGGTTTCTTCTGATACGTTTTAGCGAATTTTCATTGAAAGAATAAGCTATTAGAGCAGCCATCATAGTAAGACCAGAACCAGAACCTTGAAATGAGCGCCGATCATGACGTAAACGTTCCCGGAATTGGTCAATGGAAATTTATTTAAAGTACGTATAATATGTTAACCTTTTTTCCTTTAAAATCTCTCCTCCTGCATATCTCGTACATACATTTTCCACCGTGCATACAATTGTTGGAAATAATCCTGAAATCCATGCTTGAAAATTTCGTTTAGCCTCTTCTTCGCCTTTTCCATTACCTCTTGCAAAAAAGCAAAACGGTGTCCCTTCTATGTCATTTTCAGTCGTTGAAAGAGGTAAAAATCCGGTGGTACAAAGTCAGGAGATTAAGGAGGCTGTTCCAGAGTAGTATCATTGTGTTTGGCAAGGTTTCACCATCAGCATTGTCAAATCGTTTTTCATCTAACTGCATCTCGTAGCCGTTTTAGGATCTTGTACAGTTCTTTGTTAACTGTTTTCGTAGTGAAACACTTCCAACGTCACTTTACCCGTCTTCTGTCCAAGCGAAATTTTTCCTTTCTTGGTGATGGTTTTTATTTCTATTCAGAAGACTGGCAATTTCCAACAATATTTTGTTTTAATTTTATTTCACACTCAAGTTATATGTGATTTCGATATTATAATCAGTATTTAACATCTGCATATATTGGTATTTTCAATTTTAAAATTTCTTTGAAAATATAGAAATGAATCATTGTGAAATTAATTTTCGTATTTTAATGGAATTTAAAAATATCTTTTTTCGGATTTGGTCCCTGATTACCGATGATGAAATAGGATTTTTTAAAACTTGTTTCGCTTTTAGCATATTCATTTAAAATAAACATTTTAAAATTTGATATTGTATTGAAAATTTAAGAAGTTAATTTATTGGTGAGCGAATGCTGATTATGTTTTAAAACTTAGGCAAAAGCACAAATTAATATGCAATAATGTTACTTTTCCAAAATTCGTTTCTATCACGTCAGCGAGACGCGACTGTTACAGACTAAGTTCAAAGTATACTTGCTTTAATAAGCCAAGTAGGCGACTATTACAGACTAAGTTCAAAGTATACTTGCTTTAATAAGCCAGACTAAGTTCAAAGTATACTTGCTTTAATAAGCCAAGTAGGCGACTATTACAGACTAAGTTCAAAGTATACTTGCTTTAATAAGCCAAGTAGGCGACTATTACAGACTAAGTTCAAAGTATACTTGCTTTAATAAGCCAAGTAGGCGACTATTACAGACTAAGTTCAAAGTATACTTGCTTTAATAAGCCAAGTAGATTTGTTTAATGTTGCTACCAATACTTTATTATATTTTCATTTATAATTTTTAATGGCAGGTGTTTTATCATTGAAGTTTTTTTTGGGGAGGGACAAAAGATGAATAAGTAGCGCGTGGAAAAGTCCTCCGGGATATAAACATGAAAAGGAGGACCTCACTCCGTGTCGGGTGAAACAAAATACCCCCGCCAGTGTAGGGTTGCTTTAAGAAAAGACATTTTAGAGTAAAGTTTGAAGAAAAACATTATTGCCTTCTTGTGATGCCTTTGTTTATTTCATTCGCAATAACTTATACTGGAACATACGTTTTGTTTTCTGTTTTGGTAAAAACGGTAAATAAATATACTCTACTGACTTGCAATGAATAAATTTCCCACAGACATTGCAAAAAAAAATTACAATGTTTAAATAAATAATTGAAGCGCTTATATAAAAAAATGGCATTGATGTACGTTAACAAAATCAAAGGTGATTTTGATCACGTTCATTAAATCATACGTTAATAAAATGAGATTTTGATATTTGTTACATTAAAACTGTTTAACTTAATAAAATTAGATTTACACGTTGATTACATTACGTGAATAGGATTTTGGCGTTGATTATGTTATAAAATTAGATATTAAAGTTGATTAAGTCTATAAAATTACATTCCGGCATTGATTACGTTATGAAATTAAACAATAAAATTTATTATGATAATAAAATTAGATTCTGGCTTTGATTAAGTTATAAAATTAGGTAATAAAGTTTATTATGTTAATAAAGTTAGATTTTGATGTTGGTTATTACGTTATGAAATTACATAATAAAGTTTATTATGTTAATAAAGTTATATTTTGATGTTGGTTATTACGTTATGAAATTACATAATAAAGTTTATTATGTTAATAAAGTTATATTTTGATGTTGGTTATTACGTTATGAAATTACATAATAAAGTTTATTATGTTAATAAAATTAGATTTTGATGTTAATTACGTTATATAATTACATAATAAAGTTTATTATGTTAATAAAGTTATATTTTGATGTTAATTACGTTATATAATTACATAATAAAGTTTATTATGTTATTAAAGTTATATTTTGATGTTGGTTATTATGTTATATAATTACATAATAAAGTTTATTATGTTAATAAAGTTAGATTTTGATGTTAATTACGTTATATAATTACATAATAAAGTTTATTTTATTATGTTAATAAAGTTATATTTTGACATTGATTATGTTATGAAATTAGATAAGAAAATTTATTATGTTAATAAAGTTATATTTTGATGTTGATTACGTTATGAAAGTTTATTATGTTAATAAAGTTATATTTTGATGTTAATTACTTTATATAATTAGATAAGAAAGTTTATTATGTTAATAAAGTTATATTTTGACGTTGATTACGTTATGAAATTAGGTAATAAAGTTTATTTTGTTAATAAAATTAGATACTGTGTTGATTACGTTATAAAAGATATATTTAAGGTGATTATGTTAATAAAATTAATGTTAATAAAATAAAATTAGATTTTGGCGATTAATTACGTTAAAAAATTAGATATTTAAATTGATAATGCTAATAAAATTAGATAATAAAGTTTATTATGTTAGATTAAAATTATAATTATTAGTTTATATGTTAAAATTAGATTTCGTCGTTTACTAAATTACAAAATTAGATATTAAAGTTTATTATGTCAATAAAATTATATTATGGCTTTGATCACGTTAATAAAGTCAGATCATTAAGATCAGATTTTAAATTACATTGAAAATAGGAAAATGAGTCTGACGATTTAGGGTTTATTATAGTGTAGTTTGAAATTTAAAATGTTATAATATGCAGATTTTAATATTTATTACGACAGTGAAACTAGATTTCCAAAAAAAAATCGTTAGGTTTAAAAAAATTGTAAATTCGGTTCTAGTATGGAAATTGTGAAGTTACATTATCTAATGCAATGTACATTGAACACGAGCCGAACTTAAATGCTTTAAGGAACCAAGGTTAATGTGAAGAAACGAATCGATTGGAATCGGATTTTAGAAACCGCAACTTGGCGATTTAAAGGAAACCATTCACTGCGGCAAAATAAATTGCATCTCTCGCCTCATTTGGTTAAGCAAACGTCGATGGATTCAATCTGTGAATGTGGTTGGAAGTAAATATTTAGGAAGGTCTCAAATTCAGCGCATTTTTGATTAACATATCGTCGGTATATTTCTGTACGCATCAATGCGGGTATGGTTAAGTATAATCGAACTCATTTACACCAAACTTGCGTAGCGCGAATTTCTCTGTATTACACAATACAATGCTTGACTTTGTGGTTTCCAAAATATGCTGCTTATATGTGGTTTGGGAAATTGTGTGCAGACAATGAGGTGAGATAATGCCTCGACCATTGACTGGATCCTGAAATTCCACTATCGCCTAGATTATTGTTAATAAAATTTAAGTAATATATTATTGTTTTAGAGCCTTCTGACAGCCCTGCAACAAAGTGTTTATATTTAGTTCTTTAATTATTACTCATAGAGATTTTCTAAGTTTTAGTTAGTTTATTTTTCTTGAATTAATATTTATTATTGCAGGGCTAATTTACAGCCTAACAATAAATTGTATGTGTTTTGTTGTTTGTAAGATATACGAATATATTGTTGCTAACTAGTTTTAGGTAAACATTTATAACACATTCCCAAAAAGTAATAACATTGCATACGTAAACGAAAAGAAGCGTTTATAATATAATGCTAAAATTGTAACATGTGTTAAAAGGTATGTTATGGTTAAAGATTTTGTATAATCCCAATTTTGAAAGAGTTGACAGGAATTTGCTTTATTTGAGCCGAGTTGAATTCAAAACGAATCGAAATTGCTAACGCTAGAGTGCTAAAACACACACATTAAAACAAAAACACACGCATACATCATATATATATATATATATATATATATATATATATATATATATATGTGTGTGTGTGTGTGTGTGTGTGTGTGTGTGTGTGTGTGTGTGTGTGTGTTAGAGTGAGTTTTAGAGTGAGAAGCGAGAGAGAGAGAGAGAGAGAGAGAGAGAGAGAGAAGTTGGTAGGATTAGTATTCGATGTTTTGGTACAATTAAATTCAAACGTGTCTAATGGCAACCACTCAGAATTTAAGAAAGACAATTTTTATCTGAAATTCTTTTGAAAATATATGCTCTCACCATTGTCATTAGAAATGATCTCACCATTCTTATTAGAATTAGGAGACATATTAGAGAAAAAGATTAAAATATGTTATTAATATAGTTTATTTTGGGCATTTGCCATTATTTGTGTATAGCCTATAAAGCAATAAACGACGTATCGAAAGTATGGACCAACTCTCGTTCTCCAGTGCTTAACTTACAACCTAAACATGGAACTATATGTTATTATTATCTGCGCATAGACCCTGTTGGATCACGCAAAGCACTCCGACTCATGTCTTGTTCCTTCTAATCCTCCACACCTCCCTCATCCTGTCCCCATGGATCCTCTTCCGCTCCTCCGTCCATTTTACCTCTGCTCTCTTTGGGATTTCATTCTCTGGGACCTTCCAACCGAGCATCTTTCTCCTGTATGCGTGTCTATCTTCAACATCTGTTGAGTCTATTGGAACTATATATATATATATATATATATATATATATATATATATATATATATATATATATATATATATGTATGCCCTGTTATGACCTCCGTTATGTATATTCATACTTTTAGACCTCTGCTTCAGTGCAAATATAGAATTCCAGGAACATCAGAACGAAGTAATAAATTGCAGGTTTTCTCAACTGACAGTATCTGTTATATACTGTAACACTATTCTTAATTTTATATATTACTTATAAGAAGAACGCAGAGCAACTACTGCTGGGATCCACAAAGGGCCGATACCAACCTTGTTGGCCGATACACTCCTGTTGTAGTTACTGTAGTTGCCGCAGATACCTGTGAGGCGCTTGTCACATTTCTATCAGTGTTGCCAGATGTACAATAATTATCGTACTTGCACGATATTTTACGTCATTGTACGGTCGAAACTTCAGGATTGTACACAAAATACGATAATCTCGTTATATGTTAATTTTATGAAATATATATCTTCACAGTGAAATATACTGTTTCGCTAACGCAGTAAAAATACATTTGTCATCAAAAACTAAGCAATTTATTGTAAATAAAACACAAGCTCTTAATTTATATTTCTATACAAAAACAGGGTTTATATATATCAGGACTAATATTATTCTAGAACTTCACAATTTCTTCACATTTTATAATTTCTTTGTCATTTTATCATGTATTTAATAGGTTATTGTTTATATAGTTTTATATTATGTTCCTATTTAGATAATTTGTCATAATACCTTTTCCAATTTACCAATTTTTTTTTAATAGCACTATTGGAAATATATATTTTTTAATTTCTCTTTAAAGATTCCAGATATTTTTTTTTAATTAAAGCTTTTGGCGAAAAGCACATGAAGTGTATCATCGCCATCCAGCAAAATATCCTACAGGCAGGGGAAACTAAATATAAATATTGTTAATACTATACTAAATCGATTCCAGATAAAAATAATGTCTACATTACAAATTACCTGTCCATGTTACTCTGGATAATAATAATGAAAGGTATTATTATTACCGCAGTTTAAGTTTTTTAAACTTAATTATTTCTTTAAATAATATTGTTTATTCAAACATTAGTTATTTCTTCAGATTTTCGATGTTATGTGACGAATTTGAATTACCTGCAATGGGAAAATGAGTGGGCAGCTTACGGAAATAACAGAGTTGAATTAAAAATACTGTTCATCTTTGGAGGTCGTCTTTACGTTCAAGTCGTAGGGGTTGTGGTTACCCGTCTTCTTATTGGCCACTACCTTTTGACACATCGATTCCAAATGGGAGGCTGGGACCAACCTTTTTGTGAGTTCTGATAATCACACATCACAGTTGAACATATTTTGCAAGGCTTAAGGAAGCTGCGCCGGCTGTGTGGATTAGGCAGTACTTTAAGGAAACTTTAGAAGATGATGCTTCGGCTATTGACTAAGTAATACATTTCTTGCGTCGCTTAAATATAGTTTATAAAATTTAATTAATATTTATTTATTTATTAATGTTATAATTATATTTTTCTCAGGGACTATTTACAACCCTGTCGTATTTTATTATTTAAATATTAAAACAATTTATTATGTTTTATTCAAAATACCTTTTTTTACTTTTAAGATGTTTCATTAAAAATTATTTTTTCCATAAAGTATGGCTATTTTAAATTTTGTTGTTTTGAACTTTGGAAAATCCTTCAATTTTGAAGTGGGATATTTTATCATTGATAATCTCTTTTGGATCCTGTTTTGGGCGATGATAATCTTTCAGGTTTTTCACCCACAAAATTCAAAACAAAACAAAAATCTAATTATTCACCAACGGTTATTATGAGTTTATTATTACCAGCTTCACTCCAGTAAGGTAACCGGAAGTATAACAGTTACGTGATCGATCCAGTGATTTGTTAGTTCCCAAGACACGTTACGTTATACAATACGTGCTTCCCCTCCCGCCCCTTTCCCTTAGTAACTTTGTTGTCTTTGTATAATTTCAGTATACATTTTAATATAAAATAACATTTTATAAAATATTCAAACACATGCATTTAAAGGAAATACTAAGATGCCGTAGAAGTTTTGTTTTTTGTTCTTGTAAAATTAGTAACGACAATTGAATTTTTTTTCGGCGAAAAACATTAAGGTTATCATCGCCGTCATGCAAAATGAAAGTATAAAAAAAATTAACAACAATTTACTTAAATAGGAAAATAAAACTACAACAAACTATAATAGTAAAATAAATTAAACAAAATTTTAAATAACATGTATAACTATATAACAATAACAAATACTTAAGAACTAAATAACAATGAATAATGAAAAAAATTTAATAACAAATCGTAAAAGTATATATAAACATAACAGAGATAAAGTTATTTAGACAAAATAAATAAATAAAATAACACGCAAAAAAAATTAAATTTTATTTAAAAAATTCAGACGATGAAGGAAGTTTAGGACCCGGTCAACGGCCGAGGCACTATCTCCCAACATCGTCTGCAAACAGTTGCTCAGACCACACATAACACGCACATTTTGGAAACCATCACAATCGAGCAGTATATGTTTTATAGAGATGGTTTCCCTACAGAACTCGCATTCAGGTGGGTCCCCGCGTTCCATCAGAAATCCATGCGTTAACATGGAGTGACCAATGCGAAGGCGGGTGATCACCACCTCTTCTCTGCGACTTGCACGTATTGACGACCCCCAAGGACGAACTGTACTTTTGATTATCCTCAATTTATTACAGCTTGTAGCTGCCCATTCATTTTCCCACTGTAGATGAATTGAATGTTTTACGTGACAAAGGAAGTCAGACACGATTACACGTTGAGTGCATGGCGGAAGAAAAGTTGCTTCCTTTGCCGCATTATCCGCTATAGTGTTTCCAAATATTCCACAGTGGCCAGGAATCCAGATAAATGATACTCTTGCACCTCGTAGTTCAAGTCTATGGACAGAGCACAGAATATCTTGAACCAGAGGGTTTACCGAATACATATCCTGGATTACCTGGAGGGCACTTTCTGAATCAGAACAAACTACGTAATGCAAACTATCGAATTCAATAGTGTTCAGAGCCTTTAAGATGGCAAAGAGTTCGGTCGTAAAGACACTACAAATTGAGGGTAATCCATACTTATATGTTTCGTCCAGTGAATAAAACGCGCACCCAACATTATCATTCATCTTTGAACCATCTGTGAAAATAAGTTTAGCAGATGGATATGAATTAGTCAGTCGAGAAAACTCGCGTTGATACACAATGTTAGGAGTGTTGTCTTTCAGGTATGTACACAAGGAGAAATCAAAGGTCGGCATATTCATTATCCATGGAGGGACAAGACAAAAAGACCTTTCAAACATTGGGGGTAGTACAATACGCAAGTCTTCAAAAACACGGGTTGTTCTAATGCCAACAGGGGCTGTAGCGTGCGGTCGGGATTCATAATGTTGGTGCAACTGATTATGGAAAACGGTATTATAAGCAGGATGCCATGGTTTACATAATACATTACATACGTAACTTAATTGTAACTGCTGTCTCCGACGAGAGAGTGATGGTTCGCAGCATCGGCGAGAATACTCACGACGGGACTTGAACGGAAGCACCAGAAACAAGACGGATTGCAGAGTTATGGACGAAATCTAGTTTCTTTAAAATCGATGGTCTAGCAGATGAATATACAATGCTGCCATAATCAATTCGCGCACGAATTACGGCTCGGTAAAACATCAGCATACAGGTCCTATCAGCGCCCCATTGAGACCCACTAAGAACCCTCAACATATCGAGGATTTAATTAATCGTAATTTTAAATCACGCACGTGAGGGCTCCAGGAGAGCTTTTCATCGAGTATTAGACCCAAGAATCGAACGGATGGAGAAGTCCGAAGCTGTATACCATCAAGATATAACGACGGAGCTTGGATCTGTCGACGGCGACTGAAAGCAATACACTGAGTTTTAGCAGCGGAGAATTTAAAGCAAGTAGTTCTCGTCCAGGTCTGCAACCTATTTATTACCAGATGAAGGGTCCTTTCGGCTGTTGCCATGTTTCTGGTGCTTACGTAAATAGCAAAATCGTCTACAAAGAGAGAACATCTTACAGGGGACCGTACATTAGACGTTATGCTATTGATTGCTATAGCAAACAAGGTAACACTAAGTACACTCCCCTGTGGAACACCATTCTTTAAGTAGAAGCGATCTGATAGCTTACTACCAAGACGCACCCTAAAATACCTATTATTGAGGATGTTTTTGATAAAATACAGAATCCTGTCTTGTATACCACATTGTTTTAATGTTTAGTATTCCTTGCCTCCAAGCCATATCATATGCCTTCTCTAGGTCGAAAAAAATAGCAACTAGAGTCTGACGCAAGAGAAAGGCATTCTGTATTGCAGACTCCAGCATTACCAACTGATCCATAGAAGATCGTTCTTGCCTGAAACCACAGTGTTCTTTTGAAAGTATGTTGTTTGTTTCTATGTGCCAGACCAGACGACGATTTACCATTTTTTCTAATAGCTTGCAAAGGACGCTTGTAAGAGAGATCGGACGATAACTACTTGGATCAGTTTTATCTTTACCTGGCTTAAGAATAGGAATTACTACTGCTTCCAACCAAGCGTCAGGAAACGTGTGCTCCTCAAATATACGGTTGTATATCTCGAGTAGAGAAAGCCTACCTGACGTTGGAAGATTTTTAATCATGGAGGAAACAAGGTTGTCAGGATCTGGAGCTGAATCTCTAGTAGACGATAGTGAAGATTCTAGCTCATGCAAAGTAAACAAACTATTCAAAGGAGATTCACCAGATTTGCCGACTGCTTCAATTCTATTTTTGTACCGACAAAAGGCACTACTATAGGCAGAAGAAGAAAAGCTTGCAAGAGATGACCCTAAAAGATTTACAATATCGGAACAATCAGTTAATATTACTCCGTTTCTCTGTTCAAGTCCCATCAATAAATTGGATGCACTAGAACCAGAAACAGAATGAAATTTCTTCCAAACAATAGATGGAGGCGTTGTCCTAGATATTGTTGAGATATATTGGGTCCAAAAATCTTTCCTATTCTGCCTGAAAATTCTATGTGCTTTCGCTCGTAGAATTTTATACCTTTCGAGATTTTCACTCATCGGACTTTTGATGAATCTACTAAGAGCTCTTCTACGTTGGCGTATGGCCTCCTTATATTCATCGTTCCACCAAGGGACTGGTGGACGTGGTGGATGTTTTTTTTTTTTTTTTTATTTATTATATAACAATTACAACTAAGAATTTACACTTAACAAGTAATTTACATTTGATATTACGATGTCACTTTGTTTGGATCACCATTCAGTAATGGAGTCCCATAAATTTTAAACACAATGTTCATGTGTTACTCTTGTTTTATTTATTATCGTCCACTAATATCCAAGGGCTTTGTTCTATTAAGACGGCGAACATCATCTGTGTTATTCAACAAGCACAACACTTCAGGATTGACATGTTTTTGTAGTCTGTTTTTATGCATGATTGCGTATTTCATTATTTCTTCTGAAACCGTATTCATCCTGAGGTCACGATGCAGGTCATCATTACGCACGAACCATGGTGCATTAACAATACTACGCAGAACCTTGTTCTGGAATACTTGAACAGCTTTAGCATTTGTTTTCTTCGTGCACCCCACAGCTGTATTCCATAAGTCCAAACAGGTTTGAGTAATTGCTTATAAATTAAAAGTTTATTGTGTAGGTCTAGTGTAGATCTCCTACCAAGCAGCCAATTCATTTTCTTGAATTTAATATTTAATCCCCTTATTTTCTTCTTGACATGCTCTTTCCAATGAAGTTTTGCGTCAAGCGTCATCCCAAGGTATTTTGCTGTATTAACAGGAGCTAATGAGTGACCATTTAGTTCAATATTGGTTGGGTTTATCTTTCTATTGGTAAAGTTTATGTAGTTTGATTTAGATTCATTTAATTTTAATCTCCATTTCCTTATCCAGATACTGACTTTATCAATAGATTTTTGAATTTTCAGTTTTGCTTCCTCTACATTATCCCCAACAGCCAAAATTGCAGTATCATCTGCAAAAGTAGCAATTACTGTATCGGAATCTTGAGGTATGTCTCTTGTATATAACAGAAACAAAATAGGTCCTAATACGCTTCCTTGAGGAACTCCTGCAGCTATATCCTTTATTCTAGAATATTCACCATCACATTTGACCCTAAAGCATCTTTCTGACATGTATGACTTCAGTAATTCATAAAATTGGTTTGGAAGATCTCTTTGTAACTTATATAATAAGCCTTCATGCCAGACTTTGTCAAAAGCCTGTGCCATATCCAGAAACAGTGATGAGCAGATTTTACGCTCTTCAAGTACTCTTTCAACAACATTGGTAATCCGATGTATTTGGTCAATCGTCGAATGTTGACTTCTAAACCCAAACTGATGATGTGGGATTAGGTTCCTCTCTTCAATAATAGGTTTGAGGCGTTTTACCAAGAGTTTTTCAAAGACTTTTGAGATAATTGGCAAAAGAGATGGGACAGTAAGATGCTTTCTCCCTGTGATCTTTTCCTGGCTTAGGTATCATTATAACCTCTGCTATTTTCCACTGTCTTGGGACATATCTTAGCCTAAAAGAGGCGTTTATCAAATGTAATAATTTTCGAACAGCCTTTTCTGGTAATTCCTTAACAATTTTTCCAGTTATTAATTCATAACCAGGAGCTTTATTAGCTTTTAAACCTGTTATTACCTTTACAAGCTCGTTGTATGTTACTTTACCAATATCCACTAGGTCGTTCTTTTCTATTGGTATTAATGTTTCACCTGCTGCTTGCGCCTCAAATGGTTTGAATGTGTTCTCTAGGTGAGCAGCAAACAAATCAGCTTTTTCCTTATTTGTTCTTGCCCAAGTATTGTCAACCTTCTAATTGGTGGAATATGGTTTCTAGGTCTCTTGATGCTTTTAGTGGCTTGCCATATTTTGTAGTCACTATCCTTATCTGACGATAGCCCTTCAAGATATCTAGAAATGGATTCGCTTTTAATTTGTTTCAATAATCTCTTAAGTTTATTGTTCAGTTCATTTAACTCAGATTTATATTGAGGCACTCGAGTTTTCTGCCACTTTTTACGGATTTTCCTTTTCTTCTGAATCAAATCCCGTACTTCTATCGGGTATGTGATATTACTCTTAGGTTTGGATAACCAAGGTGTACTATTCCAAGCTGATTTTTGGATATTATGGATGTAAGCCTCTACTTCGTCTTCCAATTGATCAGGAGTCTTAAGAGATGTTTGCAGTTCTATTCTACAACTCAACTCCTTTCTAAAATCATCCCAATTAGTTTTAAGATTTGTTAACTTAGGAAGTTCATCTTTTTGTATTATATTCCCACTTATTGTCATAATAACTGGAGAATGGTCAGAAGCCAACTCATAACTTTCACCAACACACACATACCCATCCGACACGCCTTTAGCGATGAAAAAATCAAGAAGATCAGGGATCTTTCTAGAATCCGATGGCCAGTAAGTTGGTTTGCCGGTGGAGTAGAAATCGCATTTAATTTCTCTCCCCGATTCGTATAATGCTTTACCTTTTGCAGTAGTCAATCGTGACCCCCAATAAGTGTTCTTTGCATTGAAGTCACCTCCTATTATAAAATTATGTCCTAGTGTATTAAAAGCTTTAAATAGTCCTCCTTCTTAGATTATGTCTAGGTGGACAATATATAGATGATATATTAAAGTATTTGTTTTGAATTTCACTGCAACTGTTGTAATTTGCATTGTTTCTAGCTTTATTTCAAAACTTTCATAGTGTTTAATGTTGTTTTTGATAAGGACAGCGGAGCCTCCTCTGGCTTTGTTTGAAGGATGATCCACATGATAAAGGCAAAAGTCTCTGATTTTAAAATAGGATTGATTAGTGAAGTGTGTTTCTGACACCAAGCAGATATCAATTTTCTCATTAATGAGGAACAATTCCAACTCCATGGCTAGCTGAGAAAGTCCATTAGCATTCCAAGTGGCTATTCATAAAGTATGGTTCATGTTTTCATTTTTTATTTTTATTCATATTGCTTTCTATCTTGCTTATTCTTTCAAATATTAACTTATTTGTGTGTCTTTGTTCATCTAGTTTTTCTAATATGATTTCCAGATTCTTTTCTATTGATGCTGTTCCGGAAAAACTTCTACCTAAGGCTTTCGCATATGTTGTCGGTGCCATACTAGTGTCGTTACTCGTACTGTTAGATGTTCTGTTGGATTCCTGTTGTATAGTAGGCCTACTATTTATATTCCTTTGAATATGATTTTTAATTCTTAATACACCATTTCTGCGCTTCTGCAATTCTTTGGCAACCTCACAGCCCCGATAATTTGCTGGATGTTTACCGTGACAGTTAACGCACTTTGGAGGATTGATTTTACTCACTGTGCACACCGCAGTTAGATGTTTCCCAGCACATTTTACGCACCTTGGGTCTCTCTGGCAGTACCCTTGAGTATGATTATACCCTTGACATCGCTTACACTGAGGTATTAGAGTGAGATTCCTTCTAAGGGGCTCAATTTTACCACAATGATAAAATTGATTTAATATTATAAATGTTATCAACAATCTCTTTGTTGTCAAAGTTAACATAAACAAAGGTAGACCTCTCCTTTTGTGTTATTATCTCACCATTCTCGTTTTCACTTTTTCTTTTTCAAGATATTGACTGCATCGAGAATCTTGAAACCTTGTTGTTTCAAGTTGTCAATAATATCATCTTTAGCTTTTGATGAATGTAAGCCTCTAGCCATTACTTTAATTGGCCTTTCATTCTTATCTTCGAACAGTACCACTGTATGTTGTCGCTCTTCAATTTTTGTGTAACAGCTCTGTAGCTGTCAGAGTCTAGCATGTTTACTTTCCAAACATTATTGTTTAGAGCAGTTAATTTATAGTCTTTATCTGAAGCAACTTGCAGTATTGTTTGCAAATTCAGAGTAACTGGCTACCCCAACTATATTTATAGGCGGAGGTTTTGTAATTTCATTTTAGCTCTTACATCCTTTGAATGTTTTATCATGTCTTCCTTACTTTGGCAGGAAGGACTCATCTTCTCTTCACACGTTTGCTCTTGTATTTCTGGAGAGAATACAGCTTTCCTTTTTTGTTAGGTCTTTTTTCTTGATAATCCATTCTGTTTCTTGAGCCAGATCCTCTTCGTCTGTATGGTATACAGAGTGTTCTAGTTTTTCATCACTATTTTCCTTATTTGAACCACTTATCTGAATCTCTTTAAGAAGACTATTCTTAGCTTTTAAATCCTTCATTTCTTGTCTTAGATCTAATACCATGTTCTCTAGTTCTTGAATCCTGTATCGAAGTTCATGATTTTCTCTTAACAAACTAGTATTTTTGTCCCCTGTGTTTGTACTAACTTTATCACTAGGGGATCTTATCATTCTTGAACTTCTCTTAAAAGGGTCATCCATAAGCAATGTTTGGCCCCCCAGAATCCGTGGGGCCTGCCTCTGTCGAGGTGGATTTTCCAGCACAGCTGGGCTGCCACCTGGGGTAAGTACATCCGTAGTTGTTTTGATCATTGCAATACCGTTGACCGGCTCACACCTGTAACCCTAGGCAAGGGGCCCTTACAAGGTACTACCATCCGGAGCCAGATGGACCAAGGTTTTTTAGAGAGGTGTTACTCCTCTATCACTCACCACTTCCTGTTACTTGGTAGAGTTGACCCTAAAATATTTACAATATCTGAACAATCAGTTAATATTTCTCCGTTTGTCTGTTTAAGTCCCATCAATAAATTGGATGCACTACAACCAGAAACAGAACGAAGTTTCTTCCAAACAATAGATGGAGGCGTTGTCCTAGATATTGTTGAGATATATTGGGTCCAAGAATCTTTCCTACTCTGCCTGAAAATTCTACGTGCTTTGGCTCGTAGAACTTTATACCTTTCGAGATTTTCACTCGTCGGACTTTTGTTGAATCTACTTAGAGCTCTTCTACGTTGGCGTATGGCCTCCTTATATTCATCGTTCCACCAAGGGACTGGTGGACGTGGTGGATGTGGGGAGGTTTTGGAGATAGTTTCCTCTGCTGCACATAAAATTTGTTTTGTGAAATTGTCTACTACGGCATTGATACACGTATGATATGCAATATCTGGTGATACGAATCTCTTTGAAAATACTTCCCAGTTCGCTTTTTTAATAATCCAACGTGGCAAACGTTGATTCATAACAGGGAGATTACGAAAGGTAATATTAATAGGAGTATGATCGCTGCCATAAAGATCAGGTAATACCGACCATTCAAACTTTGTCGCCAAAACTGGACTACAGAATGACAAATCAACAGCTGTCCATCCGCCGGTGGATGCTGCCAAATGCGTGGGTGAACCGTTATGAAGAAGACACAAATCTAAAGTAGACCGTATTCTCTCAATACGTATTCCCTTTGAGTTGCAGGATAACGAACCCCAGGATGTATGATGGGCGTTAAAATCGCCTACTAGTAGGACCGGCGGTGGCAACTGGGATATCAAATCATATATTTCATAATTTTGAAAATTATAGCTCGGCGGCAGGTACAGGCAACAGATAGTAAGTCTGAATGGAACGGTAGTCTGAACGGCAACAGCTTGTAGTTGAGTTACTATGTTTACAGGAACCGATGCGATTGAGTCATGAGTCAGGATGGCGACACCACCCCTGGCTCTGTCTTCAGCGTGGAAATCCGTCCTGAAAACAGAATAACCCCTAAAGTTGAAAATGTGAGATTCGTGAAGGTGCGTTTCTTGAAGGCATATTATTAAAGGAGACGAATCCCTCACAAGAACTTTTAGGTCTTCAATATGGCTTCTTACTCCATTAATATTCCATTGTATGATATTATTTTTCATTCAAATTTCAGACATTGAATTATATATAAATGATTAATTTATTACAGGATTCGATTTGCTGTCTTCAGATATTAATTTTGATGTATATCTAAAATTACTCTACATACATCGGATCACCACTGTGACTGATGTACGAGTCAGATGATTTTTTTGATTTGATTTGTGGAGGTTTAGCAGTGGGACCTCCTTTAAATTTTTTCCTGTTTTTTTTACAGGATTGTTTCCTGCAATGTTGGAATTTTTATTTTTTCCACCAACTGACGGAGGAGCAGTATTCTATTTCTTTTTAAAAAAATATTCAAGGCCAGGAGAGATCTTCTTGTCAACAGGCTTTTAAGTACCTGTGACTTAGACAGAAGAGGTTTTTTATTTACAGCCTTTTTTGTAGTCTGGCTTGCATCGGTTGTTGTTGAAGTTTTTGTTGTATCAGGACTATGTGATGAAACTGTAGAAACGGTCTTCTCTGGTGGAGAAGCAGGAGCAGGAGCAGAACATGGTTTTTTTTCCGAGCGATTAATGAATGTTGATATCTCGAACAAATGGTACAGATTGCACCCAAACGTCACCAGTAGCCCAGAATACTCGAACTAAAGCGAGAATCCCCAATAAATTGGGGGGGACCTCCAATATCCTGGAGCCGAAGTACATGTCTTCAGCACTCCAGAATCTTAGAAATGGGTTCCGGTACAACGTTACGGTTCCCCAAAACCAAGTACCACTGGCAGCCGCCCTCTATGTACTCACAGAATGCAACCATTTGTTTCGGTAGACTCAATAATAGGCTCCGACACCCATAATTCAACACCCATGTGCTTGCCAGGCGCCTATAGGCTGCTCGGTTCCAGCACTTGTCCCTTCAGCGGTCCTCGGCAGTGCTAGGCACACATCAGGTTCCACATACTTGGCCCAGCCAAAGGAAACCAAGCAGTATTTCCACTCCCAGACATAACGTAACAAGAACAGCAAATCCCTATATGTACGTGTGTGTGTGTAAGGTGTTTAAATCGTAAGTGTAGTGCTGTAAGTGAAAGTGTGTGTTACACTCGGGTGCTGCGAGGTTCGTCTAGGTTCTCTCAATAGGTGCAGCTAGTCAGCACCCCCTGCGGGTGTGTATGTGTTTGTGTGTGTGAGAGAGAGAGAGAGTGTGTGTGTGTGTGTGTTGTGTGTATGTGGAGTAAATGAGTGAGAGTGGAATGAGCTAGAGGTATGGTGGGGTGACTAAGCCCATCAGCTGCTCACTACAGCTGCCTCCATCGGCACGACTATTGAAAATGCTTATTTTGACTTGCATATTAAATACAGTATTAGTTAATGGAAAGTGATTGCAAACCTGTGATTCAGTCGCTGATATTTAAAAATAACAGTTCGACCTCTGATTCGTCCAAATAGAATAGCAGTTCTTAACAGTGATTTCTATGACTAAATCGTAGCGCTAATCTACTGGCAATACGGTTTACACAGTTGAAACCCTTCGGCAGAGCCTATAAAAGTCACCCCAATGGCAAAAAAACGTATTAGTTATTTCGCAATCCTAGTTAAATCAAAGTTTTCTAATAAAAATATTATTTAAATTGGTTTTACTATATAAAACGCATACCCCTTAATTATTTGTAAGATCCTTGTTTTTACCTAAGTATCATAAAAGCAC
This sequence comes from Callitettix versicolor, assembly GCA_022606455.1. Taxonomy (NCBI): domain Eukaryota; kingdom Metazoa; phylum Arthropoda; class Insecta; order Hemiptera; family Cercopidae; genus Callitettix; species Callitettix versicolor. The sequence continues at coordinate 43,850,068 of CM040186.1, read as the reverse complement.
AATTAAGCGGTGGGCGCGTCCGAGTAGACAAAGCATCGGTCACTATCCTGTGTTGCTACCTTGCAATTTTAATGTCGTATAAGTATCCTAAAAGCACAATTAAGCGGCGGGCGTGTCCGAGTAGGTTAAGGCATCGGTCACTATCCTGTGTTTCTGACCTTGCACTTTTAAGGTCGTAGGTTCGACACTGGAGTTATTCTGTAAGGTTTTCTCTTGACGTTAATGCTGATCCTCCTGATCTCTCTTCACCATAACTGCCATGAAGTATGGAAGTTACACATCCAATTGATAACTAAATTATTTTAGCTATAACATGACGTTCAAACACAACACTTTATACTAAACTTTGTAAGAATATTTCCTAAATTAAACACATTTTTTAAAAAATCTGTTAATTTATACACTGTAGAAATGATTTTAAGATAATTTTATATTAAACATATTTTATCAAGCGAAGAGAGATTTCTCTTTAAACTGGACCATTTGGCATTTAGTGTTTGTTACGCAGTTTTGGCCAAACGCATTGATCGACCGATTTGGAATTTGGTACGAAGGTACCTTGTATAAAGTCCAAACGACGTATGTGTGAATTTTTCTCATTCACTTCCTAGTTATAATAACGATTATATAATATTTTCGCAAACCAATTGATCGATTGTTCTGTAATTTCGTACGAAGGTCCGAAGATAATTTTAAAGAAAGCCCAAAAGACTTATGTATAAGATGTTTACCCATTCGCTTCCGTTTTAAGATGGCGGCCTCCGATTTAACGACGAGGAGTGAACGCAGTTTTGGCAAAACGCATTGACCAATTGTTTTAAAATTTAATACGAAAGTATCTTGTATAAAGTCCAAACAACGTAAGTGTAAAATGTTAAGCAATTCACTTCCGTTTCAAGATGGCTGCCTCCGATTTATAACAATTGTACACAGTTTTGGCCAAATCAATTGATCGATTGTTCTGTAATTTTCTACGAAGTTCTGAAGTTAATTTTGAATAAAGCCCCGGATGACTTATGTGTATGACGTTTACCCATTCACTTGCGTTTCAAGATGGCGGCCTCTGATTTAACGATGATGAGTGTTTTGGTAAAACGCATTGACCAATGGTTCTGGAATTTGATACGAAGGTATCATGCATAAAGCCCAAACGACTTATAACCCGCAGGAAGTGCAGACTAGCTGCATCTATTGAGAGGATTTAGACGTCCCTCGCGTTATCCGCGTTTAACACACACTTACGACTTTAACACTTTACACTCACACTTACATTTAGGGAGGCAAAAATGTGCTTTTAATGTGCCTCAATGTGCTTTTAATCTTAAAATAAAAAAAAAGAAAGGCATAACCTATCATAATTTTGACTGTTTCATTGAGAAAGACTATAAAATTTCCAATAAAAGCGGGCCAGTTTTACGACTGCTGGTTAACTTGGCGGGAAGGGCTACCAGCGCAACAGAGCGTTGACTGAGTATCTGATTAAGAATGCTTAGGAACTGTGAGGTCTACTGTTGTTTGTTGTTTGAATTACTAGTTTATTAGAAGGGTTTTGGGTAATTTTTGGGCTAAAATGGATAGTTAGAGCTCTGTAGTACACACGGAATACCGCTTGACATCCAGATTTTAGAATCGATCATGTGAAGAAAGAAATACAGAAGATGGCTTTGAAGGATGAACGACTTAAAGCTCAGAGCAACCAAGATATGTGCAATATGCCAGGCAACGTTGTTAAATAGAATTAAACCACATTATTTGGTTCATTAAATGAATCTCTAACACACTTATTAGTAAGACCCAGTGAAGAAAATACGTGATACACGTTCACTGTGATTTACTCGATCCTGAATCGAATTGGTCAGGTTACTTAAGCTTTCTTTGAAAATAAATCGATAAAAAAACCGTACTGAAGTCAAAAAGAAACGGCTAATTTAATTATAGCTAAAATGTCTAAGTTAATTCGATGCTAAAGGTATTTTAGGAGAGCGTTTTGACTTGGGCAATTATTAAAACATCTTTGATGTCACGTAAAGGCAAAACAAATTGCCTTCCCGTGACAGTAATATCAGCGCGGGAGGAGGGCAGGGTATGTCCCCGAGGGTTGGGCTGATGTTCCATTGTTCCGGGTGAGGGAGCGGCGTTCCATCGGAGCATGGTAGAACATCCGCATTCTCGTATTTACATGACATAAACTACACTCTTACAAGTAAAAAAAGAGAACTATTTAAATCCAAACTAATAGCGGCAAGCAACTGTTCCACTAACGTGATAGAAGCGAATTTTCAAAAGTATTCTTTATTTCTCTTTCTTAAATTCTGACTCCACCGTTGTAATCAGTATTGAAATCTACATGTATTAGCACTTTAAACGTTAAAATTTAATTGAACATTCAAAAATAAACCCTGAACGCTTTCAACAAAATTTCTTAATTTCAATTGACTGTGCAAATTCAAAATGCTTATTTATGCCGTTTTTAACAGCTATTTCGATAGTGGAATCAGATTTTCAAATAAAACAGAAAAGTTATGAATTTTTAAAGATTGAAATGTCCGCCATTTTGAAACTGATAAACGAATTTCGTTGGTTAATGAACTTGTCCAGCTATTTACTATAATCAATTTTGTGTGCTAATTTTGTATTAAATCGGACCGAAATTGCGAATGTGAGCTTGCTAACCCACCCCCACACACTCATTACTCTATATTGCATAGCTAACTCTAAAGTGTAAAACGACCCGTGCTGAGGTAGTGAATGACACAGGCCTCTCCCAATGTACCGCAGCCTTAAGTAAGCACGTAGGCCTCTGTATGGGCGGATTTCATTTCCTTAGGTACTTGCAGGTGTTCTCATCGCACAACAGAAAGGTTGGTTAGATGGGACAGAACCTTCTTAATAAGGGTCAAGATAAAGGGACCTAATAAGGAACTGGAAAGTCTTGGGGAGCTACCCACACTGAATCCCCTCAAAATCCTAGACGTTATGAAGAGACTGGCTGGAGAAGGAGCTGTAACTGAGCAATACTAACACTACATACTCATGCATTATTACGATTTATTGGACTAATGAGAATCACGGATAAACGCAAACGAAAAGGGTAAAGCTTAGGGCAGTAACTACAGACCTTGAGGGGCGCAAGTTCATAGATGCAGCAGACTTAGAGACCTTTGATACACTGACAGATCGAACTGTGAAAATAGATAACTTTAATCTACATAAATTATTGTATGCCTAATAAATATACACTATTAAATTGATTATGTTTTAATTCTAACCAAAACCCAAACTGCCTAATGACGCTTATTCAAAAACATGGACAAACCACACGACTGGTTCGGCGGTACCACAACTTCCCCGCTAAACTGAAGTGCATTAATACAATATTACCAACTTGGGCACACAATTACATCGGTGTTTGTACAGCTGTAAGCTAACACAGGCCCTATAACTAACAGCAAACACAGCGTTGTGTAAACTGAACTGGATTTGTAAAGGTAAAGTCAACAGCTCACGCACACGTTACATTGTTAGGTTAGGTTATGTCAAGATTGTGTTTTAAACTGCAAGTTGTTTCGGTTGAAGTTATAGTAAACTACATTGAAAATACAGCGCCTTCTCAATAAATAATTCTGAAATTAAATTTACCTCAAAAGTGAAGCCAAGATATTCCCTGTTTTTTGTCCTGAACATACAAATAGAAGTTGAAATATGACGTATTTTGTCATTATCGTTGAAATTGCAGTGTAAAAAACAACGAAATAAATAATTAAAGATACTATAGACAGAAAAAACAAAATCTTCATAAAAACAAATAAAATATAATAATAACTATAAAATTTATAGCATAAAAATCAGCATTAAAATCTGAATGTATTAGCACTTTAATCGTTAAAAGTTCATTGAAAGTACAAAAATGAACCCTGAACGCCTTCGACAAAGTTTCTCAATTTCAATGGAGAAAAATATTTTATATTTTCTTAAAACTAGTTAACAATAATATCTATCTTAAAAGCATAAAAAATACACAATTTATCTATCGTACGTGGCTGTAAATTGGTCATAAAATAATAACATACAATATTTGAAGAAAATTAATAAACGTAATTAATTACCAATTAAACCAATTAACAAGGAAAACAAAACTTAAGAAAAAAATTTAATAAATACAAAACCAAATAGAAAGAAAATGTTGCAGGCCAGTGAAGAGTTACTACAACAATATTATAATCATTAAATTTTACTAATTTAGGGCTGATTTTTTTTTTTTTTTTTTTTTTTTTTTGATATACAGCTATTGGTGAAAAGCCCATGAAGGCTATCATCGCCGTCCAGCAAAATGTCCTACATTGGTGGAAGGGGGGGAAACTAAAACTAAACATTATTAATACTATACTAAACTAATACTAAAACTATAACACTATTCCAACTAAAACTAGATAACATTAAGAAAAAAAATTATATATATACATATTTACACTGTTATTCTGTTCAACAATACCATAGCTAGAGTAATTCAAATACATTTATACAACGTAAAAAATTAAGAACTCGGTCAATGACCGACGAATCATCTTTTAAAATTCCTTCCATAGAGGAATCCAATCCACACATTTGACGCATGCTTTTGAAACCATCACAATCCAGAAGTAAATTTTTGATTGTGATGATATTACCACATACCTGACATGTAGGTGGGTTAACGCGCGCCATGAGAAATCCATGCGTCAACATTGAATGTCCAATGCGAAGACGGGTAACAACCACCTCTTCCCTACGACTAACACGTATTGATGACCCCCAAGGACGAGCAGTATTCTTGATTATACTCAATTTGTTATTGCCCAAGGCAATATTTTGGTATATTTATTACCCAAAGCGAATGCAGAAGATGTTTCGCTTGGCAAATAAAATCTGAACAAATAACACGTTGCGTGCTTGGCGGCAGCAGAGTAGCTTCCTTTGCCGCAATATCCGCTCTAGTGTTCCAAACTACACCATACTAGCCATCATTTTAAGGTATCCAGTATAATGGTACTCTTAAAACCTAGCAGTTCAAATCTGTGGACAAAGCACAAATATCTTGAACCAGAGAATTTACCGAATACATATGTTGGAGTGCACTTTCGGAATCTGAACACATTAGATAAGGCACAGAATCATAATGTACAAACCGGGACAAGTATTTTGAATACCAAACACATGTTTTGGACACTGTTTTTACACAAATGCATTTATGATTACAAAGAGCAGGATTGTATTCACTAAGTGCCGTCTGAACTCACGGACAATTGTATGTAGCCTTTTCAAGCGTAAATAAATCAACATGTTTGTATCCATTAAAGAAAATGAAATACAAAAAGTACAAGAAGATTGTATTACGTCTTACGTGAAATATCGTTTACAACGAAATGTATGTACTACAATGACTCATAAATTTGTGATTATTATTTCAAACCGATCGCTTTTCGATTTATTTTTTTTAAACATGTTTTCCCTTGCTTCCAACTACCGCCTTCACCCCGACGACTACTTTTATTCAAAAGGCTGTGTTTACTTAAAACTTTCATAGTGCGAAATTTCGCACAGGGACCTTGGTTATTATTTATTTTACTAAATATGTTAATCCATAATTACGGAACGTATAAAAAAAATATTTGGTATTAGTTTTTACTTGGACATGCTAAAGTGCAGTTGAAAAATTGTTCTTGTTAAACATTAAATTGAAAGACTGAATTTATGAGAATTTTACTTGTGAAGAGCACAAGGCCCTTATTGAATTACCAGAGCAGGACTCTGACGTAACGCTTAAACAGCAGAGAGGATGGGGTTGTTAATGCGATTATATTACTGTTTGCTTAGAAACGAGGTTAATTATCACTCCAAGGATATTACGGTTAATACTGGCAGCATGTATATAGTACCACTGGCGGAATGGAAGCGAATTTCCAAAAAGTAAAAATACACCAGCATTGTTTTTTCTTGTACATCATCGTAAAATCTGTAAAAATTAGCGTTAACAACTTACAATGAAATTCAAGTTAAAATTACAAGTTTATTGATAGATTTGCCTATGAAACTCTGCTGGACAATGTTTGAATGTCTGTGACAAACAAGCTGCAGTTGTTCATTGTTAAATTTGTTTACTGTTTGAATTGTTGATTGTTAGATTGTTAATTATTATATTTGTTTATTGTGCTTTAGTGTCAACATATGTGTACGTCAACGTATATCAACATATGTCTCTTTCCAATGTATGGTTTTTAGATAAATGTCACAAACAATTACTTTCATCACCTCGTAGAAAATTGTATTTCAGAAGATCGATATTCATTCTTAAATGTAATTTTAAGTGCAATTAATTTATATTTTATGAGCAAATAGAATTAATTATAACAAAATTTTTAGAAAATTCCTTTTGAAAAACTAACCAAACAATGGAGTGGCCATCATGGTAAGATATCGGGCCTGGAACTTTGAATTAGTGTTAATCCGGAATGTGTGTGTGTGTGTGTTTGTGTTTATCACGCTCATGTTCGCAATTTTGGTCCGATTCGAATTACATCCACAAAAATAGTTAATGATAATGGCTTAAACAAGTTCGTTAACCAGCAAAATATTTTCAAAAGTTTCAAAATGGCGGTTACTTCAAATATTTCAAAATTCAAAATTTATTTCAAAATATGATTTCATCATTGTTATCAGGGTAAAAAAACTGCATAATTTACCATTTTATATTATCAAGATAGGTTGAAATTAAGAAATATAAAATGAACGGAGGGCAGAGTTGATTTTAGAATTTTCACTGCAATATGAAAGTTTTAAAATGTTAAATATATGCTTATTTTAATGCTGTCTATGACTGATAAAACCAGAGTTTCATTAAGAGGATACGATAAAAATTACTTTTGAAAATTCCTTTCTATCACGTCAGCGAGACAATTGCGTGCCGTGCCTATTTTTATCACGTGAACCTGATTTTGTGTGAAACTGCGGCCATTACTTTCGGGTACGTAAATATATTAATACGAAAATTCATCAGACTCGTTCATGATAATTTTTCGAAATTCATATTAGAAAAAGTAATCACTTTGATTAATTCTTTCCATAACAAACAAGAATTCTTTCCACAGTTTTGATTTTGTGACAAGATAGTTTCCTTATTGATTCTGTAATCACATCTGACTTTGGTTTCTTACATCAACATTAAAAGTTACGTAAAGTAGCAGTTTTTATTTCTTAAATTTAATTAAAAATGCGGAATGCTTAATTATGTGGAGTAAAAAAGTTACGGTAATTAACATTTTTTTTGCAACAATTTCAAAACGAATTAAGTAATTGTGTAGTGGTTTCATTCAATTGATGTCCCGTCAATTTTGAATCGAATTGTATGAAAACTATGGACGTTAACGTATTTTATGCGACCCCCCCCCAGGTGACTCCCAGTATTAATCTAGTATTAACCTGCATTTCGGTGTCTTTACGGGTGGGCATTTTATTTCCATAGCTATTTGCGGCATTATGATGGAAACAAATCTTCAGTGCTCAGAACACCATTGTATCTTGGAGAGAGTGGACGTAGGAAATCAATATATATATTGGAGGAAAAGAAACTTGGGATTTTATCTGATTAACGTTTTTAGATGTAGAAACATCCATCGGAAGCGAAAAACTATAAAATGAAAAGAATGGTGGCAGTAGCAAAAGGGGCTTCTAATAAAACTAGACGCAGAAGACCTCTCAGGGATCAAACTTGAAGATGACAGGACTGATGGGGATCGTACTTCAAGTATAGAAGTCTGTCAGCCAGGAACAATAACATCCTGAACAGAGGAAAACTCAGGAAAACCGTGGGACTCAATAGATGGTACTGAGCCTTGAGGTTGCCCATGAACAGGATAGGAATGTAAGACAGAGAAGTCGTGTAGATTATGCAGGAAGAATTTGTGATTGCGTCTCTTGCCAGCAGGAGGCACAAGGTGTTTGGCTGCCAGATCGTGAGGACTACCAGCAAACGAGGTAATCAGTGGAATACTAAAACTCATTGAGGGCACCAGTGTACTGAATTAAAATCCAAGAGGTTTAGTTGCAAAATAAATCTATTTTATACTATACAATAGTATAGTCTAGGTTAGTATGATCCATATGAAAACACACTCTCTCATCAGGACGGTGAAACAAGCCATCCAGCCTGAGTGTCCCGGGAACTTGCTTAGTTTCATTTTTCTGGTCGTCTTTTAACTAAAAACTATCATTTTGACTTTATAGTTCTTGATACCCCCTTACTTTATAGTTCTTGATTTTTTTTAACATGTATCATGTTTTAGGGCTGATTATCATGTTGAATTTTGCTCGTTGTGTGATGCGAATGATGCATTTTTTTTCCGGCGAAAAACCGTTCAGGTTATCATCGCCGTCACGAAGGATTAAAGTATATAAAAAAAAATTAATTAAACAAAATTTAACTTAAGAAAAAAACAACAACAACAAACTATAACAGTAAAAATAAATTAAAAATTTAGATAACAGGTATAGATATATTACACTTAAGAACTAAATAACAATAAATAATGAATAAAATTTAATAACAATTCGTAAAATAATGCAAAACATAACAGAAATAAAGTTTTTAAATAAAATAAATAAATAAAATAACACAAGAAATTACAAATACAATAAATTAAATTTTATTTAAAACATTCAGACGATGAAGGAAGTCTAGAACCCGGTCAACGGCCGAGGCACTATCTCCCAACATCGTCTGCAAACAGTTGCTCAGACCACACATAAAACGCACATTTTGGAAACCATCACAATCGAGCAATATATGTCTTATTGTGATGGTTTCTCTACAGAACTCGCATTTAGGTGGGTCCCCGCGTTCCATCAGAAATCCATGCGTTAACATGGAATGACCGATGCGAAGGCGGGTGATCACCACCTCTTCTCTACGACTTGCACGTATTGACGACCCCCAAGGACGAACAGTATTTTTAATTACACTCAATTTGTTACTGCTTGTAGCTGCCCATTCATTTTCCAATGTAGAAGAATTAAATGTTTTACGTGACAAAGAAAGTCAGACACTATTACACGTGCAGTGCATGGCGGCAGAAAAGTTGCTTCCTTTGCAGCATTATCCGCTACAGTGTTTCCAAATATTCCACAGTTACCAGGAATCCAGATAAATGATACTCGAGCACCTCGTAGTTCAAGTCTATGGACAGAGCACAGAATATCTTGAACCAGAGGGTTTACCGAATACATATCCTGGATTACCTGGAGGGCACTTTCTGAATCAGAACAAACTACGTAATGCAAACTATCGAATTCAATAGTGTTCAGAGCCTTTAAGATGGCAAAGAGTTCGGTCGTAAAGACACTACAAATTGAGGGTAATCCATACTTATATGTTTCGTCCAGTGAATAAAACGCGCACCCAACATTATCATTCATCTTTGAACCATCTGTGAAAATAAGTTTAGCAGATGGATATGAATTAGTCAGTCGAGAAAACTCGCGTTGATACACAATGTTAGGACTTTCAGGTATGTACACAAGGAGAAATCAAAGGTCGGCATATTCATTATCCATGGAGGGACAAGACAAAAGGACCTTTCAAACATTGGGGGTAGTTCAATACGTAAGTCATCAAAAATACGGGAAGTTCTAATACCAAGAGGAGCAGTAGCATTCGGTCGAGTTTCATACTGTCGCACCAATTGATTTTTGAAAACGGTATTAAAAGCAGGGTGCCATGGTTTAGATGATAAATTGCTTAAATAAGTTAACTGTAGTTTCTGTCTCCGTCGAGAGAGTGAAGGTTCCCCAGCATCGGCGAGAATACTCACGACGGGACTTGAACGGAAAGCACCAGAAACAAGGCGGATTGTTGAGTTATGGACGGGATCTAGTTTCTTTAAAATCGATGGTCTAGCAGATGAATACACAATGCTGCCATAATCAATTCGTGAACGAATTACGGCACGGTAAAACATGAGCATACAAGTCCTATCAGCGCCCCATCGAGATCCACTAAGAACCCACAACATATCGAGGATTTTATTACATCTTAATTTTAAATCACGCACGTGAGGGCTCCACGAGAGCCTTTCGTCGAGTGTTAGACCCAAGAATCGAACGGATGGAGAAGTCCGAAGCTGTATACCATCAAGATATAACGACGGAGCCTGGATCTGTCGACGGCGACTGAAAGCAATACACTGAGTTTTAGCAGCGGAGAATTTAAAGCCAGTAGTTCTCGTCCAGGTCTGCAACCTATTTATTACCAGCTGAAGGGTTCTTTCAGCTGTTGCCATGTTTCTGGTGCTTACGTAAATAGCAAAATCGTATACAAAGAGAGAACATCTGACAGGGGATCGTACATTAGACGTTATGCTATTGATTGCAATAGCAAACAGAGTAACACTAAGTACACTCCCCTGTGGAACACCATTCTCTAAGTAGAAGCGATCTGATAGCGTACTACCAAGGCGCACCCTAAAATACCTATTACCGAGGAAGTTTTTGATAAAATGCAGAATCCTGCCCTGTATACCCCATGATTTTAATGTGTTCAAAATTCCCCTTCTCCAAGCCATGTCGTATGCCTTCTCTAGGTCGAAAAAAACAGCTACTAGTGTTTGACACAAGAGGAACGCATTTTGTATTGCAGATTCTAAAGATACTATTTGATCCACAGAACATCGTCCTTGCCTAAAGCCGCACTGGTCTTTGCAAAGTAAATTGTTGGTTTCCAAATACCAAACAAGGCGACGATTTACCATTTTTTTCTACCAGCTTGCAAAGAACGCTGTTAAGAGAAATCGGACGATAGCTACTTGCATCAGTTTTATCTTTACCTGGCTTAAGAATAGAAATTACTATTTCTTCCAACCAAGCGTCAGGGAAAGTATGTTCATTGAATATACGATTGTATATCTCGAGGAGGGCAAGCCTACCTGACGTTGGAAGGTTTTTGATCATGGAATATACGAGGTTGTCAGGACCGGGAGCTGTGTCCTTCGTTGAAGACAGTGCAGATTCCAGCTCATGCAGAGTAAACAGCCTATTAAGAGGAGAGTCGTCAGAAGTACCGATGGTGAACGGCAATGGTTCCACTGCACTTTTGTATTTACGAAAAGCAGTGTTATACGCCGTAGAACAGGAATAGCTAGAAAAGGATGATCCTAATAAATTTACAATATCGGAACACTGAGAAACTAACTCTCCATTCGGCTGTTTAAGACCCATCAACTCCGTGGATGGAACACGGCCAGATATAGAGCGCAGTTTCTTCCAGACGACAGATGTTGGCGTTGTTCTGCATATTGTTCCGATATATTGCGACCAAGATTCCTTTCTACTTTGTCTAAAAATTCTTCGAGCTTTAGCTCGAAGGATTTTGTAACGCTCAAGATTTTCATCTGTCGGGCTTTTGTTGAATATCCGTAGTGCTTTTCGGCGTAAACGCAAAGCCTCCTTACAGTCCTCGTTCCACCAAGGAACAGATGGACGTGGTGGGTATGCGGATGTTTTAGGGATAACATCCTCGGCTACATTTAAAATCGTATTGGTGAATTTCTTAACCACCGTGTTAATGCAGTTCATTTCAATGTCTGGCAAATGATGCACAAATTTATATTGGTAGTTATAGTAAAAATAATTTGTTTTGTATTAATTCGTAACTATCAGCTGATCTCATTGAACAGCTGATTAGGCTATAATAAGTTTTAGGTTATGATAGTATACTATTGTTTTGGTGTCGGGGACCATCAAACTCCATAACATCAAAGTAAAATCTACGGTTTCAGATATCGTCCGAGTGTTAATTTTCAACAGAAATTCGTAAACAAAGTTTGTAAAATGTACTCACAGTCGATTTGCTTTCCTTTCGGAATTCACTCGATGTTTCCATCCACTGACACACTTCCTGTACGTCTGTTTTGTAAAACGGAATCAAAACAATAAATAAAATCACAAAAAAGAAACATTTTATTATCGTAAAACAAAACACGGATAATACTCGTGTTTGAAGAATTTAACGATTCTGATCTGTGCTCGAGTATTAATACAGATTTACTGCCATTTTACTGCCCATTCGCCAATAGAAATGCATATTTTCGTTTTTATTATAGGGCATTGTATTTGTTCAATATTTGTTTTACTATCTTCATTTCGTCCGATATTAAATACATACTTTTATTAGAGGGCTGTTTTATATTTTTTTACGGTGAGTACAGGGCGAGGCAGTCAAAAGGGATATTTTTTTTTAAATCTCATAAATAATCATAAGCACGTAATCATTTGAGATTGTTCATTTGGTGAAGAATGTATCTTTAATTTTGCGCCCATAGTTGCAGCCTGACATTGTCGCCTAGACGAAAATTAATTATTTTTTAAGGATACTAAATGAATATTGTTGACTTCTTCCTTTCACAGCATCCTTGGTTTGGTGTTTTCTAGAAAATTTGAACTTTTACATAACCCCAGATGTAAGAACTACTGGACGATTTTTTTTACAACTGTAGTTTCTGAATTAAAAAAAAAATAATACAAATCATGTGTCTGTGTTTTCTTCCTCTTTATTTTACTTAAGACAATTCGTTCAAATACAAACTAACATAACTAGTTTTTAACAAAATAACCTAAAACGAATTACAGTACACCAGCTGTTTAATGAAATCAGCTGATCGTTAGTCATCATGAGGCCGATGGTACTGTCACAATCGAAAAAAAGCCAAGTTTTCGTAAAAGAATAATTTAGTTTGAGTTTTGAATAGACTAACACACGAGTACCAAGAAATATAATAGAGTCTAAATAGAATTTCTATTCTACAAATACAATATTTGAATGAATAACATTAAAGCCTAACAACAAATACATAATTTTAAAACAGAATTTAAATTCTAGAATATTAATAATTAGTAAACTTAAGGTAACCTTAAATAAACTGTGCTTTAGTGAAAACATATATTTTAGTTGTGAATTTACTTGAAGAGAACATTTTAATGGAAATTTTCTAAATCATTAATGTAATAAGCACCAAATTAATAACTGAAAAATAAATAATAGAGAAGTAAAATTTTGTAATATTTTAAACGATAGACTTAAATTAGTAAACTGTGATAATATAATTTTTATTAAAATATTAAAAATTACAAATAATATGTGTGATTATAACTGTATATCTGAATTTAGAACTAGTAACTCGAAATTTAAGAGTAATCACAGCTAAAAGAAGCTAAATTCAAAACAAACTAATGTATATTAAAAGTACTCATTGTGTTAATGTAAATATTGGCGAGATAGTTGTTCTAAAATATATAAAGGGGAAATAATGTTTATATTATTACATTTTAATTTATTACTATAGTGTCAAGACGCCCAATATCAAGGCCAACACTTTCTATCTCATCCCTCGCTGTCAATAACCTTTCCTGAAATCTATCCGTTTCACAGGGGTGTGTGGGTTTATGTTTCACTCTGTACATACAATCGCGAATAGCACTTTGTAAACAATTTTTTAAGTCCCCTCCACACTTACTTCTCCACTATTGAACACCAATAAATATGACTTTTCAGCGCTTTTGGCTATTTCGTAAATTTTGCATCAAAAAGCTTTGTTACATGCCCAATAGTAATGATACAATTAGAAAATGGCGGAAACTAAGGAAGGTAGACAAACTGAAAATGAAAGTAACCCGCAGAATTAGTATTGCACGAATTAGGTTTTTCGTTTTTGCCTTTGAGTAAAACCAGAATGCACAATTCGCGGAGTAGGTAAATATAGAGGCTCACTCCGCGGAGTGGGTATTTAAGTTTACTAATTTCCTGAAATAAAAGTTCCTTCAGGTATTACGGAAAAGAAAATACCACCACTCCGCGAAGTGAGTATTTTAATTCGTTCATTGCAAGTGAATATAACCACTTTTGTAATTCGCGGAGTGGGTAACAATGTCCGATTTCGAATAACATATATAAAATACATTTTCCATATATTACATATTGTAAGTGGTCGCACTCACGTACAACTTGGCTAGGGCTAGGCGAGTTGATTGAGTTAGGGGAAACGTGATTTCGTTTTACCGGTAGATAACCAGATTATCCGGGCCACTACTTCGGGCATTTTATTTTATTCATAACCGTGACGTATTCAGTGGTTTTTTCTCCTTAAGTTGGCAATAAGCGTAACTACTTTAACTTTGCTGACCGCATTTCTAAACGTTCCGCAGGCCACCGTCCGCACCACTGATGCCAGGTGATGTTTTACTGTATAATTTGTCTTGTAATAATACAGAGATATTAGACTAAGCTTTGATTTTACTCAGTTTTAGTGATATTTTGTCGTAAATATATTATAGTTTATTTACATCTATTATACACCATAGGTCGGTAAAACAGATGTTGATCAGCTGTTTTATATTGCAATAATATTAATATTACTAATCAGATGTTTCTGTACTGCTTTCTTGTTTTGTTTCTATGGGACCAAGATATTCACTAGTATTGGCTGATTGATGTTCTCAATTATGTATGAAGTAAAATATTGTTTTAAATTGTGTTTTTACATTTATTATTTATTAAGCTTTCTATAATATGTACAGTTATTTTTTAATGGTTTGTTTTTATCATTGTTTTTAAAACATCAATGTTTTAAGGTTAAGAAAAAGAAAAGTTACTTTTATCTTATAAAAGTTGCAACTGTAAGAGTTCTTTTGAAAGAAGGCTACACAAGAAGCCAAATAGCAGTAAGACCGAATATTTAACAGAAATCAGTGAGTAGGATTAAGCAGGATTGCCTTGGAGTGACAAATTAAGCCGAAGTGAATTGGAGTTGTGTGCGCAAGAAAAAACTAAATGAAATAATATTACCTAAACTAAAAAACATCTGTCATTAAAAAACAGAAGAAGCAGCGGTAAAAAACTGAGCAACCAATTGGAAGATTTGGAGTTAAAATATCTCCCAAAAGTGTCAGAAGAAACTGTGAGTAATAAAGAACTTAAGTTTTGTATGCCAAGAAAAAACTAGAAAATTTCTTCAGTTGTGGCAAAAAAAGTGAAGAATTGGTCTTAACTGATGACGTTTGGGTAAATTTAACTTCGAATGCTCTGAAGATTCAGCTAATGTTTCAAGCTGAAAATATTATCCAACATTTGTATACACAATGGGACTTTGCATCATCAAGGTTTCTATGAAAACGTTTTTAAAATAAACACATGATCAAAGTTCTCCCTTGGCCTAGAATTAGTCCTGATATGAACACTATTGACAACGTGGAACCACTGTAAATAAAATTATACCAAAAGGAAATTACAACCAAAATACAGTTAATTGAAACGTTAACCTAATTATGGCATCATTGCATTAACCTAACAGAGTGAACATGTTCAAGGCTTATGTACAAAATAGTGAAATGAAGAAAAGATAATTAATATGGGTACTATCTATGAACCAATAAGACCTTTTTTTAAAAAAGTTTAGATTAATAATTTGGCCACCTCTATTATTTTCTCATTCCTCCATTGATTAGTTTTGAAACTATACATACTTTTTAAAGAAGGTACCAGAAATAGTATGTGAAAATTGCATCTGGCTGATGTTTGTAGAAACAAAATGGTGGCCAAAATAAAGTTTAAATAAAGTATAGAACTGATTTTGTTATTAAAAAAAATATGTTTTTTAATTATTTAAAAAAAATTTAATTAGATACAAACTAATAAATATAAAACTAAATATCAATAAACATTTCACAAATCATAAAGAATTAACAGCTGTTCAACAATCTGATTTAATACTGCAAGTGAGATTTTTAAAAAGGATAGAATTTATTTATTTTTGACGTTATTTTGTTTCTAAAAACATCAGCCTGATGCAATTCTTACATACTATTTCCGGTACCTTCTTTAAAAAGTATGTATGGTTTTAAAATGATCAATGAAGGAATGAGAAAATAATGGAGGATCAAATGCGTAAACCTCTTCGTGGGACCGACTGCATTATACTTAAAAACCACGGTACACAGGAATTACTTTGAACCCTTTCAAAAGTATGGCCGCTTTATGATTCTTCGCGCAGTAATTACAGTACTTGGATTGCTTGAATTTGGGCTCAGTACAATTCTTCTGCACACGATTCAAGAATAATTATTTTAAAATTTCTTAGGGAATGTCAATAACATCAGTGTCATATGAGTAGGCTAATACATGTTTATTGAAAATATGCCAGCGTGAACTGGATATTCCTGAACATACTTCTCCAGGACCAAACTGAACAGAAGACACGCAAACGTATCTTAGACCATTCACCGTCCCCAACAGGTGGTTCTACAGAATGAAAAACCTTTTTTTATAATTTGGCCGAAATTTTTTCATAATTTTCCTACTCCTCGCTCGAGGCGTGTTACCAACAACCGCACAGACTTCAGTCACTAAGGACTCTACGAAAAAGGAATATCTTATTGAATAGTTGTACAGCGGCAAAGTGACAGACACGAAGACAGAATGTGGAAATAAAAAGGTTATAGATTCGCGTCTTGAGACATCAAGGAGCACGTATTATATGACTAGCATGTCGCGGGATTGTATCTTGCTTCCTGTGTCTCAGCGGGTGAATATTCTAGTACAATAAACTACGTCGTAGCAATTTCAAATATAGGATAGAAAATAATTTGCTATATACTTCCACAAGCACAGCTGCAAAACGTTTTAACGAATTCCCATTGGAAATTCCAAATTGCTGGAGCAGCCAATATGGAAAGACCCAGATTCGGAACCGTGAATTAGCGCTGGTCTTGATCTCCAGATCACTCTTTGAGGAGTCTTTAAAAATTATGTTTACACATACCTTTTTTAATTTCCTAATAGTTTTACCGTACACTTAAAGGTTATACACCTAGGCCTACATAGTTGGTATAACCTCTGTATGTAATTAGTGTACGAGATACATAACCGGACTAGGTTACGAAACATTTTATTACAAAGTGGTTATAAAGTTTATCCATTTTAAAATACCCACCTTGCCGATCCCTACAACCCTCCACATGAATTTTACATTATTCAGAACAGTTTTGGAAGTCCACTTTTGTCAGCTCATTGAGAACCACCGTCGCTTTTGCTGTCATCTCTTCCACACTCATAAATCTCGTCTCTTTAAGCTCCGATTTGACCTTAGGAAATAAAAAAGTCAAGAGGGCCAAGTACGGTGGATGGTTCCAACACGGTTATTCTGTATTTCGTAAAGAACGGCTTCACAGACACGACTGAATGGACAGGTGCATTGTCTTCATTCAGCCAGGAATTGATCTTCCACAAAGCGGGTCTTTGTCTTCTAGCTCGTTCACGAAGAGCTGTCATAACCTCGACTTAATATTGTTGATTGACCGTTTGACCTTCCGAGATATAGTGAACGTAGACAATTCCACACTTGTCAAAAAAAAAAAAAAACACATTTTGACCTTTACTCATTTTCGATTTTTTTTTTTTTTTTTGCTATGGTAAAGTGCGGTTCTTTCAAGTATCGATTGGCATTTTGTTTCAGGATCTCTAACAACTCTGGAACATTATTAATATTTTTTAAAAGGTCAGCACAGATTTTCATTCTCGATTTCTTTCGCTCTAGAGTGAGAAGTTTTGGCACCATTTTTGCACGTTCAATGATTCACACAGTTTTTGTTAATTCATCAGATTTCAGCAAGAGCTCGAACACTCAGACAACGATTTTAGGGGACCAATTTACCAATTTCGTTAATGTTGTTCGTTTTTCATATTGAAGGTTGTCCAGGACGCGGATCGTCTTCGGTCGTTTCACCTCCCACCTTAAATTTGCGTACACTTTATTTAACATTGCATGAATTTTTGTAACTGTTTTCCCTAGTTTCACAAGAAACTTGAGGTCAACTCGTTGCTCCATCAGAACACTTTGTATTCTTTCGATGAGTGTTTACGTTTGATGTACAATAATTATATCGTTAATACTCTTATATGATTGGTACAAATATTGTTCGTCCTACTTTTTATAAACAATGTGGCTGAAAATAATTCCGTATTCTTAAATAAAACTTGCTAAGCTTAAATGGTTTAAGTAATTGAATTTATCAGGTGATTGTTTCTTGTTTATTGTCACTATTGTTGTATTAAACGTTAGTCACGTATGAGGTGATTCAAGCTGGCGTACATGGTATCAAAGAAAGAGATAAAATCAACTCTAGAAATGAAATATGGCTTAAGGTGGATATAACAAAATGTTAGCAAGGCAATGCAATATTATCGTGCGTGATAAAAGCTTACACCAACCACTTTAGCCAAGATGACCATCTTAGAACTGTTTTAATGGATTTTTTTGAATAAAGCTTTTGGCGAAAAGCCCATGAAGGCTATCATCGCCGTCCAGCAAAATGTCCTACATTGGTGGATGGGGGGGAAACTAAAACTAAACATTATTAATACTACACTAAACTAATACTAAAACTATAACACTATACAAACTAAAACTAGATAACATTAAAAAAAAATTATATATACATATTTACACTGTTATTCTGTTCAACAATACCATAGCTAGAGTAATTCAAATACATTTATACAACGTAAAAAATTAAGAACTCGGTCAATGACCGACGAATCATCTTTTAAAATTGCTTCCACAGAGGAATCCAATCCACACATTTGACGCATGCTTTTGAAACCATCACAATCCAGAAGTAAATGTTTGATTGTGATGATATCACCACAAAACTGACATGTAGGTGGGTCCTCGCGCGCCATGAGAAATCCATACGTCAACTTTGAATGTCCAATGCGGAGACGGGTAACAACCACCTCTTCCCTACGACTAACACGTATTGATGACCCCCAAGAACGAACAGTATTCTTAATTACCCTCAATTTGTTATTGCCTAAGGATACCCATTCATTTTCCCAAGCGAATGCAGAAGATATTTCGCTTGGGAAATAAAATCTGAACAAATAATAACACGTTGCGTGCTTGGCGGCAGCAGAGTAGCTTCCTTTGTCCAAATATTCGCTCTAGTGTTCCCAATTATACCACTGTGACCAGGTACCCAGCTAAATGTTGTTTTTACACCTCATAGTTCAAGCCTATAGATGGAACACAAGATATCTTGAACCAGAGGGTTTATTGAATACATGTCTTGTATAGCCTGCAGTGCACTTTTAGAATCGGAACACACTAGATAATGCACAAAATCCGATTCAACGGTAGAGTTCAGAGCTTTAAGGATGGCGAATAATTCGACAGTAAAGACACTACAGACTGAGGGTAATCCATATTTCATGGTTTGGCCTGTTCTGTAAAATGCACAACCGACGTTGTTCTCCAGTTTTGAACCATCGGTAAAAATAATTTCACTGAATGGGTAGCATTGAAGAACATGGTGAAACTCCTGGCGATACACAATATCAGGGGTGTTATGTTTTAGAAAAGACAGCAATGATGACTCAAAGGTTGGCATAGGGATACACCATGGAGGAATAAACATTGAGCTCTCAAACACTGAGGGCAGCTCGATACCCAAGTAGTCAAAAACACGGAAGACATAATGCCAAGCGGAGCAGTAGCATGCGGACGAGATTCATATTGTCGAAGCAACTGATTATTGAAAACAATATTGTAAGCAGGGTGCCATGGCTTACATGATAAATTGCTTACGTAACTTACTTGCAACTGCTGTCTCCGTTGCGAGAGTGAAGGTTCACCAACTTCCGCCAGCATACTCACAACGGGACTAGAACGAAAAGCACCAGACGCAAGACGGATTGCAGAATGATGGACAGGATCTAGTATCTTTAATGCGGAAGGTCGCGCTGATGAATAAACAATGCTGCCATAATCAATTCGAGAACGAATGACCGCACGATAAAACATAAGCATACACGTCCTATCAGCGCCCCATCGAGAGCCACTAAGTACCTTCAACATATCAAGAATTTTGTTACAACGGGCTTTTAAATCGCGTAGGTGAAGGTTCCACGATAGTCTTTCATCGAATATTAGGCCCATAAATCGAACAGATGGAGTAGTCCGAAGCTTTATGCCATCCAGATATATCGAAGGTGACTGAATATGTCGACGGCGACTGAAGGCAATGCATTGAGTTTTGGCAGCAGAAAATTTAAAGCCTGTAGACCTCGTCCACGACTGCAATCTATTTATTACCAACTGAAGGGATCTTTCGGCTGTTACTATGTTTCTAGCGCTCACGTATATAGCAAAATCGTCTACAAATAGCGAACATCGGACAGGGGACTGTACACTAGTGGTTATGCTATTTATTGCAACTGCAAACAGGGTGACACTAAGTACACTCCCTTGTGGAACACCATTATCTAAGTGAAAACGATCCGACATCGTAGCTCCAAGTCGCACCCTGAAATGCCTATGAGAAAGAAAATTATTAATGAAGGCAAGAATTCTGCCTTGTATTCCCCATGATTTTAAGGTATTGAGAATTCCTCTTCTCCAGGCCATGTCATATGCTTTCTCCAGGTCGAAGAAAACAGCCACAAGCGTACGACGCAAGAGAAAGGCATTTTGGATTGCAGATTCTAATAAAACTAATTGATCCATAGAAGATCGTCCCTGTCTGAATCCGCGCTGATCTTTCGATAGTAGGTTGTTTGTTTCTAAATACCAAACGAAACGACGATTTACCATTTTCTCTACCAGTTTGCAAAGAACGCTGGTAAGGGAAATAGGACGATAGCTACTTGGTTCAGTTTTATCTTTGCCTTGTTTAAGAAGAGGAATTACTACAGCTTCCAACCAAGCATCAGGAAAAGTATGCTCTATGAATATTCGATTGTATATGGCAAGAAGTGAAAGCCTGCCTGATGTTGGAAGATTTTTAATCATGGAGTATACAAGGTTATCGGGACCTGGAGCTGAATCTGTGGTGGATGACATTGCAGATTCCAGCTACTGCAAAGTAAACGAACTATTCAAAGTACAATCTAAAGATGGACTGACGGTGAACGGCCATTGCTTCTGCTGCAATTTTTGTATTTACAGAAGGCATTGTTATAGGCAGTGTTAGCAGAATATCTTGCAAAAGAAGACCCCAAAATATTCGCGACATCGTAACAATTTGAAATTAATTCTCCATTGTTTTGTTTAAGACCCATTAAGTGAGTGGATGGTAAAGGACCTGAAACAGAACGAAGTTTTTCCCAAACAACAGATGTAGCCGTTGTCCTAGATATTGTTCCTATATATTGGGTCCAAGAATCTATTCTACTCTGCCTGAATATCCTACGAGGTTTGGCTCGTAAAATTTTATACTGTTCAAGATTTTCATCCGATGGCCTTTGGTTGAATCTCCTCAGAGCTCTTCTACGTTCACGAATTGCTACCTTACATTTCTCGTTCCACCAAGGAACAGGTGGACGTGTTGGATGTGTGGAGGTTTTAGGAATAGTTTCCTCTGCTACGCGTAAAATGTTTTTTGTGAAGTTATCTACTGTGGTATTTATACAGCTATTATTATCAATGTCTGGTGACACAAATCTGTTTGCGAATTCCTCCAAATTTGCTTTTTTTAGAATCCAACGCGGCAGGCATTCATTCACTTGGGAGATGTTGCAAAACGAAATATTAATGGTAGTATGATCGCTGCCATATAGATCAGACAATATCGACCATTCAAATTTTTTTGCCAGACGTGGACTACAAAATGTCAAATCTATAACAGTCCACCCGCCAGAAGATGCTGATAGATGAGTAGGGGAACCGTCATTTAGAACGCACAAATCCAAATTTGACCTGATTGCTTCAATTCGTCTTCCCCTAGAGTTACACGATAACGAGCCCCAGGAGGTATGATGACCATTAAAATCACCTGTAAGTAAAATTGGTGGTGGCAACTGGATATTAAAACATACAATTCATTATTAGAAAAATCGGAACTCGGCGGCAAGTAAAGGCAGCAGATGGTAAGTTTGAATGGGACGGTTGTCTGTATGGCAACAACTTGTAAAGGTGTTATTACATTAACAGGGACGGATTCGATAGAGTTATGAGCTAGAATGGATACGCCACCTTTCGCTCTTTTCCCCGTGATGAAATCTTTCCTGAAAATGGAATAACCCCTAAAACTAAACGAGTGAGATTCGTGTAGATGCGTCTCTTGAAGACACATTACTAAAGGTGACATTTCTCTCACAAGAACTTTCAAATCTTCAATATGGCTTCGTAGCCCATTTATATTCCATTGTATCACGTTATGGTTCATTGTATTTGCAGGCATTGATATATGAATAAATGACTAATATATTATAGGATTTACCTTGGATTTGTCATTTATATCGTTGTTGGATTTATCGAGTCCAAGGACATCGAATCACTACTGTGATAGCTGATGTCTGACTCCGAAGAGTGTTTTTAGTTTAAAGGAAGCATTTTCGAAGATGCTCCCTTAGAATTTTTAATTTTATTACTTTTAATTCTTTTAATCTTGGTGGTGTTTTCCTCACCAACAACAGCTGGACACCTATTTGGTTTTTTCAAAAAGTACTTCAGATCAAAAGGGACTTTTTCACTATTTCCTTTCCGACTTTGTGACTTGGTACACAATCCCTGGTCGGAAGTAGTTGGATTTACTTTCGGCGGTACAGATTTTATTGTCTTAGGCACAAGTAATTTTATAGTTGGTTTTCCATTGCGAATGGGTTTCACTTCATTAGTAGCGCAATCAGACGGTTGAATACGAGACAATTCTGAAATAGAAGGATTGTTCTTTTCGTTAGAGTTACCCACAGAGAGATTAGATGTTTCGGACATATTAACAGGAGTGATGCCACGAGAAATCAGAGTTACCATTTGAGCTACTTGCACCGACAATGCCTTGACGGTGTTCGTAAGCTCCTGGCAATTGGCGCAAGATGTTTTAGACGTAGCTGCCACAGCAGCAAATAATTTACCTTCACGTATTCTGGAGTTTTTGAATATTTTCTTTTCTTCGGAAAAGGAGACTTTATCCCTTGCCATGATAGCGAGAATAGCTTTCTCGTCTTTAAACCTGGGACAGTTAAAAGAACGAGCTGGGTGCTCGCCGCCACAGTTAGGACATTTAGGACGTTCTTGGCAATCTTCGCTACCATGGCCGTTAGAACCACAATTTCCGCATATCTCGGGCTTCCTGCAGGTTGAACTAACGTGCTCAAAGCCCTGACACTTAAAGCATCGTCTAGGGTTTGGGACGTAGGGCCTTACGGAAAGCCGCTGATACCCGGCTTTTATGTGACCTAGTATTAAAGGATTTCCGAAAGTCAAGATTATTCAGGCAGTAGGTGTTTTCTGTCCATTTTGAGTTCGCATAATGCGACTCGCATCAATTACAGACTGCTTTGCTAACTCTGACGATCTCCTCTAGTTCCACATTGAGGAGATCCCTGGATGTTATCACTCCCTTAGCTGTGTTTAATGATCTGTGGGGCTCCACGCAAACTTTGATCGTCTCGTAAAATGACGTCATAGTTAATTTGCTTTGCTTGACGCTGTTCGTCGAAACGGGTTTCGCAGCTTCTTAATGGAAGCCACGGGACCTGCTCTACTCACAATGGCCTTGTTGATCATAAAAGGTGACACTTTGGACAGGTCTTTCCCATCCTCAGAATTTTTAAAAATCAAAAATCTAGGCAATAAGACCTCAAGGGGACTAGCACACATCTCCTTGTCTCCCAGATTCTTGACACTCCCAGTACTACTATCAGACCTGCTGGACGTAGTCGAACGAGGCCTCTTTAACACTTTTTTGGCGATTTTGATTTTTTTATTTTCCATGGTTTTTTTTACGAGCGATTCATGAATGTTGATATCTCGAACAAATGGTACAGGGTGCACCCAAACGTCACCAGTAGCCCAGAATACTCGAACTAAAGAGAAAATCCCCAATAAATTGGGGGGGGGACCTCCAATATCCTGGAACCGAAGTACATATCTTCAGCACTCCAGAATCTTAGGAATGGGTTCCGGTACAACGTTATGGTTCCCCAAACCCAAGTACCACTTTCAGCCGCCCTCTATGTACTCACAGAATGCAACCATTTATTTCGATAGACCCAATCATTGGCTCCGACAGCCATAATTCAACACCCATGTGCTTGCCAGGCGCCTATAGGCCGCTCGGTTCCAGCACTTGTCCCATCAGCGGTCCTCGGCAGTGCTAGGCACACATCAGGTTCCACTTACTTGGCCCCGCCAAAGGAAACCAAGCAGTATTGCCACTCCCAGACATAACGGAACAAGAACAGAAATCCCTAAAATGTACGTGTGTGTTTAAGGTGTTTAAATTGTAAGTGTAGTGCTGTAAGTGTAAGCGTGTGTTACACTCGGGTGCCGCGAGGTTCGTCTAGGTCCTCTTATTAGGTGCAGTTAGTCTGCACCCCCTGCGGGTGTGTATGTGTGAGAGTGTGTGTGTATGTGTGTGTTGTGTGTATGTTGAGTAAATGAGTGAGAGTAGAATGAGCTAGAGGTATGGTGGGGTCGCTAAGCCCATCAGCTGCTCGCTTCAGCTGCCTCCGCCGGCCTGTTTTAATGGAAAATTCCACGTAGTCAGTAAGACAATAAACAAGAAAATCGGACTTACCATGTACACAGTGAGTATGGCTTACAGAAAACAGTTTCTTATCTTAGATAAACTCTTTGTTTTTTGTATTTTTAAAAAATTATTATTATTTTAAAGAAGAAAGCACATTGAGACTATTATCGCCTCCCTAAATGTAAGTGTTAAAGTCGTAAGAGTAGTGTTGTAAGTGTAAGTGTGTGTTAGACTCGGTTACCGCGAGGGACGTCTAAATGCTCTCAATAGGTGCGGCTAGTCAGCACCCCCTGCGGAGTAGACACTATATGGAAGAACTTTAATGAAGCCAAAAATACGGCTCTTTTTGCGTTATTACGTTAGAACATCGATCCCCAAATAGGTTGCGACCCTCTAATGTATCGCAGGAGTAATTTAGATCGGTCGCAGGAGCAATTCAGATGGGTCGCGGGAACAATTCAGGTGGGTAGCGGTAGCAATTCAGGTGGGTCGCAGGAGCAATTCAGGTGGGACGCTGGAAGGCAGACTGTTTAAAGCTTTTCAAGTGTCCTCTCAACTGCAAAACAATATAAAATTAAACATATCTCAAAAATATGTTCTATAATTCTACAAAAACTGCTTCACTGCCAACT
Organism: Callitettix versicolor; assembly: GCA_022606455.1. NCBI lineage: Eukaryota > Metazoa > Arthropoda > Insecta > Hemiptera > Cercopidae > Callitettix > Callitettix versicolor. The sequence continues at coordinate 43,824,890 of CM040186.1, read as the reverse complement.
GTAAAGTTACACACAAAACTGATATTTTTGCAATAAAGTGAACAGGGCGACAGGACAATGCAATCGTGCTGGGCTCGTGCTACTACTGGAACTGCGACGTGCATCTAGCTAGAGCGAATGAGTTTGAAAAATAAAATGAAATGAAAAACTCTTTATATTTCGTGTACAATAATTACACTGCATCAGAAGAGAAGATAAAAGGGTTTATAATTCAGTTAACTCACTTTTGTTCTGATTAAATGTAATTACTATAGACATCAACAAAATATAAGGATTTTTTTTATATCATTTTATTTTTTGTAGTACTATTTTTTTAATATATATATATAAGTTATATAGACAATTATTGTTAACTTTGCTAGATTTAGTGTTAGACTTAGCTATATTTAATGCTGACAATTTAGCTTTTAACACAGTAAGCATTTTCATGTACCTAGAGAAGAAAGAGCAGAAGCCAGTGTGAATCGAGGTTTCACTCAGTTCGCATCTCAATGTATATGAGACGAACTTAAGCAATTATAATAAGTTTTAAGTGCATATTAAAATTGTATTGTAATTAATAAAAAGTTGTTTTTTTAAAAAAGCGACATCCTCGAAACCATACCATAACTGGCGCAGTCTGTTAACCGAAGTGTCGAACAAAGACCAACAACCGTTTAATTTAATAAGTGCATATTACTAAATTAAACACAACCAACCGGCAAAGTGAATATTTGCAACCGTAGAGTGAACATCTACATCCGAACCAAAGTGAAGTGAAAAAATTGTGTAAAAGTTCAGTGCATCACGCAATGAGCATAGAGTTTTGGATTTTGTAAGTAATACAAAGAAGAATAACCTTTGTGAATCTGTATACATTAACCTTAGTTATTTATAACATTTTAACTTTAAATAATAATTAAATTAAATTTTTACAATGGCAACTCCTGTTTTAAAGAAGGAATATCTAGATATGATTCCGGAATATTCTGGAGAACCTACAATGTTAAGTAGATTCATATCAATTTGTGACAAAATAGTTGCTAAATTTTATGTAGCTAGTAATCCCGAAGACTTTCAAAATGAATATTTGATGTCAACGATTTTAGCTAAGTTAAAAGGATCTGCTTTAGAATTAGTTGTAAGTTCTAATAGCTATGCTTGGTTAGATGTAAGGAAAACACTTTTATCTTGTTATTCAGACAAAGAGATTGCTTTACATTAAATCTCGAAATGGCTGAACTAAAACAAGAAGTCAATGAATCACCATTTAAATTCTATGACAGAATACAAAAATTGTTAAACCTGCAAATAGCATATTTTGTAAATAAAGAAGTAGGCAACCATTTGGTACTATGCGAGTATGTCCAAAAATTAGCTTTACGAGTTTTATTAAGAGGGCTACAGGAACCATTAGGTTCTCTTATGAGAACGAAAAATCCCACAACTTTGGGTGAGGCACTTAACATGCTTACAAACGATTTCCAGTTAAAAAAAAACGGATTATTCCAAACAAACCGTTCCAACATTCCACCAAAAAAACCAATATATGCCAATCCGTAAACCAATACCTAACCATCAGTCTCAACAAAACCCTTACAAACAATTGCATCAACCACCACAACCCAATTCTAACTATGGACACAGACAACCTTACAATCAGACACAAAAACATTTCGTAACTAATTATATTCCTAAAGCAGATCAAAGTTATCGACCCACGCCAATGAGCATTTCGACTAGACAAACGGGCACCGCGATTAGACAAAATAAGTTATACCAGATGACCAGCAAGCAGGTTGACCAAGAAAGCGATGACCACGCGATGTACGAACTAACGAGGCAAATACCTAATATTTCCTTATCAGACCGGGATGTAACAGACGAGAATTCGGAAGAACAATGTTTTGACTACAACCACACTGACGAAGACTGTGAAGATAACCACTTAATCTCAAAATCCGAAGAGAATAATTTTTTAGAGATGACCAACTCAGGAACCGATTTTCGATAATGAATCTGAGGAGTGATAACAATCACTTACCTTTTATATACGATCCGAATACTAACTTTAAAATATTAATCGACACAGGTAGTACACGATCTTTTATAAGAAAATCATTAGGCCTAGAATGTTCTAAAACAAGTATAATTAAAGAACCCTGTGAAGTAACCACTGCACATGGCGTTTCAAGAGAAAACTTTAGTTGTAAACTACCTTTGTTATTTAAAAAAGCAATGAAATTTTACCTGTTTGACTTCCATAAACAATTTGATGTATTGATAGGTTTGGATAACATTAAAGATTTGGGAATACATTTAGATTTTATAAATAATAAGCTAATCTTGTGTGGTAAGAAGATTCCTATTCATTACTTTAACACGGAAGAAGACGTATCACAAAAAAGAACAGACTCTGTTAAACAACAAATTTCAAGTCACATAGTACAAGCTAGAACCAGTCAAATTATGAAAATTTTGGTAAATAATCTAAATAATGTTGAAGGAGTGTTAGCATATAAACAAATAAATGGGTTAGAAATTCCTCAATGTTTAGTAACAGTACGTAACGGCGAAGCTCTTTGTCCCATTACTAACAACACAACAAGAAATATTAAATTGACTATAAATGAAAGATTTAAATTAGAACCCCTAAGTAATTACAATATTTATGAACCAAAAACATTGGACAATAGAATTAATTTTAATATGACTGATTACAAAAGTCGGAAAAATATTTTTGATTTGTCAAAAATTAGAGTAGAACACATGAATTCGGAAGAAAAAATTGCCATTACTAAATTAGTACAAGAGTACGCAGATATTTTTCATGTTGACGGAAATAACTTGAACTTCACTAATCAAATAAAACATATAATTCGAACCACAGACGAAATTCCCGTATATTCTAAAAACTAGAGATATCCAGAAATTTATAAAAACGAAGTTAACAAAAAATTGATGATATGCTGAATCAGGGAATTATTCAACCTTCTCAATCCCCGTGGAACTCTCCAGTTTGGATTGTACCCAAAAAGCAGGACGCCTCCGGTAAACAAAATTTTCGACTAGTAATAGACTTCAGAGGCCTAAACTCAAAAACAATTGATGACCGATTTCCTTTACCAAATATAACAGATATTTTAGACAAATTAGGACGATCTCAATATATCTCGACATTGGACTTAGCCTCAGGATTTCACCAAGTGGAAATGGACCCAGACAGTGTAGAAAAAACAGCATTTTCAACAGAAACCGGACATTACGAATTCTTAAGAATGCCTTTTGGTCTAAAAAACAGTCCTCCCACATTTCAGAGAATTATGAACAATGTTTTAAGGGGTATTCAAAATGAAACATGCCTAGTATATTTAGATGACGTCATAATTTATTCGACTAGTCTCCAAGAACACATACAAAGACTTAGGAAAGTTTTTGACAGATTAAGGAAAGCAAATTTTAAAATTCAGTTACACAAAACCGAATTTCTTAGAAAAGAAGTAGCGTATTTAGGTCACCTAGTAACAGCAGAAGGTGTCAAACCAAATCCAGATAAAGTGAAAGCAATTAAAAATTACCCAATTCCAAAAACCACCAAACAAATTAAGGGATTTTTAGGTCTATTGGGATACTATAGAAAATTTATTAAAAATTTTGCTGGAATTACGAAACCTTTTACAAACTGTTTAAAAAAAGGTGCAACAATCAAAATAGACGATCCAAATTATATAAATTGTTTTGAAACTTGCAAGAATATATTATCTAATGAACCTTTGTTACAATATCCAGATTTTGAAAAAGAATTTAATTTAACTACGGATGCTAGTAATTTTGCGATCGGAGCAGTGCTTAGCCAAAATAAAAACGGAGCTGATTTACCTATAGCCTATGCGAGTCGAACGTTAAGTGATAGCGAAGTCAATTATTCGGCGACAGAAAAGGAATTATTTGCTATAGTATGGGCAACTAAATATTTTCGGCCCTATATCTACGGAAGAAAATTCAAAATTTATTCGGACCATAAAACTTTACAATGGCTCTTTTCAGTCAAAGAACCAAATTCTAAACTTCTTCGGTGGAGACTTAAATTAGAAGAATACGATTACCAAATAGTGTATAAAAAGGGCAAGTTAAATCAAAACGCTGACGCACTTTCTAAAATACAACTAAACGTTAGCGATACCAGTCCAGTGAACTCAGGATCAACGACCGATCAAGACATTCAGCAAACAGTAGCGGAATCAGTAAATTTATATTTTCCGGAATTAGACAACTGACTTCCAGAAGTAGACGATGCTCAATCGGTGTTAGCCAACATAGATGAAACGGAAGATATCTTAGTCGACTTGGCAGCAGCAGAAGATAACGCTGAAGATAACGACCAGACGTTACATTCAAATTATGAAGGTAACACAGTGATTGAAATGCCAATTTTGGATGAACCTGTTAATTTTGGAAAAAACCAGATAATAATATCTCTTGTAAACTATAACCCCAAACAAGTAAAAATACAAAAATTATTTAACAACAGTAAAACAAGATTCATTGTAGAGATATCTAAAAATAATTTCGATAATGATGCCGTAAATTTTGTAAAACAATATTTAATACCAAATATAAAATATAGTATATACTTTGAAAACGATATTTATGAAAAATTTGGAACTTGCATAGCCAGACATTTTAAAAATTCGCAACTATGGTTAATTAAATGCACCACAAAATTAGTGGACATAACCGATGAAGAAGAGGTTCAGGAAATCATAAAAAATTATCACGTAGGGAAAACCAACCATCGTGGAATTCAGGAAACATACGAACAAATAAAAAGGAGATATTATTGGCCAAATATAAAAAATCATATTCAAAATTTTGTAAACAACTGTGACATTTGCTTAAAAACAAAGTATGAAAGGATACCCTTAAAGCTAGAAATGAATTTAACACCAACAGCTACGAGACCACTACAGATAATGCACGTGGACAGTATTACGCTTGATAAGCAAAATTTTCTAAGCATTGTTGATAGCTTCTCTAGATATGCGCAGATGTATTGTATTGCAGGTGCACAGGCGGTCGAAATAGTCAGCAAATTCTTGGATTTCTTTTCTCATCATGGCATACCAGAAGTTATAGTAGCAGATAACGGCGTGGAATTTAATAACAGGTTAGTAAAAGAAATGATGGATTTACACAAAATAAAAATTCATTTTATAAGCACACAACATCCACCATCGAATGGGATGGGAGAAAGATTACATTCTACACTAATAGAACATATAAGATTATTAAACAACCAATCTGAATTTAAAAATGAAACAATAAAAAATAAAGTAAAATATGCAATAATCGCCTAAAACAACAGTATACATTCTGTAACGAAATTAACTCCGTTTGAAATTTTAAATGGACACATAAATTCCAATTCACTTTTAGATATTGACGTAGAGAGACAAGTTATGAATGATTACGTTGCCACCCACAAAGAAAGGACACAAAGATTGTATGGGATTATTAGAGAAACAAACCAAAATACAAAGGAAAATATTTTAACTAAAAGGAATGTCAATAGAGAATTAGTACCCGAAATTCCATCTGATGTTTATGTCAAAACTGTACAGAAACAAAATAAAACTAAAAACAAATATAATAAAGAAGAAGTCACTTCAGTAAACGCAGAATTAAAAACGGAAAAAATTAAAGGGAGACACCCTAACACCAAACAAAAAATCCATCTATCAAAAATTAAAAAACCAAGGAAAATCAGTAAAATTCCAAAATCTAATGATCCTTCTATAAATCCTGTTCCAGGTCCCTCCTCTTCCTTCAGGGAGTAATTAAAGATAAGCTAGAGATAATTTATGTAGAAAATAAAGTTAATATTAAGAAAACTAGGTATACTTCAACCAATTATAATTTCCACAAAATGATTGTTCAGTGAAATATAAAAAATTCATCAGTTCTCTAATAACAAATTACCATTAGAGCCAAAAATAGAAAATATGTGGGCATTTGAAAGTGTAATAGACGTAAGTTGTAAAATTAGAGCTAAGGAAATAGTATATTTGCTGAAATTGCCTATTGTAGATGAAACAGACTATAATATTTATAAGTTGTTATCTGTACCAACCAAATATGAATCAGGATATATAACTGTAATTCCTAGAGTAAAATATATGTTAATGTCTAAATCTAAGTTAGGTAAGGTTAAAAACTCTTAGGTTTAAACAGTAATTGTAAGAACAAAATTCATTCAAAATCTCTATGCTCATTGGAACAAATAACTAATCATAATCTTGATTGTGAAACATCTACAATACAATCCGGCAAGACGGACAGCTACAAATATTCTGCATTGGAGATTCCTGAAAATTTAATAATATGGATTCCTGAAATGAACCAATATTTGGCAATTTTACCTCAAAAGGAAACTACAGCAACTACACTTCGAGGGATCTACTTAATCAGTCCCAACGATGATTCAATTCTTTATCAAGATAAACAATTGTATCATTTAATTTAGACGCTATATCAAGAATTCAACAACATTCAGTTACTACAACAAAAATCAGCATCTGGACCATCATCCTATTCGGAAGTCTTCTCCTGGGATATTGTGTTTAAACGATTTTCGGGAAAAGACCAACGTCAACCCAGCAGTCGACCACCCCCGGAAGTTTTATTTAGGGATGGAGGAGTTATATAGACAATTATTGTTAACTTTGCTAGATTTATTGTTAGACTTAGCTATATTTAATGCTGACAATTTAGCTTTTAACACAGTAAGCATTTTCATGTACCTAGAGAAGAAAGAGCAGAAGCTCAGTGTGAATCGAGGTTTCACTCAGTTCGCATCTCAATGTATATGAGACGAACTTAAGCAATTATAATAAGTTTTAAGTGCATATTAAAATTGTATTGTAATTAATAAAAAGTTATTTTTTTAAAAAAGCGACATCCTCGAAACCATACCATATATATATATATATATATATATATATATATATATATATATATATATGTGTGTGTGTGTGTGTGTGTGTGTGTGTGTGTGTGTGTGTGTGTGTGTGAGAGAGAGTGAGAGAGAGAGAGAGAGAGTGTGTGTGTGTGTGTGTGTGTGTCTGTGTGTATGCGGTGTTTTCTAGAAATCGAGATCGCCGTATGTTTTAAAATGATCTCAACGATCACCCCCTTCTGTAGACCAGTCCTACTGATCTACAATGATCACCACTGGATTAGCTAATATTTCAATGGAATTTCGTTAAACAAAATATTATAACAGCGAGTCAATGCTGTGTTTAGAATTCAAACGAATTTAAAATTTATATACGCCAAGTTCGAGTTGAGGGGTAAGGGTTGAATTCGTTAATGAAGAACACCGAAATTTAAAAGCAAAGTAGGTTTTCGAATATCGTAGCACGGTTGCCTTTGTAAATAACTCGAAAACTTTTCCGTCAAAGCTTTTATGAATGTAAAACATTAAGCATTGTTTTCCGGCGCTCGATAAGCTGCGGCCCAGAGTTACTTCTAAAGTTTTTGGCCATCGTTAGTCCGTATCACCTCGCACAGAAATACAATTGTTGACGCTTTGAAATTTATAATTTTATTAGAAAAGGCTCCAACGTTTTATCAGAGAAAGTTAACAGCGGCGCACAACTGTCTCGCTGACGTGATGGAAGTGAATATCAAAAATGTAACGGAATCTCATATTTTTTTTTAACTTTACACTTTTTAAAACCTAATTTCGTTATCATAATTAGTTCATAAAAAAATGAACGCCTTCAGATTTATTGTGATATTTTCAACAGAATTATAAAACTGTAAGTTATTAGACTGTTTTCTAAACTGGGATTTAGGCCAGGCGGCCACTAAATACGGAGCTGAGTGGAATGCAGATGAACGGCAAACGGAAGCGGAGTTCAGTCAGTTTAAAGAACGCGTTTGTATCTTTTAAATCTAAATATTTATGCCTACTGTAACAGATTCTAGGGAACTACTATGATTAAAAACCATAAAACTTGTCATAACGAAAAATAATAAGTTTGATGGTCAGCGTTGTTGGGGAAGCTGATTCAGTTTAAAAACCGAACCTACACAAAGTCGAAGCAACACTCCTTAGCTTCGTTTCGCTTAAAGTGGCCGCACTTACAATAAAAACAAAAGGTTAGGTTTTATAAGTAGTCCACTTCGCTCCGTATCTGATGGTCACCCAGCCTAAATCATTGCAACCGTTCACTAATCTTTTACGTAACTGATTCACTGCCAACAAGAAAAGCTCGTAAGCTCAACAATACATGATTCAATGTGTCGTTATCAATCAAATCAGCTGATCGATGAGAGCGTATTATGCGAAATGGAGAGAAATATTGGAAAACGCTATTTCGTTTATTGAAGATTATCATAATTCACTGGAGATATATAATATTAAATTAGTCATTTTAAGCACATGACAAAAGGTGATAAGCAGAGAAAGTTAACGAGTATTACAAAGAATGAGAAAAATAAAATCAACAATTTAAGTTCAGAATCCCGATTAGAACGAAAACCAATGAAGAGAGGTTCGCCTAACAAGAGAGGTCAATAGTTTTCATTTGACCTTTTACGTTTTTTAGTTGACGTTTCTCAAGAGGTGAGCCTTTATTAAGCAAATACTCAAGATCTTCCTTTGTTCTTGTGAAATTTTAAATTAAAGCTTCTGTCATCAATTAATTTCTTGTAAAAACATTGTTTTTTTACGGCTTCCACCTTTTTTTCTCTACAATTCAAAGCCATTACCAAAAATGCTTAAATGCTCAAATTGGAGTTATCTCAATGGAATCGCTGTAGACATTGGCCCTTTGGGAATCCCAGTGGAATACACGGAAAACAGCGGAAACCGTGTGATGACATCTATTAACTTGATTATATCATTGGTTATATTATTTTATTTAAACTGCTATAGAGAACCATGCAGCCGTAGTAGAAATGGAGGCTTGCTGCCCGCTGTACTAGTCAGGAGGGGCACTTGTCACAGAAACCGATGCACCCCATGTTGCCAGATTTCTGTTAAATTTCTTGTCATTGGAAAACCAGTGCGAAAACGCGAACTACGATCTGTGACTGTTTAGCCTTCTGTAGCTGTAGATATTACATTATCAATTGTTTGATGAGTTCTAACCAGTGTGTGTTACGGTCGGATCAGGGCAGCTGGTTAGCGCAACAGTGCTCCGATACCTCTCCACACCATTGTACTCTGCCGATCCTAAAGCACTTTAAACCAATCTGGAATCTTATCCAAGCCCTCGTGCGTCTACTAAGACTTGACTAGCTGTAACTTAGTTTAAAACGTAACGGGTATCATTAAATATAAACGTACGTGATAATTTAGAATGATGAGAGGTGTGAGCGCTCGCTGCTGGTGACACATTGCGGCACAGTAAAATAGCACTGGTTATTTTTTCAAACGTTTACCTTGTCTTTGCAGCGTTCGTAGCGACAGATTGTCCAATTACTTGAGCCTTAGTCACAGATATTGAGCACGCTGTTTAAAATGGTGACGGCATTTTTAGTCCGTTTAAATTCAGTGTTGGCATATCTTGTTTACAAAACACACCCACACTAGACTAATTAGTGTTGTTAAAAATTTACGGTGGAGGATATTTTTAATTTTCGGCGAAAAGTACATAAAGGCTATCATCGCCCGTCCAGCAAATATCAATTACACATAGAGCAAACTAAAACTAAAAACCACGAGAGTCAAACTGAAGAACTCCAATACTAAGGAGTTAAAATACATACCTCCTATATGTTTAGGAATGCGTTCCGATACAAAGTTACAGTGTCTTCACCCAAGTACTATTAATACCCCCCCCATATATGTACTCAAAGCTTGTAACTACGTATTTCGATTGACCCAATTATAGACTCAGACGCCCATAATTTATTATCCATGTGCTTGCCAAACGCCTATAGGCTGATCGGTCCCAGAACTTACCCCATCAGGGGTCCTCGGCAATGCTAGGCACACATCAAGTTCTACATGCTTGGCTCCGCCAAAGGAACCAAGCTGTTTCACCACACCCCGACGTAACTGGACAAGAACAGCAAATCCTAAATGTAAACTGTTAATATCTTAAGTGTAATGATCCAGTGGAGGAGACCGGATGCACCAGTCGGAGATAAAAAGATCCTCTCCAATGGTCACAGATAGCTACAAGCCTCCACTGACTCCTGTCGATCAGTGTCGCCACATAAAAGGGCTAATTGAATGAACAGTCTGTAGGTTATCAATGCCTAAATGTTTAATCAGGATTGTCTACTGTAAATAATTGCTTTTCAATATTAACAAACAGAACAGAGCGTCAAAGCGTTTTGTCCACAATGTAGGGGCTGGAGCCGGAGCCGATGCATTTTGTCCACAGCACATGACCGGATACAATGCAAATCAGATAATGTGATTCATTTGATTTGTATAACACCAATGCGATAACGAATGGCTATGATTGAATGCAGGGCTCTTTGTTGACAAAAAACAAAGGAATTAGTTAATTTAAGTAATATCAACAGCCTATTGAGATATCGTGCATAAAAGGTGCACAATCATTCATGTATTTTTTAAGTTAGTTAAATAGAGCTGAAGTGACACTTAAGGTTATGTATAACCGTAAATATTTTAGAAACAATTTTTACGTTCATGTTTTTTGAACGGTGAGTACGTAGTTTCGGAAAACATGAATTCATGTATACAATGTTTCAAAAACAATTTAAAAAATTTCATTGGTAAAAGAACTATTGAAGTGTTAAGACCTGTAAATTATGCTAGCATGATCTCTCGTTTAGGCGCTCATTACAAGGTTCTGAAACTTATCGTGACGAGATGACAGTTACAACAGCTCAATGTTCAATGCATTTTTTATGGCGAAAAACCTAACAATTACTATCGTTTGTACTCGTATATATTTAAGATTTAGCTTTAAGATTTTTGCTTATATGCTACATATAAAAACAATCACAATAGTAATACAACTAAAACTACATGCAAATACCAATTTAATTTTAAAAACAAAAAAGATCAAATAGAGGCAAGGCTGTATAGAGGCCTTAAAAACAAACTACATTTTGTTAGATAATCCTACGCAACGAAGGAAGGCTATTATGCGGTCAACGGCCGAGCGATTATCCCCCAACATCGCATTTAGGCTATCATTAACCCCACACAATTTTCTAACATATTTTAATCCATCACACTCAACAAGGATATGTTTTTTGCTACAAATTTGACACAGTGGTGGATTCCCGTGTTCTATCAGGTGCCCAAGCCTAAGCAAGGAAGGAGACGGGTAACCACTTCTTCACGACGACTCGCTCTAATTGACCACTCCCATGGGCGGACTGTATTTTTGATTGTCCTCAGTTTGTTATCTTCTACTGCATCCCATTCGATTCCCAATTAAAAATAAATATAACATTTTGTCATATTAAAAAAATCTGACGATATTACACTTTGTGTACTTGCCGGCAGAAGTTTTGCTTTTTTTGCAGCTACATTAGCTCTAGTGTTACACATTATGCCACAGTGCCCGGGGACCCACAGAAACGATACTCCAATACCCCACATTTCAAGTCTGTGGATGGAACATAAAATATCCTGAACTCTATTGATTGACTCTATTTGTTTTTTATAATATTTATTATATTATTTATTATTATTTACTTATATATTTATTAATATTTATTACATTAAATATTTATATTTATAATATTGTGTTTGACAATATTTATCGTGTTTTCGAACAAACATCTTTACTAAAATAACAACAAATACAAGATTACTTAATAAAATACAATACATATTATTATAACTTTTAAGAAAAAAAGAATAAAATTCTGTTATTGAACCCAAAATAAAACCCCTCAGGGGTGCAGAGTAGCTGCACCTATTGAGAGGATTTAGACGTCCCTCGCGGTACCCGAGTCTAACGCACACTTACACTTACAACACTATACTTACAACTTTAACACGTATGCACTCGTACTTACATTTAGGGAGGCGATAATAGCCTCAATGTGCAAAAAAATACATAAATAAAAATTATGTGTATATTAAAATAAAATGGAGAAGAAAACATGATTTTTATTTTTGGTTCAATAAACGAAATATTTTTAATAATTAGGATTATAAGCTATTTTCATCAGTCTAGCGTTCTTGTAACTCACCTCGTAAAGGTTACCGCGGTTTCGAAACCTCATTGTATCATCTTCAGGCCGTAATACAAAATGTCAAAGCCCTCTGTCGAGGTCGTCACAAAATTAACAAAACATTTAAAACACACATCACAAACACGATTTTTATTAAAACGCACAACACACTTCAAGTCTGTGGATGGAACATAAAAATACCTTGAACTACAGGATTAATAGCATAGGCAACATATCCTGGATAGCCTGAAACGATCTTTTCGAATCAAAGCATACCAGATTATTATAAGTGTTGGAAAGAAATATGTTTAGAGGTTTTCCAATGGAAATTCACAAATACTAGTCACATCAAGAGCAAATACATGATTAATGTTAACAAGAAAATATTAAAAATGTATTTTATTAAGTTTAATAGTACATAATAAGGATTATAAATTTAAAAATATCAGTATTTTGGTATGTTATCGCAGTAACTCGATACCAGCTGATTGCAGAAACGCGATACAACCAAGTTGCAGCATAATTGAAATGGAAAACATTATGCTCTTCAAAGATATTATTTCATAGTAAACATTTTAGTTAATATGAAATAACGGGAAAACTAAAAACAAAGGGAATTTGCGTAAAAATGTCATAAAATGATACATATTCGGTTTTGTATTCAATAATCTTGTCAGTAAAAATGTTGTCACGTTGAAAGTTTAGTCGACGAAAATTCCATGCAAAATACACAAAAACATATAAACTATAAATGTAATTAAGAACGCTAATAGTATGTACACAACAATCCTAAAACCTGCGCCACATATCAAATGCAGCATTCTGCGCAGGACTTTTGCGAAAATTTAGTTAAACATAAAAACAAACGTAACTATAGAAACGGAAATAAACATTTAATGTGAAAATTACTGTAAAAACCTTTAGCAGTGGTAAACATTTATGTTGCTTTATGCAAAGGCCGGCCGCACACCGGAAGAGACAAGTCATTTTGCTTCTGACAATTTTTCTCGGGACATAAATGGCTCTTGAAAAATATTTTCCTTCAAACTGTCGACCTAAGCCAAAACAACTTGACGTTATATTTTACTCCGTAAAATGTTATATTTATTAAAATTTCCATCCTTCGGCTTTCTGTTAAACGCCTTAGAATTTGTCTACCAGTAATGTTCGGTATCCACCTGAAGATGGTAGCTATATTACCGGAACGTATATCAGAGTAAAATAAGTTAGTTTGATTTTTACTCTGTTCACGCCAAATCAGTTTCTTTTTATTTTATGGCAAAAAGGGTTATCGTTTTTGTATTTGTACATCACAAGGTGCTCTTTGTATATTTGCCTTGTTTGTACAGCTCAGAATTGTATCCAACATAGTGGTATTAATAGTGGTACAGGGCATGATAAATTCGTTTTTTATTCTCTTTTGAAATACTTCTGTCCCATATAATACTGTTAAGCATAGCAATAGCTTTCCTACCCAATATATTGCGCTTTTGGATTGCCTCATCAAGTGTTCCGTTCATCAGGTGCTACACTACGAATACCAATTACAATTCATTACAAATTCTCTAAGTTAAAAGTAGTATGTTTAATAATATTTTTTCCACCGTTTACTTTACAACTACTACACAACCTACAAACATGGTTATCAGTAAACAAAATGTTTATCTACTTTTTCCTCGGCGAAAAACCTAAAAGGTAATTAAAGCCGTGTCAAGAGTTAAGCGATTCTAAACCTAAAATAGATTAAATTAATTTACAAGATATTTGAAAAATTTAGAAAACAATACGCCTAAAATTACAAAATGTACACATTTCGTTGTAAGACTGTAAAATGGCATTACAACATTGTCAGATACAAATAATATATAACAAAATGAAAACGTAATAATAATATTTTTCCCGGCGAAAAACTATGACGGTTATCATCGCCGTGGCGCAAAATTAAACTTTTGCAAATACAAAAACAAACAAAAATACAAAAACAAACAAAAATATTAAAATAACTAAATATTACACAATTAATTGTAAGGCTGTATTTTGGCCATACATTAATAACAAAAATAAATTACAGAAACATAAACGTGCTTAAAACTAAATAAATATAATAATAATAAATTCATAACGAAATAGAAAATTTGTGCAGGGCTGTAGAGAGGCTCTACAACTAAAATATATGAATTACATTTTATTTAAAAAATCTAGACGATGAAAGAAACTCTGTGTCTGGTCAATGGTCGAGACACTATCTCCCAACATCGTCTGTAAAAAATTTCCCTAATCATAAATAAGTCGCATATTTTGAAAACCACCACAATCCAACAAAATGTGTTTTACCGCGATGGTTTCTGTACAAAACCCGCGGGGTTTAAGGTGGATCTCCGCGTCTTTTCGTATATTAACAGGGAGTGACCAATACGGAGACAAGTAGCTACAACTTCTCCCCTACATTATAAAATAAACAATTACAACAATATAATTCAAATTTCATTAAGAATATCTAGAAGATGCAGGAACATCATTAAGAGGTCAATGTCTGAGGCACTGCCACCCAACATCGTCTGCAAACCACTACTTAAACTACACACGTGGCTTACTTTGAAAACCATCACAGTACAATAAAAATGCTATAATGTGATGGTTTATCCACAAAACTAACACTGAGATGGGTCCCCACGTCCCATCAGAAATCCATGTGTCAACAAGGAATAACCAATACGAAGGCGGGTAACCACAATCTCTTCTCTACAACTTGCACGTAATGACCATCCCCAAATTGTTTATTACTCTCAATTTGTTACTGCTTACAACTGGCCATCCATTTCCCCAGTGTAAACGTATTATATGTTCTACTTGACAAAGAAAATCCGAAAATTCACATTTTGCGGCAGAAAAGTTGCTTACCTTGCCGCAATATGCGGACCTAGCGACCAGGTATCCACCGAAATTTTACATAGTATACTCAGGTTAGAAAAACTTTTGGTGGTTGAGTGAAGTTTGTAAATATTGATTAAATAAAAGTATTGTCATCATCAAGAACAAAATGTCGCCACGGGTTATTGAGAAAATGGCGTTGACTAATTCAACACTCTTCTGTATTAAAAATATTTCTTCTCTTTTTCACTTAATTAAACCATTATCACTAATGTGACTGTTTTAATATAATGAAAAATGCAAATGGGCCGCAGAGCTAATTTAAAGCTAATCTACCGGGACGCATTAAAATATTCAAGTTTTCCCGCATAATTAAGTACTACGCCGTTTTTATACAATTTTTCGCCCACGATATAGGTCCGTCCGCTAAGTTAGCGTATCTTTCGCTTGCTTGAACTAGCGGTGAGTAAAAAACGTGCAGCTGTCTGAGTGGTGGCAGTTACTTCTTCTTGAAAACTGAAAGAAGAATATTCCATTACAGTTATTCAGAAAAACCTTTCAAAATGGCGGGCATACAAAATCAGAAACAAACGCACTTTACTGCTGAGGTGATGGCAGCAAAATCTGAACAATACTTTTGTTGCAGTGAATACTTCTTACAGCTCGGTTTTTTCTCCCGGTGAAAAAAATCATAAACATTTACATAGCTGTAACGCGAAATTGGGATTAAAAAGAACAACAACAGAATATTTTTTTCCGACTATTGTGCACACTTGGGCTAATGCAGACGATGGGATGATTTATAGCGTATGAAAATGCCAAGGTACTGCAAAAAAAATTATAAAAGTAAAACCTTTTTTGCCTTTTAAATGGTTCATCATGATTTATCTATTTTGGATTACTATATTCAAGAAGACGAAGAAATCTACTAAGATGTTGTACAGGAGCGGGAAACTATTATTGAAGAAATAAGTAAGATTGGTAAATTTATTAATGGTAGTGATTCATTAAATAAATATAGTGCTGTGTGTCAATATTTGGAGCGTAAGAAAAATGTAAACAAACTTGAGGCCTTGTTATGCTTAAAACTGACATTGTGGGATGAAGCCTCATCCGGAGTGCCGATTTAAGAAGGGGAGGGCTGATTCAATTGGCATTGAGCAAGCACTCAAATTAGGCCGCCGAAGACTACACTCGCCATCTAACGGGCCGACTTAGAAGACAACCAATGTAGAGCGGTGAAGGGGAAACAATGCGTAATCAGAAGAAACCGAGCCCTCCTCTACCTCCTTCTGCACCCAGCGTCCTGACAGGCAAGTTGGACTAGTATCGAAGTAAAAAAAATTACGTTAAAGTGCAAAACGCCGCTTTCGAAAACAGAATGCGGCATCAGCTTACAACACTAACATCCATTCAGGTATTCTGGTTATTTTAAATAAATAGCTTACAGATGTAATTTAAGATATACTAGCTGCACCGAACCTGTCGGCCATTAGTGGTGATCAATGAAATTTTGTTACTGATGCAAGTTGAAGAACAGATTCGAAATTACTGTCAGTGCTAAACCAAATGACTTTAAATTATAATAACAACTAATAATAAACCTAACATGTATTAATATTAAACCAGGTTAAATAGAAATTTGTAGAAATTGCTGGCTGAGGCAAACAAAACTTTAATTATAAGGGTGGCGCTGCTATAGCAATTTTTAGGCCCCCAGCCTACCAGAGTTTCATTAAGAAATTTTATTTAAAAAAAAGGAGAAATATATATATATATATAAATGTTACCATAATTATAACTAGACTACAGTAGATATATATGCACATGTAAAAGAAAGATAGGAATTGCATATTCCTATAGGTTCAACTACTAACCATGTTTTAGTAATTCATACTACCTATGTTATATATAAGTGATATTGTAAAGTAAATTTTGTATAAAACCATTCTACATTACAGTGATTTTTCTTTGGCTTAATATTAAAATAAAAATATTTAAAAGGATTTTCAGTAATTCTAAATTTGTAAATTTAGAACGACCACGGCACACCAGGTGGTTGGTTTAGGCTACTGCCACAGTAAGTTTCAGGGATATTGAGTCCTGTTAAATAATTTAATAAATAAAACCAAATTAAAAACCTAATCTGCTGTCACTATACACGGGTGACTATATATATATATATATATATATATATATATATATATATATATATATATATATATATATATATATACATTACGTGCACGCTCACGTTCGCAATTTTGGTCGAATTTGATTGAAATTGGAACGGAAAATTAATGTTGTTAATAGCTTAGACAAGTACGTTAACTAGCAAAATTTGTGTAAGTTTCAAAATGGCGGCTATTCAAAAGCTTTAAAAACGCAGAACTTGCTTTCCCTAATTTTTAAAAATCTGATTTCGCCATAGAAATCAGCGTTAAGTCCCATGAATTACGATTTTGAATTTCCGAAAATTAAGAAATTTAATTTGATGGCAGTCCGGTCTGTAAATTAATATATACAGATTTTAATGCCGATTATCACGGTGAAATTTAAATTTCAAAAAAGGCAAAATAAAGACATATACTTTCGGAAATACGCTTCTATCACGTCAGCGAGACAATTGCGTGCATCGATTATTTAAAGACCACCACTGAGAAACACTTCAACGGATTTTGTGAAAAATAAAATTACCAAGCAAATACCAAAATCGATCGAATCAAATCGACTTACAGGATATACACATTTTTTGACAAAATCAAAAGAATTTTAGAATCCCGCAGCGAGAACTTTTTATACGGTTTGATTGACTTTAAATATCAGTTTATCAAAAGTACTGAATATTTTCCCCAAGCATTTAATAAAACTGCAGCAGTAAAAAACGTATTTTCAAAATGTAGACATAAAATAAATTGAACTGTTTCTATATTTTATGCGGTTTTTATGGTGCCGTGTTTCACCCCCAAGAGAGTGTTAAAATATCCTGGATCCTCAGTAAGTGATATAAAAACTATAGGAGTATGCACAAGAAGTCAGTCTATGGGGACGGTAGCTGGAGTTCCTCAGGGAACTAATTCTGAACAGTTTTGTTTTATTATGCCTAGAAGGTTAGCATGTGGAACTACTGTACATATTTCTTAAATAAAAATTGTTTTTCAAACATAAAATTAATTTTACTGAACAATATAACTTCTTGATACAATATTTGTGTTACGTTTCAGTTTCATTTAGTCTTTCTGTATACTGAAAACACCCTTTACAGTTGACACAAAACAGTCAATAAGGAACGATTGCAAAAATACATCCTACTTTTATATTTCTTGATGGTATAAAACGGGCAGTTTTACATTGCCATCTCTTTTTATACTTGAGGAACATAAACACCAAGACTGCTAGTCGGAATGCACAGACGAATTTTGCTGGTTATCGAATTTGACCAAGCAACAAAATTAACAATCGATTAACAAAGTCGATTTTTGCACAGATAAACAGGGTAAATAGATTATGTTTACATTACATGAAATATAGGTCACGTTTTCTTTATCTTTATACAGTTGAAATTAAACAGTTTTTACAGTGTAATAAATATAAGGAAGATAAATTATGAGACAAAAATATAAGTACTTTTATGAGATTAAAACACGTAAATGAACAATATAATTTTTAAGTTACATACAACGACGGTAGGTGAGACCGGGGTCAATTGTAACATCGTCTATTGCCGATTTTATGTGCGTTTCGAGAACTCAAAAATATCGTCATTGGTAGGGCCTGCAGTGAAGAACCAAACGGCAGGCAAGTGCTGCAATCTTAGAAGCCATTACAGTGTTATTGTTTTCGTAGCAGGTGAGTAAATTTTTCATGTCTGTTAGTTCTTTTAATTAGATTAAGTACGTTAATCCTATGACAGTTTCGTCACTACCATAGCTTGATTGTTCTGCTACAATTTGATCTATTTAAAAGTTCTTTAATTGTTGTTTGAGATTGTAAAATATAGTTGTATATGTATGGATGTCCGTTGGGGTCAATTGTAACGTTGTCTTCGGGTTCAATTGTAACATGTTAAACTGACCCAGAAAGACTAAGCCATAATTACTTTTACAATTGGTTTGTCTGTCTGTTGTTTTAAGAGGTCAACTTTAAACCCTGTGGTATTATTATTTATTATTTGTGCATAATACAAGGTAAATGTAACAAATATTACTTAAAATTTCCAAAATAAAGGGGCTGAGTGAGGTCTACAGTTCACTGAACTAGGCTACTAGTTGAAATAATATTTTTGTAATTATTTATTGTAATTAAAGTTTTAATGCCCAATTATTGCTTCAGAATGCCAAGACGACCTGAGCGAGCACACCAATTGCCTCAATGAAAGAATTGCTCAAACAGTTCTTGAAGAGAAGAGGACAGTAGCAACTACAACTACAAATATTATGTCAGGACTTTGGCCTTATAATAGAAATATTTTTGATGACAGCGAGTTTGCTCCTGCATCAGTTACCAGTCGAAAACAAATCTGTAGATCTTCTAAACAGTCCTCTTCCTACAACCATAGGGTAGTCTAAAGTTAATGCCACACCTGAGGATGTTCTGGCTATTCCTGTTCCATCTGAGACTTGTTTTCTCTAAAAGCATGACTACTCCAAGATCTGATGGTGCATCAACAGTCAACTTTTCCCCAGAAATTGTGCGACCTCTGTCAAAGGCACCAGAAAGTAGTAACGGAGATAAAAAAATCAAGGGCAGGAAGAAAGTAAAAAGTACTGTTTTGACTGACACACAGAAAAGTTAGCTTTATTACATGCCAAAATAAAAAAAAAGTTAAACAAAAAATTAAAGCGTGTACTTTTAAAACAAACTGGAATACAAAAACAGATGACAAGAAAGAAGAAAAAAGTTTTAAAAATGAAGAAAAGAAGACTATGATGAAGATGAAACATTTTGCCTCATTTGTCTGGACTTTTTTAAAAACAGTGTTTCAAGAGAACAGTACTTTTTTGTGTTTAACGTCCGACTATTGTGCACACTTGGGCTAATGCAGACGATGGGATGATTTATAGCGTATGAAGATGCCAAGTCCTGGCCGGAAATCGAACCCGGGTCTTCGGGATGAAAGTAAGTGCTAGTACGCTATTAACTAGGTAGGACACTGAGGCGGCTAGATAACAGTGCACTTCATGTAAAATGTGGGCTCATTTAAAATGCACCAAAGAAGAAGTGTTTTATATTTGCCACAAAATAACATTAAATACATTTTGTTGATTGTAACACTATTAAAAATTCATTATATATATATATATATATATATATATATATATATATATATATATATATATATTTTTTTGTATTGTACGTTTGTATATTACTTTGAATCCCAAGACCTGTGACAACTGACCCAGAGATGTGCATATTTGTCCACACTGCAGGGCGACAAATATGGTAAATCAGAGCAATTATCGTTATCAATAAGACATATTTAAAAGCATAGTTTCATTGAAACAGATTTATTTGCTGTGCTAAAACTCTAAAATACAACTTAAAATGGCCTCAAAAATGTAAGAAAATAAAAACCAAAAAATGTTACAACTGTCCCCGGTCTCCCCTATACTGTAAATATCGCAGCAAGATAATTTTAGAGGAACTAGACATCTACTGTATTTCAGAAATATATCTATTTGCCAAATTTACTGTGTGACTTTCTCGTGTGTGTTCGTAAATATTCGTCTTATTTCGCCTTTAATCTTCGTGTCACCTTCAATGAATTTTTTTATAATTGTATTTTTGGTGAAAAGCACATGAAGGCTATCATCACCCGTGTAGCAAATATCTCATACACGCAAGGGAAACTAAAACTAAACACAGTTAACGCTAACCTAAAACTAACGTGTTTAAACTAACTAGATAACATAGTTAAAATATAAACATAACCAAACAAAAGTAACAAGAACAAAAATTTAAAAAACAAAAACAAAAATATAACAATAAAGTGGGTAACAAAAACAAACGTTTATCAAAAATTAGTTAACAAAATTAATATTATAAAAAAGAGATACACATAAAATAAAACTATTTAAACGCTGAAAAAAATCTGAAACACGGTGAATGACCGTCGAATCGTTCTTTAAAATTACATGCATACACGTACCAAAATCCATACATTTGACGCATGCTCAAAAGGATTTCAAAAAACCATCACGATCCGGAAAAAAGTGTTTGTAATATCACCACAAAACTGACATGTAGGTGACCTCCGCGTCCCATCAGAAATCCATTCGTTAACAAGGAATGAACAATGCGGAGACGGTAACAACATCTTCTCTACGACTTACGCGTATTGACAAACAGTACTTTGTTACTGCCTATAGCTGGCTATTCATTTTCCAAAGGCTTTCTTTGGCATAGAAAATCTGAAAAAAATCACATTTGGAGGCAGCCGAGTCCCTTCCTTTGCCGCAACTATCCCACAATGACCTGACTCGTCCAACAACACAATCATGCGCATAACTGACATTACTTGAGGGAATACCATTTAGTTTATGCCCCTTTCACTAACAGTCTGGTATTATAACTCTGGTATTATAAATTCAAAATATAGGCACACGTTAAATGAAACAGTGGAAAGACAGAATCTTGTTTCACTTTCTCGCATTGTCATCTACTTCGTTGAACGATGTTTAATTTGAACAGAAGAGCGTTGGCTTTATTAAAATATTGCAATAATCCACTGTCTCGCTTATCTAGACCGACATTTTGATCCTTCATAGTTTAAGAAGCACATGTGTTTCTTTATTCATATCAAATAATCTGAACATTGTGTAAATTGAAGTTACTTTAACAAAAAGAGCCATTTAATGCTTGTTTCTATTATTTTAAGGTGAAAAGCACATTGAGGCTATTATCACCACCCTAAATGTAAGTGTGAGTGTAAAGTGTTAAAGTCGTAAGTGTAGTGTTGTAGGTGTAAGTGTGTTGGACTCGGGTACCGCGAGGGACGTCTAAATCCTCAATAGGTGCAGCTAGTCTGCAGCTCCATGCGAGGTGTTTCTATTAAAGGCCTTAGAAGTAAATCCATATTTTGTGTCACTAACAAATCGAACATCTTAATTACAGATAAAGCTGTACATAATTAAAGTAATTAGCAATGAACAGGATATAAAGTTAAGGTAATTACTGGATATATCAAACCTGAGCTTAGTGACTCACGTATTAGTACGTCTTTGATAAGGATCTTATCATTGATTGGATAGGCGTTTGTACACCTAAACAGGCTGCAATTTGCATACATTTTATATACTGCCACGTCCTTAGATTTATATTGTGGAAGAGAAAATTAAACTCTTATTTATCACTGAAAGAAAACATAATTTGACGTTTTCATTCGGCTAATTATTAGCGAATTTCTTTTGGCAAATAATCTGTTGGAGCAGCCATCATGGTAACGACCCAGACGTGTTTGTCATGGACTTAAGTTAAATACTTCTAAAACTAAGGAATAGTTCCTACAGGAGTATTCGCCAATACTGAAAACGTATTTATTTTTAATGTCATTTGATTTTAAAGTTGATTTTTTTTTGTGGGCGGAAAACCTGAAAGATTATTTATCATCGCCAAAAAACAGAATCGGAAAGTGATTTCCAATTATAAAATTATCCAATTCAAAGAAAGAGAATTTTTCAAAGTTCAAACCAAAATTTCAAAAAGCTCAATTTTAAGGAATTAAAAATAGTTAATAAAACATCATAAGGTCAAAAGGTTAGGATATTTAAATAATGTATAGTAAATTATTATAATGTTTAAACAATAAAATACGAAAGGACTGTAAATAGTCTCTGGAAAAATATTATAACAATAATAATAATAAATTAAATTTTATAAAATATATTTAAGCGACGTAAGAAATTTATTACTCGGTCAATAGCCGAAGCATCATCTGTTACAGTTTCCTTTAAACTACTGCCTAATCCACACAACCGGCGCAGGTTCCTTAAGCCATTACAATCTTGCAGAATATGTTCGATTGTGACGTGTGATTCACAAAGCTCACAAGCAGGTTGGTCCCCGCATCTCATCAGACATCCATGTGTCAAAAGGGAGTGACCAATACGAACAAGAGTAACCACAACCTATTTTAAAATGGAATTATTAGTTGGATTGTTATACTTTTTTGTAAATCTACGAAAGAAAAGGTTTAAAACGATACATTATTTGTCCAAATTGGATGGTTACCAAAGCACTACCTCGAAAGAAATAGTTTACTGAATTAAAGTATAATATAGTATAATATAATTATTTATTAATAATTTTAAAAAATATTAGTGGAAAAATGTTATCTGAAGGAAGCATAACTTCTGAAAGTGTACCTTTTTTTCTGTGACAACTCTAGCAATTATTTCAGTCTTTTCTGAAAGTTCTTGAGCAGGGATTTCGGGTACATTGTCAGGAAAACAGGTTTTGTTTGAATACTTGTAAACGGCGTTCTAACAAATGTTGATTAAAATCGTAATTGTTTTATGCGAAAAGCACATGAGGGCTATCACCGTCCGTCCAGAATATATCTATTACACAGAAGGAAAACTAAAACTAAACACTGACAAAAAATATAACATTGTTAAAATATATAAACTTGTATTAAAAACAATAATAAACAATAAAAAATATTTTTCAAATAAAATAAAATTGTATAACGCTGCACAACAAAACCATAACTAAAATTGTTCAAATATATTTAGACGATGTAAAAAATTTAAACTCGGTCAATAACCGACGAATCGTCTTTTAAAATTGCTTCCATAGAGGCAAACAATCCACACATTTGACGCATGCTTTTAAAACCATCAGAGTGCGGAAGAAGTGTTTGTGATGTCACCACAAAAGTGACATATGATGGGTTCCCGCGCCCCTCGAGAAATCCATGCGTTAACAAGGAATAATTAATGCGGAGACGGGTAACCACCACCTCTTCCCTACGGCTTGTACCTTTTGACGACCCCCAAGGACGAACAGTACTTTTAGTTACTGTCAAAGGCTGCCCGACAAGTATGGAAGGCGATATTTGGAAATAAGAAACATGCAAAAGGAAACGGAGAATGGGAAGAGATAATGAGTGGGAAAGAAGAGGCGAAAAAATATGGGAAAACATGGAAATTGGTGAATTGAAAAACCAGAGTTATGCGGACAGAGTGATGATAGCGCAACTAGGGACAAGTATGAAAGCGGCACCTGAGAAGAAAGATTGGCTGTTTATCTCAGTCTTGAAGAGGAAAAAGAGATAAAAAACAATATGCAAGTCAAGGAAGTTTTTAAGACGGTGTATGCGAGAAAGAACAACTTAAGGTTAAAAGAGTCGGGAATATCAATAATGGGGGAGTAATAGTCAAAGCAAAATGTAACTTCGACACCTGGTAGTTGAGTCTGTGGATGGAGCACAAAATATCTTGATTATTGATTAAATATATTGCAGTACATTTTTAGAGTAGGAACATTAAGTAATGCACAAAATCAGATACAACGGTGGAGTTCAGAGATTTAAGGATGACAAATAGTACGGCAGTACAAACACTACAAACTGAGGGTAATCCATATTTCTTCGTTTGGCCTGTTGGGTAAAATGCACAACAGCCGTTGTTCTCCAGTTTTGAGCCCGTGAGGAAAACATGAAGTAAAATCGGGAAACCCATTTTGAAAAAAATAGTATATTAAATAGTTTTTTTTACCACAAAAGGCTTTCAAAAACTCTTTTTTCAGAAATAAAAAACAGCCTCGAGTTATTAAATAAACACACACGTACAAATATACAAAGCAATCAACGTCAAAAAATTCGGGAGAACTTTAAACGAACAAAATCATCAAAATTTAAAATTGTCTTTCACGATTGCCAAACGTGTCCTTGTACTTCTTATAAAACCGTTTCTTTCTGTACAAATTTATTAACAGAAAATTTCCCTCTCCCGAAAAAAATTATTTAGAATAAAGTTTACGTTTGTCAGGCAAAACTTCAGACGTGTCCAGCACTCAACTCTCTCAGCTCAGGAGTGTTGTTAAATATTCAACATACCTTTTGGGTCAATAAGTCTACGCTTATATATGGAAGACTTTAGAATGGCCCTGAAGGAATACACAATCTAACATATTTTATCAAGCGGCAACCGTTAACCGCTTATAAAGTAAGAAATAATTTTATAAACATGAAATGTGTTTATGCTCACAATCAATTATAAATTATAACTACTTTCTTAGGATTAGCGAATGTTCATTTAAAAAAGGAGTTATTAAAGCTCGGCAGCCTTCAGATTATGTTGATCCTGACGTTGATATTTTTTTTAAATCGTAGAAATTCAGTGTGTGTGTGTGTGTGTGTGTGTGTGCATTTCGTTCGATTTAATTAATTAAATAGGCACACTTTAGTTTTTCACTTAGATTTTATTGCAATAATCAATTTAATTTTTACTTACATTTTATTGCAATAATCGCTTTAGTTTCTTACTTACATTTTATTATAATAATCACTTTAGTTTTTTAATTACATTTTATTTCTAAAGTCACTTTAATTTTTACTTAGATTTTAATGAAATAATTACTTTAGATTTTTAGTAACATTTTATTGCAATAATCACTTCAATTTCTTACTTACATTTAATTGCAATAAACACTTTAGTTTCTTACTTACATTTTATTTTAACTTAAGTTTTTACTTGGATTTTGTTGAAATAATCACTTAGTTTTTATACCTGTTTCTCATAGGTAAAGAAATAAGTATTTCAATATCAAATAATAATCTCGTCACGCATTGATGAATTGCCAAACTTATTTATTTTATATTGCCATTTTTGTAATCCGGATTTCACCATCAAAAACAACAAACGAATCTGAATACATTAGCATTTTTAACTTTCAAATTGTACTGGAAACACGTAAATGAACCCTGAACGCCGTCAAATTATTGCTTTTATTTAAATATTTCAACGGATTTTGGAAATGCACAATACTAGTCTATGAAAAACGCTAATTACGACGACGAAATCATGTCTTTAATAAACAAATCTAAGTCAAGAATTTGAAATGACCATTTTTTTGACCAGTAGAGAGAATTTTTCTGGTTAATAAACTTACCCGAGCTATTACTAAAATCGATTTCTATGCCAAGTTTAAATCGAATCGGACCAAATTGCAAACCTGAGCGTATTAAAACAAACACACACAACACTATTGGATTTTGAAAAAAAAAATAAAGTGTTATGACATAAGAGTAGTTATGATAAATTTTAGGTTATGTACTTTGCCTCGGTTTTATTGACGCGGTGGCCGCAGGTCATGCAATTACCTAATAATTGAGCCTAATTAGGTTTTGTTTTCAAGTAATGAAAACGTAGAAGTTAAAGGGACTTCAGCTTGACCGTAGCCGTGCTTAATTGACTTGTTTTCATGGCTTTGTTTATCCCTGTAATTAGCCTGGGCTGCACAGAACGTTGTCTGGCCTGGCTGGGCGTACCTGCTGCCATGTGATCTTAGTTTTAATAAACTTCTACTAAACATCTGCTGCTAAAATACATTTAATGTTTTACGTTCTAATATTTCTCAGGTCTAAATCGGCAACTACGACGAGACAAAAGGAATAACACAGCGGACTGGTCTTTTAAAATTTTCAACACTGACTTGAGTAATGAACCTTTGTATATGACTATAACGAGCGAAATTAAATAAAATAATTGTGAGACCTTGAACTTAATTTTTTTCGGTAGTTCTCGAACAGGACTTTTAGTGATATACTCCATGTGGTTTAGAAAGGAACTAATGTTTAAACAATATAACAGTGTTTTACACAACTCTCGAACTGGAATTTTCGGACACTCTGTATAGCGACCAACAAAAACTGCCAAGTAAGAAAATCCAATATTGAACAGTTTTTTTAACAAAACATGCTTTACATTGTTCTTGCGTTAAAATATAAAATATCTCTGATAAGCATGAAAAGGTATGTAATATTCACAATTTGTTTGTGAAATTCCAATTGATGGAGCGGCCATCAAGGTGAGACTGAGAGAGCAGATCCTGCAATAACTCGACCTAATTTTCTGAAAGTAATTTTGTTGACTCATTGCCTTTCCTTCATCGTTCAAAAGGCCACTGGACGTGTTTAAGTGAATAACTGTTTCTTTAACCTGTGATCCAAGTTGTCAAGTGCCACAGCTTGGATTGTTTCTTGTATGTTTATGGCATTGCATAGCTTCTGCCAAACAATTGATGAATTTAAACACAGATAATTAAACAAACTGCACCGAATTCCAATCACCTAAATCTGTGTAAGAAATTATTAAAAACCGTTGCTATCCTTTTTATTAATGAACAATTGGGGACACGCACAGATGTATTAAAAATTCAATTTGAGAAAGGCCAATCTATGCAGTTTTTTTTTATTAAGGCTTTTGGCAAAAAGCACATGAAGGCTATCATCGCCGTCCAGCAAAATATCTAACACGGAGGGGAAAGTAAATCTAAACATTGTCAATGGTATACTAAAAATATAACTAAACACTATAGATACTAAACCTAGAAAAACATTATTAAAATATATAAACTTAATCAAAATGGTTAACGGGAATAAACATGTGAAAACAAAACAAATAACATAAAAATAAAAGTGTGTGACTAGTTCAAAACAAATTCGGTACATAAATTAAAAATATTACGCTGTACGACAATACCATAGCTGAAGTAGTTCAAATATATTTAAGGAACGTAAAACAATATATTCAGTAACAATATATTTAAGGAACGTAAAAACAATATATATTCAGTTACAGATACAAGAACTCGGTCAATGACCGACGAATTATCCTTTAAAATTGCCTGCATGGAGGAACCCAATCCACACATTTGACGCATGCTTTGGAAACCATCACAGTCCAGAAGAAAATGTTTGATTGTGATGATATCGCCACAAAACTGACATGTAGGTGGGTCCCCGCGTCCATCCATCCATGCGTTAACCTAGAATGACCAATGTGGAGACGGGTAACTACCACCTCTTCCCTAAGGCTTGTACGTATTGACGATTCCCTAGGATGAACAGTATTTTTAATAACCCATAATTTTTTATTGTATATTTCCACAAGCTTTAACAGCCAAACGGGTTCACCCAACCGAACAATGCTACTGAAGTACATGAATTCTTCGTTTAAAATGACAATTGTCTGGTTAGTGGTGGTGGTGGTGCGTATTTAAGGCAATAATTCAACAATGTGTCCTATGTGTTTACACATTTACCAATAAATTGCTTTTTTTAATAAAAAAGCTTTTCTGTCTAACATACAAATCAAATGTATGTTGGTAAGTATAAATTGTTGAAATTTACAAAAACAAAAAATTTTCCGTTTGAACTTTCATTTCAAATTAATCAACTGTTTTTTTTACCCTGAAAAATAATGTACCAAAGAACGATTACACAGGTAGGAACTATTTAAGAGTATAACACTTTCAAAACGGCAGCTATTTCAGAGCCTTACAAATCTAAATTTTCTTGCAAAATCCGATCGTAATACGAGTTGAAATCTACATAAATTAGCATTTTATATTTTCAAAATTCATTCAAATTTAAAAAAACTATTCTGATCAAGGTTCACTTTAGTAACTTTTAATGTAAGTCGATATATTAAATGCTAATGTATGCAGATTTTATTGCTGATTATGTAAATATTTTACACATTTCGCTTGCATCAAGTGGGCCGGAAACAGCTGTTTGCTGGTATTATTTAAAAAGTAAAAGCTACAGTAATAGAAAGTAACGCGCAAGAGAAGTTGGGAAAAATAAAATCTGAGTTTCTCCATTAATTAAATAGTAGATACATACAATCTGAACAGTGATTAGAGATAACGGCGTTAAGTTGTTTCATTAAGAGAGACACTGTCGAGTCATTATCTCTCATTAACAGGATGGTTAAAGTTTCCTGAGCAATCACCCAGCAGAGACTCAAGTATAACTCGCTTTGTTTACAACCCGCGTGTTCGTCTAAACGTTACAGCTTGCAATTTGGTGTTTTGTTTGACAAAATGTACTATGATTGTCTACCTACTTGAAAGTATTTATGCAAACTTCGGGTGCAAAGTATGTAGTTTATGTCGCAGCTTGCTTATTGAATACTTAACTCACTTCAATGTTATAAGCAATTTGTGAAAAAAATTAAGTAATAAATATTACGGAAATTTATTAAAAAAGTTTTTAACTTTTGTTAAAACTAGTGGGTGATGTAAGGATAAAATTAGATTTGGCCATTTGGTGATGAATTACGAAATAAAGTAATGATAAAATAATCTAAGCTATGGATTAGTAAGCGGACAAGCGAGAATGTCGGATAATAGGGAAAGAAAAGCAGAAAAAAGCAAAACAAAGTTATAATTTTACAAACTGATCATGTGAACATGATTTTTGCTACAAAAATCTACCAGATAACCTTTTTAATACAATTTCTAATAAAGTATATACATACAGAATACAGAAAATTTGATTAAGATCGTAACTGAAATGTTGATTGGAAAACAACCGCTATTATTACATTGATAACATATTAAAAATAAAGTTGCATTATATAGCCTATATATATAATTATATTAAAATTTTAGAGAAGTAGTCCTGTGATGTGTAAAAATTACAGTTAAGTTAAAAAAAATGCTATTTAGAATTCTAGAGAAGTCTTGTGATGTGTAAAAGACAGTTAAGTTACAAAAAAATGCTATTTAGAATTCTAGATAAGTAGTCCTGTGATGTGTTAAAATACAGTTAAGTTACAAAAAAATGCTATTTAGAATTCTACAGAAGTAGTCCTGTGATGTGTAAAAAGACAGTTAAGTTACAAAGAAATGTTATTTAGAATTATAGAGAAGTAGTCCTGTGATGTGTAAAAATACAGTTAAGTTACAAAAAAAAAATGCTATTTAGAATTCTAGAGAAGTAGTCCTGTGATGTGTAAAAATACAGTTAAGTTACAAAAAAATGCTATTTAGAATTCTAGATAAGTAGTCCTGTGATGTGTTAAAATACAGTTAAGTTACAAAAAAATGCTATTTAGAATTCTACAGAAGTAGTCCTGTGATGTGTAAAAAGACAGTTAAGTTACAAAAAAATGTTATTTAGAATTTTAGAGAAGTAGTCCCGTAATGTGTAATTACAGTTAAGTTAAAAAAAATGCTATTTAGAATTCTAGAGAAGTCCTGTGATGTGTAAAAAGACAGTTAAGTTACAAAAAAAATGCTATTTAGAATTCTAGATAAGTAGTCCTGTGATGTGTTAAAATACAGTTAAGTTACAAAAAAATGCTATTTAGAATTCTACAGAAGTAGTCCTGTGATGTGTAAAAATACAGTTAAGTTACAAAAAAAATGCTATTTAGAATTCTACAGAAGTAGTCCTGTGATGTGTAAAAAGACAGTTAAGTTACAAAAAAATGCTATTTAGAATTCTAGAGAAATAGACCTGTGATGTATAAAAATACAGTGAAGTTACAAAAAAATGCTATTTAGAATTCTAGAGAAGTTGTCTTGGGATGTGAACAAGTTTGTAATTTTCGTCTGCTTTGCCTACGATTGCCGTTTTCGTTGCCAAGTCCCGCCATCTTTGGAGCATCATGACATTCATCTACGTAGCTACATCCTGTTGCTCTACAGACGCCATTACGATCTGTTGAGTCTTTATTGCGTGTTCATGCGATATTTCGAGAGGTTTAATAGTTGATGCTCGTTAATTAATTTCGTTGTCATAAATACTATTGACGAAAGCAACAATTTCTATTGCCTTTTTATCTTTAAGGATGGTTAACACGGAATGTCGTACGAGCGAAGGTCGGATAAACGAGACTGTACTGTATATATTTAAATGTGATGGTTTAATTGTTGCGTTTAAATCCTGCGTTGGGCATTAAAGGACAAGTAGATTCCAAGCACCGCGGAAAGATGGCGCGCAAGAAATCTAATAATCTAACTGGGAAGAGACCGGCAATCACACCGCAAAGAGGGCAGGAAAGGGCAGCAGTACATGAATTACCAAAAGTCAAATCGAAACGAGTTAGATCCGGTGACGTTGGGCCATGCAATCAGCGCACTTCGACCTATCCATTTATCCATACACTATTCCGAAAAAGCCGTAACATTTATTATTGTAATTATTAAAATTACAACTCTAAAGTGATCACTGTAACAAATGAAACAGTTAAATCGTAACTGTTATAATTATAATTTCAGAGTTTGACAATACCTGTTAATGATTATGACAAGTACAATAGTAGTCATATTTTTACAATTTCAGCTGTTCAGTCGCTGTAGTTGACACAATGGGAAAATCATAACTGTGCAATTATAACTGTTACATCAATACAACCTAAAATTGAATCACTATGAGTTCAGTATTTCAATCATATAATGAATATTTTAGCTGTAAAATCGTTGTGACTTTATACTGTTATAGTAAATAAATTATAATCATGACCGTAATTATACCTGTCAAATAATTATACGTTTAACTATAATAATAGCTAAATCATAACTGTTAAGTTAAACTAATATAACAGATTGAATAGTTAAACAGTCAATATGCGCATTTTTGTTGGTGGACAGTTTCGTACTGAATATGAGCACTCAGAAAGCGTTTAAGAGAGAAAATCAAAGTGGAATGTAAGTTAAAGAAGTTGCCAATCGTTACATAATTACGTCAGCATTATTACTACCAATAACCGTATAATCAGCTGTTAACATTTGTTATTCTTGTGAATCACATTGTTGTGTATGACTAAGCTGTATGTTTAGTCTAACCCACTGCACTTCGGCTAAGACGATTGCGCAATATTGTGCTCTCTCTTATTGGTTCGGTGATTTATGATGTACTACCCTGAGGTTACGAAACGTGTTAACAAATCAAAATTGAGAAAGCTAGGAAAAAAGACGTGTATTCAAAAATTTAACGATGGATTTTTCGTGACGTAATCCAAAAGAATTTTTGGATTTGTTTAGAATAAAACTGTTCATTATAAATGGTAAATTAATTTTAATTTCAGTGCAAAGATCCGGCCTGGTGGACCAAAATGTTTAATGTAAATGTGTTCTAGAATAAACGGGTCCGCATAGGGCCAGAATGTTTTAGGAAAGGGAAATATGTTTTAATTTAAATTGAGTTGTAAATGATTAGGGTTTCAATAAAATAATAAGAGGACCAATGATGAAAGTGTATAGCCTAATAGATTAAAATCACTACCGAAATCTTATATATAAGCAAAAGATAACTTGTAGTGCTAGGTAAAAATAACTTTACTAAGTAATAAAAAATGTATCAATGCGATAATAAAGTATTATGCTAATAATTACTTATTCTCCTTCAAAATTGATTTCTTATAACGCTAATAACATTTTATCCTTTGTTAATTCAGTGACTTTATAAAAACTCAAGCATTATTCCATAAATAAACAATCATTTCAAAAACAATAAATATTGCAGAAATTACCAGTTCTTGTGAGTGTAATAATTAAACTTATTTTTGATTATAAGTAAATTTATAAATGTAATTAAGAAAAAGTTTCATAAAAACATGTCGCACGTGTACAGAAAACACTGACATTGCTTTTCAAAAATAAATTCTTCACTTTTTAAGAGAGTAAGAAAATAATTTGTTATTGTTAAAGAATTTCAGAAAACTGTGTAGAAAAGTAATGTCCTCGAGGAGAAAAGTTATCGAGGATACGCCAATACTTCCTTCACAGCACGTTGAGCACATTGTTCGAACGTCGGCGAAATTACTTCTTCTGTTTGGAGAAATGTTAAACGTTTAACGATATTTTATTGTGCGCGACTGTATCGAATGTTACTCTCTGTTAGCACAGAGAGTAAATAATTTCTATTGTATTTAAAACATAAACGTGTTAGAATAATTGAAGAAACATTTTCAAAAAAAAATTAATTTATATTTACAATTGAGTTTGATTAAAAAAAACCTTAAGGGATCTAGATTATTATTATTATACATGCAAATATAACGGAAAAGTTGGTGTCAATGAATATTCTTAATGTTTCATTTCTCGTCTTGCCAACGAGGTATTTTTTAAAGTTGTGATATTTATAGACGCAAAATAGGTTCAACGTCTGAAGTAGTATCTTTTAACTTTTATCAGTGTGTCGGTGTTATTGAAAACCAGTTACATGCTGCGGTTATGAGACTAGAAGTGTAACTTTACAACCAATCTTCATTGGGAAATAAAGCTACAGCGACTGCGTTCCTTTGACTCGGTTACGATCGCGATTTTTGTAACACGTTTTAAGGGGTCGTTAAGTTCCGATTACGATTTTTATAACACGTTTTAAGTGGGTCGTTAAGTTCCGATTACGATTTTTATAACACGTTTTAAGGGGTCGTTAAGTTCCGATTACGATTTTTATAACACGTTTTAAGGGGTCGTTAAGTTCCGATTACGATTTTTATAACACGTTTTAAGTGGGTCGTTAAGTTCCCATTACGATTTTTGTAACACGTTTTAAGTGGGTCGTTAAGTTCCGATTACGATTTTTATAACACGTTTTAAGTGGGTCGTTAGGTTCCCATTACGATTTTTATAACACGTTTTAAGTGGGTCGTTAAGTTCCCATTACGATTTTTATAACACGTTTTAAGTGGGTCGTTAAGTTCCCATTACGATTTTTGTAACACGTTTTAAGGGGTCGTTAAGTTCCGATTACGATTTTTATAACACGTTTTAAGTGGGTCGTTAAGTTCCCATTACGATTTTTGTAACACGTTTTAAGTGGGTCGTTAAGTACCCATTACGATTTTTGTAACACGTTTTAAGTGGGTCGTTAAGTTCCGATTACGATTTTTATAACACGTTTTAAGTGGGTCGTTAAGTTCCCATTACGATTTTTATAACACGTTTTAAGTGGGTCGTTAAGTTCCCATTACGATTTTTATAACACGTTTTAAGTGGGTCGTTAAGTTCCCATTACGATTTTTAACACGTTTTAAGTAACATTACGTTTTTTATAACACGTTTTAAGTGGGTCGTTAAGTTCCCATTACGATTTTTATAACACGTTTTAAGTGGGTCGTTAAGTTCCCATTACGATTTTTGTAACACGTTTTAAGGGGTCGTTAAGTTCCGATTACGATTTTTATAACACGTTTTAAGTGGGTCGTTAAGTTCCCATTACGATTTTTGTAACACGTTTTAAGGGGTCGTTAAGTTCCGATTACGATTTTTATAACACGTTTTAAGTGGGTCGTTAAGTTCCCATTACGATTTTTGTAACACGTTTTAAGGGGTCGTTAAGTTCCCATTACGATTTTTATAACACGTTTTAAGGGGTCGTTAAGTTCCAATTACGATTTTTATAACACGTTTTAAGTGGGTCGTTAAGTTTCCATTACGATTTTTGTAACACGTTTTAAGGGGTCGTTAAGTTCCGATTACGATTTTTATAACACGTTTTAAGTGGGTCGTTAAGTTCCCATTACGATTTTTGTAACACGTTTTAAGGGGTCGTTAAGTTCCCATTACGATTTTTATAACACGTTTTAAGGGGTCGTTAAGTTCCGATTACGATTTTTATAACACGTTTTAAGTGGGTCGTTAAGTTCCCATTACGATTTTTGTAACACGTTTTAAGGGGTCGTTAAGTTCCGATTACGGTTTTTATAACACGTTTTAAGTGGGTCGTTAAGTTCCCATTACGATTTTTGTAACACGTTTTAAGGGGTCGTTAAGTTCCGATTACGATTTTTATAATACGTTTTAAGTGGGTCGTTAAGTTCCCATTACGATTTTTGTAACACGTTTTAAGTGGGTCGTTAAGTTCCGATTACGATTTTTATAACACGTTTTAAGTGGGTCGTTAAGTTCCCATTACGATTTTTGTAACACGTTTTAAGTGGGTCGTTAAGTTCCGATTACGATTTTTATAACACGTTTTAAGTGGGTCGTTAGGTTCCCATTACGATTTTTATAACACGTTTTAAGTGGGTCGTTAAGTTCCCATTACGATTTTTGTAACACGTTTTAAGTGGGTCGTTAAGTTCCGATTACGATTTTTATAACACGTTTTAAGTGGGTCGTTAAGTTCCCATTACGATTTTTGTAACACGTTTTAAGTGGGTCGTTAAGTTCCGATTACGATTTTTATAACACGTTTTAAGTGGGTCGTTAGGTTCCCATTACGATTTTTATAACACGTTTTAAGTGGGTCGTTAAGTTCCCATTACGATTTTTATAACACGTTTTAAGTGGGTCGTTAAGTTCCCATTACGATTTTTGTAACACGTTTTAAGTGGGTCGTTAAGTTCCGATTACGATTTTTATAACACGTTTTAAGTGGGTCGTTAAGTTCCGATTACGATTTTTGTAACACGTTTTAAGTGGGTCGTTAAGTTCCGATTACGATTTTTATAACACGTTTTAAGTGGGTCGTTAAGTTCCCATTACGATTTTTGTAACACGTTTTAAGTGGGTCGTTAAGTTCCGATTACGATTTTTATAACACGTTTTAAGTGGGTCGTTAAGTTCCCATTACGATTTTTATAACACGTTTTAAGTGGGTCGTTAAGTTCCCATTACGACTGTTTTGTAACACTTTTTAAGGGTGTCTTTAAGTTCCCATTACGATTTTTGTAACACGATTTAAGGGGGTTGTTAAGATCCCATTAAGACTGTTGTAACACTTTTTAAGGGTGTCGTTAAGTTCCCATTACGATTTTTGTAACACGTTTTAAGGGGGTTGTTAAGTTCCCATTACGACTGTTTTGTAACACTTTTTAAGGGTGTCGTTAAGTTCCGATTACGATTTTTGTAACACGTTTTAAGGGTGCCGTTAAATTTACATTTATAAAGAGGAAAGTCCGTTAAACAGTTTTAAATGGCGGCCATTTAAAATTGTATATTATCTGTTCACTATTATGAATTTTTTAAAGATTTTTGGTGAGAAATACGTTAAGGTTGTCATCGCCTACACAGACACAATTAGATAATATTGTTAAAATAAGAGATTGAAATTAAAATTAGGTATTTAAATAAAAAATTAGGTATACGAGATAAAAATTTAAATCTCGTATATGAAATTAAGATAAAAAAATTAACAAGAATAACTATGTGAAAAACAACAACAAATATAAAAGCAAAATGGGTAAGAGGAACAAAAACTAAAACTGAAATTAATTATATTTACAAAAAAAAGATAAATAAAAATGTACAACAGTGTACAACGAAACCACAGCTAAAGTAGTTCAAATATAATTAGACAACATAAGAAATTTAAAACTCCGACGAATCATCCTTTATAGTTGCCCGCACAGAGGCCCCCAATCCATACATTTGACTCATGCTTTTGAAACCATCACAACCCAGAAGAAAGTGTTTGAATGTGACGATATCATCAAAAAACTGGCGTACAGGTGAGTTCTCGCGTCCCATCAGAAATCAATGCGTTAACAAGGAATGACCAACGCGGAGACGGGTAACCACCACCTCTTCCTTGCGGCTTGTACGTATTGACGACTTCCAAGGACGAACATATTTTTAACTGATTTCACCAGCGTAATTGCCATTAAATGTGCACAAATTATCATTTGAAATTTTCAAATCGTATTGAATAATTTTAAACTTCTTTGTTCAGATATTAACACTGGTCACGGTGGTGGAATAAGAGTTTTTAAAAAAATGGAAGAAAAAATATACGCCCTTTTTGTGTTATATGAAGTGGAAGATGTTTTGAAAAGTTTTAGCATGCGCCTAGGTTGAATCAAATAGTACAAAAATTACAACGATGCCTGAAAACACACACACACACACACACACGCACGCACACTTATACATTTACATCTTAAGGATATAGACAAGATTCATTTAAAACTTGGGTTTTACCACGAATGACCGTTCTAATAATTCGTTTTCAAACAAAAACTGCAACTGATAAACGAACTAACCAATCAAACAATATATATCCTATTAGTTTAAATGATTAAACGCATATTCCGTATTGCTGTATTTTGGTAAAAACAACAATGTTATTGCTCTGTTCACATCCCTCTCGGTACAGTCCGTTACAAAAACTTTTGATAATCTGAATTTGTTGGTCTCCAGAGCTATCGCTCGGAGCCTCTCTCGCTGGTGTCATATATTTTAATGCCAAGTTATATTTCGACTTTAATCAAAAGAGATGTGTTTTATAACAAAAAACTAAGCAAGGCTAGTAAAAAGTAATACTTACGAAATATGCTGTAAACACTTTTTCTAAATGCATAACTTATCTGTATTAATGTTTTCGATAATTAAGATTTTTTGGACATATTTCATTTGAAAAAGAGCTATTGGAGCATCCATCATGGTAAGGCTCAGGTCTGCGATCACGTGACAACGCTTTTGAAGAGCCTTACCATACATATATACACAAGATGTTTAAAAAAATCGCCAAAAATTTGTGATATGAATGTTTGT
Source organism: Callitettix versicolor (assembly GCA_022606455.1). NCBI lineage: Eukaryota > Metazoa > Arthropoda > Insecta > Hemiptera > Cercopidae > Callitettix > Callitettix versicolor. The sequence goes on along the minus strand of CM040186.1, from coordinate 43,787,408 downwards.
GCAAAAATTAAAAAAAATTCTGTCTGTCTGTATTTATAAAAAAGCTTTCAAGCTATTTAATTCTGGGAGCAATTAGGTGTATATCAGGTGCATTGTCCGAGGTAGTAAAGTTGTTACCTGTTAATACCTGCCGTGATATAAATATAATTTCTCAATAAATTAACACTTACTTAATGAAAAAATAAACTAAGGAAAAATAAAACCATTGAGTAAATATGTTAAATTTTAATTTTGTAATTGTTTTATTTAAAAATTATAGCTGTTATAACATAACAAAATAATAATTGCGACTATTATTACGACATAATACAAATAGGAATTCGTTAAGAAACTATTATCCATATATAGTTTCAATAGTATTAAATAGTATTAATAGTATTAAATAGTTTCAATAGCATGCATTTATTATTATTATTCGATTTAATAATAATAAATGGATATTATAATAATGCATTATGCATATTATAATAATGCATATTATAATAATGCATATTATAATAATGATTATAATTTAAAATTACTTAATGTTAGTAATTTACAAAGTGTAAAATTCCTTTGTTGAATTTTGGCACATGATCAGCTGTTTTAAAATTTGCAAATAATAGACTTATTTTCAAAATGGCGGCCGACTAAGTTATTCAAATTAAAATAACATAATCAAATACGTTCACAAAATGTTCTTAACAACTCCTATTGCGTTTTGTCGTTACAAAGTAACTACTTTTGCTTCGAAGAAATCGGATGTAAAAAGGATGTAGACTAGCTACACCTATTGAGAGGATATAGACGTCCCTCGCGGTAACCGAGTCTAACAAACACTTACACAACACTACCCTTACAACTTTAAAACTTTACACTCACACTTATTAGGGAGGCGATAATAGCCTCAATGTGTTTTTCACCTTAAAAGAAAATAAAATAAAGGGAGTCTTTCTTCGACTGCCCTTATTAACAAAGGTCAGTCAACCTTTACTTTGTCCGTTCGAGAATTAGCAGAGCAGGATCTGCAAGCACCTTGGTGAGGAACTAGGAACTCAACAATTAGAAGTTGGGGAATTACCTCAATTTTTTAAAATTAATTAAGTCTTTTGGCGAAAAGCACATGAAGTCTAACATCGCCGTCCAGCAAAAATCTCTTACACAGAGGGGAAACTAAATCTAAATACTGTTACCGTTATTCTTAAACTATAATGCTAAACTGTTTATACTAAACACTATAACAAATCCTAAATTAGGATTGAAGAAGGCGCTGTAACGAAGGATATCAGGGGCACTATAGATTTACAAAGGTCGCAGTGCAATACTAACCCAGAAAATTCATTCATTAATTTGTTTAAGTACGCCTTAACCATGAGGCGTACCATTTTGTTCAAATGGAAATGCGCCATTAAAGCGATACAAAGTCAAAACGAACGTCGGCAGTGTGACAGTAAAACATTATTTTCAAGAGTAATCCCAAAGGTTTTCGATGATGGGGAACATCCTGCATTGTTTCAGTAAGAGAGATGTATCACTGGGGTGTCATAAACCACCTGCACTCTTATTTAACCTGGCCGACTAACACTTATTTTGGTTTCGCGATTCACCTTAGAATCTAATCCAAAAGACTTTTGGGAATTTACTTCTATCACGTTAGCGTGACATCTGCGTGCCGTGATTATTTTACTATTAATACAGACAAACGGGTTTCTGTTAATTAATGTTCGCTTGGGATTTTTGCAAAAAAGCTCTAACGTAGTCAGAATGGTCCTGTATTAGAAAAAACTCATGAATTGAACACAGCACAGCTTATAGTTTTTGCAAACGTACGCCATATAAAATGCTCTAGTGTCAAACAACTTTGAAATTTAAATTTGTAGCCGATCTCTAGGTACCAAGTGTACTCCTGACACTATTAAATATTTATACATCGGAAGCAGGTGAGTGCATAGTTCCTTTTATGGTTTTTTAAAATCATGGCAATACTGTCACGAAATAGTTGTTTGTTAGGAACTCTCTGACGTCACTTTAGCGAATTTCCTTTGGAGCGGCCATATTGTTTTTTTTTTTAAATTACTATTATTGACCGAGTGGAGCGTGGTATCTGTTTCAACCCGACCGTTCCGCATATGGTTTGTGAGTGTTTGTTAACGCAGTTTTGGCCAAACACACTGACCGATTGTTTTGAAATTTGGTACGAAGCTGTTATGTAAAGCTCAAACGACACTGTGTAAGATTTTTTCATTCACTTCCGTTTCAAGATGGCGGCCTCTGATTAATGATAATGAATTACGCAGTTTTGGGCCAAATACATTGGCTTACTGTTTTGAAAAATAGGACTACGGTATCTTGTATAAAGCTCGAACGACATTATGAGTAAGATTTTTTTCTATTCACTTCCGTTTCAAGATGGAGGCTTCTGATTAGCGAAAATAAATAATGCAGGTTTGGGCCAAATTCATTAACAGATTTTTTTGACATTTAGTACAAAGGTACCTTGCATAAAGTCCGACCGATATAAGCGTAAGATGTTTTCCTATTCACTTCCGTTTCAAGATGACAGAATCTGATTTACAATGACGATTGTAAACATTTTTAGCCATACACATTGACCGATTGTTTTGACATTTAGTACGAAGGTAAAGCCCGAACTGCATATGTGTAAGATTTTTCCCCATTCACTTCTGTTTCAAGATGACGGATGTAAACATTTTTGGCCACTCGCATTAGCCGGTTGTGTTGAAATGTAACACAAAGGTACCTCGTATAAACCCAAACGACTTATGCGTAAGATTTTTTTATTCACTTTCGTTTCAAGATGGTGGAATTAGATTTACGATGACGGATGTAAAAATTATTGAACACATACACTGACCGATTTTTTCAAATTTAGTATTAAGTTTTCCTGTATAAAGCCCGAACAAACCTGTATATGCTTAATATTTTGTTTTACTTACTTTCGTTTCAAGAAGCTGGGATCCGATTTCCGATGACGAACATAAACATTTTTGACGCATTGACCGATTATTTTGACATTTAGTACGAAGGTATCTTGTATAAATGCGTAACTCTGGTTTACTGTTATTGTCCATGAATAAAGCCACCATAATGTTTTCGTTGTAAATGTTTTTGACTGATTTCATTATCGTAATCAACGTTAAAAATTGTGTAAATTAGCTTTTAAAATTTTAAAAACCTTCTTTAATTTTCGTTTTTGCAGTGTAATTTAAAATTTTAAAATGCTTATATACGTACTTTTTACTTATTATTATTATTTTGTTCAATACGGCAAAAAGCACATGAAGGCTATCATCGCCGTCCAGCAAAATATCCTACATTGGGGAGGAAACTAAATCTAAACATTGCTAAAACTAAACACTATAGACACTAAAACTAGATAACATTATTTAAATATATAAACTTAATAAAGAAGGATTAACAGAAATAAAAATTTTAAAACAAAACAAATATTTAATTTAATTTTAATATTTTTAATAAAATTAATATTTTAATTTTAAATTTTTAAAAAATGTATATTTACACTGTTACGCTGTTCAACAATAGTGTTCAACGTGCTTTTTAATTCTTATTATGATTACAAAATCAAAATTTCAAAAAGTAAGATAAAGAAAAATACATTTATAAAGTAGCTTCTATCATGTCAGCGAGACAGCTGCGTGCACGGTTATTTTATGTATTTACCGATGTAACGATTTCGTTTTAGATTAACTTAAAAACATGCACTTATAGGTCGTGCAATGCTCTTACGTACATATGTTTGCCTATATGGAAGGGGCTAATGTAGGATGAGTAAATATACTACAGTATATTTGAACAAAATAAAACTAAACAAGGATATTAAGTAAAACTGGTGTTTTTTATATCATTGTTTCATTATAAAAGTAAATTATCAAATGTTTCTCTCTACAAAAAGTATTTATTGTCCTGCGATCAAGAACTTATTAAACCAAAAATATGTGAAGCTGTTCCTTTACTAGGCTGCAACCAAAGACTGAACACCATTCTCTCACAAAGTATTAAAGAGTTTTACCCGAAAATATTAAAATGCCATTATTTAAAATTGACTCTAACCCGAAGCGAATATGTTTACACAAAAGTAGTCTATTTCTTTGTCTCCTCGCAGTTGCCCAGTAACTTCTCGTGCAGGACCTTTTGGTCTGAACTCCAGACTGTTTTGACCTACTTTTCTCAAGCTCTATTTAAACAACAGACAGTGTGTCTACAGTGACTTTTATCAATATTAATTACTCTTTGGCTGTATACTCTTTATATTCTCCAAAAAAGCTTTAAAAAACTTTTCTTAATTAAAAAAAAATTGTTCTTAGATACATTTCATTTTATAAAAAATCGATCATGTAGAGTTACAATGCTATTTTGTTATTTACAAATAGTTTTGATGTATGAACCATATCGATTTTCGTCTAAAATAAAGTCAGGGTTTTACTTTTTTTCAATACAAACTATTTACGGAGAAAGAGTGAATGTGACAAAATCGATCTTGACATTTCGATAAATCTATACGTTTTCAGTCAGCTGACTCTAGAACAGAATGTATATCAATGAGTGCGCCCAATGCTGGAGATTAAATTAATTTATCGATTTTTTTATTAAATTTTGCATATTGATCTCGTTTTCCCATTTAAAGTCATATTTGGTACCAATGAACTATTGAAAAACAATTATTTTAAAAAAATTACTCTAATGATTTTGGTGAAATTCGATTTAAATATCGTCGATAAGATCACAAACAAAATGTGCTGTACTATCCGGTTTGTGTTCTATTGTCAAAAAACATTAAAATATTGGTATAATTTATCAGAATCGGTTGTACATATTATGACGTTTCGTAAGTCAAACCGTTGCAGTAAATCCAAAATGAAATAAATTTAATTTTCAGGAATATTTCAAGAAATTAAAAGTAATCCCTGAACGACGTTGCTTTTATTTGAAATTTCCATTTGTCTTCCACAATAGCAAAAAAAATAAATTAAAGAAACTTAAACGTTATTAACAAAGAAAACGAGTAACAAAAAATACACAATTTGTTGGAGGGATGTGAAGAGGTCATAGCCTAATTAAATTTCATTAACAAAATGGAGACGAGTCTGGTCACTGTGCCTCAAAATCGTCTATAAACAACCACATATACGCCGTATTTTCAAAATTATTGTACGGGGCAAACACGAAAACAGTTTTGCGACTTCATTATAAACAGGTTTCGAAATATTTCTGAAGTTCATATACTTAAGGGCGCACTTTACAAAGACTGCCAAAGTTGACTACTGTAAAAATCACTTAAAACTTTTGCTTCTAATCTGCAGAACATGGCATAATAACCTTAAGACGTAATTTCAGTTTTATAGCTCCAGCTAACCGATATATCAGAAAGTTTTTAATGGGCCTCTTACGCAGGTAATGCGATCAACTTAACTTTAGTTTTAGTGGATTTTCATCGGAAAATTAGATTTTCCAATATCCATCACAATAAGGCCACGCGATCATGAAATTATATTTATAATTATTTCCTTGTACGACTGAATCCACCGAACTGTGCAGATAAGCTAGTAATTATGAAAGCCTAACATTTTTAACAATTTTGATCGCTTCATAATTTTTTGTATTATTTTTTTGCATATTTTTTTGTATTTTTTCGCCTTTGTGCAAAAAACACATTAAGGCTAACATCGCCGCCCAGCAAAATCTCTCAGGCGGAGGGGAAACTAAATCTAAATACTGTTAATGCTAAACTAAAACTAAACACTAAAACTAGGTAACATTATTAAAGTATGTAAACTTAATCAAACAAATATTAACAGGAATAAAAATGTGAAAAAAGATACCAAAGTAGGTAATTAGTAAACAAAAATGGGGATATATAAATTAACAACATTACGCTGCACAATAATACAATAGCTAAAGTAGTTCAAATATATTTAAACGACGTAAAAAATTTACACTCGGTCAACGACCGACGAATCATCATTTAAAACTGCCTGCACAGAGGCTCCCAATCCACACATGCTATTGAAACCATCACAGTCCAGATGGAAGTGTTTGATTGTGATCACCACAAAACTGACATGTAGGTGGGTCCCCGCGAGCCATGAGAAATCCATGCGTTAACATTGAATGTCTAGTGCGGAGACGGGTAACTATCACCTCTTCCCTGCAACTTGCACGTATTGACGACCCCCAACCAAGGACGAACAGTATTTTTAATTACCCTCAATTTGTTATTGCCCACGGCTACCCACCCATTTTCCCAAAGCGAATGGAATAGATGTTTTGCTTGGGAAATAAAGTCTGGACAAATAAATAACACACAGCAGAGTAGCTGCCTTTGCTGCAATATCCACTCTAGTGTTCGCAATTATCCCACTGTGACCAGGTACTCAGAAAAATGATAACATTTCCAATAAAGGTTATCCAGTAACATTACGGTTACCGGTTACATTGGCGGATAATGTTGCGAGCGGTGGCCAGGCAATTAACGCGGAATCTAGGCCCAATTAGCGATTGCGAGATGTTTTAGTAGATTATTTCGATTGTGGTGCGCTCCTCAGTCGTCACTTGACGATTATTTTCCCATTCGAATCCACCGACTCGCTGAGCCAACTTGTTTTGTCTTGTTGCCTACTCTAACTTGCAAGTAGGCATGGATCATCAACAAAACAATCGAAGGAATCGTCAACTTGCAATCGGAATGATTGTTGTCGGAAATATTTATTAATACTTCCAATGAAATTGAGGAAGTCTATTCTACTTTTTTTTGTATGAGATATCCTTTCAGTTAGATTCAACTATTCATATTTAGTTTTAAAATGTGTATTTTTAATTAAATAATGAGTCATTACTGTTTATTCCGTATTGTATGAATACATTATTGTTTCTTAAATAATATAATTAAATTATGAATTAAACAACTTGTTTCATAATTTATTTCTGGATGAGTGCTTTATTATTATTATTATATTTATTTATAAATAATTATTATCATATATATTATTTTTCGAGTCTAAATCCATTTTTTAGCACAGGCATTAATGATGTATCTTTAGAAAGATTTTGCTTACCAGCTTCTGAGATTGCAAAACGATTTTGCGCTAAAACTTACCGTTTGTGGACAATTTCAATATAAAATACAATTTTAACTGTCATAGGCAAAACGGCATCATGGCTGCGCATGCGCGGCATTACAAATCAGACAGTATTTTGTATATTTTACGAAGCTAACTTATTAATCACGAATAGACTATCTCATTACAAATGCCACATTTTTGCATAACATGCAAAAATTAGAACAATTTCAATATTTAGTTAAAGTCATTAAACTTATAGGTTACGTGACCCTACTGACATTCCCTTATCCCTGCCCGTCGTACAAGCCGGGACAAGCAATTCGAATAACAAACACATGTTTTGGACCCTGTTTTTACACAAATATATTTGTGATTTCTCCTTCCATCGTACATTTATCTATTGTTAATACGGATATCATAGAATACGAAGTACAATTAAAATATCAAAATATAGTTACTAGAAGACAGTTACCTATTAAAATTGCGTTTGCTATCACTATAAAAAAGTTAATATTAATTTTATTTATTTATACTATTTAAATATATTTATATTATTATACACACACACACACACACACACACACACATATATATATATATATATATATATATATATATATATATATATATATATATATATATATATATATATATATATATATATATATATATATATATATATATATATATATATATATATATAGCCGCCTCGGTGGTCTAGTGGATAGCGTACTAGGCTTTCACCCCGAGGATCCGGGTTCGATTCCCGGCGAGGGCTTGGCATTTTCATACGCTATAAAATCATCCCACCGTCTGCATTAGCCCAAGTGTGCACAATAGTCGGACGTTAAAACACCAAAAAAAAAAAAAAAAAAAAAAAAAAAAAAAAAAAAATATAAAAAAGTTCCAGGGACAGATACTTCAAAGAATAGGATTGTATTTAACAAAAGCTGTCTTTACTCATAGACAATTGTATGTATCCTTTTCAAGGGTGACTAAATTAATTAATATGTTCAGTAGTTATTCAAAAAGCTGTTTTTACTTAAAATTTTCATAGTGCAAAATTTTGCACGGGTCCTCTGGTTTATTCAATTTATGCAGTATAAGGAAAAATCTAAAAAATTGTGTTGTCAGTCACACAGATAGCCCTTGGGTTATGCTGAAGTATGCAATAAGATTTTCTTACGTTTGTATTTATTTTGTAAAATTTCAAGTTTGATTATTGATTTGAATACTTTTGTTAAGAATAATGCACTGTTTTTTTTATTATTAATAATTAGCATTTATAATCTACAGAGCAGAAAAAAAACTAAATAGTGTCGAGTCAAGGAAAAGAAAAGCATTGCGCTAGAAGTCGAGTCAGCAATCAGGAACTATCGCGCCGACAAGCGTCACATATCTCGATTGTTATTTATACGATGGTCTATTGTCTCGATTGTAAAAACACCTCGCAATCTCGTCTCACTGAGCGCAGATTGTCTCGTCAGCAAACAGGAACTATCGCGCCGACAAGCGTCACATATCTCGATTGTTATTTATACGATGGTCTATTGTCTCGATTGTAAAAACACCTCGCAATCTCGTCTCACTGAGCGCAGATTGTCTCGTCAGCAAACAGGAACTATCGCGCCGACAAGCGTCACATATCTCGATTGTTATTTATACGATTGTCTATTGTATCGATTGTAAAACACCTCGCAATCTCGTCTCACTGAGCGCAGATTGTCTCGTCAGCAAACAGGAACTATCGCGCCGACAAGCGTCACATATCTCGATTGTTATTTATACGATGGTCTATTGTCTCGATTGTAAAAACACCTCGCAATCTCGTCTCACTGAGCGCAGATTGTCTCGTCAGCAAACAGGAACTATCGCGCCGACAAGCGTCACATATCTCGATTGTTATTTATACGATGGTCTATTGTCTCGATTGTAAAACACCTCGCAATCTCGTCTCACTGAGCGCAGATTGTCTCGTCAGCAAACAGGAACTATCGCGCCGACAAGCGTCACATATCTCGATTGTTATTTATACGATGGTCTATTGTCTCGATTGTAAAAACACCTCGCAATCTCGTCTCACTGAGCGCAGATTGTCTCGTCAGCAAACAGGAACTATCGCGCCGACAAGCGTCACATATCTCGATTGTTATTTATACGATGGTCTATTGTATCGATTGTAAAAACACCTCGCAATCTCGTCTCACTGAGCGCAGATTGTCTCGTCAGCAAACAGGAACTATCGCGCCGACAAGCGTCACATATCTCGATTGTTATTTATACGATGGTCTATTGTCTCGATTGTAAAAACACCTCGCAATCTCGTCTCACTGAGCGCAGATTGTCTCGTCAGTTGGTAACTAAAAACGGTGGAAAATACTACAGTTTTAATTCCTAGCTACGCAGCGCTCTAATAATAGTCCAACAATATTTTATTACAAAAGACGTTATGCAGACGTGCCCCGCGGTATCAATGATTCATGAATAATTCGGAAGCAATTTTTTTCTAAATAAAGTTCTCTTAGAAGACTCGGGAAATTTACATTTTATATTCAATTCCGCGACAATGCGTTGCCTGGAGGACAAATAAGGTAGCCTATAGGAAACTGTGTGCCTTATTGTTATCACTTATTGAAGGAAACTTATTCTTTCCTTCAGAGTGGATGATCAAAGTGCAAACTGCGTATATACCAAACTAGTAATCCATTGTAAACTATCGAACTAGACATTTTGTTTTAAAAACTGTAGGCCATGTTTTTTATCCAGGTGAAAAACACATTAAGGCTTTTTAACACCTAAACACAGCCACTAGCGAAACAAAAAAGACGAAAAGGACGATAAAACTCAACACTACTTACAAACTAGATAACATTTCTAACAAGAATAAATAATTTAAAACAAAACAATATAAAGGTGGACTGTAAAATGACCCTAATTAAAGAAAACAAATATTATTGAAGCACGATAAAATTACTTAATACTAGTTAAGAAGATAAACATTATAAACAAATATATATATATATATATATATATATATATATATATATATATACAATATATAATATAATGAATACAAATAAATAAGTAATACCACACAAACTGTAATAATACTATAAAGCATACATTAAAAATTAATGTAAGAAACACGACAATTACGAGCTTGTTCACAGTTACTTTAATCGATTTTAGAAAAACAATCGAAAGTAGGGATTTTTGTCGAATACGATATGTCCAAATCGAATATTCTGAGAAATAATCGATTGTAGTAACAGTTTTAACATTTATTTTTCTATTATAGTTTTTTTAACTGTAATAAAAGTTTAAATGGTAAAAATGTCCCTACAATCGATTATTTCTCAGGAATATTTGATTTGGACGTATCATAATCAATAATCAACCGGAACGACTACCTAATCGATTTTTTTAAAAATCGAATAAAGTAAGAGTGGACAAGTTAATTGTCGTGGTTTTTTAACTTATTAATTTCATATTTTAAAATATGTAATAACTTTCACAACTTATATTTAACACAAACAGTAATTTTTAATTCACATTTTGTTAATTCGTATTAATAACTGACCAAAGTTTTAAACAAAATCTTACATTTAGATTTCGATGAATTCAATATCCAGATAGCTCACGGATATTTTGGGGGGAACATAAGAGTTTTCTTTGCATACTCGAGGATTACGTTCAAGCAAAATTTGAGAATTTGACCCCAAAATACGAGAAACTAGAAACGATCCTGGCTATATTACACCAACAAACCAAATTCCAAGGGAATTGTAAACAATAGTTATTTATATCCTATAAAATTTCAAAATGAATTATATCAATCATATACTGAAATGCACAATAGATATCAATTTGCCAAATTTGATTTTCTTTTTAATAATTCGAGAGTAAAATATACCTTACGAACCTGTGAACTCTATCGCAATTATAGAATCTATTTCCTGTACTATTACATTATTAATTAACAGTAAACATTACTCCGCTATTTGATAAAACAATTTAAAGTACTGTAACTGGGAATATGGTCAGCCTTTTATATTTTGTGTGTATTATTTTCTTTCAAATATTGTATATTTACATACATTTGAAGGTACATAAATAAAATGTATGCACTTTCCGTAAAACGGCATAAATTGGCATTGTACCAGGGGGCGTTTTCCGTAAAATTGCATAAATTTGAATTGCATTAAGTGGCACTTCCGTAGAACTGCATAAATCGGCATTGCATCAAATGGCATTTTCCGTAAAACTGCATAACTTTTCATTGCATCAAATGGCATTTTCCGTAAAAATACATAAATTTGTACTGCATTAAGTGGCACTTTCCGTAAAACTGCTTAAATTGGCATTGTACCAGGTGGCTTTTGTCGTAAAACTGCATAAATTTTCATTGCATCAAATGGCATTTTCCGTAAAAATACATAAATTTGTACTGCATCAAATGGCACTTTCCGTAAAACTGCATAAATTGGCATTGCATCAAGCAGCACTTTCCGTAAAACTGCATAAATTTTCATTGCATCAAATGGCATTTTCCGTAAAAATACATAAATTTGTACTGCATTAAGTGGCACTTTCCGTAAAACTGCATAAATTGGCATTGCATCAAGTAGCACTTTCCGTAAAACTGCATAACTTTTCACTGCATCAAATGGCATTTTCCGTAAAAATACATAAATTTGTACTGCATTAAGTGGCACTTTCCGTAAAACTGCATAAATTGGCATTGCATCAAGTAGCACTTTCCGTAACACTGCATAACTTTTCACTGCATCAAGTGGCACTTTCCGTAAAACTGCATAAATTGGCATTGCATCAAGTGGCACTTTCCGTAAAACTGCATAAATTTGCACTGCATCAAGTGGCATTTTCCGTAAAAATACATAAATTTGTATGCATTAAGTGGCACTTTCCGTAAAACTGCATAAATTGGCATTGCATCAAGTAGCACTTTCCGTAAAACTGCATAACTTTTCACTGCATCAAGTGGCACTTTCCGTAAAACTGCATAAATTGGCATTGCATCAAGTGGCACTTTCCATAAAACTGCATAAATTTGCACTGCATCAAGTGGCACTTTCCGTAAAATTGTTAAATTGTCATTGCATCCGATGGAACTTTCCTTTTCAAACTCCATAAATTTGGATTGTATCCGATGGAATTTTCTGTAAAACTGCATAAATTGTCAATTATGTACGTATATTTTGGGTATTTTGCCAATGGCTACGAATATTTTGCAGAAATATTAATATGACACTTTCATAGTTTTTTATTGTTTTTGCAGCATTTGTTTTAAAAAATCTAGTTCTAGCAATATTTAAACATTTTAAATGCTTCAAATCAATGAAAATATTCTCATAACACTACAATAAAACTAAAATGATAATGTTAAGTTTCTTACCAAAACACTGACTGAAGCATGGCTTTGCATAAAAGTCACTTGAGATGTGTTCAAACAATGTAATAAGTGCTTTAACAAGTCCTAACTTCCGAGTGGAAAAGTTACACACTTGTTTTTGATGGCTGTTGGATAAAACCACAGCTACAAACCAGCCGCACTTGAGTTCAATATAAACTTACCTTAAACTTTGCACTCGTAATAATCGCGCCGACAAGCGTCACATATCTCGATTGTTATTTATACGATGGTCTATTGTATCGATTGTAAAAACACCTCGCAATCTCGTCTCACTGAGCGCAGATTGTCTCGTCAGCAAACAGGAACTATCGCGCCGACAAGCGTCACATATCTCGATTGTTATTTATACGATGGTCTATTGTATCGATTGTAAAAACACCTCGCAATCTCGTCTCACTGAGCGCAGATTGTCTCGTCAGTTGGTAACTAAAAACGGTGGAAAATACTACAGTTTTAATTCCTAGCTACGCAGCGCTCTAATAATAGGCCAACAATATTTTATTACAAAAGACGTTATGCAGACGTGCCCCGCGGTATCAATGATTCATGAATAATTCGAAAGCAATTTTTTTCTAAATAAAGTTCTCTTAGAAGACTCGGGAAATTTACATTTTATATTCAATTCCGCGACAATGCGTTGCCTGGAGGACAAATAAGGTAGCCTATAGGAAACTGTGTGCCTTATTGTTATCACTTATTGAAGGAAACTTATTCTTTCCTTCAGAGTGGATGATCAAAGTGCAAACTGCGTATATACCAAACTAGTAATCCATTGTAAACTATCGAACTAGACATTTTGTTTTAAAAACTGTAGGCCATGTTTTTTATCCAGGTGAAAAACACATTAAGGCTTTTTAACACCTAAACACAGCCACTAGCGAAACAAAAAAGACGAAAAGGACGATAAAACTCAACACTACTTACAAACTAGATAACATTTCTAACAAGAATAAATAATTTAAAACAAAACAATATAAAGGTGGACTGTAAAATGACCCTAATTAAAGAAAACAAATATTATTGAAGCACGATAAAATTACTTAATACTAGTTAAGAAGATAAACATTATAAACATATATATATATATATATATATATATATATATATATATATATATATATATATATATAATGAAATAAGTAATACCACACAAATAATAATAATACTATAAAGCATACATTAAAAAATTAATGTAAGAAACACGACAATTACGAGCTTGTTCACAGTTACTTTAATCGATTTTAGAAAAACAATCGAAAGTAGGGATTTTTGTCGAATACGATATGTCCAAATCGAATATTCCTGAGAAATAATCGATTGTAGTAACAGTTTTAACATTTATTTTTTCTATTATAGTTTTTTTTAACTGTAATAAAAAGTTTAAATGGTAAAAATGTCCCTACAATCGATTATTTCTCAGGAATATTTGATTTGGACGTATCATAATCAATAATCAACCGGAACGACTACCTAATCGATTTTTTTAAAAATCGAATAAAGTAAGAGTGGACAAGTTAATTGTCGTGGTTTTTTAACTTATTAATTTCATATTTTAAAATATGTAATAACTTTCACAACTTATATTTAACACAAACAGTAATTTTTAATTCACATTTTGTTAATTCGTATTAATAACTGACCAAAGTTTTAAACAAAATCTTACATTTAGATTTCGATGAATTCAATATCCAGATAGCTCACGGATATTTTGGGGGGAACATAAGAGTTTTCTTTGCATACTCGAGGATTACGTTCAAGCAAAATTTGAGAATTTGACCCCAAAATACGAGAAACTAGAAACGATCCTGGCTATATTACACCAACAAACCAAATTCCAAGGGAATTGTAAACAATGGTTATTTATATCCTATAAAATTTCAAAATGAATTATATCAATCATATACTGAAATGCACAATAGATATCAATTTGCCAAATTTGATTTTCTTTTTAATAATTCGAGAGTAAAATATACCTTACGAACCTGTGAACTCTATCGCAATTATAGAATCTATTTCCTGTACTATTACATTATTAATTAACAGTAAACATTACTCCGCTATTTGATAAAACAATTTAAAGTACTGTAACTGGGAATATGGTCAGCCTTTTATATTTTGTGTGTATTATTTTCTTTCAAATATTGTATATTTACATACATTTGAAGGTACATAAATAAAATGTATGCACTTTCCGTAAAACGGCATAAATTGGCATTGTACCAGGGGGCGTTTTCCGTAAAATTGCATAAATTTGAATTGCATTAAGTGGCACTTCCGTAGAACTGCATAAATCGGCATTGCATCAAATGGCATTTTCCGTAAAACTGCATAACTTTTCATTGCATCAAATGGCATTTTCCGTAAAAATACATAAATTTGTACTGCATTAAGTGGCACTTTCCGTAAAACTGCATAAATTGGCATTGCATCAAAACTGCATAGCACTTTCCGTAACACTGCATAACTTTTCACTGCATCAAGTGGCACTTTCCGTAAAACTGCATAAATTGGCATTGCATCAAGTGGCACTTTCCGTAAAACTGTAAAACTGCATAAATTTGCACTGCATCAAGTGGCATTTTCCGTAAAAATACATAAATTTGTATGCATTAAGTGGCACTTTCCGTAAAACTGCATAAATTGGCATTGCATCAAGTAGCACTTTCCGTAAAACTGCATAACTTTTCACTGCATCAAGTGGCACTTTCCGTAAAACTGCATAAATTGGCATTGCATCAAGTGGCACTTTCCATAAAACTGCATAAATTTGCACTGCATCAAGTGGCACTTTCCGTAAAATTGTTAAATTGTCATTGCATCCGATGGAACTTTCCTTTTCAAACTCCATAAATTTGGATTGTATCCGATGGAATTTTCTGTAAAACTGCATAAATTGTCAATTATGTACGTATATTTTGGGTATTTTGCCAATGGCTACGAATATTTTGCAGAAATATTAATATGACACTTTCATAGTTTTTTATTGTTTTTGCAGCATTTGTTTTAAAAAATCTAGTTCTAGCAATATTTAAACATTTTAAATGCTTCAAATCAATGAAAACACTCTCATAACACTACAATAAAACTAAATGATAATGTTAAGTTTCTTACCAAAACACTGACTGAAGCATGGCTTTGCATAAAAGTCACTTGAGATGTGTTCAAACAATGTAATAAGTGCTTTAACAAGTCCTAACTTCCGAGTGGAAAAGTTACACACTTGTTTTTGATGGCTGTTGGATAAAACCACAGCTACAAACCAGCCGCACTTGAGTTCAATATAAGCTTACCTTAAACTTTGCACTCGTAATATTCTATTACCGTGGTAACATTGTATGGTTGCCCATTGGAAAATAATCTATTGGAGACCACCATGGTAACATCCTGACCCAGAAACTTGACTTCAGATCACCTTTTTCGGTGATTTATAGAATTAAAAAAATATATCAGATTCTTTTGGAAATCAGATTTCTCTATTGTAATCACCCAAAAAATCTGAATAAATAAAATTTAAATATTCGGTATTTATGCAGGGTAATTTGTATTTTAAACAAGTAATTAATTTTTTTTTCTTTTACTACATATTTACTATTCAATTAAAAGATATTCACCCGCGGAAGATTAACTTGTTTACGATAAATTATGATATATGCAATTCTTAATGGAACTTTATTGTGACGTCATTGTCGTTTACATCATGTTAAATAATAAAATGCATATTATTAAAAAAATAGTTAATCATTATTAATTTTCGAATTCTAAAATGTGTACGCATTTTTGTTATGTATGCACATAGCGACACGTAGCTGTCTCTCTGACATGATGGAAGCGAATATCCAAAAAGAAAAAATATCTCAACATTTTGTATCTTAAACGTTTTCTGATTTTCTTTTAAAAAAATTTGAAATGTCCGAAATTTTGAAACAATTGGAAGGATTTCGTTGGGTAACGAGTTCAAGCTATTACTAAAATCGATTTTCGAGACAAGTTTGTGAATTAACGACCAATGTATGAGACGTGAAATGTTTCGAAAACGCGCGTGCGCGCGAACGTAAATTTACAACACATTTAACGACCTCACATATAAAAAAAAACTCTAGAGGTACAAACCGGCTGTCATTTTAAGATCCATGGACTGGGTCTTATTATGATGGCCGCTTTAACAGCTCCTTGACTAATAGAAATTTGTCAAAAATAAGCAAAAATCATAAAGGCTGTTTTGAAAACCTACGTGCTCTAAAAATACATTTGAAATATTCAAATCGTTTAACCACAAACAAAAAACATCACAAACGACACCGCTCAACTCGCCTCTTTGGATTCAAAGTAGGTTAACCACTTTCTTTACAAATTATAAAGTTTCTCATTATTTTGCTTCCGGTTATTTTTTTACAGGAAATGTAAAGCTTCGAAAACGGAACTAAAAAACTCAATCTATAAATAATTTAAAATTAAACGTCTAAAAACAGACGTAGTATTCCAAGCTAACAGTTAAAGATTAATGAAGTAATTATTTTTATTATTAAGGAATTATCATTGGTAAATATGCTACTGTAGCTGTCATCACAGTAAGAACTTGAAATCCGAGGTAGTCTTCCTGCGTTTTCACCGAAATTGCGCACATTAACGTCATCGGTTCAAGATTACAGTTAAGCTTTGGATTTTAACGTCGATTTCTCGTAATCACTAGTAAGCATAAATATTAAAAAATTGAAATAGAAAGCCAACACTTGTTTGTTCCTTTTGTAATCAAAATTTGCGTTTCTTCGTATTACGCAAATTGTAAGGTGCCTTGGAGTTGACGTAATTCGATTAGCTTTTCATCACTAAATATAAACGTACTACAATGATAACGCTTATGAGAGTGTGTGAACGCTCGTTGCTGGTGGCATCTTGCGGCAGAGTGTTCAATTACAGTTAAATAAAAAATAATAATGACTATTATCTCAAAAGTCTTCCCCCCTTGTCTTTTCAGCGTTCCTAGCGGCATAGTCCAATTATTTAGATTTTATCTGCTGATAAAGAGCACGCTTTTTAAATTTCTGGCTGTACTTTTACTCCGCGTTTATATTCAATTCCTTAGTGCACATTGACCCGGCTGATTGGATCCAGTGAAACTGACATACTCTTCGTAAGACTGCACTTAATTAAGATACAATTATATATATATATATATATATATATATATATATATATATATTGTGTGTATGTGTTTTAGTCCACTAACGTTAGCAATTAAAACTTGGCACAATAATGGAATAACGAGGACAAGTTTGTTACCCAGCATCCAACAGTTTAAAATGGCGACAATTGCAAATCTAAAAAAAACATTTCTCTCTACAATTTCTTTTCAAAAAAATGCTCTACAAATCATTAAAAATTTCAAATTCCCAAATGTCGATCACGGTTTATTTTTGAGCTGATTATGATGTAAATTTTTTGTAAAGTAAGATAAACAACCATTTTTGGAATAGTTGTGCGTCATGATAATTTAATGTTTTTTGAAATGTCTTCACAATCTGTACAAGGGAGTGTTTGTGTGTGTGTGTGGATGAATATTAACGAGTTTGTACTTTTAATGTCGGCCATTTTGAATGCAAATCGCCTTTTTACCCGTGTAACAGATGCATACAAGGGCACACATATATTACACTGTGTAATTACTGTACAATGTTACACCCCTTCCCACCGCAGACGTGGCAAAACTTGGTCTTCTACTATGATAGTTATTTTTTTTTTTTAAGATTTAAGCAGAAATCTACTGTGTAACTAATGGTAGATGTAAAGAGATCTGGAGAGGCTGCAACCTCCTTTTGGAATTGGAATCTGTTTGAAGAAATGACTTTATTAATTTTCTAATTAAGTAAAATAAAATTGCCAACTATTTGGTATAATTTTATTCTTTATATCAAAACGAGGGTTCTCTGAATCCTGCATGCACAGGTACAGCAGGACAAGTAAAAGTTTAACTTTTTTGGAAGAATGTTTAAATGTCTAAATACGTGAACCTAGCTTTGATATTATTTACCGCAGTTATAGTAACAACTATAAATATTTGCTTAGAACTAGTTAACAGTAATAAATCTTAAAACAACATTCAAATTTATTAAAGGGCTGTAAATGGACCCAACAATAATAAATAAAAAATAGAAAACATCAAGACAATGAAGGAAGTCTAAAGTCTGGTCGATGGCCGAGACATCACCCCCCCCCCCAATATCGCCTGCAAACAACTACCTAATTTACATCCAAACCGTATATTTTGGAAACCATTACAATCGAGCAATACATGTCTTACTGCTATGGTTTTCCTACAAAACTCACACTGAAGTGGGTCTCTGCCTTCTATCAAAAATCTATGCTTAAGCAACGAGTGTTTTTTCCGACGAAAAACCTTTAAGGTTATCATCGCCGAGGCGCGACATTAGTTATTTAATACAATTTTTCAAAACAAAGAAACAAATCAGATAAAAATTTAAGACATTATAAAAACAACAAACAAAACAATAACAATACAAAATACAAGCAACGAGTGACCAATGCGAAAACGGGTAACCACCCGTTCGACTTGCACGTATTGACGACCTCCAAGGACGAACGGTATGTTTAATTTCACACAGTTTTCTGTTATCCGTAACTGTCCACTCATTCTCCCAGTCGAAGAGAGAAGTAAATGTTTTGACTGACTTTGAAAATAAGATAAAATAGCATGTTGTGTGATTGGCAGCAGCAATGTTGCTTCCTGTGCCGCAATATTCGCACTAGTGTTCCCAACTATATCACAGTGACCAGGTATCCAGCAAATTGATACGCCAACACCTCTATGGATCATTGAACAGCTGATATGCAATAATAATTTTTTATGCTATGTTGTTAAAAACTAACAATATTAACAACAATTATTATAAACGTTTATCTTAATTTCGAATAAATTATAAACTGTTACAATGTGCACGTGTTCTTCAATTAAGAAAATATAGGCTACCGAAACCAAAAGCAACACAACTTTTTCATATAATACGCTGTACTGTTATCGAAAAAGAAACAGAAATTCGTTTGCTCATTTTCGTTAGATACGAGTGTATTTCCGTTTCATTAAAAAGTTTCAGGACACTTTTTTTCTATTCACTCCTCTCGCTAAAAGCTAATACGGATTGCTCCTCCGAAAAACAGAATATAACTGAAATAATTAAATCTGCTGTTTTGTCTTAAAACAATTATTTCTAAATAGATTGTATTACTTGAATTATCAACTTCCTATCCAAATACACAACACATACAGCAAAAACATTACGAATTTTAACGAAACACTTGTGTCAGTAATAAATAACGTACTCGTCGACCATCGAGTGAATCTAAATTGAATTGATACACTTGGGTGTTACGTCATATTCACAATGCGTATGAAGCTTAGAAAAATATTTATTTAGAATCGCATGTTGTTAGTTTCAAATTGTACATGTACAACTTTGGTAAGAAGAATGTATAAGTGAAGAAATGTTATTGCAACAGTGAGGTTATATTCAAAAACCAACAATGTATTAAAATATTTATTCATTAAAAAAAATTAAGGGTATCTACAATTTATAAATGTGATACTTTTTTGTCTAGTTAAGAGCCTAAAAATACTGTTTGATGTTTCAGTTTAATACACCTCGATAAACAATATTTTTAGTTTCATTATGTTCAGCCAAGATGAACAAATTTTTAGGTGAACCAACTCTAGAAACAGCAACATACAGCTGACCGTGAGAGTATGGTGATCTTAAATCAAATCCGGACTTTGATAGACTGGCAGACTTTGATAGACTTCATAGTGATTGACAATGTTGGCCTTAATGGAAGTTGCAGCCTTTTAAAAGAAAAAGGCCAATCTGTTAGAATCAAAAGAATTCGTGGTACAAATACAGTTTCACCTTTCCCCTTCCCTGTTAATACGATTGCTTCTATTACATTTGGCAGCATTCTTTTAACCCACAGCCTAGTACCAATACACAGTCGTGGAGGATCTAAGTTCCTCAAGAGTATGACGGGACAGACCTCTTAGTCGAAGGCGATGTTGTGGAAGCCCAGAAGGATTCAATGAGTTGAGAAACTCAGTGGTGGTAATTGGCAGCTTTATCCGTTACAATGACTGAATCTATAAATGTGTACTCTGTCGCTGCTCCCGGTAACATCTCAATTATTTTGTGGTTTATAAAGGCAACGTCTTCATTCTTTGCAGCTAGAATTACTCTTTAACACAATCACTCCTTATCCATAAAACGATCATTAATGTTTGGATAATCTGAAGTGATCAACTCATCCACTGAGGCTATATTTTGACAGAAGCCAGGTGGAAATTAAATCAAATCAGATGTTTTGAGTTCAAGAGTACCGTCTCCGATTTTCAAAAGGTTTTGGCAAAACCTCTGGCATCGTCGTTTTCAACTATCCGCAAGTTTATTTTTAGATTCAACGTAATAACCATTTTCCAAAGAGCTGATTTCTTTTAACAAGCGTTTGTTTCATCTGCTGGTGTTGATTTCGGTATGACTGGAAGTGTTTGACGGAAGTCCCCACACAGAAGCACCATTGTTCCTCCCATGAGCTCGTCGTTTCCTCCTAAATCTTTCAAAGTGAAGATAAGAGACTCTAGAGCTTTTTTGTGGGCCTTGGGCCGGCGGAGGCAGCTGAAGTGAGCAGCTGATGGGCTTAGCGATCCCACCATACCTCTAGCTCATACTACTCTCACTGATCTACTCAACACACACAAGCACGCACTTACACACCCGCAGGGGGTGCAGACTAGCTGCACCTATTGAGAGGACCTAGACGAACCTCGCAGCACCCGAATCTAACACACACTTACACTTACAACACTACTCTTAGCGACTTAAGCACTTTACACTCACACCTACATTTAGCGAAATGCTGTTATTGTTCCGTTATGTCTGGGAGTGGTAATACTGCTTGGTTTCCTTTCGCGGGGCCAAGTATGTGGAACCTGATGTGTGCCTAGCACTGCCGATGGGATAAGTTTTGGGACTGAGCAGCTTGTAGGCGCCTGGCAAGCACATGAATGTTGAGTTATGGCTGTCGGAGCCCATAGTTGAGTCTATCGAAACAAATGGTTGCATTCTGTGAGTACATAGATGGCGGCTGCCAGTGGACACTTGAGGTTTGGGGAACCGTAACTTTGTACCGGAAACCATTCCTAAGATTCTGGATTGCTGAAGACATGTATTTCGGCTCCAGGACATTGGAGATCTTCCCTATTGGGTATTCTCGCTTTAGTTCGAGTCTCCTGGGCTACTGGTGGTCGTATGGGTGCACCCTGTGCCACTTGTTCCAAAAAACTACGTTCATGAATCACCCGGCCATAACACTATGGATACCAAAAACCAAAACGCCAAAGCAAGTTTAAAGAGGCATCGTGTGACCGTGTCAAACGAGTCTGTTTGTGTAACATTAGTATAAATAATGTTGCAGATTTACCTAGTAATCTGAAAGTACAAGAAGGAGGTAGCTTTATATTACCTTCTCTAAGATACCTTGTCTTTAAAAATTCAAACGAAGGAGCTGATCTTGCAAAAGTCTCACCTTTTGTAATAAAGGCATCGTTGGAAAAGCAGGTCCCGTAGTTTTAATCAAGAAACTAAAAAACGGGGCTTTACGTGTTCAAACTCACAATGACAAGCAGACCCAGTCGCTGCTAAAAATGACTTCTTTCTTTGAAAATGTCAGGATACCTGTGGAACCCCACAGAACTTTGAATTTTACAAGGGGTGTCATAATGTGCAGAGATCACCCTGATAATGTGTCACGTTGATAAGGCGTTGCTTTAGATGTCAAGGTTTCGGTCATATGAGTACCTCTTGCTCGAAACCTGAGGTTTGCGGCAATTGCGGTATCGCGGGCATAGTGGTGGAAGAAGGTTGTAAGGTTAGCCTGCATTGTGTGAACTGTGGCGGTGGTCATCCTGTCCGACCTCCAAACTGCCCCAAGTTTCAAGAAGAAAAGTAATTTTTTTATCTATAATGGCCAAAGATAACGTGTCCTTCTCCGAAGCTAAGAAAGTTCACAAAAGCTATATGTCTATTCTGAATGGAAAATCGTTTGCAGCTGTCACATCCAATCCAAAAATGTCATCTTGTGTGAATTGCGATGAGCTAATCAAAACTGTCAAGAGTTTTGACGGATCAAGTAGCTCAATTGTTAACTCTGTTATCATTCAATGTCACACCTACTTCCATTCCGGTTGCAAAGTAAGGTCATTCATTGCTTTCAAAGTAACTTCTGGGTCTAGTTTATGTAAATAGTCTAAATCCCCAGTGACGAAGCCACTAATGACAACGTCGCAAATACTAAGGCCCGTTGATAAGAAAAACACTCCGGGTTAAGAGTATTTCTTAAAAAAAATCAAACACTTGTCCACCGACAGTTGGACCTAAAAATAAAAATTCTGCCACAGTAAACAAACCTGTAAAGAAAACTGAAAAAACTTCTAAAGGAGGTTCTGCTACTAAGCCTCTTGTAAACATACTAAGGCCATATGAGTTCCTCGTGTTCGAAGCCCGAGGTTTGCGACAATTGCGGTACTGCGGGTCATAGTGGTGAAGGTTGTCAGGCTAACCCACATTGTGTGAACTGTAGAGGTGGTCATCCTGCCCGATCTCCAAACTGCCCCAAGTTTCAAGAAGAAAAGTCAATTTTATCGATAATGGCCAAATATAAGATTTCCTTCTCCGAAGCCAAGAGAGTTCACAAAAGCTCTATGTCTGTTCTGAATGGAAAATCTTTTGCAGCTGTTACATCTAATCCAAAAATATCATCTTGTGTGAATTGTGATGAGCTAACCAAAACTGTCAAAGTTTTGACGGATCAAGTAGCTCAATTGTTAAGTCTGTTATCCTCCAATGTCACACCTATTTCGGTTCCTGTTGCTAAGAAAGGTCCTTCATTGATTTCTCCTACTAAAGTTACTTCTGGGTCTAGTTCATGTAAAGAGTCTAAATCTCCAGTGACGAAGCCTCTAATGACAACGTCGCAAGTACTAAGAAACCACCCGTCGCCCGTTGATAAGAAAACCACTCCGGGTCTAGAGTTTTTCTTAAAAAAAAAATCAAAAACTTGTCTACCGACAGTTGGACCTAAAAATAAAAATTCTGCCACAGTAAACAAACCTGTAAAGAAAACTGAAAAAACTTCTAATGGAAGTTCTACTACCAAACCTCTTGCAAAATAAAACTAAAAAATCATCAGAGTCTGACATTAGTCACAGTTGTGACTCTGTGTCTGTTGATTCTGATCCACCTATAGTATACTCTATTGACAATATGAATCCTATCATAAACCAAATTATTAATTTTCAATGTCAACGCCTTCCATTTACAACAATGTGATACAGTGACACATTAACGCAGCCAAAAGTCATATTGAAGATTTAAAAATTCTTGTACAAGATACGTCTCCATTATTCATTTGCCTTCAAGAGACGCACTTTCAACAATCGCACTCTTTCAATTTAAGAGGGTATTCTGTTGTCAGGGCCGACTTCATAACGGAAGAACAAGCGAAAGGTGGGGTAGCCATACTCGCACGTGACTCTATTGATGCGGTTCCTGTAGAAATAATAACTCCTTTACAAGCTGTCGCAGTTCAGACTACCGTACCATTTAAATTTACCATATGTTGCATTTATTCACCTCCTAGCTATGCCTTCCAAAACAACGACTTAGTTAACTTATTAATTTAATTACCAGTCCTCTTTCTATTTATGGGTGGTTTTAATGCTCACCATTCAATGTGGGGCTCTACTACATGTAACTCAAGAGGAAACCGAATTGACAATATAAGGACTACATTAGATCTATGTCTTTTAAATAATGGTTCCCCAACACACTTATCGTCTTCTACAGGTGGTTGGACAGTCGTTAATTTGATCTTTTGCAGTCCAATTTTGGCAACGACGTTCGAATGGTCTGCGATGTCTGATCTTTACGGCAGCGATCATACTCCGATTAATGTTTCATTTTGTACATTCCACCGTCCGAATCAAAGCCCTCCGCGGTGGATTCTACAAAAGGCACAATGTGTGGATTTCACAGAGCAATTTGTATCACCTGACATTGAAAGTTTTAACTCCATTAATGAAATAATACGCACTTAAACTGAAAATATTTTAGATGAAGCACATAAAACTATTCCTCAAACCTCGACTCATCAATCTCGTCCACCCGTTCCTTGGTGGACTTAGGACTGTAAGCATGCCTTGCTTTTACATAGACGAGCTCTAAGAAGATCCAACAGACAACCGACGAATGAAAATCTTGAGAGGTATAAAATTCGCCGAACTATAGCTCGTAGAATATTTAGACAAAGGTGAAAGAATTCTTGGACCCAGTATATTAACACAATATCAAGAACAACACCAGTTTCAACTGTTTGGAAGAAACTCCGTTCCGTTTTGAGTTCATCTCCATCTCCATGCCCTTGATGGGCATCAAACAACAGAATGGAGTAATAAGTTTGGATCCTCGAGATATTGTTAATACATTGGGTTTCGCAGATAACTCTTAATAATAAGATTACATCTTGCAGATTACTCTTCGTCTACTTACTATAGCAATTACTTTCGTCTTTTCAAAGATACCCAAGAAACAATGACATTCGTCGTTGGTATGTCTGGTTCTCCTTTGAATGCACCGTTCTCAGTAGATGAGCTGGAATCTGCACTGTCATCCTCTTCAGATTCAGCACCAGGCCCTGATATATTCCTTGTATACTCCATGATTGATAATCTTCCAGCATCAGGGAGGATTTCCCTCCTGAAGACATACAATCGTATGTTTGAGGAACACTCTTTCCCTGTTGCCTGGTTGGAAGAAACAGTGATTTCTATTCTTAAGCCAGGTAAAGATAAAACTGATCCAAACAGCTACCGCCCTATTTCTCTTACCAGTGTGTTATGCAAGCTGGTGGAGAAAATGGTAAATCGCCGTCTTGTTTGGTATTTAGAAAATAATAGTTTACTCTCTAAGGACCAGTGCGGTTTTAGGCAAGGGAGATCTTCCATTGATCAGTTCGTTTTATTAGATTCTGCAATCCAAAATGCCTTTCTGCTGCATCAAACACTTGTTGCAATATTCATTGACCTAGAGAAGGCATATGATATGGTTTAAAGAAGAGGAATAATAAATACATTAAAATTATGGGATATAAACGGTAATATACTTGCTTTTATTAAAAACTTTCTCTCAAACAGGTATTTCAGAGTACGCCTTGGATCTACATTGTCAGATCGTTTTCGGTTAGAGAATGGCGTCCCGCAGGGAAGTGTACTTAGTGTGACCTTGTTTGCTATTGCTATCAATAGTACAACTACTAATGTGCGGTCTCCTGTTCGCTGTTCTCTATTTGTGGATGACTTTGCAATTTATGTGGGTACCAGAAGTTTGGCTACAGCTGAAAGAACACTTCAGCTTACAGTAAATAGATTGCAGTCATGGACTAATTCTATTGGATTTAAATTCTTTGCTGCTAAAACTCAATGTATTGTCTTCAGTCGCCATCGACAGATCCGAACTCCTTCAATATTTGACGATGGTACACAACTTCGTACCAGTCCATCTGTTCGATTTTTGGAATTAATATTCGACCAAAGACTTTCATGGAAAGCTCATTTGCGTGATTTAAAGTTACGATGTAACAACATTCTCGATATGTTGAGGATGCTTAGTGGTTCTCGATGGGGCGCTGATAGAACTTGTATGATGATGTTTTACCGTGCGATGATTCGTTCGCGAATTGATTATGGCAGCTTTGTATATTCGTCTGCACGACTATCCGTATTAAAAAAAAATAGACCCAGTCCATCACTCTGCAATACGACTCGTCTCTGGAGCCTTCCGTTCTAGTCCCGTTGTTAGCATTCTATCCGAGGCTGGGGAACCTTCACTCTCTCGACGGAGACAGAAACTACAGTTAACTTGTGTAAGCAATTTATCATCTAAACTATGGCACTCTGCTTTTTAATACAGTTTTCAAAAATCAATTGCTGCGACAGTATGAAAGTCGACCGAATGCTACTGCTCCGCTTGGTATTAGAACTTCCCGTATTTTTGATGACTTAGATAGTGAACTGCCCCCAATGTTTGTAAGGTCCCAATGTTTTATTCCTCCGTGGACTATAACCATGCTGACAGTCGATTTATCACTATCGTCTTACGTAAAATACAACACTCTTGACATAATATATCGTCAGGAGTTTCTTCATATTCTTCATTCAACTAATCTAGTGAAATTATTTTTACAGATGGTTCAAAACTTGAGGATAAAGTCGGTTGTGCATTTTACACATAGGGCAAACGTGTAAGTATGGATTACCCTCAATTTGTAGTGTCTTTACTGCTGAACTGTTTTCTATCTTGAAGGCTTTGAACACTGTTGTATCCAACTCTGCTCATTATCTTGTGTGTTCCGATTCGAAAAGTGCACTCCAGGCTATCCAGGATATGTATTCGGTAAATCCTCTAGTTCAAGATATTTTGTGCTCTATTCGCAACCTTGAACTACGAGGTGTAGGAGTAACATTTTGCTGGATACATGGACACTGCGGGATAATTGGAAACACTAGAGCGGATATTGCAGCAAAGGAAGCAACTTTGCTGCCGCCAAGCACGCACTGTGTATTTTGTTCAGATTACCTTTTCAGAATAAAACAACTAATTCGAATGCATTGGGAAGGTGAATGGACAGCCTTAGATAATAACAAATTGAGGGTAATTAAACATACTGTTCGTCCTTGGGGGTCGTCTGTAAGAATAAGTCGTAGGGAAGAGGTTGTCGTTACACGCCTCTGCATTGGTCATTCGTTGATGACACATGGTTTTCTAATGGGACGCGAGGATCCACCTATATGACAATTCTGTGGAGAAACCATCACAGTCAAACACTTTATCTTAGACTGTGATTATTTGAGAAACATGCATTAAATATATGGATTAGGAAACTGTATGCAGGCTGTCTTGGGTGTGTGTGTGTGTGTGTGTGTGTGTGTGTGTGTGTGTGTGTGTGTGTGTGTGTGTGTGTATCAATATTCTTGTTAACTAGTTTTAGGTAATTTTATTGTGTTTCATTTTATTTATTATCTTTCTGTTTGATTAGGACCACTTTACAGTCCACTTTTTTATTGTTTTGATTTTAAATTATTTATTCTTGTTTTAAATGTTATCTAGTTTATAAGTAATGTTAAGTTTTATCGTTCTTTTCGTCCCTTTTGTCTTTTAGGAATTGTGTTTAGGCGATAATAATGTTAATGTGCTTTTCACCATTCTTTCAGGACCTGGCCTTGTCCACTTGTTTTACTTACATTGCACGTAGGATTTTGTTGCCGTCAGATGTCCAACAAACTTGGTCTCTGAAAACAATCATTTTCCTTCAACCTCTTACAAAACACATTAAATAAGGAATTAACTAAACGAATTTATATAAAAACTTGGTATCTTGATAGAATATTTTTTCTAACATTCGATAAAAACTGAATATACACCCATAAAAGTCTGTAGAAGAGCAGTATACAGTAAGAAGACAACGGCCATCAGTGATTGCATTTTTTTTTCGGCGAAAAACCGTTAAGGTTATCATCACAGTCATGCAAATTGAAAGTATATAAAAACAAATTAACAAAATTTACTTATATAAGAAAAAAAAACAACAACAAACTATAATAGTAAAAATAAATTAAACAAAAATTTAAATAACAGGTATAACTATATTACAATAACAAATACTTAAGAACTAAATAACAATGAATAATGAATAAAATTTAATAACAATTCGTAAAAGTATATATAACCATAACAGAGATAAAATAATTTAGAGAAAATAAATAAATAAAATAACACAAGCAATAACAAATATATAAATTAAATTTTATTTAAAAAATTCAGACGATGAAGGAAGGCTAGGACCCGGTCAACGGCCGAGGCACTATCGTCCAACATCGTCTGCAAACTAATACTCAGTCCACACATAACACGTAAATTTCGGAAACCATCACAATCGAGCAATATATGTATCAGTGATTGCAACGAAATAACGGTCGCAAGTTTGAAAATGCCTGCGAGAAAAATGTCCAACAGAGGGCTGTACAACCGATTGATCCATCGATGGGATTCTTATGACGTCATATCGCCTCAGGGATTCATTAGAGCCAATCTCTGAGACAGGATGACGTCATCAGAATTCCATCTATTCATAAAACCGGCAGCCGGTAGGAGTTAAGAGCTCAGCCGGCAGCCGGAGGAGGTCTCCAGTAGTATCGAGAGAGTTGTGAGTCAGTGATTTCAACCCCCTTTGACCCTTCAGGGTTTAGATACAAAAAACTTCATAGTGCTCTTTGAAGGGAAATTTCTGGTATGTGTGCCAAATTTGGTTGTGATCGGTTGAGAAATACATAGCAGAAGCCTATATAGAAACCACTTATATACACACGTTCACTTATATATATATATATATATATATATATATATATATATATATATATATATGGTATGGTTTCGAGGCTTTAAAAAAACAACCTTTATTAATTACAATAAGAATTTAATATACACTTAAAACTTATAATAATTATTTAAGTTCTTCTCATATACATTGAGATGTGAACTGAGTGAAACCTCGACTAACACTGAGCTTATGCTCTTCCTTCTCTACGTACAATGAAAATGCTAACTATGCTAAAAACTACATTGTCAACACTAAATCTAGCAAAGTCTACAATTATTGTCTATATAACTTATATATACAGTGTCCAATGAAGAAGTTTACGTTAAAATTTCGTTCGAAAAAAGAACAAAATCAGATTAATACTTTATTTTGGCCGCCATTTTGTTTCTAAAAACATCAGACGGATGCAATTTTCGCATAGTATTTCTGGTACCTTTTTTAAAAAGTATGTGTAGTTTCAAAATGATTACTGGAGGAATGAAAAAATAATGGAGAATGAAATGCGTAAACCGTGGGACACAGATTTTTTGTGGCATTCGGTTTCTTCATTTTGAATAGTTGAAGAATATATTCATGTTGTGGCTCTTTCTTCTTAAGACATGAATGTTCTTTGTACATTTTTATCACTTACACAACTCACGGTTGAATGGTACAGATAAAAACAGGCTAGACGTTCACTGCTAACCAATTTAGGGGGTAAGTCATTCACAAACGAACGGGTCAAAATTAACTGATCTTCTAACTCCGAGAATTAGTTCGAGTTGAAATGCATTTCGACCATTCTCGCAATCAGTATTAATATAAAAGCTGATCAAAACAATGATTACTATTTTCTACTTCTTACTCTTGAACACATTTTATACGACCTTCTATACTTCGTGAGCGTATTTGGTAAAATGTTTCTGTTGTCTAACCGTTTCATCCATTGAGTTTCGCTAACAGAAATTGAATCCATTGATTTTTTAAATAAACTGATTAATATATTATCGACAGGAGTACGTCTACGTGCGAAATTTCATCTTGACTTGACATGCTTCTCTTCCTAACACTGTTATAACTTTATACATTTACTTGTCTTTAAAACGAAAATGACTATTTATTAGATTAAGGACGTTGTTTTGTGTTTAATTGAAAACTGAAATGAGGGCTTTCTCCTACCTCATGTAAAGAAGTTTTGTTAGTGCGACAGTTGGAGACACCGTAATTTTTAATTTTATATTCAAACATCTTTTTTCATAAAAATTACTGTTTGGGGTATTAAACATGTGTTAAAATAAGCAGGAAGCTTAGTAAATTTCTCCGTATTTCTTTGCGTGCTTGTTGTAGATCGATATTTTCAGTTTAAGTAGCTTATCTTTGTTATCATACAATGATGTGGCGAGACGGAAAAAGAGGCTAATCCTTGAACTAGGCAACACAGCTGATAGTTGCCAGTTAGTGCTGTACAGCCAACAATTCTAGCTTTGTCAGATCCACACGTGGCAACACTGCAGATTAAACCACCATTTAGTGCTCACTGCAGAACCGATATTTTCCTAAAAATACAATAAAATTGAAGACTAATTCCTTAAAATCGGTTAATCAGATTTGGCACGTATAAAGTTGTAAAGTCAAGGAACCAAATTTGTAACCAAACAGTTTTTACTCGAGAGGAAATCGAAAAAAGCGACGGTGGTAAAAGTATATTTACGGAAATTTTATTCAATTGAGTCCCAAGATTTTTACTTTTAAAATTGAAAGATACTCAAGAATAATCACTAATGCAATCATAACAGACATCAAACGGTTTTGTTTAAACAATTTTGTCAACGAGTCGTCTCTGTTTCCAAAATAAATTTAAATATTTTAACAACCTGACTTTAAGAGTTTGAAGAGGTGATTAAACGTCAGTAAGGTTTATTTGATTTGATTCTTTTTAAAGTGATTATTTTTAAGTATCCACTTTAAACGCGCCTAATTGTTCCTGAAAAATAATTGAAATCTATCCGGTTGTTAAGGCGCATTTCAATTATAAAGTGTTTCATTTTTTTTTAATTTCGATATTCAGTACCAAGACAGCGAGTTTTAATTTGCAAATGAAATTAGATGAGTGATAGATAATAATTCAATAGCTTTCATCGGAAATCTAAAAATGTCAATAAGGTTACAACTCAAAAAATAATATCAATTTATTTTTTTTGCGGCGAAAAACCGTTAAGGTTATCATCGCCATCACGCAAAATAAAAGTATAAAAAAACAACAAACTATAACAGTAAAAATAAATAAAACAAAAATTTAAATAACAGGTATATTACATTTTTTTTTTTTTTTTTTTTTTTTTTTTTTTTTTTGGTGTTTAACGTCCGACTATTGTGCACACTTGGGCTAATGCAGACGGTGGGATGATTTATAGCGTATGAAAATGCCAAGCCCTCGCCAGGAATCGAACCCGGATCTTCGGGGTGAAAGCCTAGTACGCTATCCACTAGACCACCGAGGCAGCTAGGTATATTACAATAACGAATACTTAAGAACTAAATAACCATGAATAAAATTTAATAATAATTGGTAAAAGTATATATATAAAAATAACAGAGATAAAGTTATTTAGAGAAAATAAATAAATAAAATAAAATAAAAAGGGATGTAAATTGTCCCTGAAAAAAATAAATAAAATGTAAGTACAATGTACAAAGCAAAAATTAAAATTAATAACAATAACAACAATAGGTTAAATTTTATTTAAAAGATTCAAACGACGCAAGAATGTTAGTACTCGGTCAATAGCAGTAGAATCATCTTTTAATATTTCCTCTAAATTGACACCTAGTCCACATACTCGGCGCATGTTTCTTAGACTATTACAATCTCGCAAAACATGTTCGATTGTAATGAGTGCTTGGAAAAACTCACAAAGGGGCGGGTCCCCGCCTCTCATCAAGAAACCATGTGTGAAAAGAGAATGTCCAATGCGGAGACGGGTAACCACTACCTCTTCCCTACGACTTGTACGTACAGACGACCTCCAAGGACGAACAGTATTTTTAATTACTCTGTTTATTATTACCGATAGATGCTCACTCGTTTTCCCAGTGCATATGATTTAAGTGTTTTACATAACACAGAAAATCTGATGAAATCACAAACTGTGAATTATCGAAGTTAACTAAAAAAAAATAATTTTGTTTTTAAATACTGATTATTAATTAACAGAAATTAAATATTTCCGTAAAATATTTATTAAATAAACGTTACATTAAAAAATATATAAGGATATAATGTGATTTTACAGTTAACACATATCACAAACCTAAATACTAATTAATTAAGTTAGACTAGATAAGTAGCATAATGTCGTTTAAAATAATTAAAATTCACACTTACCGTTATGTAATAAACGTATAAAACGTCTCTGTTATACAATTACTATCTTTATATTTTATGCCTTACTATAACAACTATGGTCAGAGGAAGGTCACAAACTGTTGTTATGGGCCAGATCAAGGTCACCGATGGATGTCTTACGCATTACTAGGACAACTTTGTCAGATCAAGGTTATGATCCGAGAATTTATTTTCTGCAAGATCAAGGTCACAGACCGATGTTTAATGCTTTTCAAGGACAACTTTGATAACGGCAAGGTCATAACTATTGTTTCTTGTATAATTTTTACAACTTTGGCCAAATCAAAGTCGACCTTGATTTGTTTGTAACCTTACAACTGTTTGTGACCTTGATTTGGCCGAAGTTGTAAAAATTACACAAGAAACAATAGTTATGACCCTGCGTGACCAAAGTTGTCCTTGAAATGCATTAAACATCGGTCTGTGACCTTCATATCGTCAAAAATATAATGTTCGCGCACAAAGCAACAGATTGTGACCTTGCTCTGACTAATAGTTATCAAGGTTTTCATAACCAGTTGTTTTGTGCGAGAATATTATATTTTTGGCCAGATCAAGGTCACAGACCGAAGTTTCGTCCTTGCTAGGACAATTTTGGTCAGATCAAGGTCACAATCTCTTGCTTTTATGCGAAAATATTATATTTTCGGCCAGATCAAGATCTAAGACCGATGTTTTATGCGTGTATCTTCATAAAGTCTAATATTTGGGAAGGATTCAAAGTGAATAACTTCTACAATTCTAACTGGTGACTTCCCTATTCGTTCGTAAAGTGCTTGCTCTGCTAATTGCCTTTAACTTTTCCCCTACTGTTGGCTCTTATCACGGCTGTGCCACATATTGTCAGCTTTGTTATTTAAGTCTTACTCATGTTGTTCCACCGAGTAGCTAGGGAAATATCTGCCTACACATAGCCCCAAATGCATGGGTAATATTAAGGTATACTGGGAGGTTATCGGGTATCCCAGGACTCCGTTTGATATACGAATAGGCAGGTATTATTCACTCCATCAGTACGGGTCACGTTACACTTTAGAGTTAGCCGAGTTATGCAGAGTAGTAGATGTGTGTGTGCTTGAGCAGATGAGAGAACAGTATGAGCTAGAAGTACGGTGGGATCGCTAAATCCATATTAGATTGTTAATGAGAATACTGTTATGAATCGATCCCTAAACTCTCATAACCGATCTAAAGGACACATCTCTCGGTATAAAAATTGTTGTAAAATAATTACTGTTTACGAAATAGTTTTTATTAATACAAAAAAAAACTTCCACCAGGAAGTAAACAATAACCAGGACGTGGATTTTGCGTTTGTATTCGCTATTCCCTAATCACTGGTCCGCGAATAAATCGCAACGGAAATTATACTCTATGACACTGTAAACATGCAATAACTGGGACCGGAGCGGCACAGTTTTATTTGTGAAAACAAAGCGCGATCAATTGTATTCGAACCAAAGCTTTGTTCGTGTCTTGCTTTGAAACAAATGAAAACGAATTCGTTGTTTTAAAAGTTGATTTAATTATTATTAGCGACTTTCCAACGGAAAACGAGTCATTGAAGCATCATGTTTTAGCACAGTTACGTTCGCAAATTTAAATCGATTTAAGACAAAAAAAAATCGATTTCGATAATAGCTTGGATGAGTTCGTTTACCAGCAAAATTTGTTTAACATTTTCAAAATGGCGGCCATTTAAAATAATTAAAGCTTAATAATCTTTTGTCTTAATTTTTAAAAATCTGATTTCACCATCGTAAACAGCATTAAACGCTACATAAATTAGCATTTTGAATGTTGAAAATCAGTTGGACTTAAAGAAAATTAATTTCGCGGAGTTCAAGGTTCATTTTCGTATACAAATGTGGTTTTTAACAATGTTTAATACAAAATAACTTTCTGTTTCGCATATTAAAACCTCCTAATGAAAAGTCTTTTTTATGGTTAACGAACACAATGACTTAATTTAGGGCGAGAAATCAAAAAAAATGATTTTTTCCTACAGTATTGTGACGGACAAATAATAAGTGTTGCCTTTAAAGACATTTAGACACGTATAAGAAATTCAGTGTGAAACATGAGAAGG
Source organism: Callitettix versicolor (assembly GCA_022606455.1). NCBI lineage: Eukaryota > Metazoa > Arthropoda > Insecta > Hemiptera > Cercopidae > Callitettix > Callitettix versicolor. Next base: position 43,752,933 of record CM040186.1, on the reverse strand, counting down.
GAGGAACGTTTGTTTTACAGCCTTCGGGTGGGCCAGTAGCCAGGTAACAGATAGAAGTAATTCGGCTAAAAGCTGTACTAACACTATTAACTTAATAAAATAATTTACTTCTTATATATTCCATTGTTGTTAAACCCAATTAAAACACACAATACAGTGCACTACGTATTGTGTAGGATTGTGCGTGTTGTGTCAAAGAAGCTCTGTAGTCATTTGATTTCATTACATTTAAGATCACTATTTTCGAATTTCCAACTGGATAATTGGAGCAGACATCATGGCAAGACCCAGACCCAACCTGACCTCTGGATCACTTTTTGAGGGATTGTTAATTACACGCTTTTTCGTAACTTACTTCCTCTGTTTGTATGTTTCATGGTTCAAATCTTGTAATGATTTTTAACCCACTTTCCATCATCCAATCGTCTTGAAATTTTGCACACTTGTTTGCTTCCGATGACAATATTCAATAATCAAGCACATCAAATTTTGCTTCATTGTGCTCTAATTAACTAAAATTGCATATGGAAAAATAGTTTTATCGTTGCTCAATAGATGGCGTTAATTTCTTCTAACACTTTTCAAGTTGAAAGTTGTCGGAAGAAGCGAGTCCGAGTCGATTACAAGATTCATCAATAAAAAGTAAAAAATAAAATAAAAAGATTTTTAAAAAACACGCATTTTTAGTTCAAGTATGAAATGCACTAAAAAGTAAAAAATAAATTTTTCATCAGTCGCAGAAACCATCACACTCCAGAAGAATGTGTTCACTAATTACTTAATTCTAACTAAAACACCTGATTTAAAATTCATGTAAATAAAACAATAAAACTCCTAACTAGTGAACATTCAACTTGGTGCATGGAACATATTTGAATAAACTGTTTGTGCTTTATTGTGATATTAATTGAACAGTCAATCGTCGGCTATCTACAACATCCAGTAACGAACACCAAAGGATTGAAAGGTATGTCTTTCTGAGTTTTTTATTGCAACATGAGGTATTAACGTATACGTTCTGTCGATCCTACGAAAACTATCTATTAAACTACTGAAATTTACTATTTTTGCTTGCTAGAAAGACAAATATTGTTATTTAGCTTTTGATCTCCTGACCGGAAGTATTGTTTAACTGTCATTTCCTACTTAACCCGAACAGTTAAGGAAAACGTTTATAATTTCTGGTATTAAACTATATTCCAACGTATGGTTAAAACATTTTCAATATATAACTAAAGTTTTCAAGTGTGTTGCTACAATAATTTGTGTTGATAAATGAATTATTGAGGGAATTTTTGTTCTAGATACTTTGAATGACATAATCTCACACTGTGTTTCACTGCAAACGTGTATTGTTAAATTATTACTTTTAAATATTACTATAGGAAATATTTTATGTACAATTAATGTGCACTCTTTCATGGGTCTATTTTTCAATTCGAGAAAATTGTTTTTCCTTTAGAAAAATGCCAAATTACACTAAAATTAAATAAACTTGTAAAATAGAAAAGAACATTTTAATAAAAAACATTTATATTAGTAGAAAAACACTGTAGTGTACCTTTGTTGGTATTACCAGTCGTACTAATCACATAAAACTTAGTCTTGACTTATATATTAATACTTCGTATAGTGGCTGGCTCAGTGGCTATTGGTCAGTCTACTGCGTCACTCAACTGAGCACTTAAAAGTTTTTAGTTCAAGCCGCAATTGCTCACGTTACTTTTCCCTTCGTATATTTTCCGAATTATACTCTAATTTTCCTTTCAGTTTGTTACACTGTCAAAGGTACCAACTAACTTTGCCTTGAATTTCGAAGTTTCACAAAAGGTTCTTTAAATAATCGCGGTTCTCATTTCAAAGATGCCGAGTGTGAGTCTTACCATGATGGCAGCTCTAATAAATAGTTTATTTTACAGTGAAAATTCGCAAACAACTGAAAAATTAGGCGTTCTAGATTCGTATTGTTGTTGATACTAGTTTTTGTTTTTCAAAAAACACTCCAACCTGAATTTTTGAGCAGATATCGAACACTGTGTTTGCTTTGGAGTCAAGTGTAATAAAATAACCGACATTCAGCAAGTGTGCGATGTTTAAAAAAAAAAACGTACGATGATAATTATTGGTAAAAATAATGACAACAAAAATTCACCTCAAATATTGCATGCAAACTTACTTTCTTCAAGTGAAAATAACAGTAGTATGATGCCGTTAATGCAAAGTACTTCCGTAACGTCGTAACAGCGCTAGATCCGTGTTAATGCTTTGATAGCTGACAACACCTCAAAGGTTTAATGGGAAAAGTTATACTTTGATAAACAATTAGTGTTATACAAGCTGACATGATGTGCCTTGTACAACCACCACATACAGGGTGTGCAGTAAAGAGGGGAAACAATTTACGCTTGTTAAGTCCTATATTTAAGTAGCCTACTCGAGTAAGTGCTTATTTATTTTTTACACCTTGGTGTTTGTACCTTGACACACACACAATTTTTAATTATCCCCTTTAAAAATTGATCTAGACTTCAGGATTGGAGCTCAAATAAGATCCCCGGTCTGGGTCCTACTATGATGGCCGCTCCAATAACTCATTTCTCAAGGAAAATTCGCTACAAAAATTATCTATTCTGTTTAACGTATTGAAAAAATCTTTTTTTAAAAAGTTTTTTTGACCATTTTTGAAAATATGAAAGTGCATTTATTGTTCACAAGGAATTTACATCGTTAATAAATTTTGCTTAACGGGCTGAGATATTAGCTCATTTTTGGACTCCAAATGGATACACAAATTTTAGTATAAATTCTTCAAGGAAGCAGTGATGCTCACTGGATTGTTATTTTTCCAAGTAGTCTGACCAACAACACCATTACTTAATGTTCAACTCCCTCACTGGTATGTCGTAACAGATTTATAAATTTAATAACATAAACAAACATTAAAATTTTTCCATTTTGCTTCCTTACGTAAGGGAATATACTTTTTTTTGTTATTTAGGTGAAAAGCACATGAAGGCTATCCAGGATGACACTATTACAAAAACGGGGACTAAAAATAAACACTAACAAACTAGATAACATTGATAAAATATATAAACTTATGTTAAAAACAATAATAAACAACAAAGTGGGTAGGTAACAAAAGAAAATGTTTACCTAAAACTAATTAATAAGAAAAAATATCAGTCAAACAAAATGAAATTGTATAATACTGCATAACAAAACAATAGCTATGCAGTTTAAATATATCTAGACGCCGTAAGATATTTAAAACTCCGAAGAATAGGCAACTTTGAGACACCCAATCCACACATCTCAGTGTTGACTGTGATATCAACACAAAACTGACGTATAGATGGGTTGCCGCGTCCCGTCAGAAATACCTCTTCTCTATGACTTGAATTGTCAACCACCCAAGGGCAAATAGTATTTTTAATTACTTTTAATTTGTTGCTGCCTAAAACTGCCCATTCATCTACCCAGTGCAAATAAAATAAATTCTTTACTTGGCAAATAATAATGATAATAATATATATATTATATTATATTATTATTATTATTATATTAATATAATATTAATATTAATTAATATTAATATAATATTATTATATTATTAATAATATTATAATATTATAATAATAATATTATATTATTATTATATATATAATATATAAAAAATAATAAAACATGTCTAAATAATACTCGTTTTAATGTAAGAACTACATCCGTAATACTGCTGCTAGCGTTATATACGCGTTAAATATCACGACATTAAGTGATAGTACATTTTTTAGTTAAGTTTGAATCAAATCCAACCAAACGCTCTAATTATGTTAAGCGATGCGCTTATTTCAAAGTCTATGATTACCGTTCTAATGTTCATTCTCCAATTATTTTTAATGTACAATCATCACCTCTGCGCTGGTATCGTTGTTTCAAATGGACGAAGTTAAAAAAATAATATCAACTTTCTCAGCAACCATAAAAACTGTAATCCTTCAGTAAAAGAGAATAAAAGATTCTCTGGTGATGAAAATTGAAGAGGATGCTCAGAACGGCGTCTGTCAGTCACAGAAGAGCTCAGTGGTCGATGTTGCTAAACCCCCGCTGAGTTCGCAGCGTCTCAGACCTGCGCATCTCAAGGTCATAGATTCAAGACGCCTTCAACGCCGAAAGCTTCAGTTTGGTTAAAAGAGGGTCAATTTCACTTTCTCAAAGCTAACGGATCAGTGCACATTGTTAAACTAATTCGTAAATTTCACGAGGATCGCCACCGGAAAATAAGATTTTGAGATTATAAAGAAAACCATTTACTTAAACACTCCACCGTGAAATGAGATTTTGTAGCTGTAAGTAATACAGTTTACTTGAACAGCAGATCGACAATCATTACAGTGCCGAATTATTGTTGTGCTCAACTGTATATTTAGTTGTTATTGAATAACATTTGTAAAAGTGTCTTTAGTTACTTATTCGAAGTATAAAGTTTGGTGTTCGTAAAAAGTCGATTTTGAGTTTTTAATGGCTATTTACGTTTTCAAGTCATTCGAGTTCAAAAGTGATTGGATGTCTGCCATCCTTTCTCTTCCCCATTCTTCCTCGTGAAACAGTCGAAAAAAAATTAAAACATTTTTTTTCAAAATTCATTTATCAGATATTACTAACATTTCGTACAGAAATGTATTGATAACTTCCAGTGTTGGGGAGTTAAAGAAAAAAATACACTTGAGGAACTCGGGGAGTTAACGACAGAAGCGAAGAATTTGTTAACGATATCTTTGCTGAATACACAATTAGTTTGAAGATATTTTTACAATATTTTGTTTTGTTAAAATAAATACGTACGTAAACTTAGCTTACGTATTATTTACTACCAACCTGTATATACAGTTTCTCAACTGTATAGTACAAAAAAATCAAGATCTGTAGTTATACTAAAAGATCAGCTGTTTTTTATTAATTCGTTACATTAAAAAGGTTCGGGACACTTTTTTCTATACACTCCTCTCGCCAAAGCTAAAATTAAAAGATTCGTTTTAATAAACTCTATCTGACAAAGGGTTATTTTTGTTTTCTAGCTCTTAAATTGTAATTTATTATTTTTTCTACAAATTTTTCTATGTGCAACAGTTATGATTTTTACAATCTGCCTAATCAATTTTATTCCCGATTTCCTTTTTTTCTGCAGCTTATTAATCAAATTTTTCTACGTAATTAATTGAACGCTCCAGTGTTTCTGTAATGTTTTTAAGCAGTTTCTATTCAAAGCGGTTACTTTAACACGATTCTTGAGGGAGTGTGACAAAGTTTGCGACAGTATAAATCATTTAAAACTTTCGCCTATAAGTAATCTTCACAACTTTGAAGCTGGTTAAGCATAATTGGCAATGAAGAGTTTCGGCTACCCTCTTATATATCAAAAGTTTGACTCACTTTAATGTCTAGCACACAGCTGGCCTTGGAGTTCAACTTAGTTAATTTAGTGTTTACAGCCGAAGAGCTCGCAGTAATAACTCTTGTGTTTTCTAACGAAATGTATCAATTATTGAAGCACCACCTTAGAAACATCCAGGCCCGCAATCATAAAGTGTATACTGATCCTCAACATTAGAACATATTCTGAACAGCTGTGGGAAGTTTACTATAGAGAGCGGTATGAAGAATTGAAATTACTTTTGTGACTTACAGGCGAAAAACCAACACGATCACCAAAGCAGTTCTAATATATAAAGCATTTGGCTTTCTATCTACTAACTGCTTCTGTTACGTAAAGTAACTTAATTGTTTCTTAAACAAACATCCAAGATTAAACATGTAAAGCAGCCAGGTCGGTTCTAAGGGCCTACCTGTACTGACCGCCTGGCTCACTTCTCAACTAGCACAGCAAGCGACAACTAGTCCAACAGTTAAAGTGAAAAGTCCGCGCAGTTTCGCCGCGTTAGTGCTTTTTCCAACTTTCTTAAACTGCTGTCTCTAGTTTCTACTGCAGAGACTTCCCACTAAATCCGACCATGAATTCGGTACTTCTAAAATTAAAACACTTTTCCTTTTTTTTATCTGAGTGATACAGTCAAAACCTGTAGTTTAGTGGCAGTGACCTTCGTGACCGCAGCGACCAAACCCCGGCTACAGTACAGTATGCAAAGACATCCAGGATATTTTACCAGGTACGTCTGTAGAATTTTGACTGTTCAAAATTAATATCTGTATCACAAAGTTGGTCCTCCAATAGAAGGTGTAACCTAAATAATAACATCTACCGTTCTGCTGAATACCTTATTTACAGAACTGATGTTATCACTTGGACTAACTGTTCTCCATTACACCGCGGGTTCAGACAGCTAACTTAAGAACGACGAAACAATTAACAGTTAATAAATCCATTTTTAAAATATCGCTACCATAAATAATAAAAATATATCATTGATTATGATGATATGATTACACATTTCACCATGTCCTGAATCCTTACGTCCCATCAGGTCTCAAAGGAATGGAACTTCTGAAAGAACTGAAGACACCCAAGAACTGACTGTATCTCTGAATAACTGTATCTTCTACTAAGGAAAAATACCGAAACCAAGCCAACACAACGTTTTCATATAATACGCGTGTACTGTTATCGAAAAGGCGAAAGAAAAAGGATGAGACAGAAAAAGAGAAGAAGAGAAAAAGATCTTTGAATAACTGTATCTTCAACTAAGGAAAAATACCGAAAAAAAGCAACACAACGTTTTCATACAATACGCGTGTACTATTATCGAAAAGGCGAAAGGAAAAGGATGAGACAGAAAAAGAGAAAGAGATCTTTGAATAACTGTATCTTCAACTAAGGAAAAATACCGAAACCAAAGCAATACAATCTGATAATACGCGTGTACTGTTATCGAAAAGTCGAAAGAAAAAGGATGAGACAGAAAGAGAGAAGAAGAGAAAAAGATCTTTGAATAACTGTATCTTCAACTAAGGAAAAATACCGAAACCAAAGCAACACAGTCTGATAATACGCGTGTACTGTTATCGAAAAGGCGAAAGAAAAAGGATGAGACAGAAAAAGAAAAAGAGATCTTTGAATAACTGTATCTTCAACTAAGGAAAAATACCGAAACCAAAGCACCACAATCTGATAATACGCGTGTACTGTTATCGAAAAGGCGAAAGAAATAGGATGAGACAGAAAAAGAGACAAAGAGAAAGAGATATTTGGATAACTGTATCTTCAACTTAGGGAAAATACCGAAACCAAAGCACCACAATCTGATAATACTCGTGTATTATTATCGAAAAGGCGAAAGAAAAAGGATGAGACAGAAAAAGAGAAGAAGAGAAAAAGATTTTTGAATAACTGTATCTTCAACTAAGGAAAAATACCGAAACCAAAGCAACACAGTCTGATAATACGCGTGTACTGTTATCGAAAAGGCGAAAGAAAAAGGATGAAACAGAAAAATAGAAGAAGAGAAAAAGATCTTTGAATAACTGTATCTTCAACTAAGGAAAAATACCGAAAAAAAAGCAACACAACGTTTTCATACAATACGCGTGTACTATTATCGAAAAGGCGAAAGAAAAAGGATGAGACAGAAAAAGAGAAAGAGATCTTTGAATAACTGTATCTTCAACTAAGGAAAAATACCGAAACCAAAGCACCACAATCTGATAATACGCGTGTACTGTTATCGAAAAGGCGAAAGAAATAGGATGAGACAGAAAAATAGACAAAGAGAAAGAGATATTTGGATAACTGTATCTTCAACTTAGGGAAAATACCGAAACCAAAGCACCACAATCTGATAATACTCGTGTACTATTATCGAAAAGGCGAAAGAAAAAGGATGAGACAGAAAAGGAGAAGAAGAGAAAAAGATCTTTGTATAACTGTATCTTCAACTAAGGAAAAATACCGAAACCAAAGCAACACAGTCTGATAATACGCGTGTACTGTTATCGAAAAGGCGAAAGAAAAAGGATGAGACAGAAAAATAGAAGAAGGGAAAAAGATCTTTGAATAACTGTATCTTCAACTAAGGAAAAATACCGAAACCAAAGTACCACAATCTGATAATACGCGTATACTGTTATCGAAAAGCGAAGGAAATAGGATGAGACAGAAAAAGAGACAAAGAGAAAGAGATATTTGGATAACTGTATCTTCAACTTAGGGAAAATACCGAAACCAAAGCACCACAATCTGATAATACGCGTATACTGTTATCGAAAAGGCGAAAGAAAAAGGATGAGACAGAAAAAGAGACAAAGAGAAAGAGATATTTGGATAACTGTATCTTCAACTTAGGGAAAATACCGAAACCAAAGCAACACAATCATATATTACGCGTGTACTATTATTGAAAAGGCGAAAGAAAAAGAATGAGACAGAAAAAGAGACAAAGAAAATAGGTAAATACCTATCTCGACGGTATCTTCAACTAAGGAAAATTACCGAAACCAAAGCAATACAACTTGTCTTATAATACGTGTGTAATGTAATCTTTTCTTATAATATGTGTGTAATGTAATCGAAAAGGAGAAAGAAAAAGGAAGAGATAAAAAAAGATAGGAAGAGAAAAAGATCTTTGAATAACTGTATCTTCAACTAAGGAAAAATACCGAAACCAAAATAACACAATCTGATAATACACGTGTACTCTTTAGTAATTGTACATATTTAGTACTCGTTATAATTGCGTATTAGACAGAAGTACATTGAAGAAAAATGGTATAATTTGGTATATACATTTCTACCTTGCTAAATTTAAAAATTAATTAAATTAAATTTAAAAAAACGTTTCTACGTTGAAATTGCTAAATTTTAAAAGAAATAAAATGTGTGGAATTAAACTTATTTTAAGTAGTTAATGTAAATTTTAGTGCAGTAAGTTTATTTGCGTAATTTTCCATGCACTAATAATTATAATTATTTATTTTGATATATTCAAAAATGTTTTGATCAATGAATTTTAGCGTAATTAGTTCAGTGCTTATCAACTAAAAAAGGATGTCTACAATAAGTGGAATTTATCTATCAGGACCAAACTCCGCCATTACAATGCGGTAATTAAGCCAGAAAGTCTTTACGACACGGAAGGTATGATCTCCATGAGAGTAGGAGAAATGGAGGAGATAGAAAAGGAGGAAAGAAAGATGCTGAGGAAAATACTGGGACCAGTGAAAACAGAGAAGATGACTTTATGCTTAGGGAAAACAAGGATTTGTACAAGAATGAGGAAAGAGAATGGATGGTGGATACAATTAGAAAGAGGAGAGTGCGGTTCATTGGTCACATTATGAGGATGGACAACAGTAGACTCACAAAGCAAATTTTCCAAAACGTTTAAAAAATTATAATTGTCAATCGGTAGTGCCAGGAGATAAAGAAGGACATGGAGAAGATGGGCGTAACGGAGGACATACTACAGGACAGAAAGACACTTAGGAGGATGATACGAAACTTGAAAGGTTTCCGAGATAAAGAAAAGAAAAGGATATATGGCATCTGGACGGAGGAAGCAGAAGAGTGAAAGAATGAAGAATTACTGGAAAGAAAGAAAGAAGAATAAGAACTAAAATTGATGCATTTAATTATTTTACCTGGTCCACAGATGACCAAAATCGATAAAAACAATTATTTCTCAGAGTTTAAAGAAAGTAGCGTAGCACAATTCGTTAGGTAACTGTGTAGTACCAGAAGGGAGCTAAGTCACAGGTTCGAATCCAGGTTATACAATTGTATTCTACCTTGCGTTCTGTCGATACTTATTCTTCACTGACATTACGACTTCAAATCATCAAAATAAGCTGCGTTTGTACTTCCTGGCTAGCTCTAGTAATGTACGCCCAGCGATTTACATCAGTGCCCTCGCAATTAGAAAACTACAATTTTACACCAACACCACCAGAGGGCACAGGGTACCACAGCTCACCAGTTTAAAATATTTTATATATGTAATTTTACCGTTCAAACCATTTGACCATAATATGTAAAACACTGTATAGATATGAAAAAATAATATTTAAACTTCGACTGTTGTTAATAAACCATATTTTTTTAACGTATGGATCATTTTGGTAGTTATTATAGATAATTAGTGACGGAAATAAATTAAGTTAACGAAATTGGAACTATATAAAATGTTTCCCCACAGAACTGCATTAAGTCTAAAATTTAGAACAGTAATACATAGAAAAATGCGTTAACTGGTCGTACATAAAAACGAACAATGCTAGGCCGAAAAATCACTTTTATAGAGTCTAGAAACATGTTTTAAATAATTTTTCCCTCGTATTTTTGTAGTCGTTATTGTTTTATACTCACTCACACACACACACACACACACACACACACACACACACACACACACACACACACACACACACACACAGCTTTTGGCGAAAAGCACATGATGAAGGCTATCATCGCCGTCCAGCAAAATGTCCTACACGGGAGAAGGGGAACTAAATCTAAACATTATTAATACTACACTAAAAACTAAAACACTATAGCCACTAAAACTAGATAACATTACTTAAATAAACAAACTTAATAAAAAAGGATTAAGGGAAATTAAAATATGAAAAAAATTAATTTAATTTAACAAAATATCTACACTGTTATGCTGTTTAACAATACCACAGCTAGAGTAATTCAAAAACATTTATTCGACGTAAAAAAATAAGAAAAATCAAAATGGAGCACAAGATATCTTAAACAAGAGGGTTAATTGAATACATATCTTTTATAGCCTACAGTGCACTTTTAAAATCGGAACACACTAGATAATGTACAATTGGATTCAACGATGGAGTTCAGAGCTTGAAGGATGGCGAACATTTCGGCAGTAAAAAACAATACAAACTGAGAGTAATCCATATTTCTTAGTTTGGTCTGTTCTGTAATATTTTTTTCCCGGCGAAAAACCTTTAACGCTATCATCACCGAGGCGTGACATTAATTATTTCATAATATTTTTCAAAACAAGGAAATAAGTCAGATAAAAATTTAAGACATCAGAAAAACAATAAACAAAACAATAACAATACAAAATATAATAATAACTATAAATAGTTTCCTAAAACTAGTTAACAATAATATAAATCTTAAAACAACATATACACAACTTTAACGTAGGCTGTAAATTAGCCATACAACAATAACAAGATAAATAAAAGAAATATAAACGTTCCTAAAATTAATTAACAAATAAAAACAACTTAAAAATAAATTAATAAATAGCAAATATCAACAACCTTTTAAGGGCTGTAAAGGAGCCTTAAAACAAGCAATAACAAATATATAAATTAAATTTTCTTTAAATAATTCTAACGATGAAGGAAGTCTAGGACCCGGTCGACAGCCGAGGCACTATCCCCCAACACCGTTTGCAAAAAAGTTGCTCAGATCACACATAACACGCACATTTTGGAAACCATCAGAATCGAGCAATATATGTTTTACCGTGATGGTATCCCTACAGAACCCACATTCAGGTGAGTCCCCGCGTTCCATCAGAAATCCATGGGTTAACATGGAGTGAACAATGCGAAGGCGGGTAATCACCACCTCTTCTCTACGACTTGCACGTATTGACGACCCCCAAGGACGAACAGTATTTTTAATTACCCTCAATTTGTTACTGCTTGTAGCTGCACACGTGCATCCTGGATCTACAAACATCTCCAGACGACCTATTGACCGTGAATGGATTGACAATCATTATTGTATATAAGCTACATAATTCTAATGTTTCCTACTGATAGATATTTAATTTTGTTCAGCTAAAGCAGGATATCAACAAATATTATTTGCTCGTATTCTTTTTAATAGTTAACCTTTTGGGACTTTAAACTCAAAACGTATTGCATGTAACGACGGTCTCGTCCATGCTTCTGCACACGTGCATCATGAATCCTTGAACATCTCAAAACGACCAAATGACCGTGGATGGATAGATATTCATTATTGTATTTAAGCTACATTATTCTACTGTTTCCTACTGATTGCTATTTTATTTTCCTCAGCTAAAGCAGGAAATCAACAAATATTATTTGCTCGCATTCTTTTTTTTTAATAGTTAAACGTTTCCAACTTTAACCTCAAAAGTATTGGATTTGACGACGCTCGCGTCCGTGCTTTTGTACACGTGCATCCTGGATCTCTAACCATCTCCAGACGACCAAATTACAGTGGATGGATTGACAAATCCTTATTGTATTTAAGCTACATAGTTCTAATGTTTCCTACTGATAGCTATTTAATTTTGGTCAGGTAAAGCAGGATATCAACAAATATTATTTGCTCGTATTCTTTTTAATAGTTAACCTTTTCAGACTTCACACTCAAAAAGTATAGGATGTACCAACGGTCTCGTCCATGCTTCTGCACACAAAGGTACGTAACGACGGTCTTGTACGTGCTTCTGTATACGTACATCCTGGATTTTTGAATATCTCCAGACGACCAAATGACCGTGAATGGATTGATAAACCTTATTGTATTTAAGCTATATAATTCTAATGTTTCCTACTGATAACTATTTTATTTTCTTCAGCTAAAGAAGGATATCAACAAATATTATTTGCTCGCATTCTTTTTAATAGTTAACCTTTTAGGACTTTAAACTCAAAAGTATGGGATGTAACGATGTCGGGTCGTGCTTCTGTACACGTGCTCCTGGGAATCTGCACATCTTCGGAGGACCAAATGTCCGACGACTGATTGAAAAATCTTATTGCATTTAAGATAAATAATTCTAATGTGTCCTACAAATAGTTATTTCATTTTGTTCAGATAAACTAGAATCAACAAATTTCTACTTGCCAGCATTCTTTTTTATAGATAACAGTTTCGGGCTTTAAATTCAAAAAATGGGGATTGTAACGACTGTCGCGTTCGTGCTCCAGCACACGTGCATCCTGGGACTCCGCACATCTACGAAAAACCGAAAGATTGACAATAGAAAAACAAAGCTCATGGGAAACCATGAAAGGCGTTGGTTGCTTAAGACAGCAGGACGGTGACCATGGAAGTCGGAATCCGCTAAGGAGTGTGTAACAACTCACCTGCCAAAGCAACTAGCCCTGAAAATGAATGGCGCTGTAGCGTCGTGCCTATACTCGGCCGTCAACGGCACAGGGGGCGGCACCTTCACCGGTGCCGGGCCGTTACGCCTTGACGAGTAGGAGGGTCGCGACGATGAGCGCAGAAGGGTCTGGGCGTGAGCCTGCCTGGAGCCGTCGTCGGCGCAGAACTTGGTGGTAGTAGCAAATACACCACCAACAGCTGTTGCACAAGAGTCAGTCGATCCTAAGCCCTAGGAGAAATCATATGTCGATGGGGAGCCGTTGAAATTGACGGCGCGCGCTCGATACGTAGAAGGCGACTCACGGGGCGAAAGGGAATCCGGTTCCTATTCCGGAACCCGGCTGCGGTGCCGTTCATAAGCGGGCCCTCGTCCGAGAGCTCGACGATGCAATCCGAAGAGACCCGGAGACGCCGGCGGAAGGTCCGGAGAGAGTTTTCTTTTTCTATAAGCGTTCGAGTTCCCTGGAAGCCTATAGCAGGGAGATAGGGTTTGGAAGGCGAAGAGCACCGCAGTTGCACGAGAAGGTGTTGGATTCGTGGGGGTAGTGGTGGTGTTGGATAGTAGATGTCTGTCTTCTTCTTTGATCTTCTTCTGTTAAGTGGGGATGGTGGTAAACCCTCGTGGTAGTGACACCATTTCCTTTAGCAATTTATTGCACTTAATTTAGTAGTAACTGTCCCTATCTACTGAAGACCAGGCGAGCTGGAGTGTCTGTAGGGCTCCCTGCAGACAGGAAGGTAAGCCGAAACCGTAGCTGTGAAGCCATGTGGGCTGATCAGCGGGGCGAGCTGGAGTGTCTGTAGGGCTCCCTGCAGACAGGAAGGTAAGCCGAAACCGTAGCTGTGAAGCCATGTGGGCTGATCAGCGGGCCAGTGACCAGTCCAGGCCTTAAGGTATTTTGCCATACTGGTACCACGGGTTCGTGCTCAAGCCCCCCGGGGGACCCCTAGGGTCATCCTTGGGTGCACGAGAAGGTGTTGGATTCGTGGGGGTAGTGGTGGTGTTGGATAGTAGATGTCTGTCTTCTTCTTTGACCTTCTTCTGTTAAGTGGGGATGGTGGTAAACCCTCGTGGTAGTGACGCCATTTCCTTTAGCAATTTATTGCACTTAATTTAGTAGTAACTGTCCCTATCTACTGCTGATCAGCGGGCCAGTGACCAGTCCAGGCCTAAAGGTATTTTGCCATACTGGTACCACGGGTTCGTGCTCAAGCCCCCCGGGGGATCCCTAGGGTCATCCCTGGGTGCACGAGAAGGTGTTGGATTCGTGGGGGTAGTGGTGGTGTTGGATAGTAGATGTCTGCCTTCTTCTTTGATCTTCTTCTGTTAAGTGGGGATGGTGGTAAACCCTCGTGGTAGTGACACCAGTTCCTTTAGCAATTTATTGCGCTTAATTTAGTAGTAACTGTCCCTATCTACTGGGTTCGTGAAGCGGGTTATAAAGTGGACTAACCCTCGTGGTAGTGACACCATTTCCTTTAGCAATTTATTGCACTTAATTTAGTAGTAACTGTTCCTATCTACTGGCTTCGGCCACAAAGAGAATTTTTACTGTGTTTTTTGTGCTCCAAGTGATTACAGGCTTTAGCTAGTACACTTTATTGTATTTTTAGTTATTAGTCTGTGCTTACTGCGATTACAAGTGAATAGTGAAAGTCCCTGTGGTTGCCTGCCTCCCCGGGGCGAAGCTGGGCAACGGTTGTGACAGCAACCGGCTAAAGGCGTAAAAACGGTAGATAGGATCAGTAGAAGTTGGTGTGCTGCTGATTGTGTGTGAGTGGGATTGATCGTGTCTAAATAGTGTGTATGTTATTTAATTGTTTTTGTTTGTGAATTTTTTACAGGACAACAGCCATGAGTGATCGGGATTCGGACCCGTTTCGCCGCTCGTCGACAACACAGAGGTCGCCAGTTGAAGATGCAAAGGAGAACTTGAGAAGAGCTCAGGAGAGCATGCAGCAAGCGTTGGCGGAGGAAGAGGCGGCCAGAAGGGCAGCGGAGAGACTAGCAATATCATCGGCAACAGACTCGGAAGTACAAACTGATAGCGACGTCGGAGGGAACAAGAGACCCAGGAGGGAAAGCCCGAGCCAGGCACGAGTCAAGAGGAGGACCGTGGTGGAGGAGGAAGTAAGTGTGTCGAGCTATATCAGGTCTATGAGGAAAATTTTTAGTGAAGAAGTCACTAAGAAGAAGATAGCAGCAGCGGTACAGAGGGAATTTGAACAATACGCAGCGGACTGCCTGGAAGAGGTCCAAAGCCTTGAGAAGAGAGTGGCCTATCTGGAGGGACGACTGCAAGGAAGAAGAGAGATGATGGAAGTGGTGAAGGCAGAACTACCGCAAATGACCGAGCCAAAGAAACAGTCCTACGCCAGTATGGTGAGAATACCTGCGCGAAAGATTGAGAAAGAACTTCCGGCGCCAAAGAAAATTGTGGCAATCTACCCTGAGAAAAGAAGGGCAGGAAGTAAAAACGAGTGAGGAGACGAAAGAAGAAGTCTTTCAGCTGGTGTGTGCCAGGAAGACTAAGATAAAGGTAAGGAATGTGAGAAAAATAAAAGAGGGAGGAGTTATTGTGGAGGTCGACAGCGATGGGGGCCTTAGTAAGCTGAAGAACAGCGAAGTCCTGAAAGAGAAAGGATATAAAGTGGAAAAACCAATGGCGAGAAAGCCGAAGGTTATAATATATGATGTGCCGCGAGAGAAGGAGCTCGACTCGGTAAGGGAGGCGCTGTACAGTCAAAACGGAATACAGGAGAAGCTTTCCTTAACAAAAGAGGAGTTCCTCAGTGAGGTGGACTTCAGGTTTAAAACTGGCAAGAAGGACGCCCCAAGAGTAAATTGGGTAGTAGAGGTCAGCGCAAGAATGAGAAAGTTGCTGCTGGAAAAAGGAAGAGTATTCTTAGACTGGAGCTGCTGCAACGTTAGGGAATTCTTAAGGGTAACAAGGTGCTTCCAGTGTCAAGGCTTTGGACACATAGGTAAAGGCTGCAAGCAGGCTGAGCCGACATGCTCACATTGTGGTAAGATAGGCCACAAAAAGACGGACTGTAAGGAAACGAATCCACGATGTGTTAATTGCCTGCGAGTAGGGAGGGATCCGAACCACAAGTTAGACAGTAATGAATGCCCGACGCTGAGAGCAGCGTATAATATTGACGGACTGTAAGGAAACGAATCCACGATGTGTTAATTGCCTGCGAGTAGGGAGGGATCCGAACCACAAGTTAGACAGTAATGAATGCCCGACGCTGAGAGCAGCGTATAATATTGAGATCCAAAGGACAGATTATGGACTCTAGGCCGATATTGAGAGGAGGGGGACTGAGGATATGTCAGGTTAATCTGGGAAAGTCCCGAGCTGCCACCGCTGAATTGACGGTGGTAATGAGGAGACTGGAGATGGACGTGGCATTGATTCAGGAACCTTACTCAGTGGCCGGTAAAATAGTAGGGTTGCCTCACCAATATAGGATCATCGCCAGTAGGAAAGAACAGCATCCCATGGCGGCGATTGCTATCAGAAACAGGACTATGCAAGTGATAAGCCTAGAGCAGGTCATCACACCTCATTGCGCGGCTGTTGTCGTTACATATGGGGGTGGTGATCTGACTTTGATAAGTCTCTATTGCCAATATTCGGACGCCATCTCGCCGTATCTGGGACAGCTGCAAAGCGCCCTGGAATGCGGTAGGAGCGGAGTAGTGATTGGTGGGGACATGAATGCGAAGTCTGGCCTATGGAACAGTGGTACAACGGACGAGAGAGGTAGAGAACTCGAAGAATTCATCAGTTCGAACCACCTGTACGTCTTAAATGAGGAACACAATCCGAGCACCTTTGCGTCGAGAATGGGAGAAGCCAATATCGACGTGACCTTGTGCACGAATAAATGTTTAGCCAAGATCAGTGACTGGAAGGTTCGTGAAGACAGGATGTATAGTGACCACAGGCTGATTACTTGGGAGATGGATTTTTTTTTTCCGGCGAAAAACCGTTCAAGTTATCATCGCCGTCACGAAGGATTAAAGTATATAAAAATTTTTTTTTTTTTTTTTTTTTTTTATATATATTTATTGTATTTGTTGTTACAAATAAAATTACAAATAACAAACAAAACAAATTAATCATCTTGACCAATCCCAATAAGATCGACTAAAGATTTATCTCTCTTTTGAATCACATTTGTAGGGTTGACACTAGTATCTAGTCCCTTCACTTTTAAACACCGGATCTCTATAGCATCAAATCATGAGGTTTGATTCTCTTGAGGCGGCGTATCTCGTTATTAAATGTGCCAGTCATGTCCTTCATGTCCTGATTAGCATGAACTAGGAGACGTTGTTTATGCCTCAAAGCCACCTTCCTCACTTCTTCTTTTACTGAATTCACTTTTAAATCCCGGTGTAAATCGCTATTTAGAATATACCATGGAGCTTGAACTAATCCTCGAAGGACTTTATTTTGAAACTTCTGAATAACCATCATGTTAGTTTCTTTCGTACAGCCCCAGATTTGGATGCCATAGGTCCATACAGGCTTCAGCACCTGCTTGTAAATTAATAGCTTGTTATGAATGGACAACTCAGAGTTTCGTCCAAGCAACCAGTAGAGTTGCCTGAATTTTATATTGAGTTCTTCTTTCTTTTTCTTTACATGCTCCTTCCACTTCAGCTTTGTATCAAGTGTCATGCCAAGATACTTGGCTGTATTCCCATGAGACAATGTTTTGGCGTTTATTGTCAAGGGTATTGGTACTAACTTTTTATTTGTAAAATGAATATAGGTAGATTTTCCTTCATTTATTTTAATGCGCCAACATTTAGTCCATTCAATTACTTTGTCTACAGCTCTCTGCAGTTTGGTAGTAGCAACGACCGCATCTTTTCCAACAGCCAAAATAGCGGTATCGTCGGCAAAGGTAGCAATGGTGGTATTATTTTCCTGAGGTATATCACGGGTAAACAGTAAATAAAGGGTTGGGCCAAGAACGCTCCCCTGTGGAACTCCTGCCGCTATTTTATGAAGTTCTGAAAACTTGTTATCATGTCTAACACGAAAGTGTCTATCTGAAATATATGAGTTTATTATTTGAAAGTAATGTCGAGGAAGGTCTCGCCTAAGTTTACATAATAATCCCTCATGCCAAACTTTGTCAAAGGCCTGCGCAACATCAAGAAAGACAGCCGCGCAGACCTTCTTTTCCTCAAGTGTTTTCTCAATTATGTCTGTGATGCGATGAACTTGATCAATTGTTGAATGTTTTGCTCTAAAACCAAATTGGTGCGGTGGAATTAGTTTTCTATCTTCTACAACTTTCATTAATCTGTTCAAAATTAATTTTTCCATTATTTTCGACAAAGAAGGTAACAAAGAAATAGGTCGATATGACGCAACTTCATATGGCGATTTTCCTGGTTTAGGTACAACAATTACTTCAGCAATTTTCCAATGTTTAGGAAAATATGTCAGTTTAAAGCAAGAATTTATAAGTATTAATAATTTGCGTAAGGCTACCATGGGTAGTTCTCTAATTATTTGAGTTGTTATTAAATCATACCCTGGTGCTTTTTTAGTGCGGAGATTACAATGAATTATATTTATTAATTCCTTCATAGTAACAGGGGTAACTTTTGCTTCATCAATATTATGAATTTCCTCTATATTTTCTCTTTTTGTTTGTTGTGACTAAGGTTGGAAGACATTTTTCAAGTGTTCTGCAA
The DNA here is from genome assembly GCA_022606455.1 of Callitettix versicolor. Classification (NCBI taxonomy): domain Eukaryota; kingdom Metazoa; phylum Arthropoda; class Insecta; order Hemiptera; family Cercopidae; genus Callitettix; species Callitettix versicolor. The sequence goes on along the minus strand of CM040186.1, from coordinate 43,734,124 downwards.
TAAGATCTGCCTTTTGATTTGAAGTGCGTGCCCATTGACCATCAGACATATCCAGTGGTGGATTATGGATTTTAGGTCTTTTTATTCTTTTAGCTGCCTTGCAGAGAGAGTATTCTGTATCTTCTCCTGCCGTCAACTCAGAAAAAAACTCAGTTTTTTTTTTTTTTTTTTCCCGGCGAAAAACCGTTCAGGTTATCATCGCCGTCACGAAGGATTAAAGTATATAAAAAAAATTTAATTAAACAAAATTTAACTTAAGAAAAAACAACAACAAAAACAACAACAACAAACTATAACAGTAAAAATAAATTAAAAATTTAGATAACAGGTATAGATATATACACTTAAGAACTAAATAACAATAAATAATGAATAAAATTTAATAACAATTCGTAAAATAATGCAAAACATAACAGAAATAAAGTTTTTAAATAAAATAAATAAATAACATAATAACAAGAAATTACAAATACAATAAATTAAATTTTATTTAAAACATTCAGACGATGAAGGAAGTCTAGAACCCGGTCAACGGCCGAGGCACTATCTCCCAACATCGTCTGCAAACAGTTGCTCAGACCACACATAACACGCACATTTTGAAAACCATCACAATCGAGCAGTATATGTTTAACTGTGATGGTTTCCCTACAGAATTCGCATTCAGGTGGGTCCCCGCGTCCCATCAGAAATCCATGCGTTAACATGGAGTGACCAATGCGAAGGCGGGTGATCACCACCTCTTCTCTGCGACTTGCACGTATTGACGACCCCCAAGGACGAACTGTACTTTAAATTACCCTCAATTTATTACTGCTTGTAATATTCATGCACCCATTCATTTTCCCACTGTAGATGAATTAAATTTTTTACGTGACAGAGGAAGTCAGACACAATTACACGTTAAGTGCATGGAGGAAGAAAAGTTGATTCCTTTGCCGCATTATCCGCTACAGTGTTTCCAAATATTCCACAGTGGCTAGGAATCCAGATAAATGATACTCTTGTACCTCGTAGTTCAAGTCTATGAACAGAACACAGAAAATCTTGAACCAGAGGGTTTACCGAATACATATCCTGGATTGCCTGGAGTGCACTTTTTGAATCGGAACAAACTACGTAATGCAAACTATCGAATTCAATAGTGTTTAGAGCCTTTAAGATGGCGAAGAGTTCGGCTGTAAAGATACTACAAGTTGAGGGTAATCCATACTTATACGTTTCGTCCAGTGAGTAAAATGCACACCCAACATTGTTATTCATCTTAGAGCCATCTGTGAAAATAAATTTAGCAGATGGATATGAACTAGTCAGTCGAAAAAACTCACGTTGATACACAATGTTAGGAGTGTTGTCTTTCTGTTATGCACACAAGGAGAAATCAAATGTCGGCATATTGATTTTCCATGGAGGGACAAGACAAAAGGACCTTTGAAACATTGGGGGTAGTTCAATACGTAAGTCATCAAAAATACGGGAAGTTCTAATACCAAGAGGAGCAGTAGCATTCAATCGAGTTTCATACTGTTGCACCAATTGCTTTTGAAAACTGTATTAAAAGCAGGGTGCCATGGTTTAGATGATAAATTGCTTACATAAGTTAACTGTAGTTTCTGTCTCCGTCGAAAGAGTGAAGGTTCCCCAGTCTCGGCTAGAATGCTTACAACGGGACTAGAACGGAAGGCTCCAGAGACGAGTCGTATTGCAGAGTGATGGACTGGATCTATTTTTTTTAATACGGATGGTCGTGCAGACGAATATACAATGCTGCCATAATCAATCCGCGAACGAATCATCGCACGGTAAAACATCAGCATACCTGTATGTATGCTGATGAGGTCCTATCAGCGCCCCATCGAGAACCACTAAGCACCCTCAACATATCGAGAATTTTGTTACATCGTAACTTTAAATCACGCAAATGAGGGTTCCATGATAGTCTTTGGTCGAATATTAACCCCAAAAATCGAACAGATGGAATGGTCCGAATTTCATTACCATCGAGAAATATTGAAGGAAATCGGATCTGTCGACGGCGACTGAAGGCAATACATTGAGTTATAGCGGCAGAAAATTTAAACCCAGTTGAATTCGTCCATGACTGCAATCTATTTACTGTAAGCTGAAGTGTTCTTTCAGCTGTGGCCAAACTTCTAGCACCAACATAAATTGCAAAGTCATCCACAAATAGAGAACAGCGAACAGGAGACCGCACATTAGTAGTTATACTATTGATAGCAACGGCAAACAAGGTCACACTAAGTACACTTCCCTGCGGGACGCCATTCTCTAACCGAAAACGATCTGACAATGTAGATCCAAGGCGTACTCTGAAATATCTGTTTGAGAGAAAATTTTTAATAAAACCTAGTATATTACCTTGTATACCCCATGAGTTTAATGTATTTAGTATTCCTCTTCTCCAAGCCATATCATATGCCTTCTCTAGGTCAAAGAATATTGCAACGAGTGTTTGACGTAACAGAAAGGCATTTTGGATTGCAGATTCTAATAAAACTAACTGATCGATGGAAGATCGCATTTGCCGAAAACCACACTGGTCCTTAGAGAGTAAATTATTATTTTCTAAATACAAAACAGGACGGCGATTTACCATTTTCTCCACTAGCTTGCATAGCACACTTGTAAGAGAAATAGGGTGGTAGCTGTTTGGATCAGTTTTATCTTTGCCTGGCTTAAGAATAGGAATCACTGTTGCTTCCAACCAAACATCAGGGAAAGAGTGTTCCTCAAACATACGATTGTATATCTTCAGGAGGGAAATCCTCCCCTTTGTTGGAAGATTTTTAATCATGGAATATACAAGGTTATCAGGGCCTGGTGCTGAATCTGAAGAGGATGACAGTGCAGATTCTAGCTCTTCTATTGAGAAGGGCGCGTTCAAAGGAGAAACAGACGTACCAACGACGAATGGCATTGCTTCTTGAGTATTTTTGAAACGACAAAAACCTTTGCTATAGGAAGTAGACGAAGAATAATCTGCAAAGTATAAACCCAATATATTATCAATATTTCGAGGATCAAAACTTATTATTCCGTTCCGTTGTTTGATGCCCATCAAGGGAGTTGATGGAGATGAACCAGAAACGGAACGGAGTTTCTTCCAAACAGTTGATACTGGTGTTGTTCTTGATATTGTGTTAATATACTGGGTCCAAGAATTTTTTCTACTTTGTCTAAATATTCTACGAGCTCTAGCTCGGAGAATTTTATACCTCTCAAGATTTTCACTCGTTGGTCGTCTGTTGAACCTTCTTAGAGCTCGTCTACGTAAAAGCAAAGCATTCTTACAGTCCTCAGTCCACCAAGGGACGGGGGGACGAGATTGATGAGTCGAGGTTTGAGGAATAGTTTTATGTGCTACGTCTAAAATATTTTCATTTAAAGTTTGTACTATTTCATAAATAGAGTTAATATCTTCAAAGTCAGGTGATACAAATTGTTCTGTGAAATCCACCCATTGTGCCTTTTGTAGAATCCACCGCGGAGGGCGTTGATTCGGACGGTGGAATGTACAAAGTGAAACATTAATCGGAGTATGATCGCTGCCGTAAAGATCAGACATCGCCGACCATTCGAACTTCGTTGCCAAAATTGGACTGCAAAAGGTCAATTCAACGACTGTCCAACCACCTGTAGAAGACGATAAGTGTGTTGGGGAACCATTATTTAAAAGACATAGATCTACTGTAGTCCTTTTATTGTCAATTCGGTTTCCTCGTGAGTTACATGTAGTAGAGCCCCACGATATGTGGTGAGCATTAAAATCACCCATCAATAGAAAGGGGACAGGTAACTGAATTAATAAGTTAACTAAGTCGTTGTTTTGGAAAGCATAGCTTGGCGGTAAATAAATGCAACATATGGTAAGTTTAAATGGTACGGTAGTCTGAACTGCGACAGCTTGTAAAGGAGTTATTATGTCCACAGGAACGGCATCAATAGAGTCACGAGCGAGTATGGCTACCCCACCCTTCGCTCGTTCTTCCGTTATGAAGTCGGCCCTGACAACAGAATACCCTCTTAAATTGAAAGTGTGCGATTGGTGAAGGTGCGTCTCTTGAAGGCAAATGAATAATGGAGACGTATCGCGTACAAGAAGTTTTAAATCTTCAATATGACTTTTGGCTCCGTTAATGTTCAACTGTATAACGTTGTTATAAATGGAAGGCGTTGACATTGAAAATTAATAATTTAGTTTATGATAGGATTCATTTTCTCAATAGAGCATACTATAGGTGGATCAGAATCAACAGACACAGAGTCACAACTGTGACTAATGTCAGACTCTGATGATTTTGTGGTTTTGTTTGCAAGAGGTTTGGTAGTAGAACCTCATTTAGAAGTTTTTTCAGTTTTCTTTACAGGTTTGTTTACTGTGGCAGAATTTTTGTTTTTAGGTCCAACTGTCGGTGGACAAGTGTTTGATTTTTTTTTTTAAGAAATACTCTGGACCCGGAGTGGTTTTCTTATCAACGGGCGACGGGAGGATTCTTAGTACTTGCGACGTTGTCATTAGATTTTTTTTTTTTTTTTTTTTTGTTCCCGGCGAAAAACCGTTCAGGTTATCATCGCCGTCACGAAGGATTAAAGTATATAAAAAAAATTTAATTAAACAAAATTTAACTTAAGAAAAAAACAACAACAAAAACAACAACAACAAACTATAACAGTAAAAATAAATTAAAAATTTAGATAACAGGTATAGATATATTACACTTAAGAACTAAATAACAATAAATAATGAATAAAATTTAATAACAATTTGTAAAATAATGCAAAACATTACAGAAATAAAGTTTTTAAATAAAATAAATAAATAAAATAACACAAGAAATTACAAATACAATAAATTAAATTTTATTTAAAACATTCAGACGATGAAGGAAGTCTAGAACCCGGTCAACTGCCGAGGCACTATCTCCCAACATCGTCTGCAAACAGTTGCTCAGACCACACATAACACGTAAGATTTTGAAAACCATCACAATCGAGCAGTATCTGTTTAATTGTGATGGCTTCCTACAGAATTCACATTCAGGTGGGTCCCCGCGTCCCATCAGAAATCCATGCGTTAACATGGAGTGACCGATGCGAAGGCGGGTGATCACCACCTCTTCTCTACGACTTGCACGTATTGACGACCCCCAAGGACGAACTGTACTTTTGATTACCCTCAATTTATTACAGCTTGTAGCTGCCCATTCATTTTCCCACTGTAGATGAATTAAATGTTTTACGTGACAAAGGAAGTCAGACACGATTACACGTTGAGTGCATGGCGGAAGAAAAGTTGCTTCCTTTGCCGCATTATCCGCTATAGTGTTTCCAAATATTCCACAGTTGCCAGGAATCCAGATAAATGATACTCTTGCACCTCGTAGTTCAAGTCTATGGACAGAACACAGAACATCTTGAACCAGAGGGTTTACCGAATACATATCCTGCATTGCCTGGAGTGCACTTTTTTGAATCGGAACCAGCTGGTGTGTGCCAGGAAGACTAAGATAAAGGTAAGGAATGTGAGAAAAATAAAAGAGGGAGGAGTTATTGTGGAGGTCGACAGCGATGGGGGCCTTAGTAAGCTGAAGAACAGCGAAGTCCTGAAAGAGAAAGGATATAAAGTGGAAAAACCAATGGCGAGAAAGCCGAAGGTTATAATATATGATGTGCCGCGAGAGAAGGAGCTCGACTCGGTAAGGGAGGCGCTGTACAGTCAAAACGGAATATAGGAGAAGCTTTCCTTAACAAAAGAGGAGTTCCTCAGTGAGGTGGACTTCAGGTTTAAAACTGGCAAGAAGGATGCCCCAAGAGTAAATTTAGTAGTAGAGGTCAGCGCAAGAATGAGAAAGTTGCTGCTGGAAAAAGGAAGAGTATTCTTAGACTGGAGCTGCTGCAACGTTAGGGAATTCTTAAGGGTAACAAGGTGCTTCCAGTGTCAAGGCTTTGGACACATAGGTAAAGGCTGCAAGCAGGCGGAGCCGACATGCTCACATTGTGGTAAGATAGGCCACAAAAAGACGGACTGTAAGGAAACGAATCCACGATGTGTTAATTGCCTGCGAGTAGAGAGGGATCCGAACCACAAGTTAGACAGTAATGAATGCCCGACGCTGAGAGCAGCGTATAATATTGACGGACTGTAAGGAAACGAATCCACGATGTGTTAAATGCCTGCGAGTAGGGAGGGATCCGAACCACAAGTTAGACAGTAATGAATGCCCGACTCTGAGAGCAGCGTATAATATTGAGATCCAAAGGACAGATTATGGACTCTAGGCCGATATTGAGAGGAGGGGGACTGAGGATATGTCAGGTTAATCTGGGAAGGTCCCGAGCTGCCACCGCTGAATTGACGGTGGTAATGAGGAGACTGGAGATGGACGTTGATTCAGGAACCTTACTCAGTGGCCGGTAAAATAGTAGGGTTGCCTCACCAATATAGGATCATCGCCAGTAGGAAAGAACAGCATCCCATGGCGGCGATTGCTATCAGAAACAGGACTATGCAAGTGATAAGCCTAGAGCAGGTCATCACACCTCATTGCGCGGCTGTTGTCGTTACATATGGGGGTGGTGATCTGACTTTGATAAGACTCTATTGCCAATATTCGGACGCCATCTCGCCGTATCTGGGACAGCTGCAAAGCGCCCTGGAATGCGGTAGGAGCGGAGTAGTGATTGGTGGGGACATGAATGCGAAGTCTGGCCTATGGAACAGTGGTACAACGGACGAGAGAGGTAGAGAACTCGAAGAATTCATCAGTTCGAACCACCTGTACGTCTTAAATGAGGAACACAATCCGAGCACCTTTGCGTCGAGAATGGGAGAAGCCAATATCGACGTGACCTTGTGCACGAATAAATGTTTAGCCAAGATCAGTGACTGGAAGGTTCGTGAAGACAGGATGTATAGCGACCACAGACTGATTACTTGGGAGATGGATTTTTTTTTTTTCCGGCGAAAAACCGTTCAGGTTATCATCGCCGTCACGAAGGATTAAAGTATATAAAAAAAAATTAATTAAACAAAATTTTACTTAAGAAAAAAACAACAACAAAAACAACAAAAACAAACTATAACAGTAAAAATAAATTAAAAATTTAAGAACTAAATAACAATAAATAATGAATAAAATTTAATAACAATTCGTAAAATAATGCAAAACATAACAGAAATAAAGTTTTTAAATAAAATAAATAAATAACATAATAACAAGAAATTACAAATACAATAAATTAAATTTTATTTAAAACATTCAGACGATGAAGGAAGTCTAGAACCCGGTCAACGGCCGAGGCACTATCTCCCAACATCGTCTGCAAACAGTTGCTCAGACCACACATAACACGTACATTTTGAAAACCATCACAATCGAACAGTATACGTTTAATTGTGATGGTTTCCCTACAGAATTCACATTCAGTTGGGTCCCCGCGTCCCATCAGAAATCCATGCGTTAACATGGAGTGACCAATTTTTTTTTTTTTTTTTTTTTTTTTTAATTATTACAACTAAGTTTTACACTTATCCAGCAATTTGTCTTTCACAATAATGTCACTGTGTTGGGAACACCATCCAGTGATGGAGTCCTATGATTGTGCAGGCACTCTTCATGTGGATTACACTAACATCCACTGATATCCAAGGGTCTTGTTCGCTTCAGGCGCCGCACGTCGTCTGCGTTATCCAGTAGACCAAGCATTTCTGAATTTTCATGTCTTTGCAATCTGTTCCTGTGCAAGATCGCATATCTCTGAATTTCCTCTGTGACAGAACTCATCCCAAGATCACGGTGAAGATCATCATTACGTACGAACCATGGTGCATTAGCCATATTCCGCAATGCTTTATTTTGGAACGTTTGAATCATTTTAACATTAGTTTTTTTAGAACAACCCCACAGCTGTATTCCATAGGTCCAAATTGGTTTTAATATTTGCTTATAAACTAGGAGCTTATTGTGAAGTTCTAAAGCAGATCTTCTACCAATCAGCCAATTCATTTTCCTGAATTTTAAATTTAATTCTATAATTTTCTTTTTGACATGTTCTTTCCAATGAATCTTAGCATCAAGCGTCATTCCTAGGTATTTCGCTGTATTTTCCGAAGCTATTGAGTGACCATTTATTATAATATGTGAGAGTGACCAATGCGAAGGCGGGTGATCACCACCTCTTCTCTGCGACTTGCACGTATTGACGACCCCCAAGGACGAACTGTACTTTTGATTACCCTCAATTTATTACTGCTTGTAGCTGCCCATTCATTTTCCCACTGTAGATGAATTAAATGTTTTACGTGACAAAGGAAGTCAGACACGATTACACGTTGAGTGCATGGCGGAAGAAAAGTTGCTTCCTTTGCCGCATTATCCGCTACAGTGTTTCCAAATATTCCACAGTGGCCAGGAATCCAGATAAATGATACTCTTGCACCTCGTAGTTCAAGTCTATGGACAGAACACAAAACATCTTGAACCTGAGGGTTTACCGAATACATATCCTGGATTGCCTGGAGTGCACTTTTTGAATCGGAACAAACTACGTAATGCAAACTATCGAATTCAATAGTGTTTAGAGCCTTTAAGATGGCGAAGAGTTCGGCTGTAAAGATACTACAAGTTGAGGGTAATCCATACTTATACGTTTCGTCCAGTGAGTAAAATGCACACCCAACATTGTTATTCATCTTAGAGCCATCTGTGAAAATAAATTTAGCAGATGGATATGAACTAGTCAGTCGAAAAAACTCACGTTGATACACAATGTTAGGAGTGTTGTCTTTCTGGTATGCACACAAGGAGAAATCAAATGTCGGCATATTGATTTTCCATGGAGGGACAAGACAAAAGGACCTTTCAAACATTGGGGGTAGTTCAATACGTAAGTCATCAAAAATACGGGAAGTTCTAATACCAAGAGGAGCAGTAGCATTCGGTCGAGTTTCATACTGTCGCACCAATTGATTTTTGAAAACTGTATTAAAAGCAGGGTGCCAAAGTTTAGATGATAAATTGCTTACATAGGTTAGCTGTAGTTTCTGTCTCCGTCAAAAGAGTGAAGGTTCCCCAGTCTCTGCTAGAATGCTTACAACGGGACTAGAACGGAAGGCTCCAGAGACGAGTCGTATTGCAGAGTGATGGACTGGGTCTATTTTTTTTTAATACGGATGGTCGTGCAGACGAATATACAATGCGGCCATAATCAATCCGCGAACGAATCACCGCACGGTAAAATATCAGCATACAGGTCCTATCAGCGCCCCATCGAGAACCACTAAGCACCCTCAACATATCGAGAATTTTGTTACATCGTAACTTTAAATCACGCAAATGAGAGTTCCATGATAATCTTTGGTCGAATATTAACCCCAAAAATCGAACAGATGGAATGGTCTGAATTTCTGTACCATCGAGAAATATTGAAGGAGTTCGGATCTGTCGACGGCGACTGAAGGCAATACATTGAGTTTTAGCGGCAGAAAAATTAAACCCAGTTGAATTCGTCCATGACTGCAATCTATTTACTGTAAGCTGAAGTGTTCTTTCAGCTGTGGCCAAACTTCTAGCACCAACATAAATTGCAAAGTCATCCACAAATAGAGAACAGCGAACAGGAGACCGCACATTAGTAGTTATACTATTGATAGCAACGGCAAACAAGGTCACACTAAGTACACTTCCTCTGCGGGACGCCATTCTCTAACCGAAAACGATCTGACAATGTAGATCCAAGGCGTACTCTGAAATATCTGTTTGAGAGAAAATTTTTAATAAAACCTAGTATATTACCTTGTATACCCCATGATTTTAATGTATTTAGTATTCCTCTTCTCCAAGCCATATCATATGCCTTCTCTAGGTCAAAGAATATTGCAACAAGTGTTTGACGTAACAGAAAGGCATTTTGGATTGCAGATTCTAATAAAACTAACTGATCGATGGAAGATCGCCCTTGCCTAAAACCACACTGGTCCTTAGAGAGTAAATTATTATTTTCTAAATACAAAACAAGAGCGCGATTTACCATTTTCTCCACTAGCTTGCATAGCACACTTGTAAGAGAAATAGGGTGGTAGCTGTTTGGATCAGTTTTATCTTTGCCTGGCTTAAGAATAGGAATCACTGTTGCTTCCAACCAAACATCAGGGAAGAGTGTTCCTCAAACATACGATTGTATATCTTCAGGAGGGAAATCCTCCCCGATGTTGGAAGATTTTTAATCATGGAATATACAAGGTTATCAGGGCCTGGTGCTGAATCTGAAGAGGATGACAGTGCAGATTCCAGCTCTTCTATTGAGAAGGGTGCGTTCAAAAGAGAAACAGACGTACCAACGACGAATGGCATTGCTTCTTGAGTATTTTTGAAACGACAAAAACCATTGCTATAGGAAGTAGACGAAGAATAATCTGCAAAGTATAAACCCAATATATTATCAATATTTCGAGGATCAAAACTTATTATTCCGTTCCGTTGTTTGATGCCCATCAAGGGAGTTGATGGAGATGAACCAGAAACGGAACGGAGTTTCTTCCAAACAGTTGATACTGGTGTTGTTCTTGATATTGTGTTAATATACTGGGTCCAAGAATTTTTTCTACTTTGTCTAAATATTCTACGAGCTCTAGCTCGGAGAATTTTATACCTCTCAAGATTTTCACTCGTTGGTCGTCTGTTGAACCTTCTTAGAGCTCGTCTACGTAAAAGCAAAGCATTCTTACAGTCCTCAGTCCACCAAGGGACGGGGGGACGAGATTGATGAGTCGTGGTTTCAGGAATAGTTTTATGTGCTACGTCTAAAATATTTTCATTTAAAGTTTGTACTATTTCATTAATAGAGTTAATATCTTCAATGTTAGGTGATACAAATTGTTCTGTGAAATCCACCCATTGTGCCTTTTGTAGAATCCACCGCGGAGGGCGGAATGTAGATTCGGACGGTGGAATGTACAAAGTGAAACATTAATCGGAGTATGATCGCTGCCGTAAAGATCAGACATCGCCGACCATTCGAACTTCGTTGCCAAAATTGGACTGCAAAAGGTCAAATCAACGACTGTCCAACCACCTGTAGAAGACGATAAGTGTGTTGGGGAACCATTATTTAAAAGACATAGATCTACTGAAGTCCTTATATTGTCAATTCGGTTTCTTCGTGAGTTACATGTAGTAGAGCCCCACGATATGTGGTGAGCATTAAAATCACCCATCAATAGAAAGGGGACAGGTAACTGAATTAATAAGTTAACTAAGTCGTTGTTTTGGAAAGCATAGCTAGGCGGTAAATAAATGCAACATATGGTAAGTTTAAATGGTACGGTAGTCTGAACTGCGACAGCTTGTAAAGGAGTTATTATGTCCACAGGAACGGCATCAATAGAGTCAAGAGCGAGTATGGCTACCCCACCCTTCGCTCGTTCTTCCGTTATGAAGTCGGCCCTGACAACAGAATACCCTCTTAAATTCAAAGTGTGCGATTGGTGAAGGTGCGTTTCTTGAAGGCAAATGAATAATGGAGACGTATCGCGTACAAGAAGTTTTAAATCTTCAATATGACTTTTGGCTCCGTTAATGTTCCACTGTATCACGTTGTTATAAATGGAAGGCGTTGACATTGAAAATTAATAATTTAGTTTATGATAGGATTCATTTTCTCAATAGAGCATACTATAGGTGGATCAGAATCAACAGACACAGAGTCACAACTGTGACTAATGTCGGACTCTGATGATTTTGTGGTTTTGTTTGCAAGAGGTTTGGTAGTAGAACCTCATTTAGAAGTTTTTTCAGTTTTCTTTACAGGTTTGTTTACTGTGGCAGAATTTTTATTTTTAGGTCCAACTGTCGGTGGACAAGTGTTTGATTTTTTTTTTAAGAAATACTCTAGACCCGGAGTGGTTTTCTTATCAACGGGCGACAGGAGGTTTCTTAGTACTTGCGACGTTGTCATTAGAGGCTTCGTCACTGGAGATTTAGACTCTTTACATGAACTAGACCCAGAAGTAACTTTAGTAGGAGAAATCAATGAAGGACCTTTCTTAGCAACCGGAACCGAAATAGGTGTGACATTGGAGGATAACAGACTTAACAATTGAGCTACTTGATCCGTCAAAACTTTGACAGTTTTGGTTAGCTCATCACAATTCATACAAGATGATATTTTTGGATTAGATGTGACAGCTGCAAAAGATTTTCCATTGAGAACAGACATAGAGCTTTTGTGAACTCTCTTGGCTTCGGAGAAGGAAATCTTATCTTTGGCCATTATCGATAAAATTGACTTTTCTTCTTGAAACTTGGGGCAGTTTGGAGATCGGGCAGGATGACCACCTCCACAGTTCACACAATGTGGGCTAGCCTGATAACCTTCACCACTATGACCCGCAGTACCGCAATTGCCGCAAACCTCGGGCTTCGAATACGGGGAACTCATATGGCCGAAACCTTGACATCTAAAACAACGCCTTGATTTCGGAACATAAGGTCTGACCGACAGCCTTTGGTATCCGGCATAGATAAACTCGGGTACAGTGGGTTTTCCAAATGTAAGAATTAAGGAGGCTGTAGGAATTTTTGTCCCTTATCTACTCGCATTATTCGATTTACATCGATTACTCCTTCCGAAGCCAACTCCGTCTTTATTTCTTGTGTATCAACGTAAACAAGATCTCTGCATGTTATGACACCCCTTGCAAAATTCGGTTCTGTGGGGTTCCACAGATACCCTGACATTCTCAAAGAAGGATGTCATTTTAAGTAGCGACTGCGTCTGTTTGTCGCTGTGGGTTTGAACTAGTAAGGTCCCGTTTTGTAGTTTCTTGATTGAAACTACGGGACCCGCTTTTCCAACGATTGCCTTATTGATTATAAAAGGAGAGACTTTTCCAAGATCAGCTCCGTCAGAAGAATTTTTAAAAACGAGATATCTAATACAAGGTAACATAGCGCTACCTCCTTCTTCTACTTTCGGATTACTGGGTAAATCTCCAACATCCTCACTACAAACAGACTCGTTTGACACGGTCACACGATGCCTCTTTAGACTCAGTTTGGCGTTTTGTTTTTTGGTATCCATAGTGTTATTTACCGAGCGATTCATGAATGCAGATTTTTCGAACAACTGGCACAGGGTGCACCCAAACGACCACCAGCAGCCCAGGATACTCGAACTAAAGCGAGAACCCCCAATAAAAAAAAAAAAAAAAAAAAATTGGGGGGGACCTCCAGATATCCTGGAGCCGAAACACATGTCTGTCAGCACTCCAGAATATTTTAGGAATGGGTTCCGGTACAAAGTTACGGTTCCCCAAACCCAAGTACCACTGGCAGCCGCCCTCTATGTACTCACAGAACCACTCACCAACACCAAACCATCATCCGCATACGCAATCATTCTACATCCACTCTCATTCACACGCCTTACACACTCATCCATCACAACCTTCCACACCTGAGGACCCAGCACAGAACCTTGAGGACACCCTCTATTAACTACTTTCCCTACACCCCACGTCCCTTCCCTTATCTCAACCCACCGGCCTCTTAAATAATCCCTTATCACCCTTAACGCGTCACCACCTACACCCCTATCCCTTAACTCCATTAAAACGCCCGGCCACCACACCCTATCAAAAGCCCCTGTCATGTCCACGAAAATCCCCTTAACGTATTTTGTCTCAGTCTCCCTGACAACCTCCCTTAACTTAATTATGGCCCCCTCCGTCGACCTTCCCCTCATAAAACCAAATTGGTCCCCTGAAATCCCCTCATAAAAGACCCCATCTAACCTCGCCACTATGACCCTTTCAAAAACTTTAACCAAAACCGGCAAAGACAGACCGGTCTGTATGACTTGGCTGTCCCTCTATCCTTATCCTCCCCTTTTAACAAAGCCCTTATCAACCCCTTCTTCCACCTATTGGAAAACACACCAAACCTAAATCACCCATTAAACAGACGGACCACAATATTCTTAATGCACTCCCATCCCTCCTTAAGCATTTCTCCAACAACCCCATCCCTCCCTGGTGCTTTCCCATTTTTTAACCTCCTTATTACCCTTTCAACTTCCCCAACCCCTACTCTACACCTTCCCCTGCCTACCTCAAGGTTCTGTACTAACGCCCTTACTCTTCCATGCTCCTCATTCTCACCCTCTCTCACATCATCTACAACCAACTCATCCAACAACATTCTCGCAGCATCCACCCACCTTACCACATTCTCACCACCAATCGCACAGGCTACCTCTCTCGGACTCATCCTACCACTCGCACACTTTTAGGGTAGGCTCCACTCACACTTACTCACCTCCTCCTCCACCAGTGTGTTCCAACTTCTCCTCTTATTTTCCTTAATCCCAAACATATATCTTCTCCACCGTCCTCTATACTCCTGCCACCTTCGTTTCCTTTCCTCCTCCACCTTCTCCTTCTTCCACCGTCTCCTGGCTCGTAACACCTCCTTCTTTTCTTCCTCTAATTCTTCATCCTACCACCTATTTCCTCTACCACCACCTCCCCTCCTGGGTATTGACCCCACACTCGCTCTCCACATACTCTCACTCAACTCACGCTCCAACACAATCACATCCCTCTTACACTCAACTTTCATCCCATTCAACCTCACACACAGCCCCCTCAACTTCTCCACATACAACCCCCAATCCGCCCTTTTTACACTCAACATTCTCCCAGTCCCAAACCCACCAACCTTATCTCCCCCCATTCGCACTCTAGTTCCCCCTCACTCACAACCCTCATCCAAATAGCTTTGTGTGATCCCGTTATCCAATCACTCCTCACTTCCCATTCACTCACACTCATTCCTTGACCTCTCACCTCCATACTCACATCAATAAAGCTCGCATTCTCCCCTCTCTCATAGGTTGGCCCACAACTCGCCACATTCAAGACCCTCCACCTATCCTGTACAATCACCTCTTCCAACAATCGCTCCCTCTCATTCGTACCCTCACCCCCCCATTCTCGAACTGGCGTTGGCGTCCATACACACTATAACATATTGCCCCCTCAATTTAACTCTCAACCTCTGTAACCAGTTTAAATAGTACCCAATACACTCACTGTACTGGCAGTACACAGACACAACATATAATCTCTTACCCCCAGGCAACATTAACTCCACACATACACAATTACCCTCTGTCATACTCGTCACATTCATAACCCCTATCCATGCATTGAAAATAACTACTGCCGCCCAGGGCCTCTTACACCCCTCCCCATATACCACCCGAGCATTCAACCCAAACCCCTTAACCTTCCCTTTATAAACATACGGTTGTTGTACTGCCAGTACATCCACTCTCTCTCTCACCACAATCTCCCTTAACTCCGCACACACACACTCCTGGATCTGTCGATGTTAGCCTGTATCAACCTCAATTCTCCCTTATTCATAGCAGATATTCAATTCTCTTCTCCTCTTCTCCAACATTATTGCTCTACATCCCGAGAAATTCACAGAATGGCTAACCTCCTTAAATCCTTCTCTAACACAATTCACACACACAACATCCTTTACACTCACACTGCACTGACTGCTGTGATGACCTTCCTTGGCGCACTTACCACACGTAAGCTTCCCGGAGCACCTAGCCCCAATATGCCCAATTCCCTGGCATTTGGCTCACCTAACAATCCCCTCATATTCACTCACCCTACAGCTTCTTAACCCCACATACATCCTCCCCTTTTCCATTAATCTTTGAAACACCTTCCCTACTACCCTCAACACCCAATTTACCCCAAAAGCCCCCTCCCTAGCCTCCCTCTTAAATAACGGCTTCATCCCCCCCTTTATTTCATCTATGGTAAACCCCCTAAACACATCCCCATTCCTGCTGAACAAACCATCAACTAACTCTTCAGAGCCAATCCTACTATCTACATCATAAATAATAACCCTCGGATCGTACATCTTAGGTGCTCCGTTCACTTTTAAACCCCCCCTATTTAAACCCTCTAACTCCCTCAGTTTTCCCATATCCCCCTCATCATGAATTTCCACCACATAATTCTTTCCCTGTTTTCTTAAAATTTTGACCCTAATTTCCCCCCCCTTTAACCCCCAAACTTTCCTCTATCTTGCCCCTTGCCTCCTTAGCTGTTACCTCCTTCTCTACTTCAATTACAACCCTCGGACCCTTCCCTCTCCCACCCTTCCTCACAACCTCCGCCCAATTCCCTCTCCCTCTTAAGTCCCCATCCACATCCATCCTTTCTACCCCTTCCCTTTTTCCCTCCCCAGACAACCCCTTTAACTCTCCTTTGATCACTTCCCTAACCTCCCCAATCGATGCTCTTATCCCCTTCCCAGTCCCCTTTAAAACACCTAACTCCTCCCTTAATGACCTAATTTCCTCCCTTAATCCCTCAATCAACCCCACCACTTCGCCAATCAAACCCCTCTCTCCCTCACATTTTCCCCTCCAATAGGCCGCTTCCCTCTCCCTCTTCAATGCTTGTACGCCTACCTCATCCAAAACCTTATCCATTAATTTCTGTGTCTTAACAGTGACCCTCTTCTTACCCACCTCCTCCGCCAGCAACCTCTTCAACTCTATGATCGGGTCCGCACCACTCCCAAGCTCCTCATCCCCATCATCATCCTCCTCAAATCTTGCCCTCTTCATGCCTTTACCTTTTTCACTGCCCTCCGAAACATTCCTCCTCTCCTCCTCCGCCAGCCTCATGATCTCCTCCTGCCTTTCCCTTTCCAGCCGCTCCTTCTCCTTTTGGACTCTCATGACCTCTTGCCATGCCCTGTCTTCCTCCTCCTTCTTCCTCCTAACCTCCTCCTCATCTAACTTGTCCTTTACTGGAGAACGCAGCACCTTCCTTGATGTCATACCAAATTCTTTTAACAGCTGTTCCTCGTACTGACTCATCTGCTCCTCCACTTCCTCCACACCACCAACAGCCTCCAACCCCACCTTCTTCTTCCTCTCCTCCGCCTCTCTCCTCCTCTGCTCCTCTATTTTCCTCTTCTTTTCCGCCTCCTTAATTCTTCTCTCTTCTTCCTGTTGATCTGCAACTCTCCGCCTCCTCTCCTCCTCCTTCCTCAACCTTTCCTCCTCTCTCCTCAACTCCTCCTCTTTCTTCCTCTCACACTCCATTCTACGCTTTTTCACTTCTTCCTCACGCCTCCTTGCCCTTTCTATATCTTCCTTATCCGACATATCTCTCGATATACCAAAAAACCTTAGGCTTTATGCTCTCGTTAGCCACCTGAATCCCCACTAATACCTAACCCCAAGAATGTCCCACACTAGAATATAATCACTAACAACCACTTAACCCCAATTACCAAATTTAATTAAACCCTACAAAAAATCACCAACTTAATTAGTGCACACCCTTTATATAAGAACTATACCCACCCAGAAAAATCAAGAAAATTATACCAAATAATTTAACTTTTGTCCCAGCTTCCTATCACCAATAGTTCTCAAGATATATCACTTTAAAGTTTAACATTAGAACCAACCCTTAAAAATTTTACCCCTTAAATACTAAAAAATTCCAAAAAATAACCCCGGATCCTTGTTCCCTATACCTAAGTCCCACTTAAAACCGAAACCCTCTTCCCTCTATGTATCCCCGTTCTCCCGCTATTCCCAAAAATATATCCCTAAATACTATATACTGTACCACTTGACAGTGTAAAAAGGCCTTGCAGCCAACCCGCTCTTGTCTGCACAGGTAAAAACCAGCAACCCAGACAACCCACAAAATCAACCAACACTAAAACAAAAACAAAAACCAAAACCAAGAACAAAAACTAAAACAAAATCTTCTATCAAACTAAAACTTAATTCTCCAAGCAAAATTGCCCAATCTCTTAAACACACTATCCTAAACAAACACAGGCTAATCTTGCCTGCACACGCCTTTACTAATGCAACCACTAATGCCGACACCAACACGCTCGCTAACTCTTCGCGCACACGCCAGTATCGACAAACTTCAAAATATAGCACTTTTAACCACTAAAAATTGAACTTAATGAAGAGCCACAAAACATACGTCTGCACTGTACGCAAGCTATAACTCAAGTCCAGTAGATAGGGACTTTTTTTTTTTTTTTTCATTAATAGCTTCTTAAATACAAGCTTAGGGGGTATCCCCGGGCGTGTGCCCATTATACCCCCTATTTAGCTGCGCTTCGCATTTACATTTCTTAAGTCTATTAAACATCTTATTCCTAACTTATATCTAATACAATTTAAAAACTCAAATTAAACTTATACTCTAAATAAAAGAAATGCATCTGCCATTTTTATTAAACCCTATTTGCGAAAAGTAACCAGTGTGCCATTGTGCCTTTACAACTTACACTTATTTCTACTTATAATCTTACAAATAATAACAATATAAAGAACTAAGGAAAAACTGCAAAAACAAAACCAAAAATTTAGCAAGTCCATTTTTTAACCAACTTGGTTATTCTTGCGGAATTAAGTTTTTACCTGAGCCATAGTGACAGCTATGCCTCAGGTACACTATTTATATGGTGCAATTCACACACTCTCATTCATCCTCTTAGCTTTTAGTATTTCAGCCACAAACTCTCGAAGAAAATTCGCCGCCTCGACACTCGCCAACAACACAGAGACGTCACCGTGGAGGGACAGATCCAGGTCTTCTAGGTTTTTCTCTAATTGTTCCCGAGCCAGCGTGAATCTTTCACAATCTAAAAGTGTGTGCCAGGAATCTTCATACTTATTTCCACAATCACAGTGAGGTGAACAAGTATCTTCTACCAGGACTCTAGCTCCCACACTGTACTGGTACACTTTATACCTCCTCAATGCTACCAAATCTATTGGCATAGTTCCTGCTACAACCAATATCGCCTCTCTTGATACTGTTCTGTACGCTCTTGTAACAGTCAACAGTACTAATCTCTGAGCCTGTAGCATTTTTCTCCCTATCACTTGTTTTTCTACTCTTTATCCCCAAGCTCCAGCCGCATATGTCATCATCGGGACATACACTCCGTTATAAATCGTCCCCAGAGCCTGGTAACCAAGCCCCCAATCTGTCTCCGCTATTCTTCTCAGCTTGAAGAACAGATTCTTAGCCCTTTCCGCTGTCCTAGTTACATGCCCTAGGAATCCTAACTTACTATCCAGGTATACTTCTAAATACTTAAGCTCTTGTACCACTTTTATCCTTTTATTTTCCATTTTAATTTCAGGTTCTCTCTTTAGCTTTCCTTTCATAATAAGCGCTTCAATTTTTCATGCATTGAATTTTATTTTCCACTTTTTAGCCCATTCGCTGATTTTCTCTAAAGCAGACTTTGCTATATTTTCCAACTCTCTTCACGAATTGGCTTCTACTATTAATAGTCCATCGTCTGCATAGGCTACAACAGTACAGCAGTCTGGCAGGGCGACTCTCAGAAAGCCATCAAATAGGACGTTCCACAGAATTGGCCCGGAGACCGAACCCTGCGGGCATCCCATCGTCAGCTCCTTCGAGACCACCACTCCCCTATCGCTAATCACAGCATTTCGTTCTCTCAAATAACTCTTATATAACTCCAACAGATTGCCTGGTAGCATCTTTCCTAGCTCACTGATGACTCCTGGCCACCAGGCATGGTCGAAAGCACCTGACACATCCAGGAAGATTCCTACGACGTACTTCATCTCAGAACTCTTCACAGTCTGTAGTACACGTCCAATCGCATCCTCTGTCGACTTTCCTTTCCTGAAGCCGTACTGCCCTTCTGACAACCAACTGCCCTTCTCCAATATATCGCTCAACCTGGAAGCCATCAGCCTGTCCAATACTTTTCCCAGGTGCGACAATAGGCATATTAGCCTATACGACCTCGGATCCATGATGTCTTTTGTCTCATTCTTTAAAAATATACATAGCCGGCCCTCTTTCCACCTTCTGGGAAAGGTTACCTCTTCTAGGCATCTATTATACAAGCCGGTCAGCAGTTCCGGATGCACCTCCCAAATTCTCTTTACTACTTCCACTTCCACAAGATCTGGTCCCGGTGCCTTGGCATTCTTCATCATCTTTATGGCTTTACCGACTTCTTCGGTGCTAAACTTATCCATATTTTCTAGACCAGTCACTGTTCTTGCATTTTCTCTTGTTTCCCTATGCATATCGTCATCCGTCTGCTCATTATCATCGGGTAGCAGCTCGCTCAGCAGTGTTTTAGCCGTTTCCTCTAGGTTCCCAGTGAACCCGTCAGCCAACCTTAACCTGCGAAAACCTGCTCCTTTTTTCTTTTCCCTGTCATTATCTTATATACTATACCCCAAGGATCTTTATTCCCTATGTCGGTGACGAAGTTCTCCCATGACTTAAGCTTCGCCTCTCCGATCAACTTCTTATACCTGGACTTCTACTTTTTATATTCTTTTTCCTTTCGGGCACGTTCCTCTTTGTTAGTTTCCTTCTGAAAATCTCGTCTCATCTTTCTTATCTGCCTTCGCTTGCTCTCTATTCCCTTACTCCACCAAGGCACCGCTTTCTCAAGGATTCTTTTATTTCTCATACTTAAATCGCAAGCGTCTCTTATTATCTTTTCCAATTTGAGGGCTTGGTTTTCTACATCAATGCAGCTTTCCATTTCTCCCATTCTATGTCTCAATTCCTCATCAAAGATATTCCATCTAGCGCTCTTTGTAGAATACCTCTCTGAGTATCTCCCAGGTTCGTGCACTGTTCCTCCATCTCCCAAGCCGGCGGAGGCAGCTGACGTGAGCAGCTGATGGGTTTAGCGACCCCACCATACCTCTAGCTCATTCTACTCTCACTCATTTACTCCACATACACACAACACACAACATCCACAAACACACTCTCTCACACAAACACATACACACCCGCAGGGGGGTGCAGACTAGCTGCACCTAGTGAGAGGACCTAGACGAACCTCGCGGCACCCGAGTCTTGCAGACACTTACACTTACAACACTACACTTACGATTTAAACACTTTACACTCACACGTACATTTTAGGGATTTGGTGTTCTTGTTCCGTTATGTCTGGGAGTGGCGATACTGCTTGGTTTCCTTTGGCGGGGTCAAGTATGTGGAACCTGATGTGTGCCTAGCACTGCCGAGGACCTCTGATGGGACAGGGTCTGGGACCGAGCAGCCTATAGGCGCTTGGCAAGCACATGAATGTTGGGTTATGGGTGTCGGAGCCCATAGCTGGGTCTATCGAAACAAATGTACTATCACAGAAGGGAACGGGCTTGGAAAAATTAGCGGGGAAAGAAGACCCTGTTGAGCTGACTCTAGTCTGGCACTGTAAGGAGACATGAGAGGTGTAACATAAGTGGGAGACGGAAACTTCGGTCGCCTGTGAAATAACACTACTTTCATCGTTTCTTTACTTACTTGGTGAGGCGGAGGGCGTTCGTCGTGGGTTCTCACCCCGGCGCGACGGTATTCTCGCGCCAAGCGTAAGGGTTGCTGGCGGACCCGTGGCCGGGTCGGTATCGGCGAGTCGTGTTGTCGGTTCGGTTCACTTTCGGGTGGTCCGTTTCGAGCCAACGGCCCGAGATCGGCTTTGTTGCGCGATGTCTCCGTCCGGCAAACACTCCATAGCGTGATCCGATCCGAGGACACTGCCAGCGGGGAGTTTGACTGAGGCGGTACATCTGTCAAAGAATAACGCAGGTGTCCAACGGCCAGCTCAGCGAGGACAGAAACCTCGCGTAGAGCAAAAGGGCAAATGCTGGTTTGATCCCGAAGTTCAGTACGCAAAGAGACTGCGAAAGTACTGCGATGACTCTGCGGGTAGCTTCCGGGGAACCAAACCTTTTGGGAATGTTGATTTGCATTGCAGACCTCTATCAATGTGCTTAATTCAGATGTCATGCAGACACAGTATAATTTTATAAAACTACCTTTAAATTAACGAAACTCATAACTCATCTAACATATAACTCATAATAATTTTAACATTCTGTAATTAAATAAGCCTTTCTTATACACACACACACACACACACACACATATATATATATATATATATATATATATATGTGTGTGTGTGTGTGTGTGTGCACATTAATGAAATCTCAATTAATGGTTTGAGATCTTTGGAAACAAATGAACACATTATTGGATTCAGTACTCCAGTAGATATCCCAGTGTTCATTTCTGGTCAGGAACGCTACCTTCGATTGTTTGGCAATGGATTGAATAGAGGCTTGGATTTTGGGGTAACTAAAGAACCAGATTCATGTGAATATACTGCTAAAGTACAAGTCATGGTACATAATAATTTAATTTAAATTATAAAAATAATATTCATTAAAAATATAGTTCTATAGCCTACATATCTAATTCTGATATTTAGATAAGACTTATTAAGCAACTGAGGCTCTCAAGTGTAGTTCAGTAGAATGGTGTCCTCTATGAGTTTTAGCAGTCCAATGACTTACCCATTCTGCTAGAGGTCCTCAGAAGCACACCTTTTCTCCTCACAAAATCATAGATTATATGTGACCTACAATTTCAACTCATTTCCTGTATGGCCTTCACACGGTTTTTCCATGGTACATTACGCTCCTGTTCAGGTGTATCTTCAAACGACAGTGCCCTGTAATGAGTCCCGTGGTTTTCTGAGTTGTTTTCTGCCTGTCTGCTGACATTTAATTGCAGCCTGACTGTTGGCGTAAAAATTAAAATCAGTCCTTCTGAACAGCCTACTTTTAAGTTCTCCCAAACAAAAATATAAATATTACCTCTGCCTAGAATATTGTGGCATACTCTCCCAAGGTAACAATGCATTTCATTCTGGTCTCAAGCTGTACATACCAGCACCAGTTCCATCCTTTCCTTTGGAGCTAACTCAACACCATAAATGCATCCTGGATATCTGAACATCTCCGGACAACCAAATGATCGTGGCTGAATTGAGAATCCAATTGTATTTAAGCTACATAATCTAATATTTCCTACTGATACCTAATTTTATTTTTTTCAGCTAAAGCAGGATATAAACAAATATTATTTCCTCGTATTGTTTTTCATAGTTAAACTTTTCGGACTTTAAAAGCAAAAGTATGGGATGTAACGCGTCCATGCCTCTGCACACGTGCATCCTGGATCTCTGAACATCTCCTGACGAACAAATGACCATGGATGGATTGATAATCCGTATTGTATTTAAGCTACATATTTATAAAGTTTCTTACTAATAGCTATGTTATTTTGTTTATGTAAAGCAGGATATCAACAAATATTATTTTCTCGAATTCTTCTTAACACTTAAAATTTTGGGAATTTAAACTCAAAAGTATGAGAATCAAAGACGGTTGCGATTATGGCTTTGCAAAAATGGCATCCTGGATCTCTGAATATCTCCAGACGACCAAATGATCTTGGATAGATTGATAATTTTTATTGTATTCTAGGTACATAATCCTAATATTTCCTACTGATAGCTATTTTGTTTTGTTTTGTTCAGCTAAAGCAGGATACCAGCAAATATTATTTTCACGAATTCTTCTTAACAGTTAAACTTTTCGGAATTTAAACTCAAAAGTATGGGAATCAAAGATGGTCGCGTTTATGGCTTTGCAAACGTGCATCCTGGATCTCTGAACATCTCCAGACGACCAAATGATCTTGGACAGATTGATAATTTTTATTGTATTCTAGGTACATAATCCAAATATTTTTTACTGATAGCTATTTTGTTTTGTTTTGTTCAGCTAAAGCAGGATACCAACAAATATTATTTTCTCGAATTCTTCTTAACACTTAACCTTATCGGAATTTAAACTTAAAAAAGTATGGGAATCAAAGACGGTCGCGTTTATGCCCCTGCAAACGAGCATCCTGGATCTCTGAACATCTCCGGACAACCAAATGACCGTGGATGGATTTAGAATCCAATTGTTTTTGAGCTACATAATCTAATGTTTCTTACTGATACCAATTTTATTTACTTCAGCTAAAGCAGGATATCAACAAATATTATTTGCTCGCATTCTTTTTAATAGTTAACCTTTTGGGACTTTAAACTCAAAAGTATGGGATTTAACGATGTAATCGTTAAAGTTAAGTATGTAACTACGGTCTTGTATTTTTTTTTTCCCGGCGAAAAACCGTTCAGGTTATCATCGCCGTAACGAAAATTAAAGTATATAAAAAAAAATTTAAACAAAATTTAACGTAAGAAAAAACAACAAAACAACAACAACAAACTATAACATTAAAATAAATTAAAAATTTAGATAACAGGTATAGATTATATTACACTTAAGAACTAAATAACAATAAATAATCAATAAAATTTAATAACATTTCTTAAAACTATGCATAAACATAACAGAAATAAAGTTTTAGATAAAATAAATAAATAAATAAATTAAATAATAACTATATAAATTAAATTTTAATTAAAACATTCAGACGATGAAGGAAGTCTAGAACCCGGTCAACGGCCGAGGCACTATCTCCCAACATCGTCTGCAAACAGTTGCTCAGACCACACATAAAACGTACATTTTGAAAACCATCACAATCGAGCAATATATGTCTTATTGTGATGGTTTCCTACAGAATTCGCATTTAGGTGGGTCCCCGCGTCCCATCAGAAATCCATGCGTTAACATGGAGTGACCAATGCGAAGGCGGGTGATCACCACCTCTTCTCTACGACTTGCACGTATTGACGACCCCAAGGACGAACTGTACTTTTGATTACCCTCAATTTATTACAGCTTGTAGCTGCCCATTCATTTTCCCACTGTAGAAGAATTAAATGTTTTACGTGACAAAGAAAGTCAGACACTATTACACGTTCAGTGCATGGCAGCATAAAAGTTGCTTCCTTTGCCGCATTATCCGCTATAGTGTTTCCAAATATTCCACAGTGACCAGGAATCCAGATAAATGATACTCTTGCACCTCGTAGTTCAAGTCTATGGACAGAACACAGAATATCTTGAACCAGAGGGTTTACCGAATACATATCCTGGATTGCCTGGAGGGCACTTTTTTGAATCAGAACAAACTACGAAATGCAAACTATCGAATTCAAAAGTGTTTAGAGCCTTTAAGATGGCAAAGAGTTCGGCTGTAAAGACTCTACAAGTTGAGGGTAATCCATACTTATACGTTTCGTCCAGTGAGTAAAATGCACACCCAACATTGTTATTCATCTTAGAGCCATCTGTGAAAATAAATTTAGCAGATGGATATGAACTAGTCAGTCGAAAAACTCACGTTGATACACAATGTTAGGTGTGTTGTCTTTCTGGTATGCACACAAGGAGAAATCAAAGGTCGGCATATTGATTTTCCACGGAGGGACAAGACAAAAGGACCTTTCAAACATTGGGGTAGTTCAATACGTAAGTCATCAAAAATACGGGAAGTTCTAATACCAAGAGGAGCAGTAGCATTCGGTCGAGTTTCATACTGTCGCACCAATTGATTTTTGAAAACTGTATTAAAAGCAGGGTGCCATGGTTTAGATGATAAATTGCTTAAATAAATTAACTGTAGTTTCTGTCTCCGTCGAGAAGAGTGAAGGTTCCCCAGTCTCGGCGAGAATACTCACGACGGGACTAGAACGGAAGGCTCCAGAGACAAGGCGGATTGCAGAGTTATGGACGGGATCTAGTTGCTTTAAAATCGATGGTCTAGCAGATGAATAAACAATGCTGCCATAATCAATTCGCGAACGAATTACGGCACGGTAAAACATCAGCATACCTGTGGTCCTATCAGCACCCCATCGAGACCCACTAAGAACCCTCAACATATCCAGGATTTTGTTACATCTTAATTTTAAATCACGCAAATGAGGGTTCCACGATAGTCTTTCGTCGAATATTAACCCCAAAATCGAACGGATGGAATGTCCGAATTTCATTACCATCAAGATATATTGACGGAGCCTGGATCTGTCGACGGCGACTGAAGGCAATACACTTGAGTTTTAGCAGCGGAGAATTTAAAGCCAGTAGTTCTCGTCCATGTTTGCAATCTATTTATTACCAGCTGAAGGGTTCTTTCAGCTGTTGCCATGTTTCTGGTGCAACGTAAATAGCAAAATCGTCTACAAAGAGAGAACATCGACAGGGGACCGCACATTAGACGTTATACTATTGATTGCAACGCAAACAGAGTAACACTAAGTACACTTTCCTGTGGAACACCATTCTCTAAGTAGAAAACGATCTGATAGCGTATTACCAAGACGCACCCTAAAATACCTATTACTAAGAAAATTTTGGATAAAATACAGAATCCTGCCTTGTATACCCCATGATTTTAAAGTGTTCAAAATTCCTCTTCTCCAAGCCATGTCGTATGCCTTCTCTAGGTCAAAAAATATTGCTACTAGTGTTTGACGCAAGAGAAACGCATTTTGTATTGCAGCTTCTAAAGACACCAATTGATCCACAGAACATCGTCCTTGCCTAAAGCCACACTGGTCTTTGCAAAGTAAATTGTTGGTTTCAAATACCAAACAAGGCGACGATTTACCATTTTCTCTACTAGCTTGCAAAGAACGCTGGTAAGAGAAATCGGACGATAGCTACTTGCATCAGTTTTATCTTTACCTGGCTTAAGAATAGGAATCACTGTTGCTTTCCAACCAAGCGTCAGGGAAAGTATGTTCATCGAATATACGATTGTATATCTCGAGGAGGGCAATCCTACCTGACGCTGGAAGGTTTTTGATCATGGAATATACGAGGTTGTCAGGACCGGGAGCTGTGTCCTGAAGAGTTGAAGACAGTGCAGATTCCAGCTCATGCAGAGTAAACAGCCTATTAAGAGGAGAGTCGTCAGAAATACCGATGGTGAACGGCAATGGTTCCACTGCACTTTTGTATTTACGAAAGGCAGCGTTATACGCCGTAGAACAGGAATAGCTAGCAAAAGATGATCCTAATAAATTTACAATATCGGAACACTGAGAAACTAACTCTCCATTCGGCCGTTTAAGACCCATCAACTCCGTGGATGGTACACGAACCAGATATAGAACGCAGTTTCTTCCAGACGACAGATGTTGGCGTTGTTCTGCATATTGTTCCGATATATTGCGACCAAGATTCCTTTCTACTTTCTCTAAAAATTCTTCGAGCTTTAGCTCTAAGAATTTTGTACCGCCAAGATTTTCATCTGTCGGGCTTTTGTTGAATCTCCGTAGTGCTTTTCGGCGTAGACGCAAAGCCTCCTTACATTCCTCATTCCACCAAGGAACAGATGGACGTGGTGGGAGTCGAGGATGATTTAGGATAACATCCTCGGCTACATTTAAAATCGTATTGGTGAATTTCTTAACCACTGTGTTAATAGAGCAGTTCATTTCAATGTCTGGTGATACAAATCTTTTGCAAATTCTTCCCAATTTGCCTTTTAAGAATCCAACGCGGCAGGCGTCGTTGCACATGAGCGAAAGTACAAAATGAAATATTAATGGGAGTATGATCACTGCCATACAGATCTGGTAACACCGACCATTCAAACTTTGTTGCCAAAACTGGACTACAAAATGTCAAATCGACAACTGTCCATCCGCCAGTAGATGCTGATAAATGAGTTGGAGAACCGTCATTTAGAAGGCACAAATCTAAGTTTGACCGTAGTCCTTCAATTCGTATTCCTCGAGTTACAGGATAAGGAACCCCATGAAGTATGGTGAGCGTTAAAATCACCTGTCAATAAAATCGGTTGTGGTAACTGAGATATTAAATCATATACTTCATGATGTTGGAAATTGTAACTAGGCGGCAAGTAAAGGCAACAGACGGTAACTTTGAATGGAACGGTAATCTGAACGGCAACAGCTTGTAAAGGAGTTATTATATTGACAGATATGGACTGGACAGAGTTGTGAACCAATATGGCTACGCCACCTCTGGCTCTTTCCTCAGTGACGAAATTTGTTCTGAAAATAGAATAACCCCTAAAATTGAAGGTGTGGGATTCATGCAAGTGCGTCTCTTGAGGCACATTATTAGAGGAGATGAATCTCGCACAAGAACTTTGAGATCTTCCATGTGGCTTCTTATCCCATTAATATTCCACTGTATCACATTGCTATTAATTGGAAATGCAGACATTGAAATAAAATAAATTAATATAGCAGCGGGTTCTGTTAGTTTTTATCATTTACTACTTTTGATTTATCAGAGTCTACCGACATCGATCACTACTGTGATCAACAGACACAGAGTCACAACTGTGACTAATGTCAGACTCTGATGATTTTTTGGTTTTGTTTGCAAGAGGTTTGGTAGTGGAACCTCCTTTAGAAGTTTTTTCCGTTTTCTTTACAGGTTTGTTTACTGTGGCAGAATTTTTATTTTAAGGTCCAACTGTCGGTGGACAAGTGTTTGATTTTTTTTTTAAGAAATACTCTAGACCCGGAGTGGTTTTCTTATCAACGGGCGACGGGAGGTTTCTTAGTACTTGCGACGTTGTCATTAGAGGCTTCGTCACTGGAGATTTAGACTCTTTACATGAACTAGACCCAGAAGTAACTTTAGTAGGAGAAATCAATGAAGGACCTTTCTTAGCAACAGGAACCGAAATAGGTGTGACATTGGAGGATAACAGACTTAACAATTGAGCTACTTGATCCGTCAAAACTATGACAGTTTTGGTTAGCTCATCACAATTCATACAAGATGATATTTTTGGATTAGATGTGACAGCTGCAAAAGATTTTCCATTGAGAACAGACATAGAGCTTTTGTGAACTCTCTTGGCTTCGGAGAAAGAAATCTTATCTTTGGCCATTATCGATAAAATTGACTTTTCTTCTTGAAACTTGGGGCAGTTTGGAGATCGGGCAGGATGCTCACCTCCACAGTTCACACAATGTGGGCTAGCCTGACAACCTTCACCACTATGACCCGCAGTACCGCAATTGCCGCAAACCTCGGGCTTCGAACACGAGGAACTCATATGGCCGAAACCTTGACATCTAAAACAACGCCTTGGGTTCGGAACATAAGGTCTGACCGACAGCCTTTGGTATCCGGCATAGATATACTCGGGTACAGTGGGTTTTCCAAATGTAAGAATTAAGGAGGCTGTAGGAATTTTTTGTCCCTTATCTACTCGCATTATTCGATTTACATCGATTACTCCTTCCGAAGCCAATTCTGTCTTTATTTCTTGGGTATCAACGTAAACAAGATCTCTGCATGTTATGACACCCCTTGCAAAATTCAAGGTTCTGTGGGGTTCCACAGATACCCTGACATTCTCAAAGAATGATGTCATTTTAAGCAGCGACTGTGTCTGTTTGTCGCTGTGGGTTTGAACTAGTAAGGTCCCGTTTTGTAGTTTCTTGATTGAAACTACGGGACCCGCTTTTCCAACGATTGCCTTATTGATTATAAAAGGAGAGACTTTTCCAAGATCAGCTCCTTCGGAAGAATTTTTAAAAACGAGATATCTAATAGAAGGTAACATAGCGCTACCTCCTTCTTCTACTTTCGGATTACTGGGTAAATCTCCAACATCCTCACTACAAACAGACTCGTTTGACACGGTCACACGATGCCTCTTTAGACTCAGTTTGGCGTTTTGTTTTTTGGTATCCATAGTGTTATTTACCGAGCGATTCATGAATGCAGATTTTTCGAACAACTGGCACAGGGTGCACCCAAACGACCACCAGCAGCCCAGGATACTCGAACTAAAGCGAGAACCCCCAATAAAAAAAAAAAAAAAAAAAAAAAAAAAAAATTGAAAATGAAGAAAAAAATGGGGGGGACCTCCAGATATCCTGGAGCCGAAACACATGTCTGTCAGCACTCCAGAATATTTTAGGAATGGGTTCCGGTACAAAGTTACGGTTCCCCAAACCCAAGTACCACTGGCAGCCGCCCTCTATGTACTCACAGAATGCAACCATTTGTTTCGATAGACCCAGCTATGGGCTCCGACACCCATAACTCAACATTCATGTGCTTGCCAGACGCCTATAGGCTGCTCGGTCCCAGAACTTATCCCATCAGAGGTCCTCGGCAGTGCTAGGCACACATCAGGTTCCACATACTTGGCCCCGCCAAAGGAAATCAAGTAGTATCGCCACTCCCAGACGTAACGGAACAAGTACAGCAAATCCCTAAAATGTACGTGTGAGTGTAAAGTGTTTAAATCGTAAGTGTAGTGTTGTAAGTGTGTCTGCAAGACTCGGGTGCCGCGAGGTTCGTCTAGGTCCTCTCATTAGGTGCAGCTAGTCTGCACCCCCCTGCGGGTGTGTATGTGTTTGTGTGAGGGAGTGTGTTTGTGGATGTTGCGTGTTGTGTGTATGTTGAGTAAATGAGTGAGAGTAGAATGAGCTAGAGGTATGGTGGGGTCGCTAAGCCCATCAGCTGCTCACGTCAGCTGCCTCCGCCGGCTCCTGCGAATCTGCACATATCCGGAGGACCAAATGACCGACGACTGATTGAAAAATCTAATTGCATTTAAGATAAATAATTCTAATGTGTCCTACAAATAGTTATTTCATTTTGTTCAGATAAACTAGAATCAACAAATTTCTACTTGCTAGTATTCTTTTTTATATATAACAGTTTCGGGCTTTAAATTCAAAAAGTGAGGATTGTAACGACTGTCGCGTATGTGCTCCAGCACACGTGCATCCTGGGACTCCGCACATATACCGAAAACCGAAAGATTGACAATAGAAAAAACAAAGCTCTAATGTTTTTAAGCTAAATAATTCTAATATCTTTTACTAAAAGAATTTTTTTTCACCTAAACAAGATATCAATAAAATTATACTTGCTCGCATGCTTCTTATGGATAACTTTTTCGGACTTTAACCTCAAAATTATGGGATGTAACGACGATCGCGTTCATGTGTCTGCACACATGCATCCTGTGACACTCCTCATCTCCGAAGGACCAAATACCGTCGATGCATTGATATAGCCTTATTAAATTTAAGCTAACGAGATCTAAAGTTTCCTACTAATAGTTGTTTTTTTCAGCTAAAACGGGACATAAACAAACATTATTTTCTCGCATACTTTTTGATAGTTAACATTTTCGGACTTTAAACTCGAAAGTATTGGATGTAACGACGGTCGCGTCCTTGCTGCTGCACACGTTCATCCTGGATCTCTGAACATCTCCAGACGACCATATGACTGTGGATGGATTGATAATCCGTATTGTATTTAAGCTACATATTTATAACATTTCGTACTGATAGCTATTTTATTTTATTCATCTAAAGCAGGATATCAACAAATAATATTTTCTCGAATTCTTCTTAACACTTAACCTTATCGGAATTTAAACTCAAAAGTATGGGAATCAAAGACGGTCGCGTTTTTGTCTCTGTAACGCGGGATGTAACGAAAATGTTGATTTGCATTGCAGACCCCTATCAATGGGCTTAATTCAGACCTCATGAAGACACTGTATAATTTTATAAAACTACCTCTAAATTAACGGAACTCATAACTCATCTAACATATAACTCATAAGTAATTTTAACCATCTGTAATTAAATAAGCCTTTCTTATATATATATATATATATATATATAATTTTATATTTGTGTGTGTGTGTGCACATTAATGAAATCTCAATTAATGGTTTGAGATCTATGGAAACAAATGAACACATTATTGGATTCAGTACTCCAGTAGATATCCCAGTGTTCATTTCTGGTCAGGAAGGCTACCTTCGATTGTTTTTCAATGGATTGAATAGAGGCTTGGATTTTGGGGTAACTGAAGAAACAGATTCATGTGAATATGCTGCTAAAGTACAAGTCATGGTACATAATAATTTAATTTAAATTATGAAAATAATATTGATTAAAAATATAGGTCTATAGCCTACATATCTAATTCTGATATTCAGATAGGACTTATTAAGCAACTGAGGTTCTCAAGTGTAGTTCAGTAGACTAGTGTCCTCAATGAGTTTTAGCAGTCCAATGACTTGCCCATTCTGCTAGAGGTCCTCAGAAGCACACCCTTTCTCCTCACAAAATCATAGATTATATGTGACCTACAATTTCAACTCATTTCCTGTATGGCCTTCACACGGTTTTTCCATGGTACATTACGCTCCTGTTCAGGTGTATTTTCAAACGACAGTGCCCTGTAATGAGTCCCATGGTTTTCTGAGTTGTTTTTCTGCCTGTCTGCTGACATTTAATTGCAGCCTGACTGTTGGTGTAAAAATTAAAATCAGTCCTTCTGAACAGCCTACTTTTAAGTTCTCACAAACATATAATATAAATATTACCTCTGCCTAGAATATTGTGGCATACTCTCCCAAGGTAACAATGCATTTCATTCTGGTCTCAAGCTGAATATACCAGCACCAGTTCCATCCTTTCCTTTGGAGCTAACTCTACACCATAAATGCATCCTGGATATCTGAACATCTGCGGACAACCAAATGACCGTGGCTGAATTGAGAATCCAATTGTATTTAAGCTACATAATCTAATATTTCCTACTGATTCCAATATTATTTTTTTCAGCTAAAGCAGAATATCAACAAATATTATTTCCTCGTATTGTTTTTAATAGTTAACCTTTTCGGACTTTAAAAGCAAAAGTATGGGATGTAACGCGTCCATGCTTCTGCACACGTGCATCCTGGATCTCTGAACATCTCCTGACGAACAAATGAACATGGATGGAATGATAATCCGTATTGTATTTAAGCTACATATTTATAAAGTTTCTTACTGATAGCTATGTTATTTTGTTTATCTAAAGCAGGATATCAACAAATATTATTTTCTCGAATTCTTCTTAACAGTTACACTTTTCGGAATTTAAACTCAAAAGTATGGTAATCAAAGACGGTCACGTTTATGGCTTTGCAAAAGTGCATCCTGGATCTCTGAACATCTCCAAACGACCAAATTATTTTGGATAGATTGATAATATTTATTGTATTCTAGGTACATAATCCAAATATTTTTTACTGATAGCTATTTTGTTTTGTTTTGTT
Source organism: Callitettix versicolor (assembly GCA_022606455.1). NCBI lineage: Eukaryota > Metazoa > Arthropoda > Insecta > Hemiptera > Cercopidae > Callitettix > Callitettix versicolor. The sequence continues at coordinate 43,701,111 of CM040186.1, read as the reverse complement.
CAGCTAAAGCAGGATACCAACAAATATTATTTTCTCGAATTCTTCTTAACAGTTAAACTTTTCGGAATTAAATCTCAAAAGTATGGGAATCAAAGACGGTCTCGTTTATGGCTTTGCAAACGTGCATCCTGGATCTCTGAACATCTCCAGACGACCAATTGATCTTGGATAGATTGATAATTTTTATTATATTCTAGGTACATAATCCTAATATTTTTTACTGATAGCTATTTTGTTTTGTTTTGTTCAGCTAAAGCAGGATACCAACAAATATTATTTTCTCGAATTCTTCTTAACACTTAACCTTATCGGAATTTAAACTTAAAAAAGTATGGGAATCAAAGACGGTCGCGTTTATGCCCCTGCAAACGAGCATCCTGGATCTCTGAACATCTCCGGACAACCAAATGACCGTGGATGGATTTAGAATCCAATTGTTTTTGAGCTACATAATCTAATGTTTCTTACTGATACCAATTTTATTTACTTCAGCTAAAGCAGGATATCAACAAATATTATTTGCTCGCATTCTTTTTAATAGTTAACCTTTTGGGACTTTAAACTCAAAAGTATGGGATTTAACGATGTCGGATCGTGCTTCTGTACACGTGCTCCTGCGAATCTGCACATATCCGGAGGACCAAATGACCGACGACTGATTGAAAAATCTAATTGCATTTAAGATAAATAATTCTAATGTGTCCTACAAATAGTTATTTCATTTTGTTCAGATAAACTAGAATCAACAAATTTCTACTTGCTAGTATTCTTTTTTATATATAACAGTTTCGGGCTTTAAATTCAAAAAGTGAGGATTGTAACGACTGTCGCGTATGTGCTCCAGCACACGTGCATCCTGGGACTCCGCACATATACCGAAAACCGAAAGATTGACAATAGAAAAAACAAAGCTCTAATGTTTTTAAGCTAAATAATTCTAATATCTTTTACTAAAAGAATTTTTTTTCACCTAAACAAGATATCAATAAAATTATACTTGCTCGCATGCTTCTTATGGATAACTGTTTCGGACTTTAACCTCAAAATTATGGGATGTAACGACGATCGCGTTCATGTGTCTGCACACATGCATCCTGGGACCCTCCTCATCTCCGAAGGACCAGATACTGTCGATGCATTGATATAGCCTTATTAAATTTTAGCTAACTAGATCTAAAGTTTCCTACTAATAGTTGTTTTTTTTTCAGCTAAAACGGGACATAAACAAACATTATTTTCTCGCATACTTTTTGATTGTTAACATTTTCGGACTTTAAACTCGAAAGTATTGGATGTAACGACGGTCGCGTCCTTGCTGCTGCACACGTTCATCCTGGATCTCTGAACATCTCCAGACGACCATATGACTGTGGATGGATTGATAATCCGTATTGTATTTAAGCTACATATTTATAACATTTCGTACTGATAGCTATTTTATTTTATTCATCTAAAGCAGGATATCAACAAATAATATTTTCTCGAATTCTTCTTAACACTTAACCTTATCGGAATTTAAACTCAAAAGTATGGGAATCAAAGACAGTCGCGTTTATGTCTCTGTAACGCGGGATGTAACGAAAATGTTGATTTGCATTGCAGACCTCTATCAATGGGCTTAATTTAGACCTCATGCAGACACTGTATAATTTTATAAAAATACCTCTAAATTAACGGAACTCATAACTCATCTAATATATAACTCATAAGTAATTTTAACCATCTGTAATTAAATAAGCCTTTCTTATATATATTATATATATATATATATATATATATATATATATATATATATATATTTGTGTGTGTGTGCACATTAATGAAATCTCAATTAATGGTTTGAGATCTTTAGAAACAAATGAACACATTATTGGATTCAGTACTCCAGTAGATATCCCAGTGTTCATTTCTGGTCAGGAAGGCAAACTTCGATTGTTTGGCAATGGATTGATTTTTTTTTTTTTTTTTTTTTTTTTTTTTTTTTTTTTTTTTTTTTCGGCGAAAAACCGTTCGGGTTATTATCGCCGTAACGAAAAATGAAAGTACATAAAACAAAATTTAAACAAAATTTTACGTAAGAATAAAACAACAACAACAAACTATAACATTAAAATAAATTAAAAATTTAGATAACAGGTATAGATTATATTACACTTAAGAACTAAATAACAATAAATAATCAATAAAATTTAATAACATTTCTTAAAACTATGCATAAACATAACAGAAATAAAGCTTTTAGGTAAAATAAATAAATAAATAACACAAGAAATAACAACTATATAAATTAAATTTTATTTAAAACATTCAGACGATGAAGGAAGTCTAGAACCCGGTCAACGGCCGAGGCACTATCTCCCAACATCGTCTGCAAACAGTTGCTCAGACTACATAAAACGCACATTTTGGAAACCATCACAATCGAGCAATATATGTCTTATTGTGATGGTTTCCCTACAGAACTCGCATTTAGGTGGGTCCCCGCGTTCCATCAGAAATCCATGCGTTAACATGGAGTGACCGATGCGAAGGCGGGTGATCACCACCTCTTCTCTACGACTTGCACGTATTGACGACCCCAAGGACGAACTGTACTTTTAATTACCCTCAATTTGTTACAGCTTGTAGCTGCCCATTCATTTTCCCACTGTAGAAGAATTAAATGTTTTACGTGACAAAGAAAGTCAGACACTATTACACGTTCAGTGCATGGCAGCATAAAAGTTGCTTCCTTTGCCGCATTATCCGCTACAGTGTTTCCTAATATTCCACAGTGACCAGGAATCCAGATAAATGATACTCTTGCACCTCGTAGTTCAAGTCTATGGACAGAGCACAGAATATCTTGAACCAGAGGGTTTACCGAATACATATCCCGGATTGCCTGGAGGGCACTTTTTGAATCAGAACAAACTACGAAATGCAAACTATCGAATTCAATAGTGTTCAGAGCCTTTAAGATGGCAAAGAGTTCGGCTGTAAAGACACTACAAGTTGAGGGTAATCCATACTTATACGTTTCGTCCAGTGAGTAAAATGCGCACCCAACATTGTTATTCATCTTAGAGCCATCTGTGAAAATAAATTTAGCAGATGGATATGAACTAGTCAGTCGAAAAAACTCACGTTGATACACAATGTTAGGAGTGTTGTCTTTCTGGTATGCACACAAGGAGAAATCAAAGGTCGGCATATTGATTTTCCACGGAGGGACAAAACAAAAGGACCTTTCAAACATTGGGGGTAGTTCAATACGTAAGTCATCAAAAATACGGGAAGTTCTAATACCAAGAGGAGCAGTAGCATTCGGTCGAGTTTCATACTGTCGCAAAAATTGATTTTTGAAAACTGTATTAAAAGCAGGGTGCCATGGTTTAGATGATAGATTGCTTATATAAGTTAACTGTAGTTTCTGTCTCCGTCGAGAGAGGGAAGGTTCCCCAGCATCGGCGAGAATACTCACGACGGGACTTGAACGGAAAGCACCAGAAACAAGGCGGATTGCAGAGTTATGGACGGGATCTAGTTGCTTTAAAATCGATGGTCTAGCAGATGAATAAACAATGCTGCCATAATCAATTCGCGAACGAATTACGGCACGGTAAAACATCAGCATACAGGTCCTATCAGCACCCCATCGAGACCCACTAAGAACCCTCAACATATCCAGGATTTTATTACATCTTAATTTTAAATCACGCACGTGAGGGCTCCACGAGAGCCTTTCGTCGAGTATTAGACCCAAGAATCGAACGGATGGAGAAGTCCGAAGCTGTATACCATCAAGATATAACGACGGAGCCTGGATCTGTCGACGGCGACTGAAAGCAATACACTGAGTTTTAGCAGCGGAGAATTTAAAGCCAGTAGTTCTCGTCCAGTTCTGCAACCTATTTATTACCAGCTGAAGGGATCTTTCAGCTGTTGCCATGTTTCTGGTGCTTACGTAAATAGCAAAATCGTCTACAAAGAGAGAACATCTAACAGGGGACCGTACGTTAGACGTTATGCTATTGATTGCAATAGCAAACAGAGTAACACTAAGTACACTCCCTGTGGAACACCATTCTCTAAGTAGAAGCGATCTGATAGCGTATTACCAAGACGCACCCTAAAATACCTATTACTAAGGAAGTTTTGGATAAAATACAGAATCCTGCCTTGTATACCCCATGATTTTAAAGTGTTCAAAATTCCCCTTCTCCAAGCCATGTCGTATGCCTTCTCTAGGTCGAAAAAACAGCTACTAGTGTTTGACGCAAGAGAAACGCATTTTGTATTGCAGCTTCCAAAGACACTAATTGATCCACAGAACATCGTCCTTGCCTAAAGCCGCACTGGTCTTTGCAAAGTAAATTGTTGGTTTCAAATACCAAACAAGGCGACGATTTACCATTTTTCTACCAGCTTGCAAAGAACGCTGGTAAGAGAAATCGGACGATAGCTACTTGCATCAGTTTTATCTTTACCTGGCTTAAGAATAGGAATTACTATTGCTTCCAACCAAGCGTCAGGGAAAGTATGTTCATCGAATATACGATTGTATATCTCGAGGAGGGCAAGCCTACCTGACGCTGGAAGGTTTTTGATCATGGAATATACGAGGTTGTCAGGACCGGGAGCTGTGTCCTTCGTTGAAGACAGTGCAGATTCCAGCTCATGCAGAGTAAACAGCCTATTATTTTTTATTTTTATTTTTTTTTTTTTTCGGCGAAAAACCGTTCGGGTTATCATCGCCGTAACGAAAAATGAAAGTACATAAAACAAAATTTAAATAAAATTTTACGTAAGAATAAAACAACAACAACAAACTATAACATTAAAATAAATTAAAAATTTAGATAACAGGTATAGATTATATTACACTTAAGAACTAAATAACAATAAATAATCAATAAAATTTAATAACATTTCTTAAAACTATGCATAAACATAACAGAAATAAAGCTTTTAGATAAAATAAATAAATAAATAACACAAGAAATAACAACTATATAAATTAAATTTTATTTAAAACATTCAGACGATGAAGGAAGTCTAGAACCCGGTCAACGGCCGAGGCACTATCTCCCAACATCGTCTGCAAACAGTTGCTCAGACCACACATAAAACGCACATTTTGGAAACCATCACAATCGAGCAATATATGTCTTATTGTGATGGTTTCCCTACAGAACTCGCATTTAGGTGGGTCCCCGCGTTCCATCAGAAATCCATGCGTTAACATGGAGTGACCGATGCGAAGGCGGGTGATCACCACCTCTTCTCTACGACTTGCACGTATTGACGACCCCAAGGACGAACTGTACTTTTAATTATCCTCAATTTGTTACAGCTTGTAGCTGCCCATTCATTTTCCCACTGTAGAAGAATTAAATGTTTTACGTGACAAAGAAAGTCAGACACTATTACACGTTCAGTGCATGGCAGCATAAAAGTTGCTTCCTTTGCCGCATTATCCGCTACAGTGTTTCCTAATATTCCACAGTGACCAGGAATCCAGATAAATGATACTCTTGCACCTCGTAGTTCAAGTCTATGGACAGAGCACAGAATATCTTGAACCAGAGGGTTTACCGAATACATATCCCGGATTGCATGGAGGGCACTTTTGAATCAGAACAAACTACGAAATGCAAACTATCGAATTCAATAGTGTTCAGAGCCTTTAAGATGGCAAAGAGTTCGGCTGTAAAGACACTACAAGTTGAGGGTAATCCATACTTATACGTTTCGTCCAGTGAGTAAAATGCGCACCCAACATTGTTATTCATCTTAGAGCCATCTGTGAAAATAAATTTAGCAGATGGATATGAACTAGTCAGTCGAAAAAACTCACGTTGATACACAATGTTAGGAGTGTTGTCTTTCTGGTATGCACACAAGGAGAAATCAAAGGTCGGCATATTGATTTTCCACGGAGGGACAAGACAAAAGGACCTTTCAAACATTGGGGTAGTTCAATACGTAAGTCATCAAAAATACGGGAAGTTCTAATACCAAGAGGAGCAGTAGCATTCGGTCGAGTTTCATACTGTCGCACCAATTGATTTTTGAAAACTGTATTAAAAGCAGGGTGCCATGGTTTAGATGATAAATTGCTTAAATAAGTTAACTGTAGTTTCTGTCTCCGTCGAGAGAGTGAAGGTTCCCCAGCATCGGCGAGAATACTCACGACGGGACTTGAACGGAAAGCACCAGAAACAAGGCGGATTGCAGAGTTATGGACGGGATCTAGTTGCTTTAAAATCGATGGTCTAGCAGATGAATAAACAATGCTGCCATAATCAATTCGCGAACGAATTACGGCACGGTAAAACATCAGCATACAGGTCCTATCAGCACCCCATCGAGACCCACTAAGAACCCTCAACATATCCAGGATTTTATTACATCTTAATTTTAAATCACGCACGTGAGGGCTCCACGAGAGCCTTTCGTCGAGTATTAGACCCAAGAATCGAACGGATGGAGAAGTCCGAAGCTGTATACCATCAAGATATAACGACGGAGCCTGGATCTGTCGACGGCGACTGAAAGCAATACACTGAGTTTTAGCAGCGGAGAATTTAAAGCCAGTAGTTCTCGTCCAGTTCTGCAACCTATTTATTACCAGCTGAAGGGATCTTTCAGCTGTTGCCATGTTTCTGGTGCTTACGTAAATAGCAAAATCGTCTACAAAGAGAGAACATCTGACAGGGGACCGTACGTTAGACGTTATGCTATTGATTGCAATAGCAAACAGAGTAACACTAAGTACACTCCCCTGTGGAACACCATTCTCTAAGTAGAAGCGATCTGATAGCGTATTACCAAGACGCACCCTAAAATACCTATTACTAAGGAAGTTTTGGATAAAATACAGAATCCTGCCTTGTATACCCCATGATTTTAAAGTGTTCAAAATTCCCTTCTCCAAGCCATGTCGTATGCCTTCTCTAGGTCGAAAAAAAACAGCTACTAGTGTTTGACGCAAGAGAAACGCATTTTGTATTGCAGCTTCCAAAGACACTAATTGATCCACAGAACATCGTCCTTGCCTAAAGCCGCACTGGTCTTTGCAAAGTAAATTGTTGGTTTCAAATACCAAACAAGGCGACGATTTACCATTTTTCTACCAGCTTGCAAAGAACGCTGGTAAGAGAAATCGGACGATAGCTACTTGCATCAGTTTTATCTTTACCTGGCTTAAGAATAGGAATTACTATTGCTTCCAACCAAGCGTCAGGGAAAGTATGTTCATCGAATATACGATTGTATATCTCGAGGAGGGCAAGCCTACCTGACGCTGGAAGGTTTTTGATCATGGAATATACGAGGTTGTCAGGACCGGGAGCTGTGTCCTTCGTTGAAGACAGTGCAGATTCCAGCTCATGCAGAGTAAACAGCCTATTATTTTTTAACTCATTTTTATTTTTTTTTTTTTCGGCGAAAAACCGTTCAGTTATCATCGCCGTAACGAAAAATGAAAGTACATAAAACAAAATTTAAATAAAATTTTACGTAAGAATAAAACAACAACAACAAACTATAACATTAAAATAAATTAAAAATTTAGATAACAGGTATAGATTATATTACACTTAAGAACTAAATAACAATAAATAATCAATAAAATTTAATAACATTTCTTAAAACTATGCATAAACATAACAGAAATAAAGCTTTTAGATAAAATAAATAAATAAATAACACAAGAAATAACAACTATATAAATTAAATTTTATTTAAAACATTCAGACGATGAAGGAAGTCTAGAACCCGGTCAACGGCCGAGGCACTATCTCCCAACATCGTCTGCAAACAGTTGCTCAGACCACACATAAAACGCACATTTTGGAAACCATCACAATCGAGCAATATATGTCTTATTGTGATGGTTTCCCTACAGAACTCGCATTTAGGTGGGTCCCCGCGTTCCATCAGAAATCCATGCGTTAACATGGAGTGACCGATGCGAAGGCGGGTGATCACCACCTCTTCTCTACGACTTGCACGTATTGACGACCCCCAAGGACGAACTGTACTTTTAATTATCCTCAATTTGTTACAGCTTGTAGCTGCCCATTCATTTTCCCACTGTAGAAGAATTAAATGTTTTACGTGACAAAGAAAGTCAGACACTATTACACGTTCAGTGCATGGCAGCATAAAAGTTGCTTCCTTTGCCGCATTATCCGCTACAGTGTTTCCTAATATTCCACAGTGACCAGGAATCCAGATAAATGATACTCTTGCACCTCGTAGTTCAAGTCTATGGACAGAGCACAGAATATCTTGAACCAGAGGGTTTACCGAATACATATCCCGGATTGCATGGAGGGCACTTTTGAATCAGAACAAACTACGAAATGCAAACTATCGAATTCAATAGTGTTCAGAGCCTTTAAGATGGCAAAGAGTTCGGCTGTAAAGACACTACAAGTTGAGGGTAATCCATACTTATACGTTTCGTCCAGTGAGTAAAATGCGCACCCAACATTGTTATTCATCTTAGAGCCATCTGTGAAAATAAATTTAGCAGATGGATATGAACTAGTCAGTCGAAAAACTCACGTTGATACACAATGTTAGGAGTGTTGTCTTTCTGGTATGCACACAAGGAGAAATCAAAGGTCGGCATATTGATTTTCCACGGAGGGACAAGACAAAAGGACCTTTCAAACATTGGGGTAGTTCAATACGTAAGTCATCAAAAATACGGGAAGTTCTAATACCAAGAGGAGCAGTAGCATTCGGTCGAGTTTCATACTGTCGCACCAATTGATTTTTGAAAACTGTATTAAAAGCAGGGTGCCATGGTTTAGATGATAAATTGCTTAAATAAGTTAACTGTAGTTTCTGTCTCCGTCGAGAGTGTGAAGGTTCCCCAGCATCGGCGAGAATACTCACGACGGGACTTGAACGGAAAGCACCAGAAACAAGGCGGATTGCAGAGTTATGGACGGGATCTAGTTGCTTTAAAATCGATGGTCTAGCAGATGAATAAACAATGCTGCCATAATCAATTCGCGAACGAATTACGGCACGGTAAAACATCAGCATACAGGTCCTATCAGCACCCCATCGAGACCCACTAAGAACCCTCAACATATCCAGGATTTTATTACATCTTAATTTTAAATCACGCACGTGAGGGCTCCACGAGAGCCTTTCGTCGAGTATTAGACCCAAGAATCGAACGGATGGAGAAGTCCGAAGCTGTATACCATCAAGATATAACGACGGAGCCTGGATCTGTCGACGGCGACTGAAAGCAATACACTGAGTTTTAGCAGCGGAGAATTTAAAGCCAGTAGTTCTCGTCCAGTTCTGCAACCTATTTATTACCAGCTGAAGGGATCTTTCAGCTGTTGCCATGTTTCTGGTGCTTACGTAAATAGCAAAATCGTCTACAAAGAGAGAACATCTGACAGGGGACCGTACGTTAGACGTTATGCTATTGATTGCAATAGCAAACAGAGTAACACTAAGTACACTCCCCTGTGGAACACCATTCTCTAAGTAGAAGCGATCTGATAGCGTATTACCAAGACGCACCCTAAAATACCTATTACTAAGGAAGTTTTGGATAAAATACAGAATCCTGCCTTGTATACCCCATGATTTTAAAGTGTTCAAAATTCCCTTCTCCAAGCCATGTCGTATGCCTTCTCTAGGTCGAAAAAAACAGCTACTAGTGTTTGACGCAAGAGAAACGCATTTTGTATTGCAGCTTCCAAAGACACTAATTGATCCACAGAACATCGTCCTTGCCTAAAGCCGCACTGGTCTTTGCAAAGTAAATTGTTGGTTTCCAAATACCAAACAAGGCGACGATTTACCATTTTTCTACCAGCTTGCAAAGAACGCTGGTAAGAGAAATCGGACGATAGCTACTTGCATCAGTTTTATCTTTACCTGGCTTAAGAATAGGAATTACTATTGCTTCCAACCAAGCGTCAGGGAAAGTATGTTCATCGAATATACGATTGTATATCTCGAGGAGGGCAAGCCTACCTGACGCTGGAAGGTTTTTGATCATGGAATATACGAGGTTGTCAGGACCGGGAGCTGTGTCCTTCGTTGAAGACAGTGCAGATTCCAGCTCATGCAGAGTAAACAGCCTATTAAGAGGAGAGTCGTCAGAAATACCGATGGTGAACGGCAATGGTTCCACTGCACTTTTGTATTTACGAAAGGCAGCGTTATACGCCGTAGAACAGGAATAGCTAGCAAAAGATGATCCTAATAAATTTACAATATCGGAACACTGAGAAACTAACTCTCCATTCGGCCGTTTAAGACCCATCAACTCCGTGGATGGAACACGGCCAGATATAGAGCGCAGTTTCTTCCAGACGACAGATGTTGGCGTTGTTCTGCATATTGTTCCGATATATTGCGACCAAGATTCCTTTCTACTTTGTCTAAAAATTCTTCGAGCTTTAGCTCTAAGAATTTTGTATCGCTCAAGATTTTCATCTGTCGGGCTTTTGTTGAATATCCGTAGTGTTTTTCGGCGTAGACGCAAAGCCTCCTTACAGTCCTCGTTCCACCAAGGAACAGATGGACGAGGTGGGTTTGCGGATGTTTTAGGATAACATCCTTGGCTACATTTAAAATCGTACTGGTGATTTTCTTGACCACTGTGTTAATGCAGTTCACTTCAATGTCTGGAGGTACAAATCTTTTGTAAATTCTTCCCAATTTGCCTTTTAAGGATCCAACGCGGCAGGCGTCGTTGCACATGAGGTAAAGTACAAAATGAAATATTAATGGGATTATGATCACTGCCATACAGATCTGGTAACACCGACCATTCAAACTTTGTTGCCAAAACTGGACTACAAAATGACAAATCGACAACTGTCCATCCGCCAGTAGATGCTGATAAATGAGTCGGGGAACCGTCATTTAGGAGACACAAATCTAAGTTTGACCGTATTCCTTCGATTCGTAATCCCCTTGAGTTACAGGATAAGGAACCCCATGAAGTATGGTGAGCGTTAAAATCACCTGTCAATAAAATCGGTTGTGGCAACTGAGATATTAAATCATATACTTCATGATGTTGGAAATTGTAACTAGGCGGCAAGTAAAGGCAACAGACGGTAACTTTGAATGGAACGGTAATCTGAACGGCAACAGCTTGTAAAGGAGTTATTATATTGACAGATATGGACTGGACAGAGTTGTGAACCAATATGGCTACGCCACCTCTGGCTCTTTCCTCAGTGACGAAATCTGTTCTGAAAATAGAATAACCCCTAAAATTGAAGGTGTGGGATTCATGCAAGTGCGTCTCTTGGAGGCACATTATTAGAGGAGATGAATCTCGCACAAGAACTTTGAGATCTTCCATGTGGCTTCTTATCCCATTAATATTCCACTGTATCACATTGCTATTAATTGGAAATGCAGACATTGAAATAAAATAAATTAATATAGCAGCGGGTTCTGTTCGTTTTTATCATTTACTACTTTTGATTTATCTACCGACTATCGACATCAATCACTACTGTGATCAACAGACACAGAGTCACAACTGTGACTAATGTCAGACTCTGATGATTTTTTGGTTTTGTTTGCAAGAGGTTTGGTAGTGGAACCTCCTTTAGAAGTTTTTTCCGTTTTCTTTACAGGTTTGTTTACTGTGGCAGAATTTTTATTTTTAGGTCCAACTGTCGGTGGACAAGTGTTTGATTTTTTTTTTAAGAAATACTCTAGACCCGGAGTGGTTTTCTTATCAACGGGCGACGGAGGTTTCTTAGTACTTGCGACGTTGTCATTAGAGGCTTCGTCACTGGAGATTTAGACTCTTTACATGAACTAGACCCAGAAGTAACTTTAGTAGGAGAAATCAATGAAGGACCTTTCTTAGCAACAGGAACCGAAATAGGTGTGACATTGGAGGATAACAGACTTAACAATTGAGCTACTTGATCCGTCAAAACTTTGACAGTTTTGGTTAGCTCATCACAATTCATACAAGATGATATTTTTGGATTAGATGTGACAGCTGCAAAAGATTTTCCATTGAGAACAGACATAGAGCTTTTGTGAACTCTCTTGGCTTCGGAGAAAGAAATCTTATCTTTGGCCATTATCGATAAAATTGACTTTTCTTCTTGAAACTTGGGGCAGTTTGGAGATCGGGCAGGATGCTTACCTCCACAGTTCACACAATGTGGGCTAGCCTGACAACCTTCACCACTATGACCCGCAGTACCGCAATTGCCGCAAACCTCGGGCTTCGAACACGAGGAACTCATATGGCCGAAACCTTGACATCTAAAACAACGCCTTGGGTTCGGAACATAAGGTCTGACCGACAGCCTTTGGTATCCGGCATAGATATACTCGGGTACAGTGGGTTTTCCAAATGTAAAATTAAGGAGGCTGTAGGAATTTTTGTCCCTTATCTACTCGCATTATTCGATTTACATCGATTACTCCTTCCGAAGCCAATTCTGTCTTTATTTCTTGGGTATCAACGTAAACAAGATCTCTGCATGTTATGACACCCCTTGCAAAATTCAAGGTTCTGTGGGGTTCCACAGATACCCTGACATTCTCAAAGAATGATGTCATTTTAAGCAGCGACTGTGTCTGTTTGTCGCTGTGGGTTTGAACTAGTAAGGTCCCGTTTTGTAGTTTCTTGATTGAAACTACGGGACCCGCTTTTCCAACGATTGCCTTATTGATTATAAAAGGAGAGACTTTTCCAAGATCAGCTCCTTCGGAAGAATTTTTAAAAACGAGATATCTAATAGAAGGTAACATAGCGCTACCTCCTTCTTCTACTTTCGGATTACTGGGTAAATCTCCAACATCCTCACTACAAACAGACTCGTTTGACACGGTCACACGATGCCTCTTTAGACTCAGTTTGGCGTTTTGTTTTTTGGTATCCATAGTGTTATTTACCGAGCGATTCATGAATGCAGATTTTTCGAACAACTGGCACAGGGTGCACCCAAACGACCACCAGCAGCCCAGGATACTCGAACTAAAGCGAGAACCCCCAATAAAAAAAAAAAGAGAAAAAGGAAAAAAAAAAAAATTGAAAATGAAGAAAAAAATGGGGGGGACCTCCAGATATCCTGGAGCCGAAACACATGTCTGTCAGCACTCCAGAATATTTTAGGAATGGGTTCCGGTACAAAGTTACGGTTCCCCAAACCCAAGTACCACTGGCAGCCGCCCTCTATGTACTCACAGAATGCAACCATTTGTTTCGATAGACCCAGCTATGGGCTCCGACACCCATAACTCAACATTCATGTGCTTGCCAGACGCCTATAGGCTGCTCGGTCCCAGAACTTATCCCATCAGAGGTCCTCGGCAGTGCTAGGCACACATCAGGTTCCACATACTTGGCCCCGCCAAAGGAAATCAAGTAGTATCGCCACTCCCAGACGTAACGGAACAAGTACAGCAAATCCCTAAAATGTACGTGTGAGTGTAAAGTGTTTAAATCGTAAGTGTAGTGTTGTAAGTGTGTCTGCAAGACTCGGGTGCCGCGAGGTTCGTCTAGGTCCTCTCATTAGGTGCAGCTAGTCTGCACCCCTGCGGTGTGTATGTGTTTGTGTGAGGGAGTGTGTTTGTGGATGTTGCGTGTTGTGTGTATGTTGAGTAAATGAGTGAGAGTAGAATGAGCTAGAGGTATGGTGGGGTCGCTAAGCCCATCAGCTGCTCACGTCAGCTGCCTCCGCCGGCGGCAATGGATTGAATAGAGGCTTGGATTTTGGGGTAACTGAAGAAACAGATTCATGTGAATATGCTGCTAAAGTACAAGTCATGGTACATAATAATTTAATTTAAATTATGAAAATAATATTGATTAAAAATATAGGTCTATAGCCTATAGGTCTATAGGTCTATAGATATGTATATCTAATTCTGATATTCAGATAGGACTTATTAAGCAACTGAGGCTCTCAAGTGTAGTTCAGTAGACTGGTGTCCTCAATGAGTTTTAGCAGTCCAATGACTTGCCCATTCTGCTAGAGGTCCTCAGAAGCACACCCTTTCTCCTCACAAAATCATAGATTATATGTGACCTGCAATTTCAACTCATTTCCTGTATGGCCTTCACACGGTTTTTCCATGGTACATTACGCTCCTGTTCAGGTGTATCTTCAAACGACAGTGCCCTGTAATGAGTCCCGTGGTTTTCTGAGTTGTTTTCTGCCTGTCTGCTGACATTTAATTGCAGCCTGACTGTTGGTGTAAAAATTAAAATCAGTCCTTCTGAACAGCCTACTTTTAAGTTCTCCCAAACATAAAATATAAATATTACCTCTGCCTAGAATATTGTGGCATACTCTCCCAAGGTAAGAATGCATTTCATTCTGGTCTCAAGCTGAACATACCAGCACCAGTTCCATCCTTTCCTTTGGAGCTAACTCTACACCATAAATGCATCCTGGATATCTGAACATCTCCGGACAACCAAATGACCGTGGCTGAATTGAGAATCCAATTGTATTTAAGCTACATAATCTAATATTTCCTACTGATTCCAATATTATTTTTTTCAGCTAAAGCAGAATATCAACAAATATTATTTCCTCGTATTGTTTTTAATAGTTAACCTTTTCGGACTTTAAAAGCAAAAGTATGGGATGTAACGCGTCCATGCTTCTGCACACGTGCATCCTGGATCTCTGATCATCTCCTGACGAACAAATGAACATGGATGGATTGATAATCCGTATTGTATTTAAGCTACATATTTATAAAGTTTCTTACTGATAGCTATGTTATTTTGTTTATCTAAAGCAGGATATCAACAAATATTATTTTCTCGAATTCTTCTTAACAGTTACACTTTTCGGAATTTAAACTCAAAAGTATGGTAATCAAAGACGGTCACGTTTATGGCTTTGCAAAAGTGCATCCTGGAACTCTGAACATCTCCAGACGACCAAATGATCTTGGATAGTTTGATAATTTTTATTATATTCTAGGTACATAATCCTAATATTTCCTACTGATAGCTATTTTGTTTTGTTTTGTTCAGCTAAAGCAGGATACCAACAAATATTATTTTCTCGAATTCTTCTTAACAGTTAAACTTTTCGGAATTTAAACTCAAAAGTATGGGAATCAAAGATGGTCGCGTTTATGGCTTTGCAAACGTGCATCCTGGATCTCTGAACATCTCCAGACGACCAAATTATTTTGGATAGATTGATAATATTTATTGTATTCTAGGTACATAATCCAAATATTTTTTACTGATAGCTATTTTGTTTTGTTTTGTTCAGCTAAAGCAGGATACCAACAAATATTATTTTCTCGAATTCTTCTTAACAGTTAAACTTTTCGGAATTTAATCTCAAAAGTATTGGAATCAAAGACGGTCGCGTTTATGGCTTTGCAAACGTGCATCCTGGATCTCTGAACATCTCCAGACGACCAATTGATCTTGGATAGATTGATAATTTTTATTATATTCTAGGTACATAATCCTAATATTTTTTACTGATAGCTATTTTGTTTTGTTTTGTTCAGCTAAAGCAGGATACCAACAAATATTATTTTCTCGAATTCTTCTTAACACTTAACCTTATCGGAATTTAAACTCAAAAAAGTATGGGAATCAAAGACGGTCGCGTTTATGCCACTGCAAACGAGCATCCTGGATCTCTGAACATCTCCGGACAACCAAATGACCGTATATGGATTTAGAATCCAATTGTTTTTGAGCTACATAATCTAATGTTTCTTACTGATACCAATTTTATTTACTTCAGCTAAAGCAGGATTTCAACAAATAATATTTGCTCGCATTCATTTTAATAGTTAACCTTTACGGACTTTTAACTCATAATATGGGACGACGGTAATGTTAAAGTTAAGTATGTAACTACGGTCTTGTACGTGCTTCTGTATATGTACATCGTGGATCTCTGAATATCAACAGACGACCAAATGATCGTGGATGGATTGATAAACCTTACTGTATTTAAGCTACATAATTCTAATGTTTCCTACTGATAACTAGTTTATTGTCTTCAGCTAAAGAAGGATATCAACAAATATTATTTGCTCGCATTCTTTTAATAGTTAACCTCTTCGGACTTTAAACTCAAAAGTATGGGATGTAACGATGTCGGATCGTGCTTCTGTACACGTGCTCCTAGGAATTTATAGATAACAGTTTCGGGATTTAAATTCAAAAAGTGGGGATTGTAACGACTGTCGCGTACTTGCTCCAGCACACGTGCATCCTGGGACTCCGCACATATACGAAAACCGAAAGATTGACAATAGAAAAACAAAGCTCTAATGTTTTTAAGCTAAATAATTCTAATATCTTTTACTAAAAGAATTTTTTCACCTAAACAAGATATCAATAAAATTATACTTGCTCGCATGCTTCTTATGGATAACTTTTTCGGACTTTAACCTCAAAATTATGGGATGTAACGACGTTCGCGTCCACGTGTCTGCACACATGCATCCTGGGACCCTGCACATCTCCGAAGGACCAAATACCGTCGATGCATTGATATAGCCTTATTAAATTTAAGCTAACTAGATCTAAAGTTTCCTACTAATTGTTGTTTTTTTTCAGCTAAAACGGGATATAAACAAACATTATTTTCTCGCATACTTTTTGATAGTTAACATTTTCGGATTTTAAACTCGAAAGTATTGGATGTAACGACGGTCGCGTCCTTGCTGCTGCACACGTTCATCCTGGATCTCTGAACATCTCCAGACGACCATATGACCGTGGATGAATTGATAATCCGTATGGTATTTAAGCTACATGTTTATAAGTTTTCGTACTGATAGCTATTTTATTTTGTTCATCTAAAGCAGGATATCAACAAATATTATTTTCTCGAATTCTTCTTAATAGTTAACCTTTTCGTAATTTAATCGTCTTGCTTTAACGGTACATTTTATAAGTGATCAATTTAACTCTTAGTCTGTGCTTCTTGACTGTTGTTTCATTGAAGGATCACATACTAGTTTTTCTTTAGTCTGTAAAGTAAAAGCTATAGATAGTTTTAACTTATCTGACAAGGTTTCAATAGTGATCTCAGACAATGGAGCCAGTATTAAAAGTGCCATTATTAATGAATTAAGGTGGCCACATTTTGGGTGTTATTCCCATACTTTAAACTGATTGTCCAGAGTGCTCTTGCCTTAGAAAATGTGCAAAAATATAATAAAACAGTTTAAATGTAGTAATTTGGATAATGAAAAATTAATTAAATATCAAAAGTACAAAGGAATAGATTTTCCAAAAAACTAATATTGGATGTGCCTTCACATTGGAATTCAACGTAGTATATTATATGATTGAGAGGATAGTTTATTTGTAGGAGTCAATTAGATCTAATTGACAAAGAGTTACCAACACCTACTGTTGAAGAGTGGAAAATATGTGATCTGTGCAAAGCATTGAACCTTTTGAACAGGTTACTCGTAATTTGAGCAGTGAAAAATGTTTAAATGGGAGTCAAATTATCTTCCCCATTACAGGATTGATAGATGTGTGTAAAAAACTGCTTTTGTTACAATTTTAGTTAAAAGGTTAGCCTAAAACCAATTTTACCATCGGCTATATAGATTATTTAATCAGTTAGGAACTTGGGGAATTTTGTCATTTAAATAATTCTTTCAACCTGAACTTAGTAAGAAATGGTTCTGCCTTACTAAAACATAGTAAGATGTAACTGAAATACTTTGCAAATAGTGTGTGTGAGTCAGTTCAGTTTTTTTAAACTAAACTACTAAATACCTTATAAATACCAACCTAGTTTGTATCATACGTATTTCCCACGAAGAGATTTACGCATTTGATCCTCCATTATATTCTCATCACTCTACTGATCATTTCAAAACTACACATACTTTTTAAAGAATATATAAGAAATAGAAAGGAGAATTGCATCTGACTGATGTTTGTAGAAACAAAATAACGGCCAAAATAAGTCAATTTAAAAATCTCACAATATTGGAGTATTAAATCAGGAATTGTTGAACAGCTGTTAAATTACTTTTAAACATAACCTAACGTTTTTGGGCTAATTTACGGGATTTATTTATTTACAAAATGGTTTTTACAATTGAGCAAAAAGCAAAGTGTTCTGCGTGTGACATTGATTTTGATAATATTGCTGAATCAGTTAGAAGATTTCAGCTAGACTTTCCGGGAGTCGAACCTCCAACCGAAGCATCAATAATTAAATGGCGTTGGATTGGTCGTTGAGATATTTTTTTAGATTGCAACCCAAATCGTGTGTGTCTTTTTCACGGGGATATTTAAAGGACCAAGTGTCCAGCCATAGTTTCAACAACGATGATGATTTATCGTTACCGATTTATGTTATCGAAGAGGAATTACTTCGAATCCTCAGGAGTTATTTTCAAGAGGTCTGGGTTTTATTATGATGGCCGCTCCAATAACTCACTTTTCCAATAAAAATTCGCTAATAACCTGTAATATATTATGCTAGTTTATTAATCAAAGAACAGTATTCACAAACACAATTATTTGCTTTATTTTTATAAACAACACAAAATAAATGTACATACTTTAACACACCGTGAAACATTTTAAATTGCTGACTTTTAAGATTGGGAAAGGTGAAATACATATACAGTATGCATATACATTATTATGTAAAGGTGAAACGCTTGAGTAACACCTAAAAAAGCACTCGAACACAACAACAAACATAAACACAAGAAGAACGAAAATTAAAAACAAAAACCAGCACAAAAAGTTTAAGCTATTAAAAAAAATTATTAATGTGTAAAAGAACTGAATATTAAGTAACATTATCTATCACTGAAGATGTAAAAGGATTGATACAGTAAAATTATAACATCTCTACTTTCGAATTAATTATTCAGTTTACAATAGAAAATTAGGTTATAACAAAGTTTTTTAACAAAAATTATAGCTGTTTGACTATAACTGTTTGGTTATAGCTTAAAAACTATAACCAAGGATTAGTAAGTTAACTTAATATTGTCCTAAAGTTAAAGTTTGAGAGTTGAGACGTGAAACGATGACGTATTTACTCAATCACACGACTAAATTTGTAAACATTTAGTATATTATTGTAATGAAACACAATACAAAAAACTTTGTTAAGTTTGCGGAATTATATGTATTAATTAGTTGTAAGTGAATCTCACTTGCTTAGCTAAAGTCGACAAACACGCTAGAATACCAGCTTCTCTCCTCTACATACTCCAGCTATTTCACACCTCAACTCTCCAACCAGAGGATTGTGTAACAGTCAGCTAATCCTTAACTGGTGAAATCTTCGTACTCAGCAGTATCAACCACTTCTGCATAATCATCGCGACTTCCGGTCCTTCTACTTTGATATCCCTTCCGGTTGCGAATGTTGTCGCTGGACCTGTAACCTCCGTTGTAGAATCTGTACACCAGAATTTCATCAGCGTAATCATCCCGGTTATCGAACCACCAGTTGTAGTTTCTGCGGCGTGTCCCCCTATTGCGGCACACGGAGGCACAGTAGCGGCTGCCTCTCCGCGAACCGTCGTACTCGGAACCTGATCTGTCGTAATTCCGTTGTGGACAGCGGCAAAACCCTTGGTTCTGATAGACCCGCCACGGTGGCACGGCCCACTTTACCCATCTCGGTATCTCGTAGTCATCGTCTTCGTATTCGCTGGTATCCGACTGGGCGTGCCTTCTGGTGCGTTGGCGGAATGAAAACAAATCTATTAAAAGTAAAACGGTGTATTACAAACGGCCCATACTTAAATGCCAGTTAGACTAATGAGGGCGAAGGATCAGCGTTATCGGTAAGTTTTTTTTTCCGGCGAAAAACCGTTCAGATTATCATCGCCGTCACGAAAAATGAAAGTATATATAAAAAAAAAATAAACAAAATTTTACTTAAGAAAAAAGCAACAAAAACAACAAACTATAACAGTAAGAATACATTAAAAATTTAGATAACAGGTATAGAAATATTACACTTAAGAACTAAATAACAATAAATAATGAATACAATTTAATAACAATTCGCAAAACTATGCATAAACATAACAGAAATAAAGTTTTTAGATAAAATAAATAAATAATATAACACAAGAAATAACAACTATATAAATTAAATTTTAAGAGAAAAGCAATGGGAATAACTGCTAACAACTTTAACTGAAACGTTTTGTAGAGGTCCTGATGTCTAGCATAACTGTAGCGCTTATAACCTGATTCTTAGACCTGCTAGATTTGGTGGTATTACTTCTCGGTGGCATTCAAGAAGTCGGCCAAAGCGCTGTAAACAGCGTCAACGACAAGGCTAATAGCCGTCAACCGGGCTGTGTCTCGTATTAGACGCAACACTTCCCGGGCTCCCATGGGGCCAGTTGCGATGTCCTAATCCCTCAACTGTGTCAAAAGCCCAGACACAGTGGAGGCTCCTTCTCGCTAAGAGTGGCCTGGGCAGTAGATTCTGACTGAGAAACTGAAGGTCTGTGCAGTTTAGAGACGCAGCAGAGTGACCGGTGCTTTAGCCACAACGACCACCGAGCCTCCAAAGAAGTACAGTTTGGGCCAAAAACAGTCCAATAAATGAATTTGAAAACATGAAAGACAATAGCCAAGAGAAATTAAAATATTATAACTATAACATATAATTGAATGTTCCCTATTATAATATCGTTTACATGCAAATTTCAATAGTTAATAATAACTTAAAAACAAGTAATTAAAAATAAAGTACCAACAAGAATTATGTTGTAAAATAACTTGCATTGAGATTTTAGTGAGTAACTTTTCACGTCACAGAGGTTCAGAGCTTGTGTTTTACTAAACGATATGACCGACTTTGTTGAAATTTTACATGTAGATCTAGGTTTTTTTTTAATAATAAAGGTTATCATTGCCGTAACGCAAAATTGAAATAAATAAAAAAAACATCAAAAATACAAAATAAAAGTTATTATAGCAAGGAAAATAAAATAAAAATAAAGCTAAATAAAATAACCTTTCCGTGCCTGGTTAGCTTGTGAGGGGTTTGGCTCTGAACTGAGTAGGAGCTAAATGTAACTCTGCATAAGACCTCAACCCCGACACGGCGCGTCCCATATGGTTGATAGGGAAATTCCTGTAGATATGCAGGAAAGGTGTGAATAAGGCAATGCCAAATAAACACCCGCGGATCAACTGAGGTAAAAAGAAAATGGTCAACGGTCTTAAAGGCGGAAGAAGAATCTCATTTCTCAACGGCTGAGAGGGCGGAAGAACCTAGTGGAGTCAACCACGAAAATAAATCATTTCAGACTAACAATTTGATCTTACTTTGGAATTTTATTCCTGCCAGTGAAACACACAATTTCAATTGTAGAATGGAAAATCTGCTAAAAGAAAGCACCACCCCAGGTGGCAGTTCGGAAGAGAAATCCACCATTGCATTATGCAATGCATCGGGACCTAGGGTTCTGGGGAGTCCAAACATCTACAATAAGGATGAGTCGGAGCATCCTTGGAATCCATCCATATTCAAGTTTAAACAGAAATTTTTTGCAGGCACTTTGAATGTAAATTCTTTGTTAAAGGTTGGTAAACAGAAGGACTACTTCTGGATAGAAACGATATTCAAATTTTAGCAGTACAAGAGACTAGATTTTTGGATAGCAATATGACAGAAAGAAAAGATTATAGAATCTTTAAGGGTAAACCTGCAATTAAAATTATGAAAGGAATGCCACTCTTGGGCACAGCCTTTTATGTCCATAAAAGATTATTAGACAATGTAACGGAATTCAAATCTCGCTCAGAAAGGATGTCCCTCTTAACAATGAAATACAAAAATAAATTTTATACTTTTCTTAATTGTCATGCGCCAATAAATGAAGACAACAAAAAGAACCCAAATAAAGTAGAGGAATTCTGGGATCTCCTGGACGATGAAATATCTAAAATCCCAAAATCAAATGTAGTAATATTACTTGGAGATTTCAATGCCCAAATAGGAAGAGAGAGAATTCATAGACTAATAGTGGGGGAATATGCTTCACACCAAAGAACAAACATGAATGGGATGAGATTAATTAATATTTGTAAAAACTTTCAACTGAAGTTAATGTCTACTTTTTTCAGGAAACTGCAAAGAAAAGCTAAAACAAGGGAAAGAATAAATAAGTACAACACAAATAGACTCCAAATTACACAAGAAACTTTGGAAACATTTCAAGAAAAAATAAAAGTAAAAATAACAAACGCAGTCCAGAAAACATTTAGGCTACCTAAACATAAAAAAAGACCTTGCTGGAACCAAATATGTGAAGATGCTTACAGGAGGGAACAAAACATTGGAAAAAGTGGAAATGTTCTGGAAAGACTGGACACCATGATCAATTCAATCAGCAAAGGAAAGACACTGCTAGTTGTTTCCTCAACAATACGGGGAGTTAAAAGATCTTATGAAAGTCACAACTTATTGACATGCTAGACAACTTTGTTAAAAATAATTCTCGAGACTTCTATCAGACTTTTAAGAGTCAATTAAAAGGGTATCAAGCGCCTAGCATTTGCTTCAAAGATGAAAATGGTAGACTTGGCCTAAGCAATGCTAAAAACTGTGAAATACTGGCGAAGCACTTTGATCAGCTTTTAAACTGCCCTGAACCAAAACATGAGTTGGAATTCTCTCAAACAACTGAAAATCTGGAAGAAGATACATCACCCAATGCTGAAGAAATTAAAGAATCAATTAACAATCTAAAAAATAATAAAGCTAGCGGAGAAGACTCTATAACAGCTGAACTTTTAAAATGGTCTCTTCAAAAATCATTGAAGGGCTGCAGTTAATTTTTGAAGATATTTGGAGAACAGAGAGGTTTCCAGAGGAATGGAAAGTGGCTCTAATACACCCATTGTATAAGAAAGGGGATAAACAAAATGTTGAGAACTATAGAGGCAAATTGCATATAAGGTATTCTCAAGGATCCTGCCGAATAGAGTAGAGACATCACTTGACAAACAACTGGGAGAGTATCAAGCTGGTTTTCGAAAAGGTAGATCTTGCTCAGAACAAATATTTAACTTAAAATCCATCATTCGCCATAGGTTAATAAAGTCAAAGGACATAGTTGTGACTTTTGTAGATTTTAAACAATAGATTTTAGACATAAATAAAACAATAATTGAATTTGAAGTTAAAAATAAATTGGCAAACTTAATACGTGAAACACTTACTAACACGATTTCAAAAGTAAAATTTATGGGTGAGATATCAAAACCTATTAAGATAAATACAGGAGTACGGCAAGGTGATGGTTTATCACCTCTTCTGTTCAACCGTGTTCTAGAAAAAAATGTCAGAATTTGGAATGTGAAGCTAAAAGAACATAACATTTCGCCAGTAACTTTGGGGAAGAAAAATAAAGGCGCTGAAGTGAGTTACCTGGCATTTGCAGACGATTTTGCTATATTGTCGGACACCCTAAGAAATGCAACAATACAAATCAATCTCTTAAATGAAATAGCTAATAAAACAGGTTTGAGAATCTCTGTAGAAAAAACTAAATTTATTACAAACATCAAAAACGCTACAAATTTTTTGGTTACAGATATTGGTGCAGGGGAAAAAGTAAAGAAATTCAAATATTTGGAAGAAATGATCCAAGACAATGGCTTGGAGAAATCTGCTGTTGAAGAAAGGGTACGCAAAATGTAAAGAGCATATGGTATCACTAAAAATTATTATAACAAAAAGTGCTTATCTAAAAATCTTAAAATAAGGCACTACACTACAGTAGTGAAACCGGAATGCCTGTACGCAAGTGCCTTGGTACTAAATTATAGTTTAGATAAACTGAAAATACTAGAAAGGAGAATCATGAGAAAAATTTTAGGCCCAGTGAAGACTAAAGAAACATGGAAACTAAGATCTAATGATGAAATATACAGGAACATAGAGGACATGACAGAGACGATAAGGAAGAGAAGACTGCAATTTTTTGGACATATGTACAGGATGAATGATTCAAGAGGTAAGGAAAGATTTAGAAAGAAATAATATAAAAGAAGAAGAAACGCTGAACAGAGAGAATTTTAGAAAGAGGATATTGAGTATGGAGGGATTCCAAGGAAGATTGCAGAAGAAACCTGGTGCGAAGTGGTCCGAAGACAGAAAGAAGCTGCATAGTGAAAGGATGAGGGAATATTGGAGGGATCGGAAGAGAAAACAGCTAAGTGTGAAGAATTGAAATTGTCACGTGGTCCCTAGCAGGCCTCATCGAAAGAAGAAGAAGAAAATAACCTTTATTATAGAAAAAAAAAGTTTTTGTATTTTCTCATACTTTAAAAAAATAGTCAAAAATACAGGATTTTCTAAAAGAAACTCCGTTTTATAACATATCATCTAAGTAAAAATTAAGTTTCATAATCTATATTCTATACAAAACAAATATATTTTACCTAAGAAAGAGTTACTGAAGTAGGTTTTGCGAGGTGCTTCCTCAAGGGTTGCAGGTAATTCCGTGGCCAAGGACAAATTTTCGTATACTAAAAGCTTTTAAACATGAAAAATACAAATAAATAAAATAAATAAATTATGAAATAAAAACAACTATACAATAAAATTCATCTATAGGTGAAACACAATATACAGTATTTTATTATTTAATAACTTAAACATATACACAGATTTCTAGACTTATGTTCCAGCTGTTAAGTTAATGTTGAGAACGAGAGTTGATCCATAATCTGGAAACGTTTTGTAGTGTTTCCATATACCTACCCAAATACGGCAGATATTCAAATAAACTTAAATTTCGTTACATTAGATTTAAACCAAGTGCTTTGCTCAGCAATAAATTAATTAAAAGTATTTAATAAAAATCGACACTTAAGTAACTCCAGACGACTTTCAAGTTTCAGTTAGGGTTATGGCATTTCCTTTTGGGTAAGAGCGACTCTTTTTAAAAAAGTTTTGAGTAACGAAAAAGTAAACTACATATAATTTTTCTGTACGAAAATTGTAAATTCATATATTAAATGTAATGTTTTAATAAACGTAGTTGTTTTCTTTTCTAAGTGAAACGGTTTGCCGAATATTTTGAAACAGTCAAGGATTTTCACTGATTTTTAATCGGAGTAAATAACATTAATTTCGAAGACTTTGTTTATTAAGGGGAGGCGATAACAAACTTTTTTTTGGACCCGGTGGTCGATATGCCTAAAGCCCCGGTCAGTATGCTGCATCTCTGAATGCACCTTAAGGGTCTTAGTTCTAGCCGTATTTACTCCCATTATATTAGTCTATTAACTGGCTTAAAGTATGACGTAAAGAAAAAAATCTAAGTACAGTTTTGAAGGGTTTTTAATTCCCTTTTCCTTCTACAAAAAGTTTGTTGCATTTATTACATTTTCAATGATTGTAGGAAGATGTAAAGGACGTCAACTTCAAGCACTGTCATGTATAAAACATTTTATTGGTCTGAAAGGTATATTTTAGTTTTTTCAGTTGGCAACACAACAGATGTTCAGGAAATAATAATTCTAATAATCTTACATATATTTATTTCCGTTGTGACTGTGTAAGCATAACCTTTACTGTTTGATTGTATAATTAAGTGTTGTTATATTGTGAAGTATTATACAGCGGAAGTGTTTCAAATAGTGCAATAAGTAGTGTAGAATGATAAAAAGTAAAATAGTACTAAAAGGAGACACTGGTGACAGAGCATATTCCTTCCTTGGAGACTAACCATTCATAAAACAATCTAGCTCTTCTAAAAAGATAGCATAAAATATATATGAAAAGATAGCATAAAACCTATATGAAAAGTATGCTAAATATACTAATAAGCATGAAGCTGTAGATACTGACACTATCACAAATTATATTTAGATTATCTTTACGTAGTAATTGCAAAATGAATGGTTTACACACAAGAAGTACTGAGAAACATGTATGCCTATCATTCTAACTATAACAGGAGATTTATTGCTCTTTGTAATTTTATAGATGTCTTATTGCTCCCATGATGTAGCGATTCATGAATTGAAGGAGAAGTATTTTGATGTAAACATCCGCTCTGTGTATGGTCTACGGTCTTCTGGGAAATGCTAACCAACGCTGTGTGGTATATCTAATGATGTATACAAATCTACTGAGGAATGCAGCAGACGCTGTTACAACTAAAACGAGTTTACACGTTAAAAGTGTAAGGAAAGTACGATGATACTGTAACTACCGCTGAGGTTTAGTACAAAAGGTATTATTTAGGATAACATTTTCTAGTATTTTAACAAGAAGATGAAGCAAATTATCGACATACACAAGTTTATTATAATTACGAAAAGAAAAATTAAATTAAAATCAATTAGGCCTATATAAGTATTACTTCTAGACAAATATGAGTTTAATAGACATAAACTGGTTTCCCAGGGACACCTAGTTGCTTCGGTCCTCCTCCAAAGTAGTTATAGTAGTTCTGAGACAGTTTTAACTGGCTTTCATTCGGACAAAAATTACTAATTGTTGTGAAGTGTGGGGAGCTGCTGCTTCTTGCCACATAAGAAAATTTGCAAACCATTCAAAATTGCGCTTTTAGAGTCTGTTTGGGATGTCCGATAACCACCAACATAAACGATATGGAGATAGAACTTAAAATTGAACTCCTGCCCTTGTACATACAGAGACAAACAATGAACAAGTATTTAAAAATTACGACTCTTCC
Source organism: Callitettix versicolor (assembly GCA_022606455.1). NCBI lineage: Eukaryota > Metazoa > Arthropoda > Insecta > Hemiptera > Cercopidae > Callitettix > Callitettix versicolor. The sequence continues at coordinate 43,674,426 of CM040186.1, read as the reverse complement.
TTTGTATCACCCGCTTCATCTACTTGAAAAGAAGAAACTTGTCCGTCAGTCCTTTTATAATGACATGGGACATGGGACAGGCTCTCGTTACCCCTGAAATTATTCCAGTTGTGAATCCCTTGGATGATTAGACCCGTAAGCGTTGCACTAACAATACCAGGAATAGAAACCGGAGGGAACATCCAAATCTCCTTGCTCAGATGGGTCAGTTGGAGAGGAGAAGGAGAGTGCTGGTGCGACTTTCTATGACGTAACACTGGAGATGAAGTTTTTATTCCCTTGCAACACAGCATGTAGCACGGACGCTGAACTGCTGTCTATAAACGCAGCACTGGCCCACTGTATTACACTAACATAAATTATTGCCTACTAAGTACAATACTACTAAACAATACTACTAATAAACTAAAGTTGTAATTAGTAGTAATGCCAATAAAATTTACAATAAATATAATTATTTCTTGATTACTTTACCAGAAAGACTATCCGATACAAATCCATGACACTGAATAAATAAAATACTACAGTTGATATACTTTGCGTCGCCATTTGGTATTAATATCACACCATCGGCGGAAATTGCAAGGTCTTCCGGAAGTTAGGTGCGATGGCAATGATAGCTGTCCCATCACAGCCATATTTATTGATACGACAATTTGACATACAACATAATAATATTTATTTCCGGTTGCAAAATGTACTAAAATTTGTTGAGAGGGAATAATAATGAGCGAATCTAAAATTCACAATTGTTCTAGTTATTGTGTTGTGAGACTCGATTTGTCGCCTTATCGCATAAACGAATCGATCGATTGAAAAGAAACGTTGCAACTTTGTTTTGAAACAATGTCAGCACGTTGTTGTATCGCTGACGTGATGGAAGCAAATTTTTAAAAGATTTTTTTTCACCATACGCTCTGTTTGAAACTCTGATTTCACCATAATAATGAGCATTAAAGTTTTCATATGTTAGCATTTTAAACCTTCAAATAGCATATATTAAAAATTCTTAAATTCAAAATTTAAAAAATCAGTTTTAACGCTGATAACGATGGCTAAATCAGACTTTCCAAAAAGAACTAAGATTAAAAAAGTTAAGAATTTGTAAGTATTTAAAATTGCTACCATTTTCAAACTATTACACGAAATTTGCTGGTTACAGAACTTGTCCAAGAAAACACTAAATTCGATCTTTGTGCCAAGTTTTAATCAAATCCGACTGAAAGTGCGAACGTGAGCATGCTAAAACATACACACACACACACACACACACACACACACACACACACACACACACACACACACACACACGTATATGTAAAAACTTTTAATGACCACCCTCAAAAATGTGAAAAACCATACAGGTTATACGATCGTCGATCGAAATTAAAATAAAATTAAAAAAACAATACAAATATTAAATTGGAGACCATAGTTAAAAGTAATATTAATAACAAAAACGAATAAAACAAACAAAATATAATACTGTAAATATAATACTGTAAATATTTATCAAAGACTTTTTTTTTTTTTTTTTTTTTTTTTTTTTTCCGCGAAAAACCGTTTAGGTTATCATCGCCGTCACGAAGAATGAAAGTATATACAAAGAAAATTAAACGAAATTTTACTTAAGAAAAAAAAACAACAACAAACTATAACAGTAAAAATAAATTAAAAATTTAGATAACAATTATAGATATATTACACTTAAGAACTAAATAACAATAAATAATGAATAAAATTTAATAACAATTTGTAAAAGTATGCAAAACATAACAGAAATAAAGTTTTTAAATAAAATAAATAAATAAAATAACACAAGAAATTACAAATACAATAAATTAAATTTTATTTAAAACATTTAGACGATGAAGGAAGTCTAGAACCCGGTCAACGGCAGAGGCACTATCTCCCAACATCGTCTGCAAACAGTTGCTCAGACCACACATAAAACGCACATTTTGGAAACCATCACAATCGAGCAATATATGTCTTATTGTGATGGTTTCCCTACAGAACTCGCATTTAGGTGGGTCCCCGCGTTTCATCAGAAATCCATGCGTTAACATGGAGTGACCGATGCGAAGGCGGGTGATCACCACCTCTTCTCTACGACTTGCACGTATTGACGACCCCCAAGGACGAACAGTATTTTTAATTACCCTCAATTTGTTACTGCTTGTAGCTGCCCATTCATTTTCCCACTGTAGATGAATTAAATGTTTTACGTGACAAAGGAAGTCAGACACGATTACACGTTGAGTGCATGGCGGCAGAAAAGTTGCTTCCTTTGCCGCATTATCCGCTACAGTGTTTCCAATTATTCCACAGTGGCCAGGAATCCAGATAAATGATACTCTTGCACCTCGTAGTTCAAGTCTATGGACAGAACACAGAACATCTTGAACCAGAGGGTTTACCGAATACATATCCTGGATTGCCTGGAGTGCACTTTTTGAATAGGAACAAACTACGTAATGCAAACTATCGAATTCAATAGTGTTTAGAGCCTTTAAGATGGCAAAGAGTTCGGCTGTAAAGACACTACAAGTTGAGGGTAATCCATACTTATACGTTTCGTCCAATGAGTAAAATGCACACCCAACATTGTTATTCATCTTAGAGCCATCTGTGAAAATAAATTTAGCAGATGGATATGAACTAGTCAGTCGAAAAAACTCACGTTGATACACAATGTTAGGAGTGTTGTCTTTCTGGTATGCACACAAGGAGAAATCAAATGTCGGCATATTGATTTTCCATGGAGGGACAAGACAAAAGGACCTTTCAAACATTGGGGGTAGTTCAATACGTAAGTCATCAAAAATACGGGAAGTTCTAATACCAAGAGGAGCAGTAGCATTCGGTCGAGTTTCATACTGTCTAACCAATTGATTTTTGAAAACTGTATTAAAAGCAGGGTGCCAAGGTTTAGATAATAAATTGCTTGCATAAGTTAGCTGTAGTTTCTGTCTCCGTCGAAAGAGTGAAGGTTCCCCAGTCTCGGCTAGAATGCTTACAACGGGACTAGAACGGAAGGCTCCAGAGACGAGTCGTATTACAGAGTGTTGGACTGGGTCTATTTTTTTTAATACGGATGGTCGTGCAGACGAATATACAATGCTGCCATAATCAATTCGCGAACGAATCACCGCACGGTAAAACATCAGCATACAGGTCCTATCAGCGCCCCATCGAGAACCACTAAGCTCCCTCAACATATCGAGAATTTTGTTACATCGTAACTTTAAATCACGCAAATGAGAGTTCCATGATAATCTTTGGTCGAATATTAACCCCAAAAATCGAACAGATGGAATGGTCCGAATTTCTGTACCATCGAGAAATATTGAAGGAGTTCGGATCTGTCGACGGCGACTGAAGGCAATACATTGAGTTTTAGCGGCAGAAAGTTTAAACCCAGTTGAATTCGTCCATGACTGCAATCTATTTACTGTAAGCTGAAGTGTTCTTTCAGCTGTGGCCAAACTTCTAGCACCAACATAAATTGCAAAGTCATCCACAAATAGAGAACAGCGAACAGGAGACCGCACATTAGTAGTTATACTATTGATAGCAACGGCAAACAAGGTCACACTAAGTACACTTCCCTGCGGGACGCCATTCTCTAACCGAAAACGATCTGACAATGTAGATCCAAGGCGTACTCTGAAATATCTGTTTGAGAGAAAATTTTTAATAAAACCTAGTATATTATCTTGTATACCCCATGATTTTAATGTATTTAGTATTCCTCTTCTCCAAGCCATATCATATGCCTTCTCTAGGTCAAAGAATATTGCAACAAGTGTTTGACGTAACAGAAAGGCATTTTGGATTGCAGATTCTAATAAAACTAACTGATCGATGGAAGATCGCCCTTGCCTAAAACCACACTGGTCCTTAGAGAGTAAATTATTATTTTCTAAATACCAAACAAGACGGCGATTTACCATTTTCTCCACTAGCTTGCATAGCACACTAGTAAGAGAAATAGGGCGGTAGCTGTTTGGATCAGTTTTATCTTTGCCTGGCTTAAGAATAGGAATCACTGTTGCTTCCAACCAAACATCAGGGAAAGAGTGTTCCTCAAACATACGATTGTATATCTTCAGGAGGGAAATCCTCCCCGATGTTGGAAGATTTTTAATCATGGAATATACAAGGTTATCAGGGCCTGGTGCTGAATCTGAAGAGGATGACAGTGCAGATTCCAGCTCTTCTATTGAGAAGGGCGCGTTCAAAGGAGAAACAGACGTACCAACGACGAATGGCATTGCTTCTTGAGTATTTTTGAAATGACAAAAACCATTGCTATAGGAAGTAGACGAAGAATAATCTGCAAAGTATAAACCCAATGTATTAACAATATCTCGAGGATCAAAACTTATTATTCCGTTCCGTTGTTTGATGCCCATCAAGGGAGTTGATGGAGATGAACCAGAAACGGAACGGAGTTTCTTCCAAACAGTTGATACTGGTGTTGTTCTTGATATTGTGTTAATATACTGGGTCCAAGAATTCTTTCTACTTTCTCTAAATATTCTACGAGCTCTAGCTCGGAGAATTTTATACCTATCAAGATTTTCACTCGTTGGTCGTCTGTTGAACCTTCTTAGAGCTCGTCTGCGTAAAAGCAAGGCATTCTTACAGTCCTCAGTCCACCAAGGAACGGGGGGACGAGATTGATGAGTCGAGGTTTGAGGAATAGTTTTATGTGCTAAGTCTAAAATATTTTCAGTTAATGTTTGTACTATTTCATTAATAGAGTTAAAATCTTCAATGTCAGGTGATACAAATTGCTCTGTGAAATCCACCCATTGTGCCTTTTGTAGAATCCACCGCGGAGGGCGTTGATTCGGACGGTGGAATGTACAAAGTGAAACATTAATCGGAGTATGATCGCTGCCGTAAAGATCAGACATCGCCGACCATTCGAACTTCGTTGCCAAAATTGGACTGCAAAAGGTCAAATCAACGACTGTCCAACCACCTGTAGAAGACGATAAGTGTGTTGGGGAACCATTATTTAAAAGACATAGATCTAACGTAGTCCTTATATTGTCAATTCGGTTTCCTCGTGAGTTACATGTAGTAGAGCCCCACGATGTGTGGTGAGCATTAAAATCACCCATCAATAGAAAGGGGACAGGTATCAAAAGAATTAATAAGTTATCTAAGTCGTTGTTTTGGAAAGCATAGCTGGGTAAATAAATGCAACATATGGTAAGTTTAAATGGAACGGTAGTCTGAACTGCGACAGCTTGTAAAGGAGTCATTTTGTACACAGGAACGGCATCAATAGAGTCACGAGCGAGTATGGCTACCCCACCCTTCGCTCGTTCTTCCGTTATGAAGTCGGCCCTGACAACAGAATACCCTCTTAAATTGAAAGTGTGCGATTGGTGAAGGTGCGTCTCTTGAAGGCAAATGAATAATGGAGACGTATCGCGTACAAGAAGTTTTAAATCTTCAATATGACTTTTGGCTCCGTTAATGTTCCACTGTATCACATTGTTGTAAATGGAAGGCGTTGACATTGAAATTTAATACTTTAGTTTATGATAGGATTCATATTTTCAATAGAGCATGCTTTAGATTGGTCAGAATCAACGGACACAGAGTCACAACTAATGTCAGACTCTGATGATTTTTTGGTTTTGTTTACAAGAGGTTTAGTACTAGAACCTCCTTTAGAAGTTTTTTCATTTTTTTTAACAAGGTTTTTCCCTATAGTCGAATTTTTATTTTTAGGTCCAACAGTCGGTGGACAAGTGTTTGATTTTTTTAAAAAGTATTCCAGTCCTGGAGTGGTTTTTTTGTCAACAGGCTTCAACACTTGCGACGTTGTCATTCGTGGCTTGGTCACTGGAAATTTAAGCTCTTTTTTAAAAGTAGGCTCAGGAGTTACTTTTACAGGAGAAAGCAAAGTAGGACTTCCTTCACAACCGGAACCGAAATTTGTGCGACATTGGACGTTAACAAAGCTAACAACTGAGCAACTTGATCAGTCAAAACCTTTACAGTTTTGGTTAGCTCATCACAATTCACACAAGATATTTTTGATTGGCTGTAGCAGAAGCAAACGATTTTCCACTTATAAGAGGCTTAGAGCTTTTATGGATCTTCTTGGCTTCAGAAAAGGATACCTTATCTTTGGCCATTATTGTAAGAATGGATTTTTCTTCAAGAAACTTGGGGCAGATCGAAGATCGAGCGGGATGATCACCGCCACAATTCACACATTGCGGGCTAACTTGACAACCTTCACCAGAATGACCTTGAATACCGCAATTTCCGCAAACCTCAGGCTTCGTGCACGACGAACTCATATGACCGAAGCCTTGACATTTAAAACAACGCCTTGGATTCGGAACATATGGCCTCACCGACAGCCTTTGATAACCAGCATAGATATAATCAGGTATTTTAGGTTTTCCAAATGTCAAGATCAAGGAGGTTGTGGTAATTTTTGTCCCTTTTCCATTCGCATTATCCTGCAGACATCAACTACAGCTTCTGAAGTCAACTCCGTCTTAATTTCACTTAGATCTACATGTAAAAGATCTCGGCAACTTATGACACCTTTTGCAAAATTTAAGGTTCTGTGGGTTTCTACAGATACCTTGACTGTTTCAAAGAAGGAAGTCATTTTTAATAGCGACTGGGTCTGTTTGTCGCTATTTGTTTGTACAAGTAAAGTCCCGTTTTGTAGTTTTTTGATAGAAACTACGGGGCCTGCCCTACCAACAATGGCTATATTAATTAAAAACGGCGAGACTTTGGACAAATCCGCTCCTTCCGTTGCATTTTTGATGATTAAGAATCTCGGAGAAGGTAACGTAAAGTTACCATCTCCTTGAACATTTGGTGTAGTCTCTTTTCCTATTGCTGCACTAACATCACTTTCTACAGACTCGTTTGACAAGGTCAAACGATGCCTCTTTAAACTCATTTTGGCGTTTTGTTTGTTATTTTCCATAGTTAGTTTGCCGAGCGATTCATGAATGAAGACTTTCGAACAACTGGCACAGGGTGCACCCAAACGACCACCAGCAGCCCAGGATACTCGAACTAAAGCGAAAACCCCCAATAAATAAAAAAAAAAAAAAAAAAAAAAAAAAAAAAAAAAAAAAAAAAAATGGGGGGGGGACCTCCAGATATCCTGGAGCCGAAATACATGGTCTGTCAGCACTCCAGAATATTTTAGGAATGAGTTCCGGTACATCGTTACGGTTCCCCAAACCCAAGTACCACTGGCAGCCGCTCTCTATGTACTCACAGAATGCAACCATTTGTTTCGATAGACCCAGCTATGGGCTCCGACACCCATAACTCAACATTCATGCGCTTGCCAAGCGCCTATAGGCTGCTCGGTTCCAGAACCTGTCCCATCAGAGGTCCTCGGCAGTGCTAGGCACACATCAGGTTCCACATACTTGGCCCCGCCAAAGGAAACCAAGCAGAATCGCCACTCCCAGACGTAACGGAACAAGCACAGCAAATCCCTAAATGTACGTGTGAGCGTGAAGTGTTTACATCGTAAGTGTAGTGCTGTAAGTGTAAGTGTCTGCTAGACTCGGGTGCCGCGAGGTTCGTCTAGGTCCTCTCACTAGGTACAGCTAGTCTGCACCCCCCTGCGGGTGTGTATGTGTTTGTGTGAGAGTGTGTTTGTGAATGTTGTGTGTTGTGTGTATGTTGAGTAAATGAGTGAGAGTAGAATGAGCTAGAGGTATGGTGGGGTCGCTAAGCCCATCAGCTGCTCACGTCAGCTGCCTCCGCCGGCCCAAACAGTTGAAACTGGTGTTGTTCTTGATATTGTGTTAATATACTGGGTCCAAGAATTCTTTCTACTTTCTCTAAATATTCTACGAGCTCTAGCTCGGAGAATTTTATACCTATCAAGATTTTCACTCGTTGGTCGTCTGTTGAACCTTCTTAGAGCTCGTCGACGTAAAAGCAAAGCATTCTTACAGTCCTCAGTCCACCAAGGAACGGGGGGACGAGATTGATGAGTCGAGGTTTGAGGAATAGTTTTATGTGCTACGTCTAAAATATTTCAGTTAAAGTTTGTACTATTTCATTAATAGAGTTAATATCTTCAATGTCAGGTGATTCAAATTGTTCTGTGAAATCCACCCATTGTGCCTTTTGTAGAATCCACCGCGGAGTGCGTTGATTCGGACGGTGGAATGTACAAAGTGAAACATTAATCGGAGTATGATCGCTGCCGTAAAGATCAGACATCGCCGACCATTCGAACTTCGTTGCCAAAATTGGACTGAAAAAGGTCAAATTAACGACTGTCCAACCACCTGTAGAAGACGATAAGTGTGTTGGGGAACCATTATTTAAAAGACATAGATCTAATGTAGACCTTATATTGTCAATTCGGTTTCCTCGTGAGTTACATGTAGTAGAGCCCCACGATGTGTGGTGAGCATTAAAATCACCCATCAATAGAAAGTTGACAGGTAACTGAATTAATAAGTTAACTAACTCGTTGTTTTGGAAAGCATAGCTAGGCGGTAAATAAATGCAACATATGGTAAGTTTAAATGGTACGGTAGTCTGAACTGCGACAGCTTGTAAAGGAGTCATTATGTCCACAGGATCGGCATCAATAGAGTCACTAGCGAGTATGGCTACCCCACCCTTCGCTCGTTCTTCCGTAATGAAGTCGGCCCTGGCAACAGAATACCCTCTTAAATTGAAAGTGTGCGATTGGTGAAGGTGCGTCTCTTGAAGGCAAATGAATAATGGAGACGTATCGCGTACAAGAAGTTTTAAATCTTCAATATGACTTTTGGCTCCGTTAATGTTCCACTGTATCACGTTGTTATAAATGGAAGGCGTTGACATTGAAAATTAATAATTTAGTTTATGATGGGATTCATTTTCTCAATAGAGCATACTATAGGTGGATCAGAGTCAACAGACACAGAGTCACAACTGTGACTAATGTCAGACTCTGAAGATTTTATGTTTTTGGGAGGTTTTTGGTTGAAGGTAAGCCTCCTTGACAATTTTCCTTTCTTTGTTTTTTTTTTCAATCACAGGTTTCTTTCCTGTAATGGAACTTTTATTTTTGATCCAACTGTTGCAGGGCAGGTATTAGACTTATTTTTCAGAAAGTACTCTAGCCCTGGAGTGATATTTTTATCACTAGTTTTAAGAACTTGTGACTTTGTCACCTGCGGCTTTGTTGTACTTGGTCTAGGAACAGAAGGAACCTTTCCTGAAGATTGTTGTGATGGTTTTATGACAGATTTTAACGAGGTCTGGATAGGTGTAGTACCTGATACTGCAGCTCCCTGTTCAGAAGTAGAAACAGAAGTGGACGATTTAGAAAATATTGAGAGTAACTGAGCCACCTGCTCCGTCAAAACTTTGACAGTTTTGGTAAGCTCGTCACAATTTGCGCAGGATGTCTTTTTATTGGAAGAAACAACAGCAGCAAAAGACTTGCCTTCCGTGACAGGTTTCTGAAATCGGTAAATCTTCCTGGCCTCCGAAAACGATACTTTCTCTTTGGTCATAATAGTTAGAACTGCTTTCTCTTCTTTGTACTTCGGGCAGTTAACTGACCGTGCAGGATGATCGCCTCCACAATTGGAGCACTTAGGATCATCCTTACAATCCGCACTATTATGACCTTGAGCACCACAATGTCCGCATATTTCAGGCTTCTTACAAGCTGCGCTCATATGCCCAAAACCCTGGCATTTGAAACAACGTTTTGGGCTCGGGACATATGGTCGCACAGACAGGCGTTCGTACCCAGCATTGATATATTCGGGGATGATAGGTTTCCCGAAGGTCAGAATTAGGGAAGCAGTAGGTATTTTCTGCCCCTTCTCCATGCGCATTATACGTGTGACATCAGTAACGCATTCACCGGACAGCTCGGACTTTATCTCCTCCAGGTCAACATGGAGAGATCCTGCAGGTAACCACACCCTTTGCAAAGTTCAGAGTTCTGTGGGGTTCCACAGATACCTGAACCTTCCCAAAAACGACTCCATCTTCAACAGCGACTTACTTTGTTTGTCGCTCTTTGTTTGAACTAACAAAGTCCCGTTCTGTAGCTTCTTAATGGAAGCAACAGGACCTGCATTCCCAACTATTGCCTTGTTGATCAGGAAAGGAGAGACCTTGGAAAGGTTATCACCTTCCGCTGCGTTTCTAAAAATAAGATATCTAGGAGTTGGTAACATAATTCCTTTGGTACTTCCCTCGTGGCATTCAATTTCTTCTCTATATTCCTCAGACACGTCGGGTGAAACCGAACGATGTCTCTTTACACAAGTTTTGGCGTTTTGTTTGTTAGGATCCATAAATTTAATACCGAGCGATTCATGAACGAAGATGTTTCGAGCAAGTGGCACAGGGTGCACCCAGACGTCACCAGTGGCCCAGGATACTCGAACTAAAGCGAGAACCCCCAATAAAAAAAAGAGAAAAAAAAAATTGGGGGGACCTCCAGATATTCTGGAGCCGAAATACATGGTCTGTCAGCACTCCAGAATATTTTAGGAATGGGTTCCGGTACATCGTTACGGTTCCCCAAACCCAAGTACCACTGGCAGCCGCCCTCTATGAACTCACAGAATGCAACCACTTGTTTCGATAGACTCAGCTATGGGCTCCGACACCCATAACTCAACATTAATGTGCTTGCCAGGCGCCTATAGGCTGCTCGGTCCCCGAACTTATCCCATCAGAGGTCCTCGGCAGTGCTAGGCACACATCAGGTTCCACATACTTGGCCCCGCCAAAGAAACCAAGCAGTATTGCCACTCCCAGACATAACGGAACAAGTACAGCAAATCCTAAATGTACGTATGTGTGTGTAAAGTGTTTAAATCGTAAGTATAGTGCTGTAAGTGTAAGTGTGTGTTACACTCAGGGTGCCGCGAGGTTCGTCTAGGTCCTCTCATTAGGTGCAGCTAGTCTGCACCCCCTGCAGGTGTAAATGTGTTTGTGTGAGAGAGTGTGTGTGTATATATGTGGTGTGTATGTTGTGTGTATGTGGAGTAAGTGAGTGAGAGTAGAATGAGCTAGAGGTATGGTGGGGTCGCTAAGCCCATCGAACGCTAAGCTGCTCACGTCAGCTGCCTCCGCCGGCTTATCGAAGACTAAGTATTTACCAATATATATGTTAAGAACTACAAATATATACAATTTATTTTGCAGGGTTGTAAATTGGCACTAAATAATAGGAAAAATCAATTAGAGAAATATATACGTCCTTAAAACTAATTTAACAGAGTAAACAAATCACAAAAATAAAATATTTTCTGCAGGGCTATAAACAGTCCATAATATTATTATATAATAATAATAATAATAATAATAATAATAATATCAAATAAAAAATGTTATATTAATTAAATTTCAAAATTATAAAAAAAAGTGCAGACGATGAAGGAAATTTAGTTCGGTCAATGGCCGAAACATCCGTCTGTAAAATTTGTCCAAACACATAAACGCATATTGTGAAACTCATCTAACAGAACAATATATGTCTTACTGTGATCGCTTCATTGCAAAATTCACATTCAAGTGGATATTTGCCTCCCATCAGAAAGGAGTGACCAATGCGAAGACGGGTAACCACAACCTCTTCCCTACGACTTGCACTAATTGACGACCTCTAAGAACAAACAGTTTTTTTTTTAATTATTCTCAATTTGTTACTTTCCATATCTGCTGACTGATCTTCACAATTCAAGAAAATTACATGCTTTTCTTTCCTTATCCGACAAAATAGCACGTTGCGAGTTTGGCGGAAGCAGAGTTGCTCCTTTCTCATTGTTTTCTCAAAATGTGAATTAGAAATTAGGACCGGTGTTTCATCTCAAAGCCCCGGGTCTGACACTTACCATGAGTGCTCCAGTAGATCATTCCCTAGTGGAAAATAGCGAATAATGCCTTTAAACTTTACATTAATTGAATGCAATCTACATTATAGCAATCTATAGGCTCTTAAAAATGCATAACTTTTAAGTAATGACTTGGAATGCTTTTAAGTTAAAAGCAAAACGTAAATTGGAACTTACAACTTTCATATGTTCATCTTGTTTTGAAGACTGTTATGTAAAGTAACTTGTTTCTTAAACAAACATTCAAGATAAACATGTAAATGCATCCAGGTCTGTTCTAGGGGCCTACCTGTACTGACCGCCTGGTTCAGTTTGCAATGAACCACAAGTATCTGCGTACAGTTCAAATTCAGTTTGCAATTCGCACCGCTAGCGACTACAAGTGTCCGCGAGCAGTTCAAATTCCGGTTTCAAACTCTATACGCTAGCGACCACAAGTGTCCGCATACAGTTGAAATTCAGTTTGCAATTCGCACCGCTAGCGACTACAAGTTCACTACAAATTCCAGTTTCAAACTCTCTACGCTAGCGACACAAGTGTCCGCATACAGTTGAAATTCAGTTTGCAATTCGCACCGCTAGCGACTACAAGTGTCCGCGGGCACTACAAATTCCAGTTTCAAACTCTCTACGCTAGCGACACAAGTGTCCGCATACAGTTGAAATTTAGTTTGCAATTCGCACCGCTAGCGACTACAAGTGTCCGCGGGCACTACAAATTCCGGTTTCAAACTCTCTACGCTAGCGACACAAGTGTCCGCATACAGTTCAAATTCAGTTTGCAATTCGCACCGCTAGCGACTACAAGTGTCCGCGGGCACTACAAATTCCAGTTTCAAACTCTCTACGCTAGCGACACAAGTGTCCGCATACAGTTGAAATTTAGTTTGCAATTCGCACCGCTAGCGACTACAAGTGTCCGCGGGCACTACAAATTCCGGTTTCAAACTCTCTACGCTAGCGACCACAAGTGTCCGCATACAGTTGAAATTCAGTTTGCAATTCGCACCGCTAGCGACTACAAGTGTCCGCGGGCACTACAAATTCCAGTTTCAAACTCTATACGCTAGCGACCACAAGTGTCCGCATACAGTTGAAATTCAGTTTGCAATTCGCACCGCTAGCGACTACAAGTGTCCGCGGGCACTACAAATTCTGGTTTCAAACTCTCTACGCTAGCAACACAAGTGTCCGCATACAGTTCAAATTCAGTTTGCAATTCGCACCGCTAGCGACTACAAGTGTCCGCGGGCACTACAAATTCCGGTTTCAAACTCTCTACGCTAGCGACACAAGTGTCCGCATACAGTTGAAATTTAGTTTGCAATTCGCACCGCTAGCGACTACAAGTGTCCGCGGGCACTACAAATTCCGGTTTCAAACTCTCTACGCTAGCGACACAAGTGTCCGCATACAGTTGAAATTCAGTTTGCAATTCGCACCGCTAGCGACTACAAGTGTCCGCGGGCACTACAAATTCCGGTTTCAAACTCTCTACGCTAGCGACACAAGTGTCCGCATACAGTTCAAATTCAGTTTGCAATTCGCACCGCTAGCGACTACAAGTGTTCGCGGGCACTACAAATTCCGGTTTCAAACTCTCTACGCTAGCGACACAAGTGTCCGCATACAGTTGAAATTTAGTTTGCAATTCGCACCGCTAGCGACTACAAGTGTCCGCGGGCACTACAAATTCCGGTTTCAAACTCTCTACGCTAGCGACACAAGTGTCCGCATACAGTTGAAATTCAGTTTGCAATTCGCACCGCTAGCGACTACAAGTGTCCGCGGGCACTACAAATTCCGGTTTCAAACTCTCTACGCTAGCGACCACAAGTGTCCGCATACAGTTGAAATTCAGTTTGCAATTCGCACCGCTAGCGACTACAAGTGTCCGCGGGCACTACAAATTCCGGTTTCAAACTCTCTACGCTAGCGACACAAGTGTCCGCATACAGTTGAAATTTAGTTTGCAATTCGCACCGCTAGCGACTACAAGTGTCCGCGGGCACTACAAATTCCGGTTTCAAACTCTCTACGCTAGCGACACAAGTGTCCGCATACAGTTGAAATTCAGTTTGCAATTCGCACCGCTAGCGACTACAAGTGTCCGCGGGCACTACAAATTCCGGTTTCAAACTCTCTACGCTAGCGACCACAAGTGTCCGCATACAGTTGAAATTCAGTTTGCAATTCGCACCGCTAGCGACTACAAGTGTCCGCGGGCACTACAAATTCCGGTTTCAAACTCTCTACGCTAGCGACCACAAGTGTCCGCATACAGTTGAAATTCAGTTTGCAATTCGCACCGCTAGCGACTACAAGTGTCCGCGGGCACTACAAATTCCGGTTTCAAACTCTCTACGCTAGCGACACAAGTGTCCGCATACAGTTGAAATTTAGTTTGCAATTCGCACCGCTAGCGACTACAAGTGTCCGCGGGCACTACAAATTCCGGTTTCAAACTCTCTACGCTAGCGACACAAGTGTCCGCATACAGTTGAAATTCAGTTTGCAATTCGCACCGCTAGCGACTACAAGTGTCCGCGGGCACTACAAATTCCGGTTTCAAACTCTCTACGCTAGCGACCACAAGTGTCCGCATACAGTTGAAATTCAGTTTGCAATTCGCACCGCTAGCGACTACAAGTGTCCGCGGGCACTACAAATTCCGGTTTCAAACTCTCTACGCTAGCGACACAAGTGTCCGCATACAGTTGAAATTTAGTTTGCAATTCGCACCGCTAGCGACTACAAGTGTCCGCGGGCACTACAAATTCCGGTTTCAAACTCTCTACGCTAGCGACACAAGTGTCCGCATACAGTTGAAATTCAGTTTAGAATTCGCACCGCTAGCGACTACAAGTGTCCGCGGGCACTACAAATTCCGGTTTCAAACTCTCTACGCTAGCGACCACAAGTGTCCGCATACAGTTGAAATTCAGTTTGCAATTCGCACCGCTAGCGACTACAAGTGTCCGCGGGCACTACAAATTCCGGTTTCAAACTCTCTACGCTAGCGACACAAGTGTCCGCATACAGTTGAAATTTAGTTTGCAATTCGCACCGCTAGCGACTACAAGTGTCCGCGGGCACTACAAATTCCGGTTTCAAACTCTCTACGCGAGCGACCACGAGTGTCCGCGAGCAGTTCAAAGTCCGGTTTCAAACTCTCTACGCTAGAGACCACAAGTGTCCGTATACAGTTGAAATTCAGTTTGCAATTCGCACCGCTAGCGACTACAAGTGTCCGCGAGCAGTTCAAATTCCGATTTCAAACTCTCTACGCTAGCGACTACAAGTGTCCGCATACAGTTGAAATTCAGTTTGCAATTCGCACCGCTAGCGACTACAAGTGTCCGCGAGCAGTTCAAAGTCCGGTTTCAAACTCTCTACGCTAGCGACCACAAGTGTCCGTATACAGTTGAAATTTAGTTTGCAATTCGCACCGCTAACGACTACAAGTGTCCGCGAGCAGTTCAAAGTCCGATTTCAAACTCTCTACGCTAGCGACTACAAGTGTCCACGGGAACTTCAAATTCCGGTTTCAAACTCTCTACGCTAGCGACCACAAGTGTCCGCATACAGTTCATATTCAGTTTGCAATTCGCACCGCTAGCGACTACAAGTGTCCGCGGGAACTTCAAATTCCGGTTTCAAACTCTCTACGCTAGCGACCAGAAGTGTCCCCGCATACAGTTCAAATTCAATTTGCAACTTGCACCGCTAGCGACTACAAGTGTCCGCGAGCAGTTCAAATTCCGGTTTCAGACTAGCGACTGTAAGTGTCCACCGGCAGCGTCTGATCACCGGCGACAGTACAGTACGCAAAGAACATCCCGGACATCTTGCCAGATAGGTCAGCTAGTCTATAGGATTTTGACTGATCAAAATTAATACCTGTACTACCAGACTGGTCCTCCGCAGAGGCTGTAGCCTAAGTGATAAATTTAATTTCCAGAATTGAATTTATTACTTAACAAAGACTGATGGTAGTCCTAGTAACTTATTTCCTTAAGGATATTCCATAGGAAAAAATAAAATAGAATCATGCATTCATTTTTATGAAACCCCGAGCGTCAAATCATTGAAGCTTGTAACACTTGGTGTAATGGGTTAACAATACACGCAAGCGTGCAAACACGGCCGGGATTTTACATTTAGAATCGATTCAAATGATATTACGAACTAATTGTTTATTGATGCGATTCGATGAACAAATTTAATGAATTTAAACAGAATTAATATCGCAGTGCAGTGGTCATGTAGATCTGGACTTTGTACGTTTAACCGAAATAACTTTTGTTTACACAATGTTTGGTTTACTGTATACAAATTTGGTTTATTAATAGTAACACAAATTAAACTCAAATAATACTGTAAAATATTTTTTAAGTTATATAAATAGACAATGTCATTTATTACACAGCTTGCTGCCTATATTCGCACAATGAAAATTGTTTAGCTAAAATTATGATTTGACTTTTGACTACCAAATTATAATCATATTCCCACAGATAAATTAGGTAATACAGCATTCATCGTGGTAAAAATCAGGCGACAATTGTGGTAATTTAAAAAAGGAATTTATTGAATACATATCCTGCTTACACTTTTAGAATCGGAACACACTAGGTAATGCACAAAATCGAATACAATGGTGGAGTTCAGAGCTTGAAAGATAGCAAATAGTTCGGCAGTAAAACACTAGAAACTGAGGGTAATCCATATTTCTTTATTTGCCATATTGTGTAAAATGCACAACCGACGTTGTTCTCCAGTTTTTAGCCATCTGTAAAAATAATTTCACAAGATGGATAGGGTTGAAGAATTGATGAAATCCTGACTACACACAAAGTCGAAAGTGTTGTGTTTTTTAAAAGATAGCAACGATAAATCGAAGGTTGACGTAATAATAAACCATGAAGGAATAAAACGTAGAGTCCTCACACATAGGGACAGTTCAATATCCAAGTTGTTATATCTCGTTTCAGATGTGAATTGAGTTAAAAAAAAATAAAAATAGCCCACGTAGACGTAATGAATAACTTTAGTAAGTTAATGTAGTACTGAAGACGAAATACTCTGAGAAATTTTTTTGGGCTCCTATAAAAATTTTCTAAGTAGACTTCGGACACTTAACAAGTTAAATTTTGAGTTCTACCTTAGTTGAGCCTGTGCATTGTTGCACAATGTGAACAGAAGCACCTGTAGAGGCCCCCCAGATCATTAATCAAAACAATATTTCACTACAGAAGGCGACAACGGGTACAGAACACTCTGCCGTGATTCTAAGTAACTACGCTGCATCATTTATCCTTGTGAGATTTATAACATTAATAATGTCAGCAGCTGTACAATACAACCTGTGCTCTGAGGTCTAGACGCCATTCATAGATTATTTCTGTACAAAGTAAACATATTTCCACCTTGCTCGAAATACTGTATAATGTTTATCAGGAGTTGCTCCAGTTTTAGTCACAAAAAAGCTTTGTAACTCAATTACTTAAATCTACTACTGGCTGGGGTGGATTGTATGATTCAAATTACAATCCCTTATGGAAACTTCAAAATAAAATAAAGATAATTGGAGTAAGGTATCAAGATAAAGATAAACCATTGGATATTAAGCAATTGTTTGTCATTAAAGCTATTTTATGTGAATATAACAAATTGAAAACAGAATATAATGGGAAAGTAATTAATACTCGTCTGAAAAGTATTCAGCTTCCGTTTCGTGCATTAACTACAGGACAAAGAAGATATTATTATGCAATAAAGTATTTTAATGAATTGTCAAATAGTGTTAAAAGTGTGTAAGTTAATAATAACTGTTAAAAAAAAGTTGGAAAATGAGATTATGAACTTCGAGATTGAATAATAACTATTCAATGTAGTTTGTGTAAATAAATTGTCAGAAAACAAAAATACTATTTTAGTGTTTTGTAGCAACATGTTATATTTTTAACCACATTAATTAATCAAATATTTCATAGTATATTTGTATGTGAGGCACGTCTCAAAAATTATTTAAATCTAAAAAAAATATAATATTTTGTAATCTTAATTTTTAGGACCATCCTATCTACGGGTATTAATGCCCTTTATAAGACCTTTCCATATGCAAAATTCTGTACCACGAAGGTATAAATGGAAATAAATAAATAAACTCTGACCCAAATTTGAAAATTACTTTTCAAGAGTAAATAAAAAACACAACATAAAACCCCGATAACTTAACTTAAAACTCAAAACTAGGATGATTTCAGTGTTGAATCAATAGCTAGAGTTTTTTGTTGAGATTTGTCAATAGATATTGAGATTTTTGTTTTATGTATATATATATATATATATATATATATATATATATATATATATATATATATAAATACCTGTTTGCAGGCCCTATATGCCGTGATATATAAAGCAGCTACTACAAACCATATATTAAGAACCAAACTCATATAAGACAATTTATACACACATTCTTTAGGTAGGGCCTAATTTTGAAAATAAATGTGATTTTTGTTTTGTTTGATTGTTAAATTAATTTATATAATAAAAACTATTACGATATTTTTGTAATGGTTTTTAAAATTAATTTTATACATGATTATGAAAAATCTAAAATTCTGCAAACCATACGTTGCATATACTTAAATTTTTTGTAAATTGATTCGAGTAATGATATAGGCGTATGATTAAACATTGAGTAGAACTACGATTTAGGAGAAAATTAGTGCTTTAGTAGACAAGACAGGGCGCTGCGGGGCACATATCACTTGTGTCAGGGGTGCTATATGCAATTTGATTACACCGGTGTTTTAACTTTTTCCGTTCTGCGCCCAATACACACTTATTTGGCAATAATGTTAGTAGAATGTTTCTACCCAAGATGATCAAAACACAACCACATTGATATTGTAGCAAAACGAAATAAAATATGCATATTACATACCGTTACCTTTCTCACATTTAATTATTTCGATTCGAAAATATAGTCTGTTATTGAACCCAAAATAAAAATCATGGATCATGTTTTCTCTTCCTTCATTTTATTTTAATTGCGATTATTTGTTCGAAAACACGACAGTGCGTGCGGGCGTTAGTTTGCAATTTTCGTCCGATTTGATTCGATTCGAACTTGGAAAATAAAATGATAAAGCTTGATCAATTTCGTTACCCAGCAAATCCAGTACCGTTTTAAAAAATTGTTTTCATAATGTCAATGAATTTTCAAGAACTAAAAAAATACTAATATAAAGATTTTAGTACAAATTGCGATTGTGAAATCAGAAATTTATAAAAGTCTTAGATAAAAAATTTACAGTTATCACATTTTATTTTCCTGTACAGTAAGAAACTAAATGTTGAAGGAACTTTAGTTTTCGCCGCTATAGAGAGGGCTTAACCAAAACGTGTATAAAATGAGTTATATTTGCAAAACGTGTTATACACTAGTTTTAATGTGAAGGGCAAGGTTTATTGAAATAAAGTTATATGACGTACAACTTTTAAAAAACAATATCTATAAAATAATACTGTTTGATTTAAATACTGTAATTGTGAGAAATACTGTAACTTGCCAAAACTACTGAAAAACCGCTTCATCAATTCTTTCAAATTTTCTTGAAGTTATTCCCTTCATTATTTTATTTTTATTTTTCAATATCGTGTCAACATAGGAACAAGCTATGTTGAGCTAAAATTTCGGCAAACATCTACTTGCTTCGCATCTTACTCTAATTCACACAAAACTCTAACATTTACATCTAACGATAACATTTCTGTTTAGATGTCATTACCCTGTATTGTAAAAGTATAACAAAATGCACTACAATATACAATATATATATTGTACTACAATATATACTACAATATTGTACAAAATGCACTACAAAATATAATTAAAATTGACATTGAACTAATGTACCGGGGATCCCTTCTTACTTCAGAGGACTTTGTATTCTTCGAGATTTTGGCTTTCCTCCGCAACGTCAAGGCTTGGCCGGGCTGAATGTTTTGTGACTCTGTGTAAAATCATATACTATTTTGTTTATTCGAACACAGTTTTCAGTGTTTGGTGATACAAGCGTTTTTGCAAATTTTACCTACTGTGCTTTTTTAAGAATTCAACGTGGCACGCGTCGATTCGAAGAGAAGTTACAAACTGAAATATTAATTGGGCTGTGATTGCTGTCATATAGATCATAAAATACCGACCATTCATAGTTGCCAAAACTGGACTACAAAACGACAAGTCTAAAACTGTCCAACCGTTAGTAGCTGAAGATAAATGAGTGGGAGAACCGTAATTAAGGAGACGCAATGCCAAATTAGATCGTATTCCCTCAATACGTATTCCCATGCCATTACAAGATGATGAGCCATAAGTATGACGGGCATTAAGGTGGCCCACAATAAAATCGGTGATCGGTGGTGGCAACTGGGAAAGTTATACACTTCCTAGTTTTGGAAATTGTAACTCGGCGGTAAGTAGAGACAACATTCAGTAAGCTTCTGAACGGTAACAGCTTGTAAAGGAGTCAATAGTTTCACAGGAACCGATTCGACAGAGTTGTGAGCCAGTATGGCTACGCTTTGCATCTGACATTGGCTCTTCGAAGTTGACTAACTCTAATGAACTCAAGAGCTGACCAGTCTGCTTCAAATTGTTCGTCGTAGATGAATGAGAGTAGTAAGAGCGAGTAGTAGAGGTAAGTAGAACGGTAACCTCTTCCAGCTGCCCTGATTAGTCTTCAGATTTCCATTTCCATTTTCAGTTCTTTGAGCTCAAAATGATGACCATGACGATTGTTTATCAGTGCCCATCGTTGAAAGATATACAGATTGTCGATTGTCTGAAAAGCAAGCATATTACTAAGGCTAAAAGTAGATTCTAATAAACGTGTAATACTTTGAAAGCTGTCATTTTGAAAAAACGATTTTTTTTTAAATAGCGGTAGTGTTAAAAAATTACCGCAATTCGATAATCTTTTACGTGATGTTATGTAATGCTGTTTCAATCAGTTTAAAACTGCACTTTCAGTGAAACAGCTGATAATTTAAAGTAATTAAAATACCTCGTAAAATTACTTCAGATTACTGCACTCATACAGACTGTTGTTTTACTTTGGATTGGACTGTCGTTTTACTCAGACAAGATATACATAACTACCTTGAGAACCTTGGTCAGAAGTCAGCAATGGACACTTACAGAAAGGATAGTTAGTGAAGCGAATAGTACCAAGGAACCGACCAGGAAATACACGAGAGGATAGGACAGAAGGTCTGGCGAGAAAGCGAGGAAAGGCAATGATATAAAGTGGTAAAGAGACTCTAGATGACATGATACAACATCAAAGACTGAAAGAGAAAAAAAATAATAGAAAAGCTGTGTTGTATTTTTCTATGAAAAATGTGTTGTTTTGTTTTATTCTAAAATAAGTATTTGTTTTATATAACTCGCTCACAAACACGGAAAGAGGCAAACACGAGCAAAGATATTGTTTTATTCTAAAATAAGTATTTGTTTTATATAACTCGCTCACAAACACGGAAAGAGGCAAACACGAGCAAAGATATTGTTTTATTCTAAAATAAGTATTTGTTTTATATAACTCGCTCACAATCACGGAAAGAGGCAAACACGAACAAATATGTTGTTTTATTCTAAAATAAGTATTTGTTTTATAGAACTCGCTCACAAACACGGAAAGAGGCAAACACGAACAAATATGTTGTTTTATTCTAAAATAAGTATTTGTTTATATAACTCGCTCACAAACACGGAAAGAGGCAAACACGAACAAATATGTTGTTTTATTCTAAAATAAGTATTTGTTTTATAGAACTCGCTCACAAACACGGAAAGAGGCAAACACGAGCAAAGATATTGTTTTATTCTAAAATAAGTATTTGTTTTATAGAACTCGCTCACAAACACGGAAAGAGGCAAACACGAACAAATATGTTGTTTTATTCTAAAATAAGTATTTGTTTTATAGAACTCGCTCACAAACACGGAAAGAGGCAAACACGAACAAATATATTGTTTTATTCTAAAATAAGTATTTGTTTTATAGAACTCGCTCACAAACACGGAAAGAGGCAAACACGAACAAATATATTGTTTTATTCTAAAATAAGTATTTGTTTTATAGAACTCGCTCACAAACACGGAAAGAGGCAAACACGAACAAATATGTTGTTTTATTCTAAAATAAGTATTTGTTTTATAGAACTCGCTCACAAACACGGAAAGAGGCAAACACGAACAAATATGTTGTTTTATTCTAAAATAAGTATTTGTTTTATAGAACTCGCTCACAAACACGGAAAGAGGCAAACACGAGCAAAGATATTGTTTTATTCTAAAATAAGTATTTGTTTTATAGAACTCGCTCACAAACACGGAAAGAGGCAAACACGAACAAATATGTTGTTTTATTCTAAAATAAGTATTTGTTTTATAGAACTCGCTCACAAACACGGAAAGAGGCAAACACGAACAAATATGTTGTTTTATTCTAAAATAAGTATTTGTTTTATAGAACTCGCTCACAAACACGGAAAGAGGCAAACACGAACAAATATGTTGTTTTATTCTAAAATAAGTATTTGTTTATATAACTCGCTCACAAACACGGAAAGAGGCAAACACGAACAAATATGTTGTTTTATTCTAAAATAAGTATTTGTTTTATAGAACTCGCTCACAAACACGGAAAGAGGCAAACACGAACAAATATGTTGTTTTATTCTAAAATAAGTTTGTTTATATAACTCGCTCACAAACACGGAAAGAGGCAAACACGAACAAATATGTTGTTTTATTCTAAAATAAGTATTTGTTTTATAGAACTCGCTCACAAACACGGAAAGAGGCAAACACGAACAAATATGTTGTTTTATTCTAAAATAAGTATTTGTTTTATAGAACTCGCTCTCTCAAAACACGGAAAGAGGCAAACACGAACAAATATGTTGTTTTATTCTAAAATAAGTATTTGTTTTATAGAACTCGCTCACAAACACGGAAAGAGGCAAACACGAGCAAAGATATTGTTTTATTCTAAAATAAGTATTTGTTTTATAGAACTCGCTCACAAACACGGAAAGAGGCAAACACGAACAAATATGTTGTTTTATTCTAAAATAAGTATTTGTTTTATAGAACTCGCTCACAAACACGGAAAGAGGCAAACACGAACAAAGATGAAGACTTTGGTGAAGGTAAGACATTTTCAAGAAGTTTCCAGAATTATTATTAAGTGTCCGGCAGGAAATTTGTTTTCTGATGTCTGGCACCGCTGTTAATAATGTTGTACAGAAATAAACATCAGTGATTGTATAATGTGCTTACAATGTATAGTGTGTGTTTTGCTATTGTTTTCATATGCTATAGCTTAAACATTTTTGTGACCGTCACTCTAATTGTTATTAACAGCATTTTAATGATTCTTTGAAAATTTATTTTATGCTACTGTACTACGACACGTTTTGTGTTAACTGAAATTAAAATATTTTATTTTATTAAGTATAGCAATCCCATGATATAGGCTATTGCAGTTTTGAAACGTTAGTTTCATCTTTAGGCCGTACAATTGTTCAGACTCCTCTGGTGAGGTTATCACAAAGTTAACAAAACATTGAAACACATATCACAACACTACACATATATATTAAAGAATCTAATTTGGCCAAAAAGAGAAAAAAAACTGTTTGAAAGGTCGATTAAGTTATGATTGTAGTCGTTTTAACACGCTTTAGATAATGTCAGGCTGGTCAGATAGCAAAATTAGTTCATATATATCTCCAAAATGTTGCCTTTTAACCTTTACAAACTATTTAATCTACCTTTTATAATTGAAAAACCTTCTCACTACTGTACTTATTTATACTCTTGTTTCACCTTGTACTGTATTGTATTGTATTACAGTTGCAGTAAGGCAAGATGTTTACACCTCACTGAGTTCTTATTTTCCAGCAGTTAACTTTTCCACGTGAAGTAACTTTCCGAGTCGCTGCGAATCTGAACTCCAGTTGGTTTATGACAGCTGTAACTGTCTTCCACGCGCTATGTTTCACGCTCTTCCACCAGTAAATAAATCTCTTCCGGTGACTTCTTTGTTCTGAAATGTTTTTAACGTCGTAAACAACGATCTTCTAACTTACAAACTGGACAGTAACGAAGTGTTGTATTAATAATACACTGGACAAATTGAAATTATCTTCTTCCTTAAGCTGTTATATACCCGAGTAAAAGAAGAAATAGTTTTGATATAAAAATAAAATAAACTCTCTCGTTCAGTTTTTTCTTTGAAATATTCGATTTATGTGGTAACGATTATAAAACCAAAATTTTATCAAAGGTAGATTTCCTTATTTACTCTAAAAATTATTTCAAATTTGGTACATTTTTTTGTAGATTTCAATTACAAATCTACATATTGTTGATTTTTAAAGGTTTTTGTTACAAAAAAACTAGGAATATTTATTCACATAAAGTAAATGATTTCGAAATATGCATGTATGTATGTATATATATATATATATATATATATATATATATATATATATATATTTATTTAATAAGGCGGAAAGCATATTCAGGCTATTACCGCAAAAACAGAATTATCACAGAAAATAAAGCAAAAGAGGAGATAAAATTTAATGCTACTTACTTATAAACTAGATAACAATGAAAAAAATTTAACAGTTTATAAACAACAATGAAACCGTTAAACTAACACAGACAAAGCAAGTACTATGTAGCATGAACAAATAATTATCTGATAGACGTTCAAAAAACAAAATAAAAAATATGCATCATAGAAAATTAAAAATAAAGAAAAACAAAATATAATACAATACCAGCGAGCAAGATCACAACGAATGAAACAATACTGGGCTACGAGAAAGGCACAGAACATTAAAAAGTGTACCCCAAAATTGGGTGAAACAAATAAAGAAGACAATACCAGAGGTTATATAATTTTGTGAGCTGCCAGACTTGCTTCAGCTATGTTGCTGGTCAAGTGGGACCAACCCATTAGTGAATCCATAACTACCGTTGGAGTACAGCTGAAAGTTCTTAAGAGCTGGTATTTGAAGACTACTTCTTTGTGTTTATTTGAGTGGCTTTGTCCAACAAATAACGTCATACTGTAGATGACGATTAATCTCAGCCTCATTCATTAAACGAGCAGTGCATAGTTTCTAGGTTAATAATGTTGCACCACAAGGTCGTGAGTTCTAAACGATGTTACTGCCTTTGCTTTACCATCTCCGTCATCGTCGATCAATCGTCCTCATTAGTATAACTGGTATAAAATACGAACGTTAGCGAATAGTTTCCTAAACAAATTACTTCGGGAAATAATTAAAATGCGACAGTTTTTTTGACTAATTACTAAATGTTTATTTTGATCGAAGGCGGATCAAAGAGTGCTGCGTTAACGTGGTAAAACCTATTAATTGGAAATTCGTATCTACAAACATCAGCATAGATAATAAATTAAGCCAATTATCGAAAATCCGAGATTTCGGTCCGACCTACCGGAGAACCAATTAGTAAAAGTTTTAATTGAACAAACCAGAACAAATTGTAATTTAATATTCCGTATAAGTGAGTCCAGATTAAATAACGTAAATAATAGGTTACCGAACCCATGCTACGTATCAGCGCTTTTTTTACTGTACAAGCGATAAAACAAATATTGTTTTAATCAAATATTCAAATATTTATATTACAATCAAAATTAATTAAAGTCAATTTGCAATAAATTTATCAGTAAACAAGCAACAACTCGAATTCCCATCATTAATTTTCAATTGTTGAAATTTAACATTTTTCCCGGCGAAAACCTTAGAGGTCATGGTCGCCGTGCAATTGACTTTTACCAATTTTAAATTAATTAAATAAAAATATTAAAAAATAATAATTTATGGTACAAAACTAGTTAACAACTACATATAAGGCTATTATTCTGAGGAATAACAGAAAATAAATTTTAAAACATACATTTACATTAAACTAGTTAACACGGTCTATTTAAAAAAGAGATAACAAATTTTAATAATTTGATGCATGGCTTTAAAGTGGCCCTTTAATAATAACGGCAATATAACTAAAATTTCATTTAAAATATCCAAAAGATGCAAGAATGTCAGTAACCGATCAATAGTCTAGGCACTTTCTCCCAACACCATACAATTTTTTTCCGGGGAAAAACTTTTAAGGTTATCATCGCCTAGGCGTGACATTAATTATTTAATACAATTAACACCATACAAACGATTACCCAAAAACCACATCGCATATTTTGAAAACCACTACGAAATGTGCTTCACTGTGTTTTCCCACAAAACTCGCATTGAGGTGGGTCCTCAAATTTCCTCAGGAAATTATGAGTTAGCAAGGAGGACTGGTAACTACCTCTTTCCTACGAGTTGTACGTGTTCACAAAACCCAAGGACGAACAGTATTCTTAACGACGCTAATTAGTTATTGCCTATAGCTGTCCATTCATGTTCCCAATCGTAATGAATGAAATGTTCTGGCAAATGAAATATGAAAGAAATCAAAGAAAGCGTTTGTACCTTTTTAATCTAAATATTAAGCTTATTATAACGGATCCTATGAAACTACTATGTTTAAAAACCGTAGCCTAAGTAACTATAAGTTTGGAGGCGTGGTGGGGGAAGTGGTGTCAGCTGCAAGATGAACCTAGACAGGGTCGAAGCTACTCGGAGCGGATCCCAGCGACGACCAGGTGGCCACCAGGTAATAAATTATTTAAGTTCATCAATATTATTTTTTAAATTTTACTAGACAATTTTTAAAATGATGCATTCGTGTTATCCTAAATACAGGATTCGGTTGTTAGAAAAATTACTATTTTTTTCCAAAATGTTTACTAGCTATAAATGTTTAATCTTGAACCTTTTTGAAGGTCTGATTTTATTACAGTAATAAGGGTCAATTAGGAATTCAAATAGATTTAATTATATGTTTCATTATATATGATCCTGTAATAAATTTGGTTAATTTTTAGAAATTCTCTTTCAACACGTCATCGATACAGTTGTTATCAATATTTGTTTCTATACAGTATTTTGAAGAAAGTATTTTTCAAAAGTACAGTATTTGGATGAACTTCTCTTATATTCAATATTCAATTCTACAAAAATTGTTTGAACGATATAGCTCCGAGGACAAATAAGGTATTTTATGGCAATGGTTACGGCTTATTGTTGCCACTTATTGGATTCAATTTCCTTTCTTCTACGTCTGCCACCGAGAACACCGGAAGTCAGTAATAACAGTGCACGCAGCTGTCTCGCTGACGTGATTAAAGTGAATCTCCGACAATAAACTTTTCAACTTAAAAAAAATTAGTTTTGTTACAATAAAGTTGAGATTTCAATAAATTCACATTTTAGTTTTGTAAACGCTATGATAAAATTCTTAACATCAATCATGTTCTTGTTGACTTTAAACATTCGGCTAGATTGTAGAAGCCAATATACAGAATCATAATCAGTAGGGGTGGATTGGGGTACAGTACAGTGTGTTAATGAGAAGCAGAGGCTCTCTTGAGAGTAAAGTTTGCCCAGGTACCTCGAGAGGCGATATGTTACTGTTACGTTGGCGGCCAGTAAAAACTTAGAGGTAGGTTTTAAACAATTGTTTGTTCTTTAAAATATTTTCTTGCAAACAGTCTAATATAAAGGAAAAGTTAAATAACTAACAACACTTATTTGCATTGTTATTTAGAGTGCGTAGATAAAACCGAGAACCCTTATAAAATTGTCCGTTCATTTATCTGCTAGTAACGTCTGTCTTCTATTTGTAAGCGATGTGATACATTTAAAAATTTGGCGAAAATATTTTTTGTAACGGCTCAAACTTAGAAAAAAGCGAAGTGTTTATTAAAAAAAATATTTTGGCATAAAATCTTAGCTCATTTAAAAAAAAATTGTTTATCTGGTGTTAGTTATCATTTGAAGTGATATTAATGCCTGATATATATTGTTTTTTACACATTAAGGCTGGACATCAAATGCGGAACGGATCTGTGCTGAGCTGAGCCGAATGAACATAAACGCAACCGGAAGCGGAGATGTCATTTTAAAAAAATGTGTTTGTATCACCTAAACATTTAGAGCACCTGTTATGGATTCTAGGAAACTAGTATGTATCAAAAACCTTAACATGGGTAACGACAAATAATAAGTTAGGATGCGTGGTCAGCGTGATAGGGGAAGCAGAGTTTAATTCAAAACCGAATCTAGACAGAGTCGAAGCTAAGCAGAACAGACACCGCTACACTCCGCTCAGTTTACATTAAAGAACAATAGATTAGGTTTTGAATACCTAGTACGCTCCGCGTTTGGTGGCCGTTTGACCGCAGTGTTTATTTAGATCTGCCTGACCTCTTCAAAAATTCAGGTGTTAATGTTGAACTTACTTAGGAAGACGAGTAATTTCGACATAAATTGTTTAGTCATAAAATGTAAATATTAAGAAACAACAAAATCTCCATTTGTTTGTATCTTTGTCAGCTATTATGTACATATAGAATTACTGAACTCAATACAAACTTCATTAAACGGTTCACATCGTCCGCCTGCTCCGTAAACATTCGTGGAAGTTATTCCTTTCCTTCGCGCATTTTAAAATATTGTCCTCACCCCTAAAATGCTTTGATCACCGCCACCCTCTCCGCTTTGTGTGCTCCATCAGACATCGTGATGGCGGAGGATTCTATTAAATGCAAATCAGCGGAAAGATGTAATCATAACTGAAAGAATTCAGTTTTCTTCTCTTCCTCGAAACGAATGATTTAATTTTCTGACAAGGCATTGCTGAAATTAGATTCAATGAAATGTTAGCCACTTTGCCTCCCCGAGTCTTTAGGTATTCGCGATTAAATTTGCGGCGAGAATAAAATCGAAAGCAATAACTTTTATGTTCTTACCTCTCGCGCTGCCAGTGTCTTTTGAATTTTAAATACAAATTAATTGTAACCGGACACAACCGCACGCAGTTGTATCGCTGACGTGATGAATCGATATTTTTTAACTTAAACTTTTTTGAAAATGTTAACTTCAGTCATGTTAGTTTTACTTTTCCAACGGAATTCGAAATACGCAATTATGTCGATTTCAGAGATGATTACGATAATGATCTCAGAATTTCAAAAAAAGTTTTGAATTTAGTCCACCCTCTTGAAACTGTTTCATGAGTTTTACTTGTTAAAGAAGTTAGACAAGCTCAGTTTCGTATCAGTTCGAGGGCACAGTGATCGGTATAGTTGAAACAGGTTAACCTACTGCGTCACTGTAGTGCGCACTTGAAGGTCGTGGGTAAGAGATGCAGTTACTGCCGTTTCTTTACCCTTACCGTTAACACCGATATCTTGCCTCATTAGTCCAACTCGTAAAAAGTATGGACGCTAAGGAAAAGAAAAATACAAATATATATATATATATATATATATATATATATATATATGTGTGTGTGTGTGTGTGTGTGCATGTATATACTGGATTCCAGCAAAAGCATTCCATTATTGATCATGTGCACATATTACAAGCAGTGTTGCAAAGGCTTTAGAAGAAAGGAAAATATGTTCAGCTTTATTTTTAGACTTATCGCCGGCTTTCATCAAGACAAAGTTTGGCGTGATGGTCTTAATTATAAATTAAAAGCTATACTTCCACAAAAATTCGGTCAATCTAAATATTCAGAGCTAAATAATATCAAAACTAGAGTGTCTCAAGATAGTGCCTTGGGACACTATTCTGTATTTCCTTTATACTCACTCAAGACAGATCTCGGCTATATTGGCTGTTGGGGGAAGATGTTGTTAGTGCCAAAAATAAATTACTAAAAGCGGCTGACCATGCCAATTTTTGAATAAAAAATGGCACATCAAGCTTTTTTTGTTGGCCGTTTTTTAAACTCGTCATTAAAAAAACTCAAGTCATCAATTAAATATCTACCGTAAATAGAAGGTTGAATTATGCAATATCAATAGACTAGGCCTACTATACCCTAAACAAACAGCTGTTCAGAGGGAACGATTTGGACGATTGACTATTTATTCTGTTCTGGATTAATATTTGGATTTAGAGCATTCACATAAATACGCGAGCTCTCTTATAAATTTCATTATAAATTTGATATTATTCAAATTTCATAATATCAGTAGCCATCCTCCCGTTTATGAATGAGATAGAAACAGCAACGAGGTGTTTGACAGTTGTGCGCATGGGCTGTATGAGGTAGTAGACACATTTTAATCCATTTTCACTGTGGCTCTGCAACATCCTCAGTGCCGCTTGATATTACCGATATCATTTAATAACATGAATACTTTTTTCTTTCTTTATACTTGTACAATATATAACCCTTAAGCTTAATGTCAATAGCCATCCCCCATGTATGAAAAAGATGTAAAAATTTTGGTGTGGAACTGTGCACTTCACAGTTCCAGTGGCAAGGTGTTTGACTGTTGTGCGCATGCGCACAAAAGAAACTGCATACGAGGTTGCAAGTGAGAGGGAGCACTGTTGATTCTGCAGTTCCGACCCAGTTCTGGTTGAAGGTAGTTTTTTTAAGTATAGAATTAGATTATTATCTTGTTTTTTTAGCTATTCTATTTGATTCACTTTTTTAAGTGATCAGTGTTGATACCAAACACACAGTCCTTTTAATGGAGAAAACTTCTTCACTTGTCTTCATAAGATCATGGAGAAAATTAATGATTGATATTCTCACACAAAATAAAACAAGAATGGATTTCATTTTTAAATGAATAAATTAAGAAACAACTGTAACGATTTATGCCGTCCGTTAAAGTGAGTAAAAAATGTATCATTTTGTTGATTTTATCAAATTCTGAATAAATTGTCTTTTACACGTGATTGTATCTTTTGCACAATTGTAAAGAAAGTTTGTAAATTTTTTGGAACAGCAGCCCCACTAATTTTAGCTATAAGCAGCCAGCCACTGGCGGAAGTTACTGTTTTTTCCAGTGTAAAAGTCGAAGCAGATGACTGTTTTCTTAGTATTAAATATTTACGATTGTTTTGAAACTTGTTTAAAGAAGAAAATTATTTAACACTGGGTATTTTTTTCAAACACTTACTAAGCAAATTTCTTTAACTCTGTTTTATAAATGTGTAAGTACTGTATTTCTTCTATGCGTGACACAGGACATTACCCATTCTGGCTTACACGCCCCATCGGATTAAATGCCCCAGTCAATGTATTTCATATTTCTACCAGTAGAGTGCGCTGGCGTACGTTTCTTTAGAAACAGTTGTGTACAAAGAAGTGACTGAGATAATTTACAACTAGTTTCTACCGATTATTACGATTTTAAAGGAAAATTAAAGGTAAGTGTGATACTTTTTAACGTTAGTGCTTTTAAGAACGTCTTTATAAATAATGGTCGTTCCATTTTTTTTTTTTTTTTTTTTCCGGCGAAAAACCGTTCAGGTTATCATCGCCGTCACGAAAAATGAGAGTATATATATAAAAAAAAAAATTAAACAAAATTTTACTTAAGAAAAAAAGCAACAAAAACAACAAAACAACAACAACAAACTATAACAGTAAAAATAAATTAAAAATTTAGATAACAGCTATAGATATATTACACTTAAGAACTAAATAACAATAAATAATGAATAAAATTTAATAACAATTCGTAAAACTATGCATAAACATAACAGAAATAAAGTTTTTAGATAAAATAAATAAATAATATAACACAAGAAATAACAACTATATATATTAAATTTTATTTAAAACATTCAAACGATGAAGGAAGTATAGAACCCGGTCAACGGCCGAGGCACTATCTCCCAACATCGTCTGCAAACAGTTGCTCAGACCACACATAACACGCACACTTTGAAAACCATCACAATCGAGCAGTATATGTTTAATTGTGATGGTTTCCCTACAGAATTCGCATTCAGGTGGGTCCCCGCCTCCCCATCAGAAATCCATGTGTTAACATGGAGTGACCAATGCGAAGACGGGTGATCACCACCTCTTCTCTGCGACTTGCACGTATTGACGACCCCCAAGGACGAACTGTACTTTTGATTACCCTCAATTTGTTACTGCTTGTAGCTGCCCATTCATTTTCCCACTGTAGATGAATTAAATGTTTTACGTGACAAAGGAAGTCAGACACGAATACACGTTGAGTGCATGGCGGAAGAAAAGTTGCTTCCTTTGCCGCATTATCCGCTACAGTGTTCCCAAATATTCCACAGTGGCCAGGAATCCAGATAAATGATACTCTTGCACCTCGTAGTTCAAGTCTATGGACAGAGCACAGAATATCTTGAACCAGAGGGTTTACCGAATACATATCCCGGATTGCCTGGAGGGCACTTTTTGAATCAGAACAAACTACGAAATGCAAACTATCGAATTTAATGGTATTCAGAGCCTTTAAGATGGCAAAGAGTTCGGCCGTAAAGACACTACAAATTGAGGGTAATCCATAATTATATGTTTCGTCCAGTGAGTAAAATGCACACCCAACATTGTTATTCATCTTAGAGCCATCTGTGAAAATAAATTTAGCAGATGGATATGAACTAGAAAGTCGAAAAAACTCACGTTGATACACAATGTTAGGTGTGTTGTCTTTCTGGTATGCACACAAGGAGAAATCAAAGGTCGGCATATTGATTTTCCACGGAGGACAAGACAAAAGGACCTTTCAAACATTGGGGTAGTTCAATACGTAAGTCATCAAAAATACGGGAAGTTCTAATACCAAGAGGAGCAGTAGCATTCGGTCGAGTTTCATACTGTCGCACCAATTGATTTTTGAAAACTGTATTAAAAGCAGGGTGCCATGGTTTAGATGATAAATTGCTTAAATAAGTTAACTGTAGTTTCTGTCTCCGTCGAGAGAGTGAAGGTTCCCCAGCATCGGCGAGAATACTCACGACGGGACTTGAACGGAAAGCACTAGAAACAAGGCGGATTGCCGAGTTATGGACGGGATCTAGTTTCTTTAAAATCGATGGTCTAGCAGATGAATAAACAATGCTGCCATAATCAATTCGCGAACGAATTACGGCACGGTAAAACATCAGCATACAGGTCCTATCAGCACCCCATCGAGACCCACTAAGAACCCTCAACATATCCAGGATTTTATTACATCCTTTTAAATCACGCACGTGAGGGCTCCACGAGAGCCTTTCGTCGAGTATTAGACCCAAGAATCGAACGGATGGAGAAGTCCGAAGCTGTATACCATCAAGATATAACGACGGAGCCTGGATCTGTCGACGGCGACTGAAAGCAATACACTGAGTTTTAGCAGCGGAGAATTTAAAGCCAGTAGTTCTCGTCCAGGTCTGCAACCTATTTATTACCAGCTGAAGGGTTCTTTCAGCTGTTGCCATGTTTCTGGTGCTTACGTAAATAGCAAAATCGTCTACAAAGAGAGAACATCTGACAGGGGACCGTACGTTAGACGTTATGCTATTGATTGCAATAGCAAACAGAGTAACACTAAGTACACTCCCTGTGGAACACCATTCTCTAAGTAGAAACGATCTGATAGCGTACTACCAAGACGCACCCTAAAATACCTATTACTGAGGAAGTTTTTGATAAAATGCAGAATCCTGCCCTGTATACCCCATGATTTTAATGTGTTCAAAATTCCCTTCTCCAAGCCATGTCGTATGCCTTCTCTAGGTCGAAAAAACAGCTACTAGTGTTTGACGCAAGAGGAACGCATTTTGTATCGCAGATTCCAAATATACTAATTGATCCACAGAACATCGTCCTTGCCTAAAGCCGCACTGGTCTTTGCAAAGTAAATTGTTGGTTTCCAAATACCAAACAAGGCGACGATTTACCATTTTTTCTACCAGCTTGCAAAGAACGCTAGTAAGAGAAATCGGACGATAGCTACTTGCATCAGTTTTATCTTTACCTGGCTTAAGAATAGGAATGACTATTGCTTCCAACCAACTGTCAGGGAAAGTATGTTCATCGAATATACGATTGTATATCTCGAGGAGGGCAAGCCTACCTGACGTTGGAAGGTTTTTGATCATGGAATATACGAGGTTATCAGGACCGGGAGCTGTGTCCTTCGTTGAAGACAGTGCAGATTCCAGCTCATGCAGAGTAAACAGCCTATTAAGAGGAGAGTCGTCAGAAGTACCGATGGTGAACGGCAATGGTTCCACTGCACTTTTGTATTTACGAAAAGCAGCGTTATACGCCGTAGAACAGGAATAACTAGAAAAGGATGATCCTAATAAATTTAAAATATCGGAACACTGAGAAACTAACTCTCCATTCGGCCGTTTAAGACCCATCAACTCCGTGGATGGAACACGGCCAGATATAGAGCGCAGTTTCTTCCAGACGACAGATGTTGGCGTTGTTCTGCATATTGTTCCGACATATTGCGACCAAGATTCCTTTCTACTTTGTCTAAAAATTCTTCGAGCTTTAGCTCGAATGATTTTGTAACGCTCAAGATTTTCATCTGTCGGGCTTTTGTTGAATATCCGTAGTGCTTTTCGGCGTAAACGCAAAGCCTCCTTACAGTCCTCGTTCCACCAAGGAACAGATGGACGATGTGGGTATGCGGATGTTTTAGGAATAACATCCTCGGCTACATTTAAAATCGTATTGGTGAATTTCTTAACCACTGCGTTAATGCAGTTCATTTCAATGTCTGGTGATGCAAATCGTTTTGCAAATACTTCCCAATTTGCCTTTTTAAGGATCCAACGCGGCAGGCGTCGTTGCACATGAGCGAAAGTACAAAATGAAATATTAATGGGATTATGATCACTGCCATACAGATCTGGTAACACCGACCATTCAAACTTTGTTGCCAAAACTGGACTACAAAATGACAAATCGACAACTGTCCATCCGCCAGTAGATGCTGATAAATGAGTCGGGGAACCGTCATTTAGAAGGCACAAATCTAAGTTTGACCGTATTCCTTCGATTCGTAATCCCCTTGAGTTACAGGATAAGGAACCCCATGAAGTATGGTGAGCGTTAAAATCACCTGTCAATAAAATCGGTTGTGGCAACTGAGATATTAAATCATATACTTCATGATGTTGGAAATTGTAACTAGGCGGCAAGTAAAGGCAACAGACGGTAACTTTGAATGGAACGGTAACCTGAACGGCAACAGCTTGTAAAGGAGTTATTATATTGACAGATATGGACTGGACAGAGTTGTGAACCAATATGGCTACACCACCTCTGGCTCTTTCCTCAGTGACGAAATCTGCTCTGAAAATAGAATAACCCCTAAAATTGAAGGTGTGGGATTCATGCAAGTGCGTCTCTTGGAGGCACATTATTAGAGGAGATGAATCTCGCACAAGAACTTTGAGATCTTCAATATGGCTTCTTATCCCATTAATATTCCACTGTATCACATTGTTCTTAATGGAAAATTCAGACATTGAAATATACGAAATTAATATAGCAGCGGATTCCGTTCGTTTTGGTCACATATTAATTCAGATTTATCGGAGTCTATCAACATCAAATCACTAGTGTGATTTATGTCGGACTTACTGTGATTGATGTCCGACTCTGTAGAAATAGTAGTTTTGGAAGGAGGCACCTTGGAAGCAACTCCTTCCTTTGATTTTTTTTCCTTCTTTGTTAGTATTTTTTCTTTTTTTGACACAACTACTGGTGGGTATGTGTTTGATTTTTAAGAAAATGGGCTAGTCCAGAAGGAACGTTTTTAGACGAAGACTTTAACACTTGCGACTTTGTTCTTACGCCTAGATTGGAAGAAGATGGATTTGCTTCCAGAATTACAGGCCTTGGATTCTTTGTCACAAGGGTTTTACTAGCGACTTTCGAAAGGTGAGTATCCTTTCCTTTTGAAGACACTTGAGAGGAAGACATTTCAGACGATTTAGACAGCGAATCGGAAATGGAACCCGCAGAAATCAGAGTTAGCAATTGAGCTACCTGTTCCGATAATGCTTTTACCGTTTTAGTTAGCTCTTCGCAATTAGCACACGATGATTTACTAGTAGAGGTGGCAGCAGCAAACGATTTACCTTCAATTATTGATTTTGAGCTTTTGAAAACCTTCCTTGCTTCTGAAAAAGATATCTTGTCCTTGGCCATGATAGAAAGAATGGCTTTCTCGTCCTTAAACTTGGGGCAGTCAAAGGAACGAGCGGGATGGTCTCCACCACAATTCGAACACTTTGGAACATTTTTGCATTGCTCACTATCATGACCATTACCACTACAATTACCGCATACCTGATCCTTCTGGCATGTGGAGCTCACGTGTCCAAAACCCTGGCATTTAAAACACCGTCTCGGGTTTGGAACGTATGGCCTTACCGAAAGGCGCTGGTACCCGGCATAGATGTGGTCTGGTACGGTAGGTTTACCAAAAGTCAAAATCAAAGAGGCAGTAGCAACTTTTTGCCCCTTCTCGTTACGAAAAATACGGCACACGTCTACAACTGATTGCTTTGCCAACTCTTGTTTAATCTCCTCTAGTTCAACATGGAGGAGATCTCTGCAAGTCACCACTCCCTTAGCCGAATTTAATGTTCTGTGGGGTTCCACAGAAACCTTGACGCTATCAAAAAATGATGTCATATTTAACAGCGATAGGCTCTGCTTATCGCTATTAGTCTGAACCAGTAAGGTCCCGTTCTGCAGCTTTTTAATTGAAGCTACGGGACCTGCTCTTCCAACAATTGCCTTATTAATCAAAAAAGGGCGATACTTTAAGTAAGTCCGCCCTTCCATCGAGTTCTTAAAAATTAAGTATCTAGGAGATGGTAACTGAAGTGTTTCAGTACTCATCTCCTTGCCTCCCACATTTTCATCCTTCTCCACTAAACCAACAGACCCGTTTGACAAAGTCGAACGAGGCCTCTTTAACGGAACTTTGGCGATTTTGTTTATGATTTCCATAGTTTGTTTTACCGAGCGATTCATGAACGAAGATTCATGAACAACTGGCACAGGGTGCACCCAGACGACCACCAGTAGCCCAGGATACTCGAACTAAAGCGAGAACCCCAAAAAAAAAAAAAAAAAAAAAAAAAAAAAAAAAAAAATTGGGGGACCTCCAGGAGCCTGAAAAACACATGTCTGTCAGCACTCCAGAATATTTTAGGAATGGGTTCCGGTACAACGTTACGGTTCCCCAAACCCAAGTACTACTGGCAGCCGCCCTCTATGAACTCACAGAATGCAACCACTTGTTTCGATAGACTCAGTTATGGGCTCCGACACCCATAACTCAACATTCATGTGCTTGCCAGACGCCTATAGGCTGCTCGGTCCCAGAACTTATCCCATCAGAGGTCCTCGGCAGTGCTAGGCACACATCAGGTTCCACCTACTTGGCCCCGCCAAAGGAAACCAAGCAGCATCGCCACTCCCAGACGTAACGGAACAAGTACAGCAAATCCCTAAATGTATGTGTGTGTGTAAGGTGTTTAAATCGTAAGTGTAGTGCTGTAAGTGTTAAGTGTGTGTTAGACTCGGGTGCCGCGAGTTTCGTCTAGGTCCTCTCACTAGATGCAGCTAGTCTGCACCCCCCTGCGGGTCTGTAAGTGTTTGTGTGAGAGAGTGCGTTTGTGGGTGTTGTGTGTTGTGTGTATGTGGAGTAAATGAGTGAGAGTAGAATGAGCTAGAGGTATGGTGGGGTCGCTAAGCCCATCAGCTGTTCACGTCAGCTGCCTCCGCCGGCATGGTCGTTCCAATATTCTGTTTATTTATCTGTTTAAACACTAAGAAAAAATCACAAGGAAAGCTTTTGTAGTTGACTGCGTTCATATTGGTTCGCTATTTGAACACTAGGTTGTGGGGCGTTTAACCTTGACAAAAAGGATATATGCCCTACCTGGTTACAGGTTATTTGTCCCACTGATGACTTCACATGGCAATATGCCCCACATTAAGCATTATTTTTTTGAATTGAAATAAATAAAAAAATCAATTTATTTAATTTTTTTTTGTAAGAAAGCTGTAAAGTAGCGATGTATTAAGGTATGGGACTGCGTTTGGAGGTTTTTTTTAAAAATATAAACAATGATTAGGCCTAAGTATAAGTATTTCAGTCCAAATGGAATGTTTAATCATAAAATTTTAAAGATTTACAAAGTTTTTGTAAAACTGAAGTTTTTTGAAACTGAAATATGTGCATTTGTTTAAGTATGCTGATTTTTTTTTTTTTACAGAATGCCAACTAAATACAAACGGAAACCTGTTCTAGGGGTTCATGGAGTGAGGAAACACTTAAGGAAGCTATCAAACGCATAGTGGCTGGAGAAATCGGCATCAATGAGGCAGCCCGATATTGCAGTATAACTTCAAGAACACTTCGATGAAGGAGGGATAAAGGTATTCTTGAAAAATATCCATTGAGTAGACCTAGAACTCTAAGCAAGGGAAAAAACGATTGGTAGCGCATATTCAGCGTCTAGAGAGCGCAGGATTCGCACCTGAAAGGACTGCCGTTCGACGTTTAGCTTATGAGTTTTCAGAAACACTAGGAATAGAACACTCACTTAATAAGAACTCCAAGATGGCTGGCTATGATTGGTTCAACGGTTTCATGGAAAGAAATCCCGAACTATCATTGCGTCAGGCTGAAGGCCTGTCACTTGGTAGAGCAGTAGGAATGACCAAGGAAGACGTTAATAATTATTTTGATAAATTATCGGAAATCTACGATGAGAACGACTTATATAGCAAACCGGGGCAGTTGTTTAACATGGACGAGACTGGATGCCATCCCAACAATGATCCAGGAGTAGTGGTAGCTACCAGGGGCTCAAAGATTGTTAACTCTCTAACATGCGCTGAAAGGGGAGAGGATATTTCAATAATTGCTTGCATTAATGCAGAGGGTGCATTAATGCTCTTCCTCCAGCTTTAATTTTTAAGGGTGTTAGAGAGAATTCAGCACTGTCAGTAGTACTTCCACCTGGCTCTCGAATGTACATGAACCCTAAATCTTCCTACATTTCGGCAGACATTTCTGTAGGTGAATGAAAGAACATTTTTTTCTCACGAAAACCGGCAGGGAAGGTTCTTCTAATACTTGATGGCCACGGAGCTCCTATTGAAACGTTAGAGTTTGCTATGGCAAATGATATTATATTAATGTGTCTTCCAAGTCACACAACGCATGCTCTACAGCCGCTTGACCGATCAGTATTTAAGCCTTTCAAAACATACTACAGGCATGAATCACAAAACTGGGTAAAACATCATCCTCAAACATCTCTTAAGAGAGTACACGTTGGTGCTTTGATTGGAAATGCATGGACTAAATCAGCAGTAGCCAGTACATGTTTAATAGTTTTAAAATTACAGGAATTTTCCCACTCAATCGACATGCTGTTCCAGAGAATTTCTTTCAAATCGTTCAAAGTTCAAACAATACAGAAAATCCAACAAACATTGATTCTACTTATGTACCCAGTGACAGACAAAGAGAAGGGATTTCAAATGAAACTGGTCATAACGTGTCACCTCTTCCAAAGAACCTGAATGCCTTTCTGACCATATTCCAACCAAGTATTTATTTAGAAATAGCCCTGTTCCGTTGTTGGATAAGAGAGAAAATGTCTCAAGGAGAAGGAATTTAGCGAGAGTCTTTGACTGTAATAGAAGAAAAGAAGAAAAAAATGGAAAACTGCAACAGAGATAGTGTCAGGAAAACAAAAATAAAGGAAACAAAATCTAATAAAAAACGACAAATCCTCGAACCTGCAAATGAAAGTCAGGTTGACGAGCCTGATCCTTTATCCAATAATGAAAACAATTGTTTAGAGTGTTTAGACTGCTTGGGATGGTTGCATGAAACGTGTACGATGTATAATCAAAGATGTAATGGTTGTGGAAAAATTTAAATACAAAAAAGTGTTAAAACAATAAGTAAATGATAAAATTATGTAAAATACTTTAATCTTCATTTTTTATTTAAAAAGTTAATTTTAATTTTCTTATTGTGTTACTCATAATAACTTATATTATTCTAGTTAATTAAAACCATTTTTTACTGATTATAGTAAGTTTTGTGATATTATTTCAAGTGGGGCATATAACCTGATGGAGTGGGGCACATTATCTGAATGTCAGTGTAATATGCCCCAAAGCTATAATTTTGTTTTTTGATAATATATAATTTAATTCCTATTTTTTTGTACTGATGTATTTTGCGCAGCATTTGCAATAGCATTAAGGAAGGTAGGGGATATTATATTATATTTTTTGTTAATATAACATTTTGTAATAAAGTTTTTCGTTAGGTGGGGCGTGATAACCTAACAAAATAAGCGGTACATATTTAACAATTGCTGTACTATGCAATGCACAGCATTTATGTAGCCCCTCGGGGCGAGAAAGTTAGTGTTGTGGACTTTGTAGTAAAACTTGAGCTGTATATCTAAGCTGGCACCATTGTCTTTGCAAACCCTAGAGGCATGAACTGTTACGTTCTTTATTTTATATCGTGTTTCTCTCATGTATATTCCCAGTAAATTTATAAATTAACTTTTGCAAATATAACAAGACATTAGCTAAACTGTTTTGGGAATAACTCGAATATTCTTTGATTTACAGGAAAAAAATTAAAGCATAATTATATTTGGTATTTAAAAAGAGAAACGTCCCTCGTCGTTTTATTTGCAAAATGACTGGTGTTCGAGATATTCAGAATTAAAATATTTAAACGTCCGCCATTTTGAAAATAAATTAATACAACCTGCACACTTTTAAATATTACATTTAAAAAAGGCTTACGTCAAATCTGAACTCAGTATCGTATCTTTTCCATAACTAAAATATTTTGCCTTCGCATTACCTGAAACCGAGTCGTTAACGTTAAATGTTTAGAAGAATTTTGTATTGATTTTAACGTAAAAAAACCCACTACAGACGTTTGGCGCAATGTTTCAGAAACACCCTGTTGATACTTGACCACTGAAATACAATATTGTAAAAATAATTGTAAATTACAATTAGAAATTTACCAATTAGTTTGCTAGTAAATGAAATTCATATTGGGTATTCTGCATTCTGGGAACACTCGTTACTTCTACGAAGGCAGTGCACCAATAACCCCCACTCGTACTTCTATAATCTTTTCGATGCACCAAAAGCATTTTGGTGAGCTTTTATCGCTACTCCCACTAGTGAGCAGAATAACCCCGTTATCATTGTAACACCGATTTTTTCAAAATTTGTATACATTATTGAATAAATAATAATATTAATCATATGATAATTCTGAAAGTTTGTGTTTGTTTGTTATTCAATCACGCGTTAAGTACTAGACCGATTACTTAATTTGGTGTGAACATGGTTTAGGTACCTGAGATGAACATAAATTAAAATAAACCTATTCCCGTTTAAAAAACGCCATTATACTACTTACCCAGTCCAAATTAATTATTTAGTATTTAGTTTTGTGATATGTGTCAACCGTACAACAGAGACGTTTTAATAATATTTGATACTTCTGAATATAATATTATAAATCTGAAAGTTTGCTTGTGTGTGTGTGTGTGTGTGTGTGTGTGTGTGTGTGTGTGTGTGTGTGTGTGTGTGTTTTTTATTCAATCACGCGTTAACTACTGGACCGACTGAGATGAAATTAACATGGTTTAGGTACCTTAGGTGACACAGAATATTCACGATTTAAAAATGTTAATCCTTGTTATTATTCATTACAAAATTATTGTTTGTAAGTTTACACTGGCTATGATTTTAACTGATTATTTTTCAAAAATCCCTATTATTCCAAACGACTTGCATTTCCATTCTAAAAGATTGCAATTT
Source organism: Callitettix versicolor (assembly GCA_022606455.1). Lineage (NCBI taxonomy): Eukaryota > Metazoa > Arthropoda > Insecta > Hemiptera > Cercopidae > Callitettix > Callitettix versicolor. The sequence continues at coordinate 43,632,660 of CM040186.1, read as the reverse complement.
CCCTTGAAGTTGGCATTTTAAATGACAATTAGTAAGTCGCAGGGTCAGACGTTACGAGTAGCAGGAATAAATATGGGAACTCCGTGCTTCTCCCTCGGTCAGTTATATATCCCCTGTTCAAAAGTGTTAAGAAGCAAAAATCTTTATGTCTTGGCGAAAATCATAAATCTATATAATATTGTAACTAATAATAATATTGTATATAGAAATATATTAAATCGAAATAAACCTATTATGATTTTGAAAATCGACTACAAATTTTATTACCTACATTTTAATAGCAGACGAAGCCGTGACGGGTAACAGCTAGTGTATAATAAAACGTTAACTAAATACCATATTGTTCTTAACATATCAAATGTTATTTATAAATATATAAATTATTTTTATAACTTTTTAACGCATTTATTTTAAACCAAAAACCTGAAATGAGCTCTCTTACCAACAGTTACAATTTTAATCGAAAACTGAACACATTAGTCGTACGTCTGTTACATTTACTACTCGGCTCATTAAGTTTGTTACATTTTAAAACTGTGTATTGTGTGTGTGTTAAAACGGAGTTTATTGTAAAACAACTGCATTGTTTAGAAGGTTTAAATAACCACTCAACCTGGGGAGGGAATTCTGTTTAAAAAATATTAAATTATAATCACATTAAGTAGCCCAGCCCGTCCTTCCTCTAGGATGTGCATTTAAATTGGAGCTCCGCTTGTAATTTAATAAGCAACAGAGTAATTGGGTCACCAGTATGGAATTACAGTTTCTAAGTAATTTCGTCATAACCGAGTTATACCTGATGATATATTTTTTTATACAGTTCTACTTAGTGAAATGCACACATGTTTTGCAGCAGCAAGACCGATCTGTTTTTCGAACGAAATAATATGCAGAACTACAAACAAGCTGAGGCAGAAAATACTGGTTTAATGAAAGATTTATCGGTGTAAAAATAATACCGAATAATTAAATATTTAATATTAGTATTTAATTTAATATTAATTTTAAATATTAAAAGACCAAATTAGGAACATTAATATAGTGTAGATATGAGTTTTCAATTATAAAATATATTCCGTTATATAAATTTATTTTGGTCATACTCATCACATTATAAGTCACTAATTTTATGATTTTGTTTACATAATTTTAAACTAATGAACTTGAAACTATTGTACTTAGAGGTACGAAAAGAGATAAAATGTATAAAATATGATTATTTAGTTATAGGACCAACCAATGTATGGACATTTGTGTCCCCTATAGGTCCTTTTATGTAATATTTTGTATAAAGGAATTTTTGGTATAAATAATACAGAACTACTTCAATAAGATTAGAGTTATACTTTAGTAAACGGAGTAAAATAACAAAGTTCTCATGTTCAATTGTTTGCATGAAGAAAACGACATAATTACACTCAAAGCCGGTTCCTCGAACATTTATTTAAGGCTCCAATAATAAATGCTAGATTAATATAGGGGTCAATTAAATTTTGCATTGTTTCTACAAAATGTTTAATCAAACATTTTCTAGTCACCAATTACCGTATTTTACAAACTATAAGACGCACCTTAATTTTAAAGCATTTTTTTAAATAACTTGTTTACCATTTTTATTATTAGATTGCAAAGCCAGATAAGACAAATCTTACTTTATATTTTTGCATTACGAAACTAACTACTAACAAAAATATTGTACAGTTAACGATAACACAAATCACTTTCAATTCAAGTTCATTGCACCGTAGACTGCAATGACGCATCATAGGCTAGACAAGAAATATTCGTAAATACGTGGTCAGTATAGCGGCAAATTATAACCTTTCTTATATTCATTTTAACTTTTTTTGTTTTATTTTTTTCTTCGCTCTTTATATTCTATCACACGTTATATGCGTGTTTGGGACCTCTTCAATTTTTAACTCTATGATTATTGCTGCGTCCGTGGACTAACTTTAACATAGTCAGTTGCAAATGGTCCAAAACCAAAGTTATTTAGTTTCTTTTACACGAGAAATACAAGATTCGTTGCAAAAAGTTCACGTTTTGAACCACTCGCAATGTGGACTTATTTCAGGCATTCCCAGTGTTCCGGGTTTGCGAATGCGGGGCGAAGGGAGCTTGTGAATCCCCGCAACTCGTGTTAGTCGCATCGATGCCGGTTAAATCCAATCGTGTTACCAGATAGACATAGGTTTCCAACGGATTCGAATATATGACCATCAGACAGTGGGCATTTTTACATTAATTTCAAGAATAAGTCGCGCCTGGACATTCGAGGCAATTTTTCGAAGAAATAAGCGCGTCTTATAGTCCGTAATTTTTTTTCCGGCGAAAAACCGTTAAGATTATCATCGCCGTTAACGCAAAATGAGAGTATAAAAAAAATTAACAAAATTTACTTATATAAGAAAATAAAACTACAACAAACTATAATAGTAAAAATAAATTAAACAAAAATTTAAATAAAATAAAATTTAAATAAACAATAACAAATAATTAACAACTAAATAACAATGAATAAAATTTAATAACAATTGGTAAAATTATATATAAACATAACAGAAATAAAGTTATTTAGATAAAATAAGTAAATCAAATAACACAAAAAATAAGAAAAATATAAATTAAATTTTATTTGAAACATTCAGACGATGAAGGAAGTCTAGAACTCCTTGGAACCACAATTACCACATATTTCGGGCCTTCTACATGCAGAACTCACGTGTCCAAAACCCTGACACTTAAAGCATCGTTTTGGGTTTGGCACGTAAGGACGAACAGAAAGCCCTTGATACCCAGCAAATATGTGTTCCAGGATAACAGGCTTTCCAAAAGTCAATATGAGGGACGCGGTTGGAACTTTTTTCCCGTTCTCGTTCCTCAGAATCCGCTGTACGTCTATTACCGACTCCAATGCTAATTCCGACTTTATCTCCTCCAGGTCTAAATGGAGGAGATCCCTGCAGGTTACCACTCCTTTAGCGGAATTCAATGATCTGTGTGGTTCCACGGTAACATTTATTTTATCAAAAAGGTGGTCATTTTTAAGAGCGACAAGCTCTGCTTGTCGCTACTTGTCTGCACTAACAGCGTACCGTTTTGAAGCTTCTTAATAGAAGCTACGGGACCTGCTCTTCCCACTATAGCTTTGTTAATGAGGAAGGGCGACACCTTAGACAGGTCCGAACCTTCCTCAGAATTTTTAAATATTAAAAATCTTGGCGATGGTAGCTGAAGAGGTACAGCACTCATCTCCATCTTCTCCAGATTTTCACAACTCCCATTACTATCAACAGACTTGTTCGACGTAGTCGAACGAGGCCTCTTTAACGAATTTTTGGCGTTTTGTTTTGATTTAGTTTCCATAATTTCGTTACCGAGCGATTTCACGAATGTTGATATCTCGAACAAATGGTACAGGGTGCACCCAAACGTCACCAGCAGCCTAGGATACTCGAACTAAAGCGAGAATCCCCAATAAATTGGGGGGGGGCCTCCAATATCCTGGAGCCGAAGTACTCCAGAATCTTAGGAATGGGTTCCGGTACAACGTTACGGTTCCTCAAACTCAGGTACCACTGGCAGCCGCCCTCCATGTACTCACAGAATGCAACCATTTGTTTCGATAGACCCAGCTATGTGCTCCGACACCCATAACTCAACATTCATGTGCTTGCCAAGCGCCTATAGGCTGCTCGGTTCCAGAACCTGTTCCATCAGAGGTCCTCGGCAGTGCTAGGTACACATCAGGTTCCACATATTTGGCCCCGCCAAAGGAAACCAAGCAGTATTGCCACTCCCAGACATAACGGAACAAAAACAGCAAATCCCTAAATGTACGTGTGTGTGTAAGGTGTTTAAATCGTAAGTGTGGTGCTGTAAGTGTAAGTGTGTGTTAGACTCGGGTGCTGCGAGGTTCGTCTAGGTCCTCTCAATAAGTGCAGCTAGTCTGCACCCTCCTGCGGGTGTGTATGTATTTGTGTGTGTGTGTGTGTTGTGTGTATGTGGAGTAAATGAGTGAGAGTAGAATGAGCTAGAGGTATGGTGGGGTCGCTAAGCCCATCAGCTGCTCACGTCAGCTGCCTCCGCCGGCTATAGTCCGTAAAATACGGTCATCTCTCATTAACTTAAAAGAAAGATTAATTTAAGGGGAAAATGGCTCTTTGCAAACTTATGAACAAGGTATATTATAATTTTTGTTATGTTGACTGTTTACTTTTTTGTTTCCATGGTTACATTGTTACTGTTTGTGTTGTGTTATAAGTTTTTTGAGTATTTAAGGGTATTGATTTTGTAGGAAAAGCGGCACACTGCTAGCAGTAATTTTGGGGCAAATACTTTGAAATTATACTTAAAATGTAAACAACACCTCCTTTACTAAACTTAAATCTAACCTTGATTTCTATATACGAAAAATAACTATGTTTTATTCCAAAATTTGGAAAAAATCTGTTGAACAGATTTTGAGTAATTAAGCTGATTTTCCAATAGCTCCTGTGACCCGGAATGTTCAGCTATAACGACACAAAAGGTATGTTTGTGTACTTGTGACCTGCTATTTAAGGAAAATCTAACAAAAATTGTAAAATCGAACATTTTTCACTAAAATTTACATTTTAAATGAGGACAAAATTAATATTAGCAAATACCTGTGCACATGTTTATATATTAAAATAGCTCAACAAATATATAGTTTAACACTGTATACATTTTGACAAACCTTGTATTGTATATTTTCTTTGCAGTTTCGTTATATGTTTAGATAGTTCTGATGAAGAGCTTTCCTCAGTCTTCCTAGCGTTTTTCTACGTCAATAAGAAAATGAGAAAAATTATAATTCAGACTTTGGATTTGATTAAGTCAATTTTGAAAACATTTTCAAATTTTGAGAGACTGGAAGGCCGTAAGAAGATGGTTGAAAGTTTACTTTAAAGGTCTTCTTCTCGAATTCGTAGAAAAACTGTACAGTTTTCTTCTTACGTCCTTAGGAAGGGTTGTGACAGTTTCCATTAGAAATGAATGATCATTTCTTGTACTAAATAGAAGCTGTTTTTTAACGTATTTCTTTATTTAATGAATTTATAGTTGGCAAACGTTTTTTATTTCGCATGTTTTTCTTTTTTTTCAGTGTTCAAGAAATTTTAAGCGAACCTGTAGTTACAGTATTAAAGGTTTGTAAACAAAATCATTAACACAAAAATAATTTCTACTATAACATTAACAAATATATAAATGAAAGGAATTATTGTAATAAAGGCTACTAATAAAAACACATTTTAAACAAATTATATCTAAAATAATGATTTGCAGTTCTTGATCAGCGTTAATTTCAAGGCCTCATGATGGTAGTTACATAGCTCATTTTCCAATAAAAAATTCACTAACAAAATTTCGTCTTTTTAGTCCTCAAACTAATTAAGCTTCCTTAAACAGTAACTTCCACTTAATGCAATGCGTTAACATGAAAATACAGTGACAATATATTTACACGCACTGCAGTCGCTGATATAATCATAATACTCCATTATACAGAATAGTTATTACTATTGTAGTGTTTTGTCGTGAAACTTAGGATCCAAAATTCCTTGGGGAGGGAAAGTTGGAGTTGTGGACTTTGTTGTTAGACTCCAGCCTGTAAATCCTAACTTCACTACATTGTCTTTGCTATTCCCAAGAGCTATTGGTTTATGTATTGTTTATACGTACATAACGTGTACAGTATATTTAAGTCTTTTTGCTCTACCCCTTTGATTCGGATTTTCAGATTGCTTTATAAATATTTATATAATTTAAAACATAGAAACTGAAATGTTGACCACAGCATTGTTACAAATTATTTTAAAATTAAATAATTATTAAATGAACCTGGTTGTGGTTAAAGAGGGTGTTTCTTGTGTTCTCTAGAGTTTAATATTTGTTACAAACTTATTGATTTTAATTGTTTGTTAGTAACATTCTTGACTGCCATGTAACTCCTGTGCAATTACGATTATTTTACTTTTATTTTGTTTTGCGTTCAATATTTTTTTTTTTTTTTGAACAGATATACACAGAGGAGAAACTAAACATAAACACTAACAAATTAGACAACATTGTTAAAACATATAAACTTAACAAATATAACAAATTAATAAGAATTAATATGACAAAAAAACAAAAAATATAATATATATATATATATTATATATATACAGCTTTTGGCGAAAAGTAAATGAAGGCTATCATCGCCGTCCAGCTAAATATCCTACATTAGTGGGGGGGGGAACTAAATCTAAACATTATTAATACTATACTAAAACTATAACACTATAGAAACTAAAACTTGATAACATTATATATATATTTACACTGTTACGATGTTCAACAATACCATAGCTAAAGTAATTCAAATACATTCATACGACGTAGAAAATTAAGAACTCGGTCAATGACCGTTGAATCATATTTTAAAATTGCTTCCATAGAGGAATCCAATTCACACATTTGACGCATGCTTTTGAAACAATCACAATCCAGAAAAAAAAATTGATTGTGATAATATCACCACAGAACAGACATGTAGGTGGGTCCCGCGCGCCATAAGAAATCTATGCGTCAACATTGAATGTCCATTGCGGAGACGGATAACATTTTTTTTTGCGGCGAAAAACCGTTCAGGTTATCATCGCCGTCACACAAAATGAAAGTATAAAAAAAATTATACAAAATTTTTCTTAAGTAAGAAGAAAACAACAACAACAACAAACTATAACAGTAAAAATAAATTAAAAATTTAAATAACAGATATAGCTATATTACACGTAAGAACTAAATAACAATAAATAATGAATAAAATTTAATAACAATTCATAAAAGTATATATAAACATAACAGAAATAAAGTTATTAGATAAAATAAATAAATAAAATAACACAAGAAATAATAAAATATATATATTAAATTTTATTTAAAACATTCAGACGACGAAGGAAGTATAGAACCCGGTCAACGGCCGAGGAACTATCTCCCAACATCGTCTGCAAACAGTTGCTCAGACCACACATAACACGCACATTTTGGAAACCATCACAATCGAGCAATATATGTTTCATTGTGATGATATCCCTACAGAACTCGCATTCAGGTGGGTCCCCGCGTTCCATCAGAAATCCATGCGTTAACATTGAGTGACCAATGCGAAGCTGGGTGATCACCACCCCTTCTCTACGGCTTGCACGTAATGAATACATATCCCGGATTGCCTGGAGGGACCTTTCTGAATCGGAACAAACTACGTAATGCAAACTATCAAATTCAATAGTGTTCAGAGCCTTTAACATGGCAAAGAGTTCGGCCGTTAACACACTACAAATTGAGGGTAATCCATACCTATACGTTTCGTCCAGTGAATAAAACGCACACCCAACATTATTATTCATCTTAGACCCATCTGTGAAAATAAATTAAGCAGATGGATATGAACTAGTCAGTCGAAAAAACTCACGTTGATACACAATGTTAGGAGTGTTGTTTTTCAGGTATGCACACAAGGAGAAATCAAAGGTAGGCATATTGATTTTCCATGGAGGGACAAGACAAAAAGACCTTTCAAACATTGGGGGTAGTTCAATACGTAAGTCTTCAAAACACCGGGATGTCCTAACGCCAACAGGCGCAGTAGCAAGCGGTCGGGATTCATATTGTTGGAGCAACTGATTGTGGAAAATTGTATTATAAGCAGGGTGCCACGGTTTACATGATAAATTACATACGTAACTCATTTGTAACTGTTGTCTCCGACGAGAGAGTGATGACTCGCCAGCAACGGCGAGAACACTCACGACGGGACTTGAACGGAAAGCACCAGTAACAAGACGGATTGCAGAGTTATGAACGGGATCTAGTTTCTATAAAATCAATGGTCTAGCAGATGAATATACAATGCAGCCATAATCAATTCGCGAACGAATCACCGCACGGTAAAACATCATCATACAAGTTCTATCAGCGCCCCATCGAGAACCACTAAGCACCCTCAACATATCGAGAATTTTGTTACATCGTAACTTTAAATCACGCAAATGAGGGTTCCATGATAGTCTTTGGTCGAATATTAACCCCAAAAATCGAACAGATGGAATGGTCCTAATTTCTGTACCATCCGGAAATATTGAAGGAGTTCGGATCTGTCGACGGCGACTGAAGGCAATACATTGAGTTTTAGCGGCAGAAAATTTAAACCCAGTTGAATTCGTCCATGACTGCAATCTATTTACTGTAAGCTGAAGTGTTCTTTCAGCTGTGGCCAAACTTCTAGCACCAACATAAATTGCAAAGTCATCCACAAATAGAGAACAGCGAACAGGAGACCGCACATTAGTAGTTATACTATTGATAGCAACGGCAAACAAGGTCACACTAAGTACACTTCCCTGCGGGACGCCATTCTCTAACCGAAAACGATCTGACAATGTAGATCCAAGGCGTACTCTGAAATATCTGTTTGAGAGAAAATTTTTAATAAAACCTAGTATATTACCTTTAGTAATCCTCTTCTCCAAGCCATATCATATGCCTTCTCTAGGTCAAAGAATATTGCAACAAGTGTTTGACGTAACAGAAAGGCATTTTGGATTGCAGATTCTAATAAAACAAACTGATCGATGGAAATTCGCCCTTGCCTAAAACCACACTGGTCCTTAGAGAGTAAATTATTATTTTCTAGATACCAAACAAGACGGCGATTTACCATTTTCTCCACTAGCTTGCATAGCACACTTGTAAGAGAAATAGGGCGGTAGCTGTTTGGATCAGTTTTATCTTTGCCTGGCTTAAGAATAGGAATCACTGTTGCTTCCAACCAAACATCAGGGAAAGAGTGTTCCTCAAACATACGATTGTATATCTTCAGGAGGGAAATCCTCCCCGATGTTGGAAGATTTTTAATCATGGAATATACAAGATTATCAGGGCCTGGTGCTGAATCTGAAGAGGATGACAGTGCAGATTCCAGCTCTTCTATTGAGAAGGGCGCGTTCAAAGGAGAAACAGATGTACCAACGACGAATGTCATTCCTTCTTGAGTATTTTTGAAAAGACAAAAACCATTGCTATAGGAAGTAGACGAAGAATAATCTGCAAAATATAAACCCAATGTATTAATAATATCTCGAAGATCAAACCTTATTATTCCGTTCCGTTGTTTAATGACCATCAAGGGAGTTGATGGAGATGAACCAGAAACGGAACGGAGTTTCTTCCAAACAGTTGAAACTGGTGTTGTTCTTGATATTGTGTTAATATACTGGGTCCAAGAATTTTTTCTACTTTGTCTAAATATTCTACGAGCTCTAGCTCGGAGAATTTTATACCTCTCAAGATTTTCACTCGTTGGTCGTCTGTTGAAACCTTCTTAGAGCTCGTCTACGTAAAAGCAAGGCATTCTTACAGTCCTCAGTCCACCAAGGAACGGGGGGACGAGATTGATGAGTCGAGGTTTGAGGAATAGTTTTATGTGCTACGTCTAAAATATTTTCAGTTAAAGTTTGTACTATTTCATTAATAGAGTTAATATCTTCAATGTCAGGTGATACAAATTGTTCTGTGAAATCCACCCATTGTGCCTTTTGTAGAGTCCACCGCGGAGGGCGTTGATTCGGACGGTGGAATGTACAAAGTGAAACATTAATCGGAGTATGATCGCTGCCGTAAAGATCAGACATCGCCGACCATTCGAACTTCGTTGCCAAAATTGGACTGCAAAAGGTCAAATCAACGACTGTCCAACCACCTGTAGAAGACGATAAGTGTGTTGGGGAACCATTATTTAAAAGACATAGATCTAATGTAGTCCTTATATTGTCAATTCGGTTTCCTCGTGAGTTACATGTAGTAGAGCCCCACGATGTGTGGTGAGCATTAAAATCACCCATCAATAGAAAGGGGACAGGTAATTGAATTAATAAGTTAACTAAGTCGTTGTTTTGGAAAGCATAGCTAGGCGGTAAATAAATGCAACATATGGTAAGTTTAAATGGTACGGTAGTCTGAACTGCGACAGATTGTAGAGGAGTTATTATGTCCACAGGAACGGCATCAATAGAGTCACGAGCGAGTATGGCTACCCCACCCTTCGCTCGTTCTTCCGTTATGAAGTCGGCCCTGACAACAGAATACCCTCTTAAATTGAAAGTGTGCGATTGGTGAAAGTGCGTCTCTAGAAGGCAAATGAATAATGGAGACGTAACTCGTACAAGAAGTTTTAAATCTTCAATATGACTTTTGGCTCCGTTAATGTTCCACTGTATCACGTTGTTATAAATGGAAGGCGTTGACATTGAAAATTAAGAAATATAATGACTAGTATATGGTAGGATTTAATTTAGCTTCGTCAGTTGTACATACATCCGGTTTATCCATATCCACGGACATCGAATCACTACTGTGACTGATGTCCGAGTCAGATGATTTTTTTAATTTAATTTGTGGAGGTTTACCAGTGGGACCTCCTTTAAGACTTTTTTCTATTTTTTTAACAGGTTTGTTTCCTGCAATGTTAGATTTTTTGTTTTTTAAACTAACTGACGGAGGAGCAGTATTCGATTTCTTCTTCAGAAAGTATTCCAGGCCAGGAGAGATCTTCTTGTCAATAGGTTTAAGTACCTGTGACTATGAAAGAAGAGGTTTTTTTGAGACAGTCGTTTTTGTAGTCTGGCTTACATCGGTTGTGTCAGGAGTAAAAGGTGTCTTAACATTAGACGATGTTAATTTTTTTGAAGCGGATGATAGTGAAGTCGGAGTAGGTGTGGTACATGATGGAACAGAAACTTGTTCAGATGCAGAAGCAGGAGTAAAACCTTTAGAAAGTAGGGCCATCAGTTGTGCTACCTGTTCCGTCAGAACCTGGACGGTCTTGGTGAGCTCACTACAACTGGTGCAGGATGGCTTCTTGCTGGTAGAGACAACCATGGCAAAAGATTTGCCTTCAACCGGAGACTTTGAAAGCTTGTACAACTTTCTGGCTTCAGAAAAAGAAATTTTATCCGTAGTCATGATAGTTAATATTGCTTTTTCTTCTTTATATTTTGGACAGTTCAAAGATCGAGCAGGATGATCACCCTCGCAATTTGGGCACTTTGGATCATCCTTACAGTCCTTACTATCATGACCTTGGACACCACAATTTCCACATACTACAGCTTTCTGACAACCTGCACTCATATGTCCAAAACCCTGACATTTGAAACAACGACGAGGGCTCGGGACATACGGACGTACAGCAAGCCGCTGGTAGCCTGCATAGATGAAATCGGGAATATTTGGTTTCCCAAATGTGAGAATAAGGGAGGCAGTTGGTGTTTTTACTCCTTTGTCCATTCGCATTATCCGAGTTACATCTGTGACGTACTCGGATGCAAGCTCACATTTTATTTCGTCTAAATCGACGTGGAGCAAGCCCGACATGTTACCACACCTTTTGCTGAATTTAAGGTTCAGTGGGGCTCCACCGACACCTTAACTTTATCAAAAAACGAATCCATTTTCAGCAGCGACAACCTTTGTTTGTCGCTGTTGCTTTGCACTAGTAAGGTCCCGTTTTGCAGCTTCTTAATTGAAGCTACGGGACCTGCTCTTCCAACAATCGCTTTATTTATAAGGAAAGGGGACACTTTTGATAAGTCGGCCCCTTCCACCGAGTTTTTAAAAATTAAAAATTTTGGAGACGGCAGTTGTAGAGTTACAGCTTGCGTCTCCTCATTTCCCGGGTTTATCACACCTCCACTATTATCAACAGACCCGTCCGAAGCCGAACGAGGCCTCTTTAACACTCCTTTGGCGTTTTTGGTTGAATTATCCATACTTTAGTTTTTTCCGATCGATTCATGAATGAAGACTTTCGAACAACTGGCACAGGGTGCACCCAAACGACCACCAGCAGCCCAGGATACTCGAACTAAAGCGAGAACCCCCAATAAAAAAAAAAAAAAAAAAAAAAAAAAAAAATGGGGGGACCTCCAGATATCCTGGAGCCGAAATACATGGTCTGTCAGCACTCCAGAATATTTTAGGAATGGGTTCCGGTACATCGTTACGGTTCCCCAAACCCAAGTAACACTGGCAGCCGCTCTCTATGTACTCACAGAATGCAACCATTTTTTTCGATAGACCCAGCTATGGGCTCCGACACCCATAACTCAACATTCATGCGCTTGCCAAGCGCCTATAGGCTGCTCGGTTCCAGAACCTGTCCCATCAGAGGTCCTCGGCAGTGCTAGGCATACATCAGGTTCCACATACTTGGCCCCGCCAAAGGAAACCAAGCAGAATCGCCACTCCCAGACGTAACGGAACAAGCACAGCAAATCCCTAAATGTACGTGTGAGTGTGAAGTGTTTACATCGTAAGTGTAGTGCTGTAAGTGTAAGTGTCTGCTAGACTCGGGTGCCGCGAGGTTCGTCTAGGTCCTCTCACTAGGTGCAGCTAGCCTGCACCCCCCTGCGGGTAGAATGAGCTAGAGGTATGGTGGGGTGGCTAAGCCCATCAGCTGCTCACGTCAGCTGCCTCCGCCGGCAACTCCCACTACAATCATCAGACCTGTTCGATGTACCCGAACGAGGCCTCTTTAACGAACTTTTGGCTTTTTGTATTTGTTTATCCATAATTTCGTTACCGAGCGATTCCACGAATGTTGATATCTCGAACAAATGGTACAGTGTGCACCCAAACGTCACCAGTAGCCCAGCATACTCGAACTAAAGCGAGAATCGCCAATAAATTGGGGGGGACCTCCAATATTCTGGAGCCGAAGTACATGTCTTCAGCACTCCAGAATCTTAGGAATAGGTTCCGGTACAACGTTACGGTTTCCCAAACCCAAGTACCACTGGCAGCCGCCCTCTATGTACTCACAGAATGCAACCATTTATTTCGATAGACCCAATCATAGGCTCCGACACCCATAATTCAACACCCATGTGCTTGCCAGGCGCCTATAGGCTGCTCGGTCCCAGCACTTGTCCCATCAGCGGTCCTCGGCTGTGTTAGGCACACATCAGGTTCCACATACTTGGCCCCGCCAAAGGAAACCAAGCAGTATTGCCACTCCCAGACATAACGAAACAAGAATAGCAAATCCCTAAATGTGCATGTGTGTGTGTGTAAGGTGTTTAAATCGTAAGTGTAAGTGTGTGTTAGACTCGGGTGCCGCGAGGTTCGTCTAGGTCCTCTCACTAGGTGCAGCTAGTCGTCACCCCCTGTGGGTGTGTATGTGTTTGTGTGTGAGAGAGAGGGTGTGTGTGTATGTGTGTGTTGTGTGTATGTGGAGTAAATGAGTGAGAGTAGAATGAGTTAGAGGTATGGTGGGGTCGCTAAGCCCATCAGCTGCTAACTTCAGCTGCCTCCTTCGGCTATCTTCCAAAAAGGTTATCTTTATAGATATGAAATGATAATTGTTTTAAAGTATTTCCCTGCACAACAAACACTTGTTCAAGCCAAAAACTGTGTGCCAATTTTGAATCGAATTTGAAAAATAAATTAAATTTAATAGCTATGCAATTTGAAAAACCCTCAATATGTTGTGAGAGGTTAAAATCGTTTCACATTTCGTGGTCATTGTTCTAGATCGAAGAATAATCGCTTTTTCAACAGCTATTTTCAGAATAACCATGTAGTTTGTTTTTCAATAGAATAGTCACTGATAACATATTAGAATAATGCTATTAGGATGTAAAATGAGAGAGACAGATTGATGTTTTGAGACAAGAGACAGAGAGAAGCACGTACTGTATGACGTGATCTCTCCTGGGAATCAACAAACGACAAGACGATCCTATCTGTTGTTTCAGATCGTGCTACTAACCCAGAACTCAAAGCTGAATCTGTATTTATAATTTTGCTGGATATCTGGTGACTGGGCTATGGTTGGGAACACTAAAGAGGGTATTACGGCTATGGAACGAGTTATTTTATCGGATTTTCTACAATTCTATTCCATTGGGAAAAATTGAAGACAACAAACTAAGGGCAATTAAAAATACTGTCCGTCCTTGGAGGTCGTCAATATGCAAGTCGTAGGGAAGATGTAGTGGTTATCTGTCTTTGCATTGATCACTCTTTGTTTACGCTTTGATAGGACTCGGGGAACCACTCCAATGCGAGTTCTGTAGGGAAATCATCACAGTAAAACACCATTTCCTTGACTGTGATGGTTTCAGAAATTTGCATCATAAGTGTGTTTTGGGCAATTGTTTTTAGGCGATATTGGGAGATAGTACCTCAGCTATTGCTAGGTTACTGTTATTATTGTATCTTCTGGATATGATTAATAAAATTTGATTAATAAAGCCCCGTTATTGTTTATAGTGGTGTTTTATATTCTAGTCAGGATATTCATAGTTTTTAAGTAGTTTTAAGTACAGGCATGATTCTATTTTCTCTTGCTATTTGTAAGGACTCCTTACAGCTTTACAACAAATTGTTATTTTTTCTTTATTAATTAGTTTTGTTACCTTTGTTAATTAGTTTTAGGTAAGTCATGTTTCTTATATATTTATTCTTGTTATTATTGTAGGACCAATTTACCGTCTTACATCAAATTGTTATTTTTTCTTTATTAATTAGTTTTGTTACTTTTGTTATTAGTTTTAGGTAAGTCTCATGTTTCTTATATATTTATTCTTGTTAATATTGTAGGACCAATTTACAGCCTTACAACAAATTGTTATTTTTTTCTTTATTAAATAGTTTTGTTACCTTTGTTAACTACTTTTGGGTAAGTATCATGTTTCTTATATATTTATTCTTGTTATTATTGTAGGACCAATTTACAGCTTTACAACAAATTGTTATTTTTTCTTTATTAACTAGTTTTGTTACCTTTGTTAATTAGTTTTAGGTAAGTCTCATGTTTCTTATATATTTATTCTTGTTATTATTGTATGACCAATTTACAGCCTTAAAATAAATTGTGAATAGTTTGTTAAACTTTCAATATGGAGAAGATGAAGGACGAAATAACAGAAGTGAAAAGGCAAATGAGAGAGAAACAGATGACAAGAATGGAAGACGATGTATATTTGGAAATAATAACCATACAAAGGGAATGGAGAAAATACGGAAGGAGATAACGAGAGGGAAAGAAGATGCGGAAAGAATGAAGTAGCGTAAATAGGGACTACTGTAAGAGTGGCACCTGAAAAGAAAGTTTGGCTATTTATTCCGTTCCTGAAGAGGGAAAAGAGGTCAAAAAACAATATGCAAGATAAAGAGGAAGTTTTCAAGACGGCTTGTGCTTAAGGTTAAAAGAGTCGGGTATATCAAGAATGGAGGAATCATAGTCGAGATATATAGTGAGAAATTTCGACAGGGAATGTTGCAAGTAGAGTTAAGGTAAAAAGGCTTAAAAGCGGAAATTCCTAAGAAAGATGGCCTTAAGTTATTTTGTAGTTAGAAAAATAACTAACTTAAGTTATGGCCTTAAGTTGGTGTTTGTATGAGCAAAACGTTGATACTATATGTTCAAGAGATGTGTTTAGTAAGGAATGTACATTAATCTTTAAAACGGGGGATAGAAGTCGGGAGAAAAGTAACTGGATCACGGAAAATCGCTAAGATAATAATTTATAGCGAAGAATGGGATGTACATAGAATACAATTGCTGCAATGTAAGAGATTACATTAATATAACTAGATATTACAGATGCCCGGGGTATGGTCACATAGGAAAGAGAAGTCGACGAAGCCGATAATAATCATTGCGCCGAAGAAGGTCACAAATAGAAGGGCTGTAAAAGGAGAGACTCTGAACCTAGACGTGGAAATTGTAAGGAAGCCAAACGATATGATCAACACTCGATGACAAGTAGGAAGTGTGGGATGAAGACAAATTCAATGAAGGAAGAGGTAAGGAGGACATATTATTGTGGTAATGAAAAGATACTGGAGAAGAGAAAGGAGTTCAATGTTAGATATGATTAGGGTATTTCATAGGCTAGAGTGGTGACGTCAGAGATTAGGGACATTATTACCAAAGATTGATGTAGGAGCCTAACACATATGGGGGTATAGTTAACGGTTTTTGTATGAATGTGAATATTGTTTACTATAAGGGATGTGAGTAGTCGTGGGCAGCCGTAGTGGCTATATATGGGGGGGGAGGTAATGAATGTCGGTAGTTTAAATGTGTAGTAGTGTGTGTCCCAGTCCACGGGCTAACTGCCGAGTTATAGTACGGATATCTCAAAACCTTTCTTAATACGGATATCTTCCATAGTTCTCCGCCAACGAGAGAAATATTACCCCGATATTAGAACAACACACGTTTCTATGCATGGACAGTGATAATCTATCCCGTTTCATAATTGGATATTTTTCAGTTCGGTTCGTCAAGGTAATACGACGAAGGTGACGTAATATTAAGTCACGTGACCTAACAACGAGTCCGGTAATAATTGATAGCCAAGGTAAAGAATGTTAAATGGGAGATTTTTTAAACAGATACATGTATGTGTTCAAATAATTTAAGTAAAATACACATAACTGAAATAAAAGTTACTCTATCGTCTAAATTTAAAAATACGAAAAAATATTTGGATAGACAATTTTATTTATAATTTAATAATTATAATTAACAGATTAAAATTAAAGAATATCCAAAATAGTACCCGAAAAAATAGCGAAAGGATACCGTAAGACAATTTTGTTTTTTTTGATTTGAAGAGGATAAAAAGGCAGACGCTTGGAGGTCGCCGAAGATGATGGTTCAGACTGATAGCTCTCCGACGCCTAAAGTTAATTTCAAGTGGAAATATTAACTAAATGTGAAAAGTTAACTTCAAAATCATTACTAGTAAGAGAGGAGTTATCAGTTAGTTGACAAGCCAACATTATATATATATATATATATATATATATATATATATATATATATATATATAATAAAAAACTGTGTGTCGCTTCATTTGTTACAAATATTGTGCGCTTATAAACAATCAAAATCTAAATAACTATTTTTTTTTTTTTTTTTTTTTTTGAATACAGCTTTTGGCGAAAAGCACATGAAGGCTATGATCACCGTCCAGCAAAATGTCCTACATTGGTGGATGGGTGTAAACTAAAACTAAACATTATTAATACTATACTAAACTAATACTAAAACTAAAACTATAACACTACAAACTTACACTAGATAACATTAAAATATATATATATATATATATATATATATATATATATATATATATATATATGTACATATTTACATTGTTATACTGTACAACAATACCATAGTTAGAGTAATTCAAATACATTTATACGACGTAAAAAATTTAGAACTCGGTCAATGACCGTTGAATAATCTTTTAAAATTGCTTATTTTTTTTCCCGGCGAAAAACCGTTCAGGTTATCATCGCCGTCACGAAAAATGAAAATATTAAAAAAAAATTGTACAAAATTTTACTTAAGAAAAAAATAACAACAACAACAAACAATAATAGTAAAAATAAATTAAAAATTTAGATAATAGATAAAGATATATTACACTTAAGAACTAAATAACAAGAAATAATGAATAAAATTTAATAACAACTCGTAAAAGTATGCATAAACATAACAGAAATAAAGTTTTTAGATAAAATAAATAAATAATATAACACAAGAAATAACAACTATATAAATTAAATTTTATTTAAAACATTCAGACGATGAAGGAAGTCTAGAACCCGGTCAACGGCCGAGGCACTATCTCCCAACATCGTCTGCAAACGGTTGCTCAGACCACACATAACACGCACATTTTGAAAACCATCACAATCGAGCAGTATATGTTTAATTGTGATGGCTTCCCTACAGAATTCACATTCCGGTGGGTCCCCGCGTCCCATCAGAAATCCATGCGTTAACATGGAATGACCAATGCGAAGGCGGGTGATCACCACCTCTTCTCTGCGACTTGCATGTATTGACGACCCCCAAGGACGAACTGTACTTTTAATTACCCTCAATTTATTACTGCTTGTAGCTGCCCATTCATTTTCCCACTGTAGATGAATTAAATGTTTTACGTGACAAAGGAAGTCAGACACGATTACACGTTGAGTGCATGGCGGAAAAAAAGTTGCTTCCTTTGCCGCATTATCCGCTACAGTGTTTCCAAATATTCCACAGTGGCCAGGAATCCATATAAATTATACTCTTGCACCTCGTAGTTCAAGTCTGTGGACAGAACACAGAGCATCTTGAACCAGAAGGTTTACCGAATACAGATCCTGGATTGCCTGGAGTGCACTTTTTGAATCGGAACAAACAAGGTAATGCAAACTATCGAATTCAATAGTGTTTAGAGCCTTTAAAATGGCAAAGAGTTCGGCCGTAAAGAAACTACAAGTTGAGGGTAATCCATACTTATACGTTTCGTCCAGTGAGTAAAATGCACACCCAACATTGTTATTCATCTTAGAGCCATCTGTGAAAATAAATTTAGCAGATGGATATGAACTAGTCAGTCGAAAAAACTCACTTTGATACACAATGTTAGGAGTGTTGTCTTTCTGGTATGCACACAAGGAGAAATCAAATGTCGGCATATTGATTTTCCATGGAGGGACAAGACAAAAGGACCTTTCAAACATTGGGGGTAGTTCAATACGTAAGTCATCAAAAATACGGGAAGTTCTAATACCAAGAGGAGCAGTAGCATTCGGTCGAGTTTCATACTGTCGCACCAATTGATTTTTGAAAACTGTATTAAAAGCAGGGTGCCAAGTTTTAGATGATAAATTGCTTACATAAGTTAACTGTAGTTTCTGTCTCCGTCGAAAGAGTGAAAGTTCCCCAGTCTCGGCTAGAATGCTTACAACGGGATTAGAACGGAAGGCTCCAGAGACGAGTCGTATTGCAGAGTGATGGACTGGGTCTATTTTTTTTAATACGGATGGTCGTGCAGACGAATATACAATGCTGCCATAATCAATCCGCGAACGAATCACCGCACGGTAAAACATCAGCATACAGGTCCTATCAGCGCCCCATCGAGAACCACTAAGCACCCTCAACATATCGAGAATTTTGTTACATCGTAACTTTAAATCACGCAAATGAGGGTTCCATGATAGTCTTTGGTCGAATATTAACCCCAAAAATCGAACAGATGGAATGGTCCGAATTTCTGTACCATCGAGAAATATTGAAGGAGTTCGGATCTGTCGACGGCGACTGAAGGCAATACATTGAGTTTTAGCGGCAGAAAATTTAAACCCAGTTGAATTCGTCCATGACTGCAATCTATTTACTGTAAGCTGAAGTGTTCTTTCAGCTGTGGCCAAACTTCTAGCACCAACATAAATTGCAAAGTCATCCACAAATAGAGAACAGCGAACAGGAGACCGCACATTAGTAGTTATACTATTGATAGCAACGGCAAACAAGGTCACACTAAGTACACTTCCCTGCGGGACGCCATTCTCTAACCGAAAACGATCTGACAATGTAGATCCAAGGCGTACTCTGAAATATCTGTTTGAGAGAAAATTTTTAATAAAACCTAGTATATTACCTTGTATACCCCATGATTTTAATGTATTTAGTAATCCTCTTCTCCAAGCCATATCATATGCCTTCTCTAGGTCAAAGAATATTGCAACAAGTGTTTGACGTAACAGAAAGGCATTTTGGATTGCAGATTCTAATAAAACAAACTGATCGATGGAAATTCGCCCTTGCCTAAAACCACACTGGTCCTTAGAGAGTAAATTATTATTTTCTAGATACCAAACAAGACGGCGATTTACCATTTTCTCCACTAGCTTGCATAGCACACTTGTAAGAGAAATAGGGCGGTAGCTGTTTGGATCAGTTTTATCTTTGCCTGGCTTAAGAATAGGAATCACTGTTGCTTCCAACCAAACATCAGGGAAAGAGTGTTCCTCAAACATACGATTGTATATCTTCAGGAGGGAAATCCTCCCCGATGTTGGAAGATTTTTAATCATGGAATATACAAGATTATCAGGGCCTGGTGCTGAATCTGAAGAGGATGACAGTGCAGATTCCAGCTCTTCTATTGAGAAGGGGGCGTTCAAAGGAGAAACAGACGTACCAACGACGAATGGCATTGCTTCTTGAGTATTTTTGAAACGACAAAAACCATTGCTATAGGAAGTAGACGAAGAATAATCTGCAAAGTATAAACCCAACGTATTAACAATATCTCGAGGATCAAAACTTATTATTCCGTTCCGTTGTTTGATGACCATCAAGGGAGTTGATGGAGATGAACCAGAAACGGAACGGAGTTTCTTCCAAACAGTTGAAACTGGTGTTGTTCTTGATATTGTGTTAATATACTGGGTCCAAGAATTCTTTCACCTTTGTCTAAATATTCTACGAGCTCTAGCTCGGAGAATTTTATACCTCTCAAGATTTTCACTCGTTGGTCGTCTGTTGAACCTTCTTAGAGCTCGTCTACGTAAAAGCAAAGCATTCTTACAGTCCTCAGTCCACCAAGGAACGGGGGGACGAGATTGATGAGTCGAGGTTTGAGGAATAGTTTTATGTGCTACGTCTAAAATATTTTCAGTTAAAGTTTGTACTATTTCATTAATAGAGTTAATATCTTCAATGTCAGGTGACACAAATTGTTCTGTGAAATCCACCCATTGTGCCTTTTGTAGAATCAACCGCGGAGGGCGGTGATTCGGACGGTGGAATGTACAAAGTGAAACATTAATCGGAGAATGATCGCTGCCGTAAAGATCAGACATCGCCGACCATTCGAACTTCGTTGCCAAAATTGGACTGCAAAAGGTCAAATCAACGACTGTCCAACCACCTGTAGAAGACGATAAGTGTGTTGGGGAACCATTATTTAAAAGACATAGATCTAATGTAGTCCTTATATTGTCAATTCGGTTTCCTCGTGAGTTACATGTAGTAGAGCCCCACGATGTGTGGTGAGCATTAAAATCACCCATCAATAGAAAGGGGACAGGTAACTGAATTAATAAGTTAACTAAGTCGTTGTTTTGGAAAGCATAGCTAGGCGGTAAATAAATGCAACATATGGTAAGTTTAAATGGTACGGTAGTCTGAACTGCGACAGCTTGTAAAGGAGTTATTATGTTCACAGGAACGGCATCAATAGAGCCACGAGCGAGTATAGCTACCCCAAGCTTCGCTCGTTCTTCCGTTATGAAGTCGGCCCTGACAACAGAATACCCTCTTAAATTGAAAGTGTGCGATTGGTGAAGGTGCGTCTCTTGAAGGCAAATGAATAATGGAGACGTATCGCGTACAAGAAGTTTTAAATCTTCAATATGACTTTTGGCTCCGTTAATGTTCCACTGTATCACGTTGTTATAAATGGAAGGCGTTGACATTGAAATTAATAATTTAGTTTATGATAGGATTCATTTTCTCAATAGAGCATACTATAGGTGGATCAGAATCAACAGACACAGAGTCACAACTGTGACTAATGTCAGACTCTGATGATTTTTTGGTTTTGTTTGCAAGAGGTTTGGTAGTAGAACCTCCTTTAGAAGTTTTTTCAGTTTCCTTTACAGGTTTGTTTACTGTGGCAGAATTTTTATTTTTAGGTCCAACTGTCGGTGGACAAGTGTTTGATTTTTTTTTTTAAGAAATACTCTAGACCCGGAGTGGTTTTCTTATCAACGGGCGACGGGAGGTTTCTTAATACTTGCGACGTTGTCATTAGAGGCTTCGTCACTGGACATTTAGACTCTTTACATGAACTAGACCCAGAAGTAACTTTAGTAGGAGAAATCAATGAAGGACCTTTCTTAGCAACAGGAACCGAAATAGGTGTGACATTGGAGGATAACAGACTTAACAATTGAGCTACTTGATCCGTCAAAACTTTGACAGTTTTGGTTAGCTCATCACAATTCATACAAGATGATACTTTTGGTTTAGATGTGACAGCTGCAAAAGATTTTCCATTGAGAACAGACATAGAGCTTTTGTGAACTCTCTTGGCTTCGGAGAAGGAAATCTTATCTTTGGCCATTATCGATAAAATTGACTTTTCTTCTTGAAACTTGGGGCAGTTTGGAGATCGGGCAGGATGACCACCTCCACAGTTCACACAATGTGGGCTAACCTGACAACCTTCACCACTATGACCCGCAGTACCGCAATTGCCGCAAACCTCGGGCTTCGAACACGAGGAACTCATATGGCCGAAACCTTGACATCTAAAACAACGCCTTGGGTTCGGAACATAAGGTCTGACCGACAGACTTTGGTATCCGGCATAGATATACTCGGGTACAGTGGGTTTTCCAAATGTAAGAATTAAGGAGGCTGTAGGAATTTTTTGTCCCTTATCTATTCGCATTATTCGATTTACATCGATTACTCCTTCCGAAGCCAACTCCGTCTTTATTTCTTGGGTATCAACGTAAACAAGATCTCTGCATGTTATGACACCCCTTGCAAAATTCAAGGTTCTGTGGAGTTCCACAGATACCCTGACATTCTCAAAGAAGGATGTCATTTTAAGCAGCGACTGCGTCTGTTTGTCGCTGTGGGTTTGAACTAGTAAGGTCCCGTATTGTAGTTTCTTGATTGAAACTACGGGACCCGCTTTTCCAACGATTGCCTTATTGATTATAAAAGGAGAGACTTTTCCAAGATCAGCTCCTTCGGAAGAATTTTTAAAAACGAGATATCTAATAGAAGGTAACATAAAGCTACCTCCTTCTTCTACATTCGGATTACTGGGTAAATCTCCAACATCCTCACTACAAACAGACTCGTTTGACATGGTCACACGATGCCTCTTTAGACTTAGTTTGGCGTTTTGTTTTTGGTATCCATAGTGTTATTTACCGAGCGATTCATGAATGCAGATTTTTCGAACAACTGGCACAGAGTGCACCCAAACGACCACCAGCAGCCCAGGATACTCGAACTAAAGCGAAAACCCCCAATAAAAAAAAAAAAAAAAAAAAAAATTGGGGGGACCTCCAGATATCCTGGAGCCGAAACACATGTCTGTCAGCACTCCAGAATATTTTAGGAATGGGTTCCGGTACATCGTTACGGTTCCCCAAACCCAAGTACCACTGGCAGCCGCCCTCTATGTACTCACAGAATGCAACCATTTGTTTCGATAGACCCAGCTATGGGCTCCGACACCCATAACTCAACATTCATGCGCTTGCCAAGCGCCTATAGGCTGCTCGGTTCCAGAACCTGTCCCATCAGAGGTCCTCGGCAGTGCTAGGCACACATCACGTTCCACATACTTAGCCCCGCCAAAGGTAACTAAGCAGTATTGCCACTCCCAGACATAACGGAACAAGCACAGCAAATCCCTAAATGTACGTGTGAGTGTGAAGTGTTTACATCGTAAGTGTAGTGCTGTAAGTGTAAGTGTCTGCTAGACTCGGGTGCCGCGAGGTTCGTCTAGGTCCTCTCACTAGGTGCATCTAGTCTGCACCCCCCTGCGGGTGTGTATGTGTTTGTGTGAGAGAGTGTGTTTGTGGATGTTGTGTGTTGTGTGTATGTGGAGTAAATGAGTGAGAGTAGAATGAGCTAGAGGTATGGTGGGATCGCTAAGCCCATCAGCTGCTCACTTCAGCTGCCTCCGCCGGCACTCCCAGACATAACGGAACAAGTACAGCAAATACCTAAATGTACGTGTGTGTGTGTGTGTGTAAAGTGTTTAAATCGTAAGTGTAGTGCTGTAAATGTGTGTGTTAAATAAGTAAATTTTTTTTTTTTTTTTTTTTTTTTTCGGCGAAAAACCGTTTGGGTTATCATCGCCGTAACGAAAAATGAAAGTACATAAAACAAAATTTTACGTAAGAATAAAACAACAACAACAAACTATAACATTAAAATAAATTAAAAATTTAGATAACAGGTATAGATTATATTACACTTAAGAACTAAATAACAATAAATAATCAATAAAATTTAATAACATTTCTTAAAACTATGCATAAACATAACAGAAATAAAGCTTTTAGACAAAATAAATAAATAAATAACACAAGAAATAACAACTATATAAATTAAATTTTATTTAAAACATTCAGACGATGAAGGAAGTCTAGAACCCGGTCAACGGCCGAGGCACTATCTCCCAACATCGTCTGCAAACAGTTGCTCAGACCACACATAAAACGCACATTTTGGAAACCATCACAATCGAGCAATATATGTCTTATTGTGATGGTTTCCCTACAGAACTCGCATTTAGGTGGGTCCCCGCGTTCCATCAGAAATCCATGCGTTAACATGGAGTGACCGATGCGAAGGCGGGTGATCACCACCTCTTCTCTACGACTTGCACGTATTGACGACCCCCAAGGACGAACTGTACTTTTAATTACCCTCAATTTGTTACAGCTTGTAGCTGCCCATTCATTTTCCCACTGTAGAAGAATTATTAACATTGTATAGAACATTATATATACAATTATAGAACATTATATATAGAACTGTGTGCCGCTTCATTTTTTACAAATATTGTGCACTTATAAGCAATCATAATCTAAATAAGTAAACATCGTATATATAGAACTGTCATCTTATATATATATATATATATATATATATATATATATATATATATATATATATATATATATATATATATATATATATATATATATATATATATATATATATATATATATATATAAAAACATTGAATGTAGAACTGTTTGCCATTTCATTTGTTACCAATATTGTGCGCTTATAAACAATCAATAAGATAATATTGTATAGAACATTATATATAGAACTGCGTGCCATTTCATTAGTTACAAATATTGTGGTTTATAAACAATAAAATTCTAAATAAGTACACATTGTGTTGTTTTTATGTTCAACGCAAGCGCGATAATGATCATTGTAGTGTGTCACTTCATTTGTTACTATACTACTTTGTTGCATGGTTATTTTTGTTACACTAGCTTGCGTTAACAAATACAATAATATTCTTGAATAGACTTTAAGAAAATATGTTTATTAAATTTTCAATCCAATGTTTTGAGAATTCAATAAAGTAAAATTTTTTTTTTAATTTTTGTATTGCTACTATTTTCAAACGGATGAAAAAATTTAGTTAAGTAACGAACTTGACCAAGTTGTTAACAAAATAAATTTTAGTTACAAGTTTTAATAACATCGGACGAAACTACAGATTATAAATAAAACTTATTTCATGACCCAGCTCCAATATTTCGTTTGCCAATGGAAAAAGCCAGCAGTATATAAGTTATGCTTCTAATATACGGTAATGACAGATAAGGGACTGTGTTACCTTTATTACATTGTCTCCGCACGGGAGCACTAATTAAACCAGCTGTGTTGCAGATGTAGATACTTTATTAAAACTCCCAACGGTGTCATCAGCTGATCACACTAGCGACCGCTAATTCGTTTAACATTTGGAATATTTCATGTTGAACTCAGACTGCGAATATTAAGCCTATTCCAGTGTATCTACTCGAGGATTTAATTTATACGAAAAAAATCACTCCGTAATTGAGTTATCTATCCGTAATAAACTATTGAACTATAAACCAATATTGAAGTTTATATACGTCGTAAAAAGGAAACTGTCATGTTTTTTAATCAGGTGTTGGCTTTTTGTCTTACATTATGATCTGCAAAGTTCCACTTTAAGTCTAGCATTATGTTATGTGGTGTCTTTAATCTTGTTAAAGTTTCTTATCCAGGTGTATCACTGCTCTTTCAGTTTCATGTTGAGCTAAGCACATAACACAATTAAAGATAAACAAAGAGAAATGGGTACACAAAAAAAAGCGACGAAACTAAAACTAAACACTAACAAACTAGATAACTTGGAAACTTAATAAAAATTTAAAAAATAACAATAATAAATATCAAAAAACAAAAAAGTGGGTAGTAAAAAAACAAACAAATGTTTACGTAGAACTAACAAGAATATTTAATGTTACAAAAAAGAAGATTAAAAAAATATTTAAACTCTGCACAACTAATAGCTAAAGCAGTTCAGATATATTTACACGGCATGAAAAGATTAAAACTCGGCCAATGATCGACAAATCGTCATTTAAAATTGCCTGCATAGAGGCACCTGAACAACACATTTGACGTATGCTTTTGAAACCATCACAATCTAGAAGAAACTGTTTGACCGTGATGATATCATCACAAAACTGACATGTAGGTGGAACCCCGTGTTATAATAAAAAATAATGATAAATACTCAAAAATAAATTACTTTTGTAAAATGACAGCCATTAAAAAATGACTCTAAGCGAATTTTTATCGAAAAATGAGCTACTGGAGCAATCATCACGGTAAATGAGCCTCGATCCTGTCGTCTTGGGTTTGACGTTTTGAGGGCTCATTAAAATTAATATTCTCTCTCTCCCTCCTCTCCTCTCTCTCTCTCTCTCTCTCTCTCTCTCTCTCTCTCTCTCTCTCTCTCTCTCTCTCTCTCTCTCTCTCTCTCTCTCAAGCTGCGTCCACACCAAGCAAACATCCGTCAAACATGTTTGCCAAACACGTTCGCGCAGATAAATTACTACGAACATTTCCAGTTTGTCCCAAAAAAATGTTGGGGCGAACATAGTTGGACAAACGTTTTGTTCGGCATTTGAACAGTCTCCTTCAGCACTTACACGTTAGATATATTTTTGTGTAAGGTTAAGAGATATATTTTTGCGGATCACTTATCTATTAAGTAATGGATAGAGAAGTGCGGTTACGACTACGTGTATTGCAGCTGCTTTCGTTGTGACGAACAAAACACGTCGACGTAGGTGGTGGCAAAGAGAGTTATTTCAACGGCGGTTTTCATATAGTGATGAAGATTTGAGCGGTGACTCTACGACTAGCTGACTTTCTCAATTTTTTCTCGAATTTCCAACGCAGATTTTGAGTTTTTAGTGAATAAAATAGGATCAAGCACAGCTCGGAAAAAGTAACTATCGTGATCGATAGCTACTAGTGTGAGCAAAAAGCAATTAGTGTGAGCGATCGGCTGGCAATTACCCTAAGATAAATAGCTACAGGTGAATCATACCATTCTTTAATGTATTTATTTAAAGTTTCTAAACAGATTATTTCATAAATCGGGCCTGAAGTTTGCACAGCTTTAGTGAATCAGTTGTCAGAGTACATGAAAACACCATCCACTCCAGAACAATGGAAATCAGTTATTCTGGCTATTGGTTATACGATGCAGTTCGATCAGTGTATTGGAGCACTCGACGGAAAATATATTGTAATTTTAGCACCTGCCCAAAGTGGTTCCGAGTGGTTTAACTGTAAAAAAACAACACAGTATAGTGTTACTAGCACTTGTTGACTCTAATTATTGTTTTACTTGTAAATATCGGATGTCAGGGACGCATATCGGATGGTGGGGCGTTCAGAAACAGTAGTCTTTGGGAAATCATTCAAAATGAAGAAAGTTTACCAAGAGACAAACCTCTACCAGGAAGAGTATTTGCCGTACCTCACGTTCTTGTTGCGGATGACGCATTTGCTCTACACAAACATCTTCTGAAGTCATTTCCAGGACAGCAACAAAAAGGAAACAAAGAAAGAGTATTCAATTATCACCTCTCTCGGGCTACAAGATGTTCTGTGAAAATGCATTTGGAACTTAAGCTCATTATTCAGAGTCCTGAGGAAACCAATGCTCTTGGGTACAGTTGTTTGTGTATACTTACACAATTTTCTACGGCCAAGCAAGTCATCAGTGAACACTTACTTATACGCCTCGCGGTGCTGTGGACCATGGATGGAACTATAATACCCGGAAAATGGAGAAAAGACCATTCTTTTTACGGACTTCCTCGAATCGGCCGCAAGCCTAGTGAGTTTGCTCAAGCAGTGAGACAAGAATATGCTGCCTACTTTGTATCTGACATTGGCAGTGTACACGATCTGACCTTGGCAACACGATTACATGTAAAGGTTCTAAACTCATGATTGTAAAGACATATATACTTATTCGTTGGAATGAAAATGATTTCAACAACTAATAGTATTTTTAATTATTAACATTTTTATAACTTGTAGATTTATTACAAAAAATAAACTTGTTCGCAATATTTCGATATATTTATCTTCCATTGGCAGATAAGTATAATAAATACATAATAATGAACTGAGGAAGTTGTCAGCAAATTTTCGTCGTAGTCATAGGATTGCATTTCGGCTTCAAAAATTAGATTGTCAATTTTATTTTTCAATATGCAGAGTCCTTTCATTTTTTATTTTTCTTAGCCTATTGGCAATATATAGCGTGCTCATCCCCAGGTGCTTCTTTGATCCCATCATAACATTCCTTTATTATATTGATTGCTTCGTCAGCAGCTTCTGCTCATGTTCGTTTCTTGTGTTTTATATATTTAGGCCTAGTGTAAGTGACACTGGCGTACTGGTGCGGGAAGTGTAAGTAGAAGTCGATGGTTCGGAAGTGTCGTATGTAGTTTCGACTATGGTGCTGTCTACCCCGTTACTATGGCCCTGATTATGTCCAGGCACCCAACAAAATGTTTCCCTGGGTGTATTTTTGTCAGCCAAAAAACCTAAATATTTCAAACCCCACCAAGGTTTTTTCACTTCACTAGTACCAATTCCTGATTTTGATATAATAATCTCTTTCTCTCTGTAGTATTGGGAAAGTAGAGATTCAATTTTTTCATCACTTCTTCAACATTATTAATGTCTTAAACCTTTAGGAATTTCTGAATATGCATCTCTTCGTTTACATTTGTCTTTATAAAGTTTGTCATTTG
Source organism: Callitettix versicolor (assembly GCA_022606455.1). NCBI lineage: Eukaryota > Metazoa > Arthropoda > Insecta > Hemiptera > Cercopidae > Callitettix > Callitettix versicolor. The sequence continues at coordinate 43,603,905 of CM040186.1, read as the reverse complement.
TATTCCATAGTAACGGACGTGAGTAAACTGCAAAAGTCGTTCTTGGGTCCAAAATTCTTTGCTCATCTTTGCTGTACCTCAAAAACACAATTGTCAATCAAAATAATCTCATAATACACACTATAAACATACAAGACTTAAAAATAACTGGCAATACGAACTTCTCTCTTCGACAGATTCCTCAAAAGTTCTGTAATTGTTTGTGCTTTTTTCGCTGTAGAGCGAACATATATGGCGGAGCTTCCCCCTCCCCAAACGAAACCGCATCACATTGTTTTGTTCGGAGACGCGTCCACACCAGACTAATATGTTTGTATTCAAACATATTATTGTTTGAAAAACTTGTTTGACATACACTGTTCGCCCGTGTGTGTGAAAGTGTTAGCACGATCACATTCACAATTTCAGTCTGACGACACAAAACCCGATTTTGGTAATAGCTTCAACGAGTCCGTCAATCGGCAACATTCGTTCATCAATTTTAAGTCGTTATTCATAACGATTTTTGCGAATCTGATTTCACCATCGTAATCAGCTACGAAAACTATACTAACAAGCATTTTTAATTTTCAAAATACGTTGCATTGTGTAACTTGATTTGACGGCGGTCTGGGTTAGTTTTCGTATTTTCAACACAATTCGAATAGGTGCAGATTGTTCTGCCGTTTATTTTTATGAAATCAGATATTTAAAAAAGGGGAAATATAAAAAATACTTTTGGAAATTTGCTTCTCAATAAGTCAGCGAAACAGCTGAGTGCTGCGATTATTTAGAAAATACTTTTATTAGAAAATATTATCAACCGTATTTAGATTTAAGTAAACTTTTGTAAATATTACAATTTTGATAATTTAATGCAATAGAAAAATGAAACTTGTCCAGCGAAAGGAATCTTAATACGGCTTTTGGCGAAAAGCACATGAAGGCTATCATCGCCGTCCAGCAAAATATCCTACATGGGGGAGGGAACTAAATCTAAACATTGTTAATACTATAGTTGTTATACTAAAAACTAAAACACATAAACACACACCAAAAACTAGACACTAAAACTAGATAACATTATTTAAATACATAAACTTAGTAAAGAAGGATTAACAGAAATAATAATTTGAAAACAAAACAAATTTTTAATTTAATTTTAATATTTTTAATAAAATTAATATTTTAATTTCAAATTTAATAATTAAAAAGCAGGATTATTTTCTTTAAAAGAAATGTATCTTCTTGAAAATAATAATATATTAAATTTCAAACGCCTTCTAAAAACTTGTACAATAATTTGTCTTGAAATCTATTCACTTTCAGGCAACGCATTTTCCAATAAATCCTAAGTACAGTACATTGTTTACAAAATTTATAGACAAAGTAAAGAACGGCAACGTAAATTTTTAATGATTCTGTGAATGACTTTGTTTCCGTGAAGTCCATTAGAGTGTTCATAGATAGCAGCACTAATGGCTTTACAATGTTACATTATGCTAATTACAATAACTTTATAAACTTGCCTTAAAGTAGGATCTCAAAATAAGTGCTTAATAAATTTGTGTCAATATGTGTTTTGAATAAGTAATTTTAAAAAGCTGTCGCAAGGTAATTGAACTTTAAATTAGATTCACTATTTCAATACATTATGCGGTAAAAAGTTTTAAGAAATATTATTTCAATTAGTAACAAGAATTATTGCAGCAGTCATCGTGGAAAAACCCAGACCCGAGTGTAGGAGTTTGCGTCAATCCTGAGCACTAGATTATTTTTTATGGGTCGTTAGAAAGTGTGTGTGTGTGTGTGTGTGTGTGTGTGTGTGTGTGTGTGTGTGTGTGTGTGTGTGTGTGTGTGTGTGTGTGTGTGTGTGTGTGTGTGTGTGTGTGTGTGTGTGTGTGTGTGTGTGTGTGTGTGTGTGTGTGTGTGTGTGTGTGTGTGTGTGTGTGTGTGTGTGTGTGTGTGTGTGTGTGTGTGTGTGTGTGTGTGTGTGTGTGTGTGTGTGTGTGTGTGTGTGTGTGTGTGTGTGTGTGTGTGTGTGTGTGTGTGTGTGTGTGTGTGTGTGTGTGTGTGTGTGTGTGTGTGTGTGTGTGTGTGTGTGTGTGTGTGTGTGTGTGTGTGTGTGTGTGTGTGTGTGTGTGTGTGTGTGTGTGTGTGTGTGTGTGTGTGTGTGTGTGTGTGTGTGTGTGTGTGTGTGTGTGTGTGTGTGTGTGTGTGTGTGTGTGTGTGTGTGTGTGTGTGTGTGTGTGTGTGTGTGTGTGTGTGTGTGTGTGTGTGTGTGTGTGTGTGTGTGTGTGTGTGTGTGTGTGTGTGTGTGTGTGTGTGTGTGTGTGTGTGTGTGTGTGTGTGTGTGTGTGTGTGTGTGTGTGTGTGTGTGTGTGTGTGTGTGTGTGTGTGTGTGTGTGTGTGTGTGTGTGTGTGTGTGTGTGTGTGTGTGTGTGTGTGTGTGTGTGTGTGTGTGTGTGTGTGTGTGTGTGTGTGTGTGTGTGTGTGTGTGTGTGTGTGTGTGTGTGTGTGTGTGTGTGTGTGTGTGTGTGTGTGTGTGTGTGTGTGTGTGTGTGTGTGTGTGTGTGTGTGTGTGTGTGTGTGTGTGTGTGTGTGTGTGTGTGTGTGTGTGTGTGTGTGTGTGTGTGTGTGTGTGTGTGTGTGTGTGTGTGTGTGTGTGTGTGTGTGTGTGTGTGTGTGTGTGTGTGTGTGTGTGTGTGATTAGTGACTTCAATAAATTCTCCGCCTCCACCAAAATATTCTTGATTAAACCACTTTTAAGTTTTCTTTGAATATTACTATTTTTTTCATGATAGACTTACGAACCGGTTCTAGTAAATCTTGACGTTTCGATGCACCGAAGATGATGGAACAATATCGTCAAAAGCGAGTCATTTTATAGTTATTGTACGTTTGTAGCCATAGTGAAGATAACAAGATCTTTCTGAAATCCGTACGCATTGCCCTCAGCTTGATATAAGGGTAAAATCACCCTATAAAGGGAAGTTTTCCGGGTCATTATCCAGTAATAGCAGCTTTATCGGTGAACCAAGGGGTAGGCACTCTACACTGACTTTGACATTCAATTAAGTTTATAAACGATTGGTCAACATTACATTTTCTGATTTCCTATCATTTTTTTTTAACCGAAATGAGCTAGTAATGAAGGCCATTGTCGGAAGACTCGGAACAGGATCCTTGGCATGAGCGCTGATCCTGACCTGTATGTCACTTTTTGAGAGGTTTTTAACATATTTTTATATGTAATTTAAAAATTAAATATGCTGATTTAAGCAGTTTTGATTAAAAAGCACACAAATCAATTTTGTTAATAACTTCGACAATTCCATTACCCAGTAATAACCGCTCAACAGCGTTAAAAAGTATTTACTTTCACTGCTGTAAGCAGCTTTGAAAATTTGAATTTTAAATTTCTAAATTCAGAATATCAGAAGTTTTAGGTTTCTTTTAAAAGCAAAGAAATACATTCTCCAAAACTAAGATTTTTTAACAGAAACTCCTATCAAATGACACAATTTATTAATAATATAAAATAGCAGATTTTAAAAAACACAGAATTAGGGGAGACTGGGAGACTTAGAGTAATACCGCGCACCGGGTTTCAGAACAAAGAGGGGTAGAAGGCTCTAAGTAGTGCTGCAACCTAGCGGCCGCTCTTGGGATCAGGTCCACTGGTCGCCATTAAAGTAAAATTAGTTAGCGAGTAGTAGTTAAAGACGAAGTGTTTTTACTCAGTTTGCCTAATACTATACAGAGGCATTTCATATGCGGTGAGTCTTGTATTCTTTAACGATTAAACTTATACTGCTATCATACCCAAATATTGTATAATAGGTTAGATGTAAGCATTTATTCTTTAACGTGCTACCTCGGGGTAATTTCGAGCGCGTCGCCTCCATGCGCGGTATTCTCCCAACCGCGTCCCATCTGAGACACTTTTTAATTTTTTGTTTTTATTTTTGTAGATGCCGAAAAATTATGTTAGAACAACTCAGCGAGAAAGCTGGATGGAAGATAAGCTTAAATCTGCCCTAAAGGCAATTAAAAATGGATTTTCAATAAGAAAAGCTGGCAAAGATTACGGTATTCCCGAATCAACATTAAGGGATAAATTAAAAGTTGAAGACACAAGTAACTTAAGCTCAGCCTTAGGTAGAAAGCCCACGTTTAATCAAGCTCAAGAACGAGAAATTGCCAGTCATGTTATTAGACTAGCTAACCTTTTTTTATGGATTGACCCCCTAGAAATGAGACGTTTAGCATTTAAGTACGCCGAAAAGAATAATATAAAACACAATTTTAAAAACAAAGTTGCAGGCTGCGACTGGCTGTACTTATTCACCAAACGAAATCTTGATGTTAAGCTGAGGGAACCAGAGAACATCAACATAAATCGCATCGGTGTCTTTAATAAGGAAGAAGTGAATTTGTTTTTCGTAAATCTAAAAACAGTTTTTGACAAACACAACTATCCCCAAGTCGTATATACAACCAAGACGAAACGGGCATTTCAAATGTTCAAAAAACATTTGCCGAGGTGTACGCGAAAAAGGGACAGAAAAGTGAAGGTGCCGCCACTTCAGCTGAGAGAGGGAAACAATCACGGTGGTTTGCGCTTTCAACGCTGCTGGTGGTTATGTTCCACCGATGATGATCCATCCTCGGAAAAGAATGGCAGCTCACTTACAAAGAGATGAGCCAGTTGGAACAACCTACCATTGTTCAGACAATGGGTGGATCAAAGAAGATCTGTTTGTTGTTTGGCTTCGCCGTTTCACTTTTAACGTCAAGCCACCTGAAGATGACCCAGTTTTGTTGATTTGTGACAAACACAGCAGTCACATTTCTTTGGAGGCTTATAATTTTTGCAAACAAAGTCACATTACTGTAGTGTCAATCCCGCCCTATACCTCCCATCGACTTCAACCTCTTCATATATCATTCTTTGGTCCATTAAAAGGAACTCTTTCAAGAGAGTACGGTTAATTTATGGTACAAAACGCCCATAAAAAAATCGCCACCGCAGATGTAGCAGGCGTACTAAACAAGGCACACTTGAAAGTAGCTACAATGGAAAAGGCAATCTCGGACTTTCGAAGTACACAACACACGTAACAAGAAGGATGCAACCAAAAAATATTCCCAAATACTTACAAATACCTCGCTAAAACAAGTCCTAGAAGCAAAGTAAAATCAAAAGGAGGAAAAGGAAAGAAGAAAAAGAGATCCCAAAAAATAAGAAAACAGAAAACAAAAAAGTTGATTAGGCCTACCAAATCCGAAAAAAATATAGGATAACAATTGAAACAAGAATTAAATTTTGAAGAAAAAGATAAAAATAAGAAGAAAAAGAAAAGAAATTCGGAGTCAACAGATGAATCAGATTTTTCTATGAAAGAAATTTGTGAAGACGATGAATTTGATCCAGGTATAGTCAACAAAAATAATAAGTGTATTTATTGTGATGATTATGGAAGAGATAATGAGCAGTGGTACCGGTGTGTTAGGTGTGGGTTTTGGGTTCATTTGAAATGTAGTGGTTGGGACAATCCTGAAGATTATGAGTGCGACATATGAGTAAAAAAGCACGAAAAAAGAAAATTGAATAACATTTCCTAAAAAAAAGAAACAGTTATGAGTTAAACTTGTTTTTTGTTTTGTTTTTAGTTTAAAATTTTTAAGTCTACATTTTATTGTCCTTTTTTATTTATCTCAGTATTGTGTTACTTTAATTTGTGTTTTCAGTTTTAGAATTTTTTAAGTTTAGTTTTTAGTAATTAGCCCATGGTTTTTTACAGCAAGGAAATTTAAACTGACTTTTCCCTTTACTAAAAAAAATATTCATATTGTGTTTTTAAAAAAACTGTTATGAAAATAAAACGTGTTTGAGATTCTTAATGTTATCTTCGGTTATTTACCTCCGAAAGTAACGTGCGCGAAATTACCCCAAGCACTGCGCGGAATTACCCAATATCGTGGGGAATATCGCACACGTGTAATGGTTTAATTTAATTATTTTTTTATAAAAAAACTATTAGAGTTAGAACTTTGTGTATTTTTTATAGCATCACAACCATTTTATGTCGCAAGATTTTATTATTTTTATGTGTTTTTAAACTTTGATAAGAGACTCAGAAATTATATTTGTTTAGGTGCGCGATATTCCCCACTCTCCCCTAAACTTCAATTCAAGTATAAAATGCACTAAATTCTAGATTTTGTATCCTGTCATAAACACAAGTTATCGAATACTTTTATGTGCCAAAAGGTAGACCATTGGTCTATCTGTGAACCTTACTTTTTAAGACTGCGGTCGGAGAGCAGTATATCAGTGTTTTTGGTTTTTTTTTTAACGTGCAATCCTATCTAGAACAGAGCTAGGCGTAATACACTTAACGCATTACAGCCGTGTACTGCTAGCGGTATCATACAATATTGCAGGCACTAATTGTCTAATTTAAGGAACATTTTATTGTATTTTTAGTTTCTCCTAGAAAAAAGAAACTAACGCCATCTATTGAGCAACACTAAAAGTATTTTTCCATATGCAATTTTAATTAATTAGAGTAATATGAAGCAAAATTTGATATGCCTAATTATTGAATATTGCATTGTCATCGGAAGCAAGCAAGTACAAAATTTTATGTCGATTGGACGATGGAAAGTGGGTTGGAATTCGATTACAAGATTTGAACCATGAAACATACAGAGGAAGCAAGTTAAGAAAAAGCGTGTAAAAAGGCAATATGTGCTCTTTACATTTTATTAGTGAATTTCACTGAAAAATGAGCTATTGAAGCGGCCATCAAGTATGACACTCGGGACTTGGAAATGAATGCTGTCCAGATAACTTTTGTAGCATTTTAAAATGAATAACTTGATCTCAAATAAAAACATTTGCGCTACCAATTCAATTTATTGAGACGATTCTGTTAACGTGAAACAAAACCGTACTTCCGATTTCTTTCGCCAGAGCGTAGCACAGTCGCAGAACATTCTAGAAAAAATTGACGTCACAAAAATGGGCCACTTTTCAAAAAGCATTAATAGTTCAGTTGCTGAGTAGTTCTCGTTAAGGAAGGCTGTACTTTGTCAGATATTTTTGCAATAAAATGATGTGTGCAAAAATGAGTAAAACTGTGTAAGTTTAAATATAACATTTTCATTTTTGGTGCATTCGTCAGTGCAAAACAGTTTCCTAAGATTTTTGGAGTCGTGTTTAATTGAATGCGATGTTAGTAAAACCGAAGACTGTCGGCAACGCCCCGAAGTCCGCTCTACCAGCAGAACTACAGTAAATCTGGTTTAAGAACCGGAACACTGATTTTCAAATTACTATTAACTGGCTGCAGAAATTTTCCAATAGGCCTACAATCTTTTATACTGTAGATCTTTTTCAGCGAAAAACCATTAAGGTTATCATCGCTTGACGCGATATTGAAATTAAAAAAAAAACAAGAAAAATGAAAATTAGAGGTAGTATACAAATAAATAAAACAGTAAATATAACAACTATAAACAGTTTCCTGAAATTAGTTAATAATATATACTGTCAACTAAAACAACACGATGTACACAGTGTATTTAAAGTAAACGTAAATAACAATTAAAACAAATCAAACTATAAACAAATAACCAAATATAAACAACTTGTTGGCACGGCTATAATGAGGCCCTGCAACATCATTAGTTCAATTAAATTTTATTTAAAAAATCCAGCCAATGAAGGAATATCAACGTCTGGTCAATGGCCGAGACACTATCTCCCGATATCGTTTTCAAACTATTTCCCAAACCACATACACACCGCATATTTTGAAAACGATCACAGTCGAACAATATGTCTTACTGTGGTGGTTTCTCCACAAATCTCACATTCAGATGGGTCCCCGTGAAGAAAATTAACATGGAGTATTTTTTGGAATAATTAAAATTCTGAAGACATACTACATAGCGATGATTTTTTAGTACTAGGCTTACAGTCTAGTATACATTAACACTAACAAATTTAAATAAAAGTAAATATGTAATGGTTTTTTGGAATAATTTAAAAGTTGAAGGACATACTGTTTAGTAACATTTGTTAATAATAATATTTAAGAAACAGTTTATTAGTAAATTTATTTTTTCAAACAATTTCCTTAATAGCTTGGATTAGTTCGTTAATCAGAAAAATTCGTCAAATAGTTTCAAAATGGCAGCCATTTAAAATCTTTAAAATAAATTTTAATTTTACGCATTTTTTAAAAAATCTGATTTCACCATCGTAATCAGCGTTAAAACCGACTCTATTATTCTTAACGTAAAAATAGATCGAAATTAACGGAAAGGTAAAACTGACGGCAGTAACTGCAAGTCACGAACCCCCGACCTTGAGATGCGCACTTCAGACTGACTTTTGACCTATTAGGTACACTTTCACCGCGCTCATTGGCGTTTTACATTATAAAAATCCACCGAACAAAAAATTAACCTTATGGCAGTCAGGGTTCATTTCCGTATTTTCAATAAAATTTTGAAGTTTAAAACGCTAATATATGTGGATTTTAATGCAACGAGTAAAATACGTTATCCAGTGCAGTAAAACATTTTCCATAATTGGTATCGGAGGAAGACACAAGAGGTGGAAGAAGCGTGAAATATGGCGTGTGGAAGATAGTTAACAGCTGTCATAAACCAACTGGAGTTGAGATTCGCAGCGACTCGGAAAGTTACTTCACGTGGAAAAGTTAACTGCTGGAAAATAAGAACTCAGTGAGGTGTAAACATCTTGCCTTACTGCAACTGTAATACAATACAATACAGTACAAGGTAGATCAACAGCACGAATAAGTGCACGCAATAACACAATCAGTTTCTCTAGTTACTTAATGGTAACTTTGTGTACTGTAAATGTAAATACAGGGTGTTTCTGGAAACATGCGCAGATATTTCAGAGGAAGGAGTGTTGCAAGGATCAAAGAAAAGAAAATCGAGACAGTCGACTCGCTAGGCATCCCTGATGGAAGCGATTTTATTGAAAATATGATTTCACTATCACAATCATCATAAATCAGAACTTTGAAGTTAAACAATAAAAATACGAAAATTAACCCTAACCGACGTCGATTTCGTTTCTTAATTTCAATTGAAAATTCAAATTGCTAGTTTGAGCTGTTTTTAACGTTAATTACGACGGTTAAATAAGATTTTCAAAAAAGTTTAAGACTAAAAGTTATGATTTTTTTATGACTTGAAAACAGTCGTTATTTGAAACTGTTCAACAAACTATCTACGAGTATTCAGTGATAGTTTTCGTACAAATAATTTGACTTTTTAATTTCTATATTATCCTATTTGCCTTTTCAGCTATTTGAAATGTAATTGGTTTTTTCTTCCAGTGGTTAATAACACTGGATTGTCCAAAATAAATATTTTATTTATATAATCAGCTGTTTTGATGGTTGATTAATTACATTTTTTTTTAATTGACATGAAAACGCATCTGTTCAACAAAAAAGCTTAGTGTTTTGTGATTCGCTGAACTAAAACCTGTTATTTTAGTACAAATGACATTTAGGCGTACCTTATATAAGGACCTTCCACATGAAAATAAGTTTTTTGTAGGATGTTTGGTGAAAAATGTACGCTATCATCACCCGTACAGAACATATCTATTCCAGAGAAGAACCAAAAAAAGTGAACACTAAAACTAGATAACATTGCTTAAATATAGAAACTCAATCAAACAAAAATTAACAACAATGAATTTGTAAAAAATAACAGAAATATAACAAAAAGGTGGGCGAGAGGAACAAAAACAAAAGTTTATCTAAAACTAGTTAACAAAATTAATATAAGGGAACATTTTAGGATATGTAAAATAAAATAATTTAAATGAGGCACAACAATACTACGGCTACAGTAGTTCAATCATACTATTCAATTACTAGATCTTCTTTAATTACCAGTTATTTTAGTAGTATATAGATCCTTGTATAAAGTAATAAATTAAAACTTCGAGATTAACGTATTCTATGTAACAATTATCTTCCAAAGTGATTTTGTCGCTTTTAAAAAATTTACAGCAGAAAGTTCCGGGTGATTTATATTTGCCGCCAAGTTTGTTTAACTTTCATTCCCTTTACCGTCTGGTTATTACACGACCTCTTTCAAGAGTTCTTTTAAAGACATCAAACCACTTTCACGAAAGTTTTAATTCTCATAAAAATATACGAACGAGCTGGTGTACTTTAAAATTCTTTTCAGGTTTTTTGTAATGCCAGTGTTATTGGGTTTATACCAGTTGCAAAAAAAATATTTTCCTGACCTCTAGATAACTTTTTAAAGAAATCGTTAAGATTTCTAATATTTGTGTGTGTGTGTGTGTTTATGACCAAAGAGTGTATCTGAGATGAGGAGTAATTAAAAACGTTTTAGAACACCCTGTATAGTAAAAGTAGGCGACCTCCGTTACAACCCGTGTTCCAACTTCGCCCTTGCTATGATTAAACAATTGTAGATAATGAAAACGTACGTGTTTATTATTTAGTATATTATACTACGCAGTGATGTTTGTTTCTAATATTAATAAAGTTTTCGATTCAATTAGGTTTTTTCCCCACATTTCATGTAGAAAGCAGAATACGAGTATGTTTATGGTTTTGTATGAATCCTGAGGCGATGGCAATAACATTAGTTAATCATTACGTGACCGTGTAATGTTTGCTTTAAGATGTTTTTTGAAAGGTCCTACATACAACGGTGCACACAACCCTTTGCACAATTGTTTATGGTCCCTCAAGGGGCATTTGGTTTAAACATATTATGTAGCAGTTGCAATATATAAAATTTATGTTCATATTTAAAATATTTAACGATACAATTTATTTTGTAAAGGAAAATATTTTTTTAGTTCTCTTTCACTGTATGAAATAAATAGAAGGTACTGTCGTAGTGGAAAATATCAATCTTGATAATTTGAAGTCGTCTTTCATGTCCTTCGAATACAAAAAAGTTGCTTTTACTTTGATGTGTGTGTGTGTGTGTGTGTGTGTGTGTGTGTGTGTGTGTGTGTGTGTGTGTGTGTGTGCATATTACTGGAGACTAAACAAATTAACGAATTTAAAATAAATGTGAAATGTATTTTCTATTTACCAATTTCTGGGGACTTTTTTTACAAATTATTACCAAAAAAAATCGATTTTTCCATATAAAATAACACAGCCCCACCAGTTGAGACAACTAACCCCGGCCAAAGGGTTTCTTGGCATAGGAGTAGTTTTTTTTAAATTAACAAAAAATACATATAAGTTAATGAAAGTTTATTCCACATTTCTCTTTGTTTAGTACTTTAAGGTCTACGTAATACATTGTCAAAAATAAAATAAAATAAAAATAATAAAAAAACTGACGTTTAAAAATCTATGTTCAAAGTTAGTAACAGTACAGTATTCATAAAGTGACGCAAACACTTGGGAAGAAAGAAAGTTACTCTATTCAATGACTTATTTACATATACATGTTTTTATTATTTTAAGGCAAAAAGCACATTAAGGCTATTATCGCCTCCCTAAATGTAAGTGTAAGTGTAAAGTGTTAGTCGTAAGTAAAGTGTTAGTCAGGTACCGCGAGGGACATCTAAATCCTCTCAATAGTCTGCACCCTCCTGCGAGGAGTTACATACTGTTCAAAGTCGTCCCTATTATGCGATTCACACAACTGAATTCGGAGCTGCATGTTCTTTAAAATATGTTGTAACGTTTCTTGAGAAATTACATCATTCGATTTCTCCTTGCAATTCGGCAATGGTGACAAGAAATCGATGTGTGGCTGCAACTTTTCCACAAACGTTACAACGTGTGATTAAGTTCATGTAACGTTATATTCAGTTGTGAATCGTTTAATGGAGCGTACTTTCAACACACTTGTAACCAACTCATAGAATAAAGTAGCCTTCTTGTTTCACCATAAGGTTGCGTTTTGAACATTGTAGTTTCCCGAAGAATAAACATAACTAACATATTCCAAAACGTTGTTTCCTGATTTACCGTTTCATTATTTAATGGAACTATAAAAATTTGGGTTGGATAATTAATATAATTAAATATAATTTACATTTACATGTCACAGATTGTATCTGGGAATAAAACTTGTGTGCAGTTTCAGCTGGATGATCACTCGCAGTTTCAAATAATATGAATGTTTCTTTCATTTGTCCTTTTATCAGTATGGAATACTGCTCTTTACTTCTTTATTGTATTCCTTATGTCCTCTAATACAATATTTGTTTCACTTTCAATACAAAATTGATATGGCAGGAAACATCACATAAACATTCATACATTCAATTATAATTCCTAAAGAAAAACTACAAGATTCTGCAGCTTTGTTCTTTTTAGCCAGCATCTGTAAATCTTCTCTGGCCTGTAAGAGCTGCATCACCTTTTCAATCCAGTGACTGCTGAACTAGAAAGTCGGATTCTTCTCAGCTCTTCCTTCCTAATTTTCTCTGCAACTGTGGACATCTCTAAACACAGATGAAGACATTTCTAACGTACCACGGAGCATTAGTAACACTATGCAATTCCTTGTTTTCTAACCTCCATTTCTTTTGTATTTGTTTTCTCACAACTGACGTGTTACGTAAAGTAACTTCATTCTTTCTTAGACAAACATGTCAATGCAGCCAGGTCTGTTTTAAGGGACCTTTACTGACCTGAAGCTAGCGAACGCAAGTGTCTGCGAACAGTTGAAGTTCGACGCGATCGTACGTTTCTTTTCTCTCAACATCTTAACTAAATCCGACAACCAGTTCGGTCCTAATGAAAACACTTTTCATTTTTTCCAGTCTATTCTACGTTTCCATCAGTCAAAGTCTGTAGTTTAGTGGCATGAACTTTCTGACCGCAGCGAATGATCACCGACAATTGTACCATACGCAGAAAATCCAGGACATCATGCCAGGTAGGTCTATAGGATTTTTACTGATCAAAATTAATACCTGTAGTATCAGATTAGTCCTCCATAGAGGGTATAGGGGGCCTAAGTAGTAAGATTAATTTTCAGAATAGGTTTTATTACTTGGGCTAATTCCTTTACACAACACGCAGAGATTTGCAAGGTTTTTGAAGCCCTTTTTAGGTAAAACAATTCCAAAATAAGATTTACTGTTGGTTTTTACACTGGATTATTAATGTACAGATTTAATTACTAAATACGATTATTTGACTGCCAGCTTCCGGTACAACGTACAACTTCCGTTGTCGAAGCGATACCAAAGAGCTATAATATAAATATCATCCATTATTACAATCAGTTAATACGATGGGTGTGTACCAGAATATTGTGTTTGTGTCGGTAAGTTGTAAATAGGTATTGTGCAGAAGTGGTGGAGTAGTGATGGACAATGTGTACTTAAAATTAGCTGTGTTCTGTTTTTCTCACGGGAAATTTGTTATGCCTTATAGCTGCCCATTCGTTTCCCCATTGTAAAAGAAATAAATGTTTTATACGACAAAAAAATCGGAACACAGATCCCGCTGTGTGCTTGACGATAGCAGAGTTGCTTCCTTTGCCGCACTATCCACTCTAGTGTTCTCATCTATCCCACAGCAAAAGTTGACTTAACACCTCGTAGTTCAAGTCTGTGCATAGAGCATAAAATATCTTGAACCAGAGGGTTTGGTGTATACATATCGTGGATAGCCTGGAGTACACTTTTCGAACCGGAAAACACATGATAATACGAAGAATCTGATAAAAATCCACAAGTTAGTAAAACATTAACTAATGCGAAGATTTCCACGAAATGAAAATAGACCTGAAACACAAATTAAATCAAAGCAAATTATAATTTAGTCACCCTATAAATAAATAAAATTAATATACAAAATGGGGAAGCTAACCGGGGCGAGACTGGAGAAATCTACAGCAGAGATGAAGGTCCGAAGATTTGGTACTTTAAAGACGCAAAATCTTAAATCCATATAAGTGCATGTTTTGCATGTAATTTACAAAATTATTTCTATTACACGTTTGAAAATTAAATGTCCATTATAATTTAATTCCAGAGTGGCAGTAACTTGATTTTTGTAAATAAATATGTTCATTACTTTATATGTAGCATCTACTGTTGTTTCTTTGTACAGGTAGTGCTCTACGTTTGTACAGTGTTGGGTCGTGAATTTTCAACAAAGCATCGGCAATCATCCCTCTCTGGTAACTTTAATCTCTTGTATTATTAATATTACAGATTTATTTTATGACAATAACTTGGATTCTATAGTAGAACTGTCCTTTTTTTGTAATTATTACTTAATACTGGAATATTTAAGTTCTCATTAAAGTTTATTCGGTCGTTTTGCCATCATTTCCCCCAACTTCCTTCGATAATTAGGCCATCATTGTAAATCGCAGACCTTCAAATGAGCATCAAAACCTAGAACATTTTTTGAGGATCTTTAAAATGTTACATATTTTATACAGATATAATTGTACTCTCATGGTCACAATTTCAGTGCCAAATACATTCGAAATTAGCACACAAAAACAGTTTCAAAATAGGCAGCCATTTCAATTGTTTTTATTCGTGTAAATTTAAAACGTTAATTCATGCAGATTGTAACGACCATTACAAGGACGAAATCAATTTTTTCACAAAAATCTAAAACCAAAAAAATGTAAAGTTTGACATGGCCACAATTTGAAAACTGTTGAGCAATTTTTTCTGGTTAACAAACTAGGTTTTTGTGTTACATTTGAATCATTTAATCGGACTATACTTACTAATGTGAGCGTGATACAGTGGTACAACACACACACACACACACACACACACACACACACACACACACACACACACACACACACAAAAATTTTAACGACCCTTCAAAACCTTAGCTCACTTAACTTTTAAAAAGTTAGGTCAGGGGCGGTCCTTATTTCAAGGTCCCGGATCTGAGTCTTCTTATGATGGCCGCTCAATGGAAAATCACTAATAACAGTAATAGTTCACCATTGATAGATTGATTTACCATACTGATTGCTTGGGATGATATAGTTTTTATTTTTGGCAAAAAGCACATGAAGGCTGTCATCGCTCGTCCAGCAAATTTTTGTTACACAGAAAGGAAACTAAAACTAAACATTAAACTAAACTGTATACACTAAATACTTAGATAACATTTTATATATATATATATATATATATATATATATATATATATATATATATATATATATATATATATATATATATAACATTGTTAAAATACATAAATTTTACAAATATAAAAAATTAACAAGAATAAATATGTTAGACCAGCAAAAACTATAACAAAAAAGTGGGTAGGAAAGAAACAATGTTTATCTAAAACTAAACGACAAGAATAATCAAAAAGACTATTATCTTACAAATGAAGTATATAAAATAAAATTATTTAAACCCTTCACCAGGGTACCACAGCTAAATTAGTTCAAATATATTTAGATGTCCTAAAAAAGGATAACACGTACCTTCCTTTAAAGTTGGCTACGAAGAGGCACTCAATCCACACATTTGACGCATGCTTTTGAAACCATCACAATCCAGAAGAAAGTGTTTGATTGTGATATCACCACAAAACTGGCATGTAGGTGGAACCTCGCGTCCCATGAGAAATCCATGCGTTAACAAGGAATGACCAATGAGGAGCCGGGTAACCACCAACTCTCCCTTGCGGCTTGTAGATAGGAGGGAACAGCAGATGTCGTTAACAGGTAAGGTGCACTAGTCCAGTGTTGGCTAACTCGATAATCAGTAAGTGTTGACCTGTAAGCAACGAAGCTTCAGCGTCATCTAGCAACAAGGTATGAGATACGTTAGGATTTTCAAACAGCGAACAAAATTTCAGCATAACATGTTTTTAAAAAAACTACTGGTTTTTACAGGAAGCTTTCAATCGGATTTTTCAGGAAATTTTTGAAAATGAGAAAGTGTAGTGTGTTTTTGCTATACTGATTTTGACGCAAATTAAATTATTTAAACTTTATGTCCCTAGATTTACTATCGCTCCGCCAACGTGCCACAAGACACGCCGAGGCTGACGTCTCCGAAGACTACGACGCTGATTACGATTCCGACTATCCTAAATGGATGCCATGGACGTCGTCTCAGAGGAACTGTCGTTGCCCTCAGGGACAGTGGAGGAGAGGATCCGAGAGCAGAAACAGAGGATATAGCAGTCGAAGAACCTACAACAGATGGTTCGATAACAGAGATGATTATGCCGATGAAATACTCGTGTACAGGTTCTACAATGGTGGAAATAAGTTGGCCAAAAATAGGAGAAGATATCACGCGTTGAACGGTGGAAAATCTGTTACAGGCAGTAGACAAACTGGTAGAGATGAAAGTCAGTATAGTGAAGTAGAAGTGGAGACAGAAGATACCGTTGAATAAAAACATAACAGCAACTATAGGATAGAAACTGTGTTATCAGTAATAAATAAATACTAATTTAAATTTTATTTTATTTTTTACAACATATACAATTGTCTGGAACAAAACAAATTCTTAAACCTAACAAGTTTTTACTCAGTACAAACCTGACCTACTAAAACGGTGATCAATTCCTATTTTAAAATAAAAAATAAATTATAATGCTTAGGCGATTCTGACATTTAAAACAGGTTTTTACAAACCGTTAAACTTAATTTCAGCGGTCTTCAGAAATTAAAAAAAAATATACCATTTTGATTTTTTACAGAAAATTAAATTTCGTATCAAACGAAATGTGGGCATTTAAATTCAATTATGACAGTAGAGATATTGGATCATAAGAAGTGTTATTTTACAATAAAACAGTTTTACAATAGTCAGAGTTCATTTTCACATTTTTGGCAAATCTGCAATGAAATATGCGATTTGGGAGCAGGAACAAGATCTGAGTTTAAGGGATCGTTTAAAATTTTATTTTTTGTAATTTAGCACATGAAGACTACCATCGCCCATCCGGAATATAACTATTACAAAAGGGGGGAACTTAAACTATACACCAACAACAAGATAACTTTGATTAAATATATAAAGTTAAAAATTACAACATTAACAAGAATAAAAATGCGAAAAAAACATGCAACAACAACAAACACTCGAAGTGACGCAAACAAAAGCTTATCTAAAACTAATTAAGAGAAAAAAGTGATTTATTAAATACAAGTTGTATAACACTGCACAACAATACTATACATAAAGTAGTTCAAACATATATAGACGTTGTAAGAAATTTAAAATTCGATCAATAACCGCGAATCTTCCTTTAAAATTGCCTTCATAGAGGCACCCTATCCAAACATTCGGCGCATGCTTTCGGAACCACCATAATCATCTAGAAAATGTTTTACTGTGATGATAATACCAAAAGCTGACATATAACTGGGTCTCCGCATCCCATGAGAAATCCATGCGTTAACAACCAATGAGGAGACGGGTAATCTCTTCAATACGGCTTGAACGTATTGACCACCCCCAAGAACGAACAGTATTTTTAATTACCCTCGATTTGTTACTGCCCACTAATCTTCCCAATGCAAATTAAATAAATACTTTACTTGGCAAAAAATCTGAATAAATAACACGGTGCGTGCTTGGCGGCAGCAGAGTAATTGGGCGAAGCCCTTCTTCCCAGCAATTTTGACAATACAAAAAACACATCTCCTCCAAAACTACAGAACCGATTTTGATGAAATTTG
This sequence comes from Callitettix versicolor, assembly GCA_022606455.1. Taxonomy (NCBI): domain Eukaryota; kingdom Metazoa; phylum Arthropoda; class Insecta; order Hemiptera; family Cercopidae; genus Callitettix; species Callitettix versicolor. The sequence continues at coordinate 43,586,205 of CM040186.1, read as the reverse complement.
ATATGCATCTCCAGCATAGTTCTACGAATGTCGTGGCGCAAACCTTATCTTAATATTAATTTTTAATCAAAAGTTACTGAAGATTTTCTGAAACGCCACGATTGCTTGCAGCAGTGTCTATTCTCTAGGCTTTAGCTGCTCCACCTACTCTCTCTTAATGACTTTTTAACTGCAATATTAGTATAGCTGGGTGCATAGCTGGATTTCAGCCGGTAAATACAGCATGTAATTTACTTCAGTATATTTGTTCGGAATGGACTTACATTGTTTACATATCAGTCGCTACTTGGATTGTTTACATATCAGCCGGTACTTGCCGTAATACCCATTGACTTTACGATCAAGTTCAAACAATTTTGTAACGTTCAAAAATGTTCCAATTTTCAGTTGAGTACATGAAGTTACAAAATGAAGAGCCCGATTAATTTCGAATTTTTATTGTTTAGTGTATTGAGTGAAATAAAAGTGAGGAGTCCGATTATAATTGAGTACTGTATTATAATATATAATACTCAATATAATATATAATACTCAATTATAATTGAGTACTCTATATATTTTACAATAATTCAAATGCCTAAAAGAAAAAGATGTTCTATTATCGGACGACACACACGTAATCAAATAAATATTTTTTTTCCGGCGAAAAACCGTTAAGGCACGGCATATCCATCGTTTATCCATCGCCGAGGCACGATATTAATAAAATAAAATTTAGGAGTATCACGAAATAAGAATTAACAGTAAATTAAAACAATATACAATAACAATTATAAATACCTTTCCTAAAACTAGTTAACAATAAAATATGACTCTAATAAATATATAAATAAAACTAAACGACAAGGAAAACAAGACAAACAATAACAAATTCAGATAAATAAATAGCCACAAATATACAACTTGTTGCAGGGCTGTAAAGAGGCCCTGCAATATTATTTAAAGTTAAATCTGACTTAACAAATTCAGACGATGAAAGAATTTCAGTGTCCGGTCAATGGCCGAGACACTATCTCCCAACGTCCTCTGCATACTGTTTCCCAGACCACATACACGCCGTAAATTTTGGAAACCATCACAGTCTAGCAATATATGTCTTGCTGTGATGGTTTCTCTACAAAACTCGCACCGAGGCGGGTCCCCGCGTTCCATCAGAAATCCGTGCGTTAACATGGAGTGACCAATGCGAAGGCGGGTGATCACCACCTCTTCTCTACGACTTGCACATATTGACGACCCCCAAGGACGAACAATATTTTTAATTACCCTCAATTTGTTACTGCTTGTAGCTGCCCATTCATTTTCCCACTGTAGAAGAATTTTAATGTTTTACGTGACAAAGAAAGTCAGACACGATTACACGTTGAGTGCATGGCGGAAGAAAAGTTGCTTCCTTTGCCGCATTATCCGCTAGTGTTTCCAAATATTCCACAGTGACCAGGAATCCAGATAAATGATACTCTTGCACCTCGTAGTTCAAGTCTATGGACAGAGCACAGAATATCTTGAAACAGAGGGTTTACCGAATACATATCCCGGATTGCCTGGAGGGCACTTTCTGAATCGGAACAAACTACGAAATGTAAACTATCGAATTCAATAGTGTTCAGAGCCTTTAAGGTGGCAAAGAATTCGGCCGTAAAGACACTACAAATTGAGGGTAATCCATAATTATATGTTTCGTCAAGTGAATAAAACGCGCACCCAACATTATCATTCATCCTTGAACCATCTTTGAAAATAGGTTTAGCAGATGGATATGAATTAGTCAGTCGAGAAAACTCACGTAGATACACAATGTTAGGAGTGTTGTCTTTCAGGTATATACACAAGGAGAAATCAAAGGTCGGCATATTGATTTTCCATGGAGGGACAAGACAAAAGGACCTTTCAAACATTGGGGGTAGTTCAATACGCAAGTCTTCAAAAACAAGGGTTGTTCTAATGCCAATAGGGGCTGTAGCGTGCGGTCGGGATTCATATTGTTGGAGCAACTGATTATGAAAAATTGTATTATAAGCAGGGTGCCATGGTTTACATAATATATTACCTACCTAACTTAATTGTAACTGCTGTCTCTGACGAGAGAGTGATGGTTCGCAGCATCGGCGAGAATACTCACGACGGGACTTGAACGGAAAGCACCAGAAACAAGGCGGATTGCAGAGTTATGGACGGGATCCAGTTTCTTTAAAATCGGTGGTCTGGCAGATGATACAATGCTGCCATAATCAATTCGCGAACGAATTACGGCACGGTAAAACATCAGCATACAGGTCCTATCAGCACCCGATCGAGACCCACTAAGAACCCTCAACATATCGAGGATTTTATTACAACTTAATTTTAAATCACGCACGTGAGGGCTCCACGAGAGCCTTTCGTCGAGTATTAGACCCAAGAATCGAACAGATGGAGAAGTCCGAAGCTGTATACCATCAAGATATAACGACGGAGCCTGGATCTGTCGACGGCGACTGAAAGCAATACACTGAGTTTTAACAGCGGAGAATTTAAAGCCAGTTCTCGTCAATTCTCGTCTGTTCTCGTCCAGGTCTGCAACCTATTTATTACCAGCTGAAGGGTTCTTTCAGCTGTTGCCATGTTTCTGGTGCTTACATAAATAGCAAAATCGTCTACAAAGAGAGAACGTCTGACAGGGGACCTTACATTAAACATTATGCTATTAATTGCAAAATCAAACAGAGTAACACTAAGTACACTCCCCTGTGGAACACCATTCTCTAAGTAGAAGCGATCTGATAGCGTACTACCAAGACGCACCCTAAAATACCTATTACTAAGGAAGTTTTGGATAAAATACAGAATCCTGCCTTGTATACCCCATGATTTTAAAGTGTTCAAAATTCCTCTTCTCCAAGCCATGTCGTATGCCTTCTCTAGGTCGAAAAAAACAGCTACTAGTATTTGACGCAAGAGAAACGCATTTTGTATTGCAGATTCTAAAGACACTAATTGATCCACAGAACATCGTCCTTGCCTAAAGCCGCACTGGTCTTTGCAAAGTAAATTGTTGGTTTCCAAATACCAAACAAGGCGATGATTTACCATTTTTTCTACTAGCTTGCAAAGAACGCTGGTAAGAGAAATCGGACGATAGCTACTTGCATCAGTTTTATCTTTACCTGGCTTAAGAATAGGAATTACTATTGCTTCCAACCAAGCGTCAGGGAAAGTATGTTCATCGAATATACGATTATATACCTCGAGGAGGGCAAGCCTACCTGACGTTGGAAGGTTTTTGATCATGGAATATACGAGGTTGTCAGGACCGGGAGCTGTGTCCTTCGTTGAAGACAGTGCAGATTCCAGCTCATGAAGAGTAAACAGTCTATTAAGAGGAGAGTCGTCAGAAGTACCGATGGTGAACGGCAATGGTTCTATTGCACTTTTGTATTTACAAAAGGCAGCGTTATACGCCGTAGAACAGGAATAGCTAGCAAAAGATGATCCTAATAAATTTACAATATCGGAACACTGAGATTTTCGGAAACTCTCCATTCGGCTGTTTTAGACCCATCAACTCCGTGGATGGAACACGGCCAGATATAGAGCGCAGTTTCTTCCAGACGACAGATGTTGGCGTTGTTCTACATATTGTTCCGATATATTGCGACCAAGATTCCTTTCTTCTTTGTCTAAAAACTCTTCGAGCTTTAGCTCTAAGAATTTTGTACCGCTCAAGATTTTCATCTGTCGGGCTTTTGTTGAATATCCGTAGTGCTTTTCGGCGTAGACGCAAAGACTCCTTACAGTCCTCGTTCCACCAAGGAACAGATGGACGAGGTGGGTATGCGGATGTTTTAGGGATAACATCCTCGGCTACATTTAAAATCGTATTGGTGAATTTCTTAACCACTGTGTTAATGCAGTTCACTTCAATGTCTGGAGGTACAAATCTTTTTGCAAATTCTTCCCAATTTGCCTTTTTAAGGATCCAACGCGGCAGGCGTCGTTGCACATGAGGTAAAGTACAAAATGAAATATTAATGGGATTATGGTCACTGCCATACAGATCTGGTAACACCGACCATTCAAACTTTGTTGCCAAAACTGGACTACAAAATGACAAATCGACAACTGTCCATCCGCCAGTAGATGCTGATAAATGAGTCGGGGAACCGTCATTTAGAAGACACAAATCTAAGTTTGACCGCATGCCTTCGATTCGTATTCCGCTTGAGTTACAGGATAAGGAACCCCATGAAGTATGGTGAGCGTTGTTCATGAATGAAGATTTTTCGAACAATTGGCACAGGGTGCACCCAAACGACCACCAGCAGCCCAGGATACTCGAACTAAAGCGAAAATCCCCAATAAATTGGGGGGGACCTCCAGATATTCTGGAGCCGAAATACATGGTCTGTCAGCACTCCAGAATATTTTAGGAATGGGTTCCGGTACATAGTTACGGTTCCCCAAACCCAAGTACCACTGGCAGCCGCTCTCTATGTACTCACAGAATGCAACCATTTGTTTCGATAGACCCAGCTATGGGCTCCGACATCCATAACTCAACATTCATGCGCTTGCCAAGCGCCAATAAGCTGCTCGGTTCCAGAACCTGTCCCATCAGAGGTCCTCGGCAGTGTTAGGCACACATCAGGTTCCACATATTTGGCCCCGCCAAAGGAAACCAAGCAGAATCGCCACTCCCAGACGTAACGGAACAAGCACAGCAAATCCCTAAATGTACGTGTGAGTGTGAAGTGTTTACATCGTAAGTGTACTGTAAGTGTAAGTGTCTTCTAGACTCGGATGCCGCGAGGTTCGTCTAGGTCCTCTCACTAGGTGCAGCTAGTCTGAACCCCCCTGCGGGTATTCATAATAGCAATGAAGCCTCTTCAGCATCAACTGACGAAGCTCAAGGATTGTTTGCAAAATTGCATGTGTGCAAAGGTGATCAAGTGATTTTGAGACGCAATCTTTGGGTAGCCAAAGGCTTGGCTAATGGCTCAGTTGGGAGAATAACTGATATCGTCTATAAGCCTTACAATCGTATTAATAATTACAATGATGATATGCCTTTATGTATATTAGTATATTTCAGAAAGTACACAAGACCGACTCTTTACAATCGATCAATTCCAATTTTACCAGTAACAGCATCTTTTCAAAAATCAGGAGTTCACTGTTCCAGGAAACAATTTCTGTTAATGCTTGGGTACGGGGTCAGCATTCATCGATCTCAAGGAATTACATTGTATTCGGCTGTAGTCAATTTAGGAGACAAAGAATTTTCAGTTGGTTTTTCTTACTTTGCACTGTCTCGTGTAAAAACTCAAGCTGGATTATTATTAAAACCAAAATTTAATTTTAACAGACTCGAGAAAATTAATAAAAGCAAAGCAATGGCAGGAAGACCTGCAGAATTATCACAGCTTGAACAAATAGCAACACAATTTTAGTAGTAAAGAAATACAATAATTAATAATAAAATGTAATATTTGAAAGCAAAAATAAATACTATTTATTTACTGTAAACTTTGTACTGAATTTTTCGTATTTCCACATTGCCAACACCGAGGGCTTCGCCCTTTTTATGCCCCAGGCATTCCTAGTAGTTCTTTGCCGCAATATCCGCTCTACTATTCCCAACTATCACACTGTGACCAGGTAAATTGCGAAATGTTACTTCGACACTTCGTTATTTAAGCCTGTGAATGGAGCACTCATTAACTTAAACCAAAGGGGTTTACCGATATATATTCTGTATAGCCACTTTTAGAATCGGAACACATTAAGTAATGAGGTAATGCATATATCAGATACAACTATGCTTTTATATATATATGTACATAAAATTGTGTGTATGTACATTCTGTAATTTAATGCTGCATTAATATAATACGACAATGCAATCAAGTCATGATAATTTGCGATAACTAAATCAAATTTTCAATAATTTGTGGCAATTTTCTTTCAAAAAAATAATTGGACTAGCGAAAGAGACTGGTTTAGACTAAAGTAGCAGATGTGAAGGATCTGATAGAGAATGAATAGAAAAGTGCAATTTTAACAAATAAAAAAGAAAGAAAGGAATGCTTGTAAAAGAAACAATATTATTCGAAAAATGTTATTCAACAATGAACCGCTACGTATTAATAACATTAAAAGTAATTCGTAGTAATGTTGGGATAATTTTGTGTTATATTTGTAGAAAGATATTTTGAATTTATCACACTACAATAAATTGTCCGATAAGCGTCGAAATACGAGTATTTTCAGATAATTAGTGTGACGGTTTTATTTAGTTTGACATTAAATTTGATATTGCACTATTAGCTCATTTGTTATAGTTTATCTGCAACTGTTATGCAGAAATTATTGTTTATTGTAAGCAAATATCGAAAATGTGTGTTTGGTAATAGCCATATTATTTTGTGCAGTATAATCCTTTTATTTTATGTAACGCATATATAGTTTTTCTTTTGTTACCTAGTTTTATATAAACTTGTTTTGTTACCCACTTTGTTGTTATGTTTTTGTTTTTCACATGTTTACTAATTTTACTTTTTATATTTTAATGTTATCTAGTTTTAGTGTTTAAACAGTTCAGAAAAAAGTGTTGACTGTGATCATCATAAAACTGAAATTCGACTTTTATTACATTTATTTTTGTGTAAAACGTTTTCAAAAATCTTGATTTCATTTTGTATATTGCAAATACTAATATGCTATGAAAACAAAATGTTTATTTACGTAACGTTATTCAATTTTAGTTTCTAGAAATTCGTTTGCATGTTTTGATCATATTTACACTTTGCTATCACGTTAACGTAAAAATGTTAATATTAGGTTACGTTACTACGTATAAAGAAAGGATTGTACTATGTGAATAACTACACCTGTAGATACAGTAAGTCAAGCACCATTAATCAAAACAATATTACACAATAGAATGCGACAGCGGATACAGAGCACTCTGCAGTGATTCTAAATAACTACAGTGTCATTTATCCTTGAGAGATTTGCAACATTAATAATGTCCGCTGTTAATATTGCCTTTACACTGCAAAATGTGATATTGGAACGGTCATCACGGTAAGACCCGGATCCCGGACATTGAAATGAGCATCGTACGCGTACTAACCTGTGCATCACTTTTCTTTTTCTTTTTTTACAAACAATACAGCAAGAAAGTGGATAACAGGAACACAAACAAAAGTTTCCCAAAAGTAGTTAACAAAATTATTACACATAAAAAAATGGGGATATATAAATTAACAACATTACGCTGCACAACAATACCACAGTTAAAGTAGTTAAAATACATTAAAAGACTTACACATTTTAAAACTCGGTCAATGACCGACGAATCGTCCTTTAAAATTTCCTCCATAGAGGTACCTCATCCACACATTTGCTTTTGAAACCATCACTATCGAGAAGAAAGTGTTTGATTGTGATATAACCTCAAAACTGACATTTAGGTGACAGATCTACTGAAAATGCAGCATAACTAAGAAAAATTAAACTGTGCATTACAATAACAAATAGGCCTAATGTTAATCTGTTTAATCCGATTTTATAGGCAAGTTAACACCCATCCATCACAAGGAACTGAAAATTGAATGGATTTTTTTTTTTTTTTTTTTTTTTTTTTTTCGGCGAAAAACCGTTCGGGTTATCATCGCCGTAACGAAAAATGAAAGTACATAAAACAAAATTTAAACAAAATTTTACGTAAGAATAAAACAACAACAACAAACTATAACATTAAAATAAATTAAAAATTTAGATAAGAGGTATAGATTATATTACACTTAAGAACTAAATAACAATAAATAATCAATAAAATTTAATAACATTTCTTAAAACTATGCATAAACATAACAGAAATAAAGCTTTTAGATAAAATAAATAAATAAATAACACAAGAAATAACAACTATATAAATTAAATTTTATTTAAAACATTCAGACGATGAAGGAAGTCTAGAACCCGGTCAACGGCCGAGGCACTATCTCCCAACATCGTCTGCAAACAGTTGCTCAGACCACACATAAAACGCACATTTTGGAAACCATCACAATCGAGCAATATATGTCTTATTGTGATGGTTTCCCTACAGAACTCGCATTTAGGTGGGTCCCCGCGTTCCATCAGAAATCCATGCGTTAACATGGAGTGACCGATGCGAAGGCGGGTGATCACCACCTCTTCTCTACGACTTGCACGTATTGACGACCCCCAAGGACGAACAGTACTTTTAATTACCCTCAATTTGTTACAGCTTGTAGCTGCCCATTCATTTTCCCACTGTAGAAGAATTAAATGTTTTACGTGACAAAGAAAGTCAGACACTATTACACGTTCAGTGCATGGTAGCATAAAAGTTGCTTCCTTTGCCGCATTATCCGCTACAGTGTTTCCTAATATTCCACAGTGACCAGGAATCCAGATAAATGATACTCTTGCACCTCGTAGTTCAAGTCTATGGACAGAGCACAGAATATCTTGAACCAGAAAAAAAGATTTCTCACAACCACTGCAGAAACACAGACACAACACCGTGACGTATGGAACTGCATCAGCTGATTTATCTGAGACAGCTTTCAAACAGCTAGTAGAATATGAAGGAAGCGAATTTCCTTAAGAGTCTTCTATGTTGACGACTTGATGACAGGCGTAGACACCATAGAGGAAAGACTTAACTTGTAACGCCAGCTAGTTGACCTGTTGACAAGGAGCGGTTTTAAACTTGGTAAGTGGAACTCAAATTCCGACAAGCTTCTTGAAGAATATATGCCAACTCAGTATGGAGAGTTTTCTGCAGACAGCGAATCAACAGTAAAAGTCCTAGGATTGTGACAGAGTGCTGAAGATGATACTGTGCATTTCAAACACATTTTTTCCGGCGAAAAACCGTTAAGGTTATCATCGCCGAGGCACGATAACAAAAAAATAAAATTTAGGTATACCACAAAATAAAAAATATATAAAAAATAACACTAATTTAAAACAGTATACAATAACAGCTATAAATACTATTCATAAAATTAGTTAACAATAAAATATAACAACAAATAAATAAATAAATAAAACTAAACAACAAGGAAAACAAAGCAAACAATAACAAATTCAGATAAATAAATAGCCACAAATATACAACTTGTTGCAGGGCTGTAAAGAGACCCTGCAATATTATTTTAAGTTAAGTTTTATTTAACAAATTTAGACGATGAAAGAATTTCAGTGTTCGGTCAATGGCCGAGACACTATTCCTCTGCATGTTATTCCCCAGACCACATACACGCCGTATATTTTGGAAACCATCAGAGTCTAGCAAAATATGTCTTACTGTGATGGTTTCTCTACAAAATTCCAACGTTCCATCAGAAATCCATGTGTTAACATGGAGTGGCCAATGCGAAGGCGGGTGATCACCACCTCTTCTCTACGACTTGCACGTATTGACGACCCCCAAGAACGAACAGTATCTTTAATTACCATAAATTTGTTACTGCTTGTAGCTGCCCATTCATTTTCCAACTGTAGAAGAATTAAATGTTTTACGTGACAAAGAAAGTCAGACATTATTACACGTGGAGTTCATGGCGGCAGAAACGTTGCTTCCTTTGCCGCATTATCCGCTACAGTGTTTCCAAATATTCCACAGTGACCAGGAATCCAGATAAATGATATTCTTGCACCTCGTAATTCAAGTCTATGGACAGAGCACAGAAAATCTTGCACCAGAGGGTTTACCGAATACATATCCCGGATTGCCTGGAGGGCACTTTTTGAATCAGAACAAACTACGTAATGCAAACTATCGAATTCAATAGTGTTCAGAGCCTTTAAGATGGCAAAGAGTTCGGCTGTAAAGACACTACAAATTGAGGGTAATCCATACTTATACGTTTCATCCAGTGAGTAAAATGCACACCAAACATTGTTATTAATCTTAGAACAATCTGTGAAAATATATTTAGCAGATGGATATGAACTAGTCAGTCGAGAAAACTAACATTAATACACATTGTTAGGAGTGTTGTCTTTCAGGTATGTACACAAGGAGAAATCAAAGGTCGGCATATTGATTTTCCATGGAGGGACAGGACAAAAGCACCTTTCAAACATTGGGGGTAGTTCAATACGCAAGTCTTCAAAAACACGGGTTGTTCTGATGCCAACAGGGGCTGTAGCGTGCGGTAGGGATTCATAATGTTGGTGCAACTGATTATAGAAGACGGTATTGTAAGCAGGATGCCATGGTTTACATAATATATTACATACGTAACTTAATTGTAACTGCTGTCTCCGACAGCTATGGTTAGCCAGCATCGGCGAGAATACTCACGACGGGACTTGAGCTGAAAGCACCAGAAACAAGACGGATTGCAGAGTGATGGACGGGATCTAGTTTCCTTAAAGTGGATGGTCGAGCAGATGAATATACAATACTACCATAATCAATTCGTGAACGAATTACAGCATGGTAAAACATCAACATACTGGTCCTATCAGCGCCCCATCGAGAACTACTGAGACCCCTCAACATATCGAGGATTTTGGTGCATCGTAACTTTAAATCACGCACGTGAGAATTCCAGGATAGCCTTTTGTCAAATATTAGAACCATGAATCGAACAGATGGAGTGGTCCGGAGCTGTATACTATCTAGAAATAACAAAGGAGCTTGGATCTGTCGACGGCGACTGAAGGCAATGCACTGAGTTTTAGCAGCAGATAATTTAAAGCCAGTAGATCTCGTCCATGTCTGCAACCTATTTAATACCAGCTGAAGAGTTCTTTCAGTTGTTGCCATGTATTTAGTGCTTACATAAATAGCAAAATCATCCACAAAGAGCGAACATTGAACAGGGGTACACATTACATTGCACATTAACGGTAATTCCATTGATTGCCATAGCAAGCAAGGTAACACTAAGTACACTCCCCTGTGGAACACCATTCTCTAAGTGGAATCGATCTGAAACTGTAGCTCCAAGACGTATCCTAAAGTACCTATTGGACAGAAAATTTGAGATAAAAGCAAGAATTCTGCCTTGCATACCACATGATTTTAAAATGTTTAGTATTGCTCTTCTCCAGGCCACGTCGTATGCCTTCTCTAGGTCACAAAATAATGCAATACGTGTCTGACGCAAGAGGAAGGCATTTTGAATAGCAGATTCTAACAAAACCAACTTATTCATCGAAGATCGTCCTTGTCTGAAACCGCACTGTTCTTTCGACAGTAATTTATTAGTTTCTAAATACCAAACAAGGCGACGATTTATCATTTTTCTACCAGCTTGCATAGCACGCTGGTGAGAGAAATAGGACGATAGCTACTTGGATCAGTCTTCTCTTTGACTGGTTTAAGAACTGGAATTACTGTAGCTTCCAACCAATAATGCGCTTTTGTATTTAAAAAAGGGAGTGTTATAGGCTGCAGAAGATAAAAAAACTTGCAAAGGATGACCCTAAAAGGTTTACAATATTGGAACTGTCAGAAACCAATAATCCGTTCGCCTGTTGAAGTCCCATCAATCCTACAGATGGAGGAGGACCAGAAATGGAACGTAATTTTTTCCACACAACAGATATGTGTTGTTCTACATATTGATCCGATGTATTGGGTTCAAGAATCCTTCTGCTTTGCCTGAATATTGTACGAGCTTTTGCAAAAAGAACTTTATATTGCTCAAGGTTTTCACTTGTCAGGTTTCTGTTGAATCTCCTCTGAGCTTTTCTACGTAGGCGTAACGCCTTCCTATACTCCTCGTTTCACCAAGGAGAAACCAAGGATGGATATACCATCGGAAAGAACCAATCCAGCCAGACTATTCCTACTTACAGAAGTCGTGTACCTTGCATCGAATGCTGTTCACTTAGAGCTAGTGAATGAACCGACGCATTTCTTGAACCACTGCGAAGATGCATTTCACGAAAAGGAATACTCGCAGAGATATACTCGGACAATGGCGCCAACAGAGAATTAAAAGAACTGAAAGAATTTTTAAAGAGGGAGTCACTGATCATTGCTCAGACAGTAGCAGAAGGAATAAAATTGAACTTATTTTCTCACACACCTCACAAAAAAACCATTTTAATCCAAGTAGAGGCAGTTTTGAACTCCCAGCCATTGACACCACTGTCAAACGATCCATCAGACCTATCCTTCCTTAACCCAGCACACTAGCGGCTCACTATAGACACTTCTAGAACCATCTTTGACGATATTTCTAGAAGGTCGTTTAACCAGATGACAACGAGTTCAGCAGCTAGTACAACACTTCTGGTCCAGTTGAACGACCGAATAACGGACTAACAGCACTGAAATAAGTGGTAGGTTCTACGACCGTCTGTTACAATTGATACCCCCGTGTTACTAAAGGATGATCCTCCTTTCTGATCTATGGGTAGAATCATCCTCCTACATCCCGGAAAGGACAGCCTATCCAGGGTAGTGATAGTAAAGAGAGCTGCAGGATTTTTTTTTTATATTTCTGACGAAAAGCACATGAAGGCTATTATCACCCATAACACACAATCAAAATGACTTTTGAACAACGTGATGATGAATTACGAGGGCGTGAAGCTGACCACCCTCTCTCCGACCTTCGGGGTTTTAAGCGTGTACATGGAGGCACGAAAAGAATGGAAGAATACTGAGGGTCAAAATCCAACCAACCACTTACACATGACAAACAACAGCGATCACAGAAGAACAAAAAGCGTGATCAGCAGCGGGACGTAGACTGCCGAATGGCGATGAGTGCATTGAACCATTGACCCCCGACATCAAGAAAAATTTTCTTTTCGCGTTCACAGGCTTCGAAAATTCAGTAAAAAGAAAAAAAATAAATGTTTCAAACCTGAGACACAATACTATAAACTTTCTTAACAGTTACATTATAAATCAACGGCAAAGTGCATTCAGATAAAGTCAAAGGAAGGTATTAAATTATTCTTTGTCATTTAATTTCAAGATGTAACAGCGGAGTTGCACTGTTTGGCACGCTCCATTTACTTTGAACTTTCTTAAATGTTATCGAATCGCTATTTTTATGTAATAGAAGAATTTTATTTCTTTTATTATTTCAAAGTGTATAATTTTAAGTGGGCTTCAAATTATTCTATTAATTTATGAAACGAAACGGTGGTCCACATTTAGCACACTTCCTTAGACACTTTTAGAGGATGCTTCAAAATTGAATTTATATTTTTTTGGACTGCTCAGATTATTGTAACTTGGATATTAGATGTCTAACAGATTTAATACCGCAATTATTAAATGGCAGTGTAATAAACATGAAAACTGATGTAACTAATTTGAAATTGGAACATATTATTTACTATGCTCATAAACTGAATTTAATAATGCAAAAATTAATTTTAAATTCAATACAAAATATGATAGATAGAATAAAAATTAATAATACAAAATTTTAAACAGAATAGATTTGCATTATCGGAGTTGAATGGCGTAAGAAAACCCTAAAATTAAAACAGTGGTCCAACCAGACGGAATTATACCTCTGCTATGTTGGGAACATCTTCAAAATAAAAAGCCAAATTATAAAGAAAGACCGAGATTGGCTTAAAACACACTGACTGCGGTGGATACACCATAAACTAAGTACCAAAAGTAGATAACATTGTCAAAACGTATAAAACATAACCAAATAAAAACAAAAATGTGAAAAAAATATAACAACAAAACGGGTAACATTTTACTCCCCCTCCTTGTGGCCTGATGTATGAGCTCCGATTGGTCAGAGGATATAGCGTTAGCAAACTGAAACTGTTCACATGTTTGTTTGTTTTTAATGAAATTGTGGAGTTACTTTGCGTAAAGTAATTAGAATATCAAAATATATTTTTGTACGACCACCATTATTTATTTACAAATTATACAACCAGAATATTAAGTCGGCTTACTGTTCTTCCTACCTCCTTTTTCTGCCAAACCCATATATTACAATTATTTATTTAAGTAGCTTTTCTCAACATGTACACATGTATATACTTTTACAAACCAGTCATTTACCACTTGCTATCACTTATTTCAACACATTACGTTCGGTTATATAACAGACTTACGCGATTGTGACTCTAAGTTACGTGGCACGTCACGTAGCAAACAATAACCCTGCACACTGATACAGTATAGATCACGTCCTGTGCTACGAGGTCTTCGCTAATCAGAATCAGGGACTCTCTTGGGAACAAAGTTTGTCCAAGTACTGGTAGACACTACGCGTTTTAGTTATGTTGTAAGGGGATTTACTGGCAAACTTTGGAACATATGGGAGAAACGCACTTAGGATAACTGTGTAAATGAACGACTATTAGTGTCTCGAAGTGTATAACGAAGCTTCTTCGTTTTTCTTTTGGTGTAAGCCTTGTGTACGATGTTACTCAACGTATCGTTGCGATTTAAAAAAGATATCGATAAATGCAGTGGCTTGTATAAAATTTGTAATTGTATACGTTAATGATTTCATAAATTTTTACCTGTTAATTGTATAATTATATTTACAGACCCTTAATTGTGCGATAGTATTTGATTCTGTTTTAACACTGAGTGTCGAACAATAATGTGAATCGGACGTCCATTTATTTTTGCTATTTAACGTACAGATTTCAATACAAAGCATTCAATAGAAATCAATTACAATTCGTTTAGTCTCCAGCGATGTGCAACAACACACAAACGGCATTATTTTTTTTAATTTCTCAGGAAACCTGAAAACGGATACATTAATCAGAATCGATTCTCTCACGGTTACGATACCGCCTAAGTACGTTATACAGTGGTAAAGTATTAAGTCGATGTAGTCAATACACAATAGCACAGAAAAACTATGTAAAATTTATTTAATAATACATTAAAAAATATGCATTGTGTATCATTATTTGTATATAAGTTATCATCTCCCAGTTTCCGGTCGCATTGTGACCTCTAAATAAACGATTTCCGCTTGCACAATTACATTCGCAGGCAAAAATAACGGTGTTAAACCTAACATCTCGCAACGCTTTACATAACACATAATCACTTTAGTTGTTTGTATTCATCGTACTTAAACATAAATTCACTTTAGTTGTATGTATTTCTCGTACTAATTAACACTTCAGTTTTTTGTATTCCTCGTACTTAAACACATAATCACTTTAGTTTTTTGTATTCCTCGTACTTAAACACATAATCACTTTAGTTGTTTGTATTCCTCGTACTTAAACCATAATCACTTTAGTTGTTTGTATTCCTCGTACTTCAATATACATTCACTTTAGTTGTTTGTATTCCTCGTACTTAAACATAAATTCACTTTAGTTGTATGTATTCCTCGTACTTAAAACATAAATTCACTTTAGTTGTATGTATTCCTCGTACTTATAAACATAATTACATCAGCGAACAACGGTGTGAGGCGAAAAACACACTGAGGCTAATATCGCCTCCCTAAATGTAAATGTGAGTGTAAAGTGTTAAAGTCGTAAGTCTAGTATCGAACGTATGTGTGTTAGACTCGGGTACCGCGAGGGACGTCTAAATCCTCTCAATAGATGCAGCTAGTCTACACACCCCTGCGTGGGTGACAACAAAGTGGATAGAAACGCAAGCACATATTTATCTAAAGAAAGTTTTAAAAAAATTACATTTAAAAAATGTATATAAATAAAATAAAATTATTTTAACGATGACAGTAAAACCATAGCTAAATACTCATGTATGCAGACAACTCAAAAAAGTTAAAACTGTCAATGACCGACGAGTCGTCATTTAAAATTGCCTGCATAGAGACACTAAATCCATACATTTGACACATGTTTTTAAATGTTTCACATTCTACAATTAATTATGATATCGCCACAAAACTGACAGATATGTAAGTACCCGCGTCCCATAAGAAATCCAGGTGATAACAAGGAATGACCAATGCGGAGACGGGTAACCACCACCTCTTCCCTGCGGCTTGTACGTATTGACGTTCACAAGGACGAACAGTATTTTTAATTACTCTTAATTTGTACCCACAGCTTAATTAGCCACCCTTAACTTGTACCCACTTTTAGTTATCCTTAATTGCCCACGGCTACCCATTCATTTACCCAAAGCGAATGCAATAGATGTTTCGCTTGGCAAATAAAGTCTGAACAAATAACACGTTGCGTGCTTGGCGGCAGCAGAGTAGCTTCCTTTGCAATAACCGCTCTAGTGTTCCCAATTATCCCACTGTTACCACGTATACAGCAAAATGTTACTCCGTCACTCCTTAGTTCAAACCTGTGGATAAAGCACAAAATATCTCGAACCAGAGGGTTTATTGTGTGCCGCCAATTCATGGGGAACATCTGGATTAGCTGGAGTAAATTGGTTCATTCCTTTTATGAAAAGGAACTCGAATCTTTCTTTGAGGAAAACAAAACGACTTTCAAAATCTCAAACTGGATGAGTAATTAAAATAGCAGTTGAAGAATTTTTCAAACTTTTGCAATCAATTTCCCTTAGCATGGGCCTCAACACAAAACAACAATGCATTTATAATGTAGACAAATCAGGACTTCCAATGAACAATAAACTTGGAAAAATAGTGACGCAGAAAGGGATAAATTGTTGCTCTTACCAACTTAGAAAAAGGAGAGAACGTAACTTCGGTTGCAGCAGCCTGCAGTGCTTTCGAACAATATATTTAACCATTTACAATATTTAAAAGGAGTGTGATGCGTGAAGAGTTCAAAAACCACATACCACCTGGAACTAAAGTTATGTCTGACAGCGGCTACATAAAGATCTTTTTGTTCAATGGTTAGAATTTTTCCAGAATAATAGAATCCAAGGAAAATGTCTCTTAATTCTTAATGGCCACTCCTCTCATTGTTCTCTGGAGACTCTAGAATTTTGTAAAAAACATGAAATTGAACTTCTTTGTTTGCCACCGCATGAGTAGAACTACTCATGTTCTACAACCTTTAGACAGGGCTGTTTTTAAACCAGTGAAGACGTTTTACCACTAAGAAGCTAAAAATATTTAAACAACACTTTTGGCGGAAAATGACTTGAAAGTTACTAAGTAAGTTTGTGAAAAACATGAAATTGAACTTCTTTGTTTGCCACCGCATACTACTCATGTTCTACAACCGTTAGACAGGGCTGTTTTTAAACCAATGAAGACGTTTTACCACTAAGAAGCTAAAAATATTTAAACAACACTTTTGGCGGAAAATGACTTGAAAGTTACTAAGTAAGTTTGTGAAAAACATGAAATTGAACTTCTTTGTTTGCCACCGCATACTACTCATGTTCTACAACCGTTAGACAGGGCTGTTTTTAAACCAATGAAGACGTTTTACCACTAAGAAGCTAAAAATATTTAAACAACACTTTTGGCGGAAAATGACTTGAAAGTTACTAAGTAAGTTTGTGAAAAACATGAAATTGAACTTCTTTGTTTGCCACCGCATACTACTCATGTTCTACAACCGTTAGACAGGGCTGTTTTTAAACCAATGAAGACGTTTTACCACTAAGAAGCTAAAAATATTTAAACAACACTTTTGGCGGAAAATGACTTGAAAGTTACTAAGTAAGTTTGTGAAAAACATGAAATTGAACTTCTTTGTTTGCCACCGCATACTACTCATGTTCTACAACCGTTAGACAGGGCTGTTTTTAAACCAATGAAGACGTTTTACCACCAAGAAGCTACAAAATATTTAAACAACACTTATGGCGACGACGCATCATTTAATGACTTGAAAGTTACTAAAGTAAGTTTGGGAAAAATATTTATTCACACGTGGGAAAGAGCAGCTGTTCCCTCGTACGCTAGTAAAGGATTCAGCGCTATAGGCATTTTCCCTTTCAACCCTGATGAGATACATGAAGATAAATTTCTCCCTTTAACATATTTTAGGATAATTCTGATTTAGTAAAACGTAACTCCGAAATCCAAAACACTTCTCTAAATTTGTTCATAGCACAACCACAATCTAAATCTAACGCTACAAATACAGACATTACTCAAACTTCTTCTAATTCAAAGCCAGTTCTAGAAAAAAACCTCAAACATTTACAAATTTACTGAAAAAGCAAAAAGTATAAGTTAAAATCCTTCGCAAGAGACAGAAGCTTTATCTAACCAACAAACTGACAATACTACATCATTGCCGCAACAACCTATAAGTCCTCCAATACAATTCTATGAAATCCTACCTAAGCCTAAAAAATACAAGAAGAGTCAACTAGAAAAAAAGAATCAACCCGTTTACTTATATCACCGAAAAACATAGAAAAGTGTAAAGCCAAAAGAAAATTAAAACTTTTAGAACCCGTTAAATCTCAGCAAAAGAAAAGAAAATTACTCGCACAGGGGAAATCAGAATCTGCAAAGGCTAAACATAATCAAGAAATTTTAAAAGTAAAAGAAGAAAAAGACATTGAATCCTCAGACCATTTTGACTACTCTACTGATAGTGAATGTAATTCTGTCTCTGACAACGTACCATGGAGGACTGTGTAAGCTTAAATTAAGAAGGGAGAGTGGATTAGCTGCCAGAACTGCAAAATGTGTTATCATGAAGTATGTGTTGGTGCTATTGGAGGAAAACAATTTGTGTGTGGAAAGCGTCTTTAAACCTACTTTGATTAGTTCGCTTTTGAGCATGTTTAAATAATGCCTTCAATAAAACACATAATACTTATAGCTTATTGTATGCTTAGTTATTTACAGGTGTCACCTGTATTCAGTATTGAAGTTATAAACCAGAGAAATAACTAGAAAAATGTTTCACACAATAACCCCGACTTTTCTAAGTTTGATATTTAAACCACGCTTCTTTTTTTCGTATTTGACTACGTTATTCATGAACTAATAAGTGTTTAATTGTTCGCATATTGAAATAGAATGTTTTTACATATATTTGACATTTTTGCATTAAAGTTTGCACTAGTATTATAATAAAAAAACTGAGTTTGATATTAGGTAACTCAAATAGCCCCCGGTCTACCCTTACTTCTGCACCTGAAACCACCACGACAAAGTTTACTGTAGCGTGAACTCAACGTCAGTAGCCATACTGGTATTCCTTTGACGTGAAATTGTTTTCGATCATAAACAGTTTGACTAAGGTTAGTGGGCCGGGAACTATTACTGGGTTCGACGAACTGAATTTGGCAAACAAATATAATCGAAGTCGACGAATAGAAGGTCCATGGGTTTTTTGGAGGCATCAAACGGGATTCTAGTAATTGCTTTTTGGTCCCGGTTGAATTTAGGGATTTACAAACGTTCAGCGTTATCGAACAATGTATTCTACCTGGAAGAACAATTATTAGTGACTGATGGAAGGCTACAATTGCCCTTCTGACAGCGGTTTTGTTCACCTCACTTTCAAACACTCAGTTGATTACCAGACATGAATAAGATCGAAAGATTCTGGATGAAGTTCGACACACGATCTTGGATGACAAACTTTGAAGTTAAAAAGAACCACTTCGTGAGTCGTTCATCCGAATTTCAATTTCAATACAATTATGGCAATTACTTACAAGCAAAGGATTCACCAATTCTACAAAGCAGCGGTTGTATTATATCCGCCACCATAACATTTATTACAAGGTTAGTAACTACTTTAATTAAACAGGTTTTTACGTTTAGGAGAGCTTGAAGGGGTGCTAACATTGAACACATGGCCCCGACGAAAGTTGATCCATACTCTGAAAACGTCGAGATTGTATACACAAATGGTGGAAAATGTTCGAAAAAACAAAAAGTAATAACATTGATATTCTATCACTAGTTAAAGTTTTTAAAAACAGAATGATCAATCTTCCAGTATCGTTCACCTTGGAAAGTACACTAGTGCTCTCGGAAGACGGATAAACTTCATAAACAGCAATCACTGCGCTCAACAAAAAAAAAACACTAATTTACCTTATTGCAAATGAACCCTGAATTTCGTGTGCCAGCCTGTAGTTATAAAACGTAAATTATAAAAGTTAAAAAAAAGTTTATAAAATAGTTAAAGCGGAATTAAAGAGGCATACAAATAAAAAATTACAACCCCTTTGGTATCACGGAAACATTTGTCAATTTAAAAGTTTGTGACTGTGAAGTTTATGCGTTAAATAAAAACTATAACACCCTAGAGGCCGAACTTGGACGGATAGTGTTGTATGGAATGTAGAAAGTTTAGCCATCTCGATTACGTCTATCTTTCTGTTGTAGCTGTAGTGACCATCTAACATTAGTAGGACAGGGAAGTCTTCTGAAGGTTTAGCATAATTTAAAAAGTGCTCAAACCACTTAGTGAAGATTGATGCATGTATCTAACCAGATGGATGATAAGCACTGACCGAACTAGGCGGTGCTCCCTTCATAAGAAGTTTGTTTTAATTTTTCTTGGGAAAAATTATTAGAGAAGGCACAAAATCCCCGGCTGCATTCATACAGCATACCACCGTTACCAGTGCGCCTCGTTCAGCTGATGTCAAACTGCCTATTCGTTTTCTAAATTTCAGTCCAACAACTTTGGAAATTTTGGTCTGAACGATATAAAGCCCAGTATCGTCCACGTTCTAAATGCAATTAGCAGCAAAATGGTGTTTGTCATATTCCTGATCATGTATGTCGAAAAAGGCGTCCATATTTTCTTTGATAAAATCAAGGGCTCTAGCCGCTAATGTTTCAGTGAATTTTCTTAGAGAAAGCCTGTCTTCATGGCGAGTCATAAAATGGTCTACCAGCCTCATCCTGCCGTTCCACCCCCAAAAGGATCCTTGATTCCCTTTCTTACGGTTAGTTGGTAGGCCATTGACTTAATGTCATTGACATTGTAGCACTAGTTAACGTTTTTAAAAACAGAATGATCAATCTTCCAGTATCGGTCACCTTGAAAAGTACACTAGTGCTCTCGGAAGACGGATAAACTTCATAAACTACAATCACTGCGGTCAACAAAAAAAAAAAAAAAAAAAAAAAAAAAAAAAAACTAATTTTCCTTACTGCAAATGAACCCTGAATTTCGTGTGCCGGCCTGTAGTTATAAAACGTAAATTATAAAAGTTAAAAAAAAGTTTATAAAATAGTAAAAGCGAAATTAAAGAGGCATACAAATAAAAAATTACAACCCCTTTGGTATCACGGAAACATTTGTCAATTTAAAAGTTTGTGGCTGTGAAGTTTATTAACGCCCTGGAGGCCGAACTTGGACGGATAGTATTGTATGGAATGTATAGGCAGTAAAATATCAATGTGGCCGTTAATAAACAGGCTTGTTAGGCATAAACCTAGCACGCAGCT
This sequence comes from Callitettix versicolor, assembly GCA_022606455.1. Lineage (NCBI taxonomy): Eukaryota > Metazoa > Arthropoda > Insecta > Hemiptera > Cercopidae > Callitettix > Callitettix versicolor. The sequence goes on along the minus strand of CM040186.1, from coordinate 43,564,918 downwards.
TTTTCGCTAACATGATACAAGCGAATTTCAAGCAATTTTGTTCCCTTTTTTTTGAAAATCTATCTCCACCCTAACATCATAAATCTGCATAACTAAACATTTTAAAGTTTAAAAATTCCACTGGAAAACCGAAAATGGACCAGAACGTCAAGTTGGTTTACTTAATTTGAATTGAATAATGTATCACTGATTGTTACGGTGAAATCAGATTTTTTTTAAAGTGTAAGAATTTTTACGATTTGGAATAGCTATAACTTTGAAACCATTGGATAGATTCCCTTGAATAACAAACTTAAAAACCTATTATGAAAATCGATTTTTGTGACGTCAGAGCTGCCATGCAATATGTTTGGTACAACAAAAAGACCTGCATCACCTTCCTTTTTAAGAGTGCAAATGAATGGATTTAAAGAGTTACAAATACACTGCGACCTTCGTAGATTCCGAGATTCTCAGTTACAATATCGCCTCCAACCCTAGAGTCTTCATCAATTCCTGGATTTGCAGAATAGCTTCAAAGTACAGTATAGCTTCATAACCTATCAACAGGTGGTAAGGATTTTCCACTCCCTTTCAGCAATATCTTCCAAGTTGAAATTTCAACTATGCCAAGATTCCTGAGATATCTCTTAAGCGTACAGTAAGAAAAACTATCAGCAATCTTAGATTATTTTTACTGACGCTATTACAGATATTTGTTTTGCTCCTATCGAAGTGTCCGAAAATTCCCTTGGCCTGTTTTAACAACCTCTTTAATCTTTCCAGAGTTTAAACTTAACTTCCCTACCGCCAATAAGTTTCATCTTAAAATTTAAGTGTTTTCAAGTTCGCAAAATAGTTGTAGTCTCCAACGATGGGTCGATGCCCTCTTCAATGCCAGCCAATCTGCTTTCTTATTTCCCTTAAACCCCTTCCAGAGCATTTTAGCTTTTGCATTCATTCCCACACTACTGCTGAGCTGATGGTTTTCACCAGTCGATCATCCTTCTTAGATTCTTAATTCCGATCTTAGACACCATCGATTGAAAGCAAATCTTGTTACAAATACCTGCACAACTCAGTATATGCATAGGTCACTAAGTCTGGTTCAAATAACATGCACCCAAATTGTGGCACTCTGCTATGTATCCATCTATTCATTTTTAAATTAAGTTAGCCAAATTACAGCATTCTTCCTTAGTTTCTATGTGTAATGGTTTTGTGATTATTCATGAGGCTGCTTCTACTAACCGGTAGAATTACTGCCCTAGATTAAGTGTCTTTTGCAAATAGGACTACAATTTATTATTACTATAATTATACTACAGTTGAATTTTTTTCCGGCGAAAAACCGATTCATCTCCGATACTCAAAATAGAGATAGAAAAGAACGAATAAAATAAACAAAAATTTAAGTTTAATAAGAAAACAAACTGTAATAACAAATCCAAATAAATAAAACAAACAAAATAACAGTTACAGATATATGACTAAAACTAGTTAAAAATAATATATCTAAAAACAACAACATACACACAAATTATTGTAGGGCTGTAAATTGGCCCTACAACAATAACAAGAAAAATAAAAGCAATAAAACGTACCTAAAACTAAATAACAAAATAAAAACAACTTAAAAATTAAATTAATAAAACAGTAAATGTAAATAATCTTTCCATGGCTGTAAAGGGGCCATACCACAAACAATAACAAAAATATAAATTAAATTTTATTTACAAAATTCAGACGATGAAGGAAGTCTAAGACCCGGTCAACGGCCGAGGAACTATCTCCCAACATCATCTGAAAACAATTGCTCAGACCACACATAACACGCAAATTTTGGAAACCATCACAATCGAGCAATATATGTTTTATTGAGATGGTTTCCCTACAAATTCGCATTCAGGTGGATCCCCACCTTCCATCAGAAATCCATGCGTTAGCAAGGAATGACCAATACGGAGACGAGTGGTCACCACCTATTCCCTACGAACAGTATTTTTAATTACCCTCAATTTGTTTTTATCCCTAAGTGTCCACTCATTCTCCCAATCCACGAGAAGTAAATGTTTTGACAGACTTTGAAAATCAGATAGAATAACACGTTGAGTGGCTGGCGGCAGCAGAGTTGCTTCCTTTGCCGCTATATCGGCTCTAGTGTTCCCAACTATACCACAATGACCAGGTAACCAGCAAAATGATACACCAACACCTCGTAGTTCAAGTCGATGGATAGAACATAGAATATCCTGAACCAGAGGGTTTATCGAATACATATCCTGGATAGCCTGAAGTGCACTTTTCGAATCGGAACACACCAGATAATGCACACAATCGGATACAACGGAGTTCAGTGCCTTAAATATAGCAAAAGTTCAGAAGTAAAGACACTACAAACTGAGGGTAATCCATATTTATATGTATGACCCCTTAAGTAATATGCACAACCAACACGGTTATCTATTTTAGAATCATCAGTGAAGATTATCTCAGCATATGGAAAACAGTTAATTAGACGGTAAAACTCACGTTGATACACAACTTCCGGAGTGTTGTGTTTCAAGTACATACATAGGGAGAAATCGAAGGTTGGCAACATTATGATCTACGGAGGTTCGTAACAAAACGACCTCTCGAAAATTGACGACAATACGCAAGTCGTCAAACACTCGGAACGTTCTAATGCTTAGAGGAGCAGTGGCACGCGGACGTGCTTCATATTGTAGGAGCAAATTATTATTATAAGTAGGATACCATGGCTTACATAATATACTACTTAAGTAATTTATTTGCAGATAACGTTTCGGTAGAGAGGATGGTTCACCAGCCTCAGCGAGAATGCTCACGACGGGACTAGAACGAAATGCACCAGATAAAAAACGGATTGCAGAATGATGTACGGGATCTAGCTGCTTTAAAATGTCTGGTTGTGCAGATGAATACACAATGCTGCCATAATCATTTCGTGAGCAAATTAAAGCACGATAAAACATCAGCATACACGTTTTATCACCGCCCAATTGAGAGCCACTAAGAACCCTCAACATATCCAGAATTTTGATACATCGTAACTTCAAATCACACACGTGAGGGTACCACGATAGCTTTTCGTCAAAGATTAGACCCAGGTATCGAACGGATGGAGTGGTCTGAAGCTGTATACCATCAAGATATAACAAAGGATCTTGGATCTGTCGACGGCGCCTGAAAGCAATACACTGAGTTTTAGTAGGAGAAAATTTAAAGCCAGTAAATCTAGTCCACGACTGCAATCTATTTATTACCATATGAAGAATTCTTTCAGCTGTTGCCATGTATCTGGTGCTTAATAGATAACAAAACCATTAACAAATAGCGAACATCGGACAGGATAATGTACATTAGAAGTTATGCTATTGATTGCAACAGCAAACAGAGTAACACTAAGTACATTCACCTGTGGAACACCATTCTCCAAATGGAAGCGATCTGATAGTGTACTTCCAACACGTAACCCGAAATACCTGCCAGTAAGGAAATTTGCCGGCGGAGGCAGCTGAAGTGAGCAGCTGATGGGCTTAGCGACCCTACTATACCTCTAGATTGTTCAACTCTCACTCATTTACATACACACAACATACATCCCATCACACACATTCTCTATCACACAAACACATACACACCCGCAGGGGGTGCAGGATAGCTGCACCTATTGAAAGGACCTAGGCGAACCTCACGGCTCCCGAGTCTAACACACACTTACATTTACAGCACTACATTTACGATTTAAACACTTTACACTCACACGTACATTGAGAGATTTGTTGTTCTTGTTCCGTTACGTCTGGGAGTGACAATACTGCTTGGTTTCCTTTGGCGGGGTCAAGTATGTGGAACCTGATGTGTGCCTAGCACTGCCGAGGGCCCCTGATGGGACAAGTTCTGGGACCGAGCAGCCTATAGGCGCCTGGCAAGAACATAAGTGTTGAATTATGGATGTCGGAGCCTATAATTAGGTCTATCGAAACAAATGGTTGCATTCTGTGGGTACATAGAGGGCGGCTGCCAGTGGTACTTTGGTTTGGAGAACCGTAGCTTTGTACCTGAACCCATTTCTAAGATTATAGAGCGCAGAAGACATGTATTTCGGCTCCAGAATATTGGAGGTCCCACCCAATTTATTGGAGATTCTCGCTTTAGTTCGAGTATCCTGGGCTACTGGTGACGTTTGGGTGCACCCTGTACCATTTGTTCGAGATATCAACATTCATGAATCTCGTTCGGCCTCGTTCGGCTTCGTCGAACAGGTCTGTAGGTAATAGTGGGAGTGATATGGAAGAAAAAGAGATGGGTACTGTTACTCAGATGCCATCTCCTAAGTTCTTAGTGGTGAAAAACGCGGTGGAAGGTGCGGACTTATCCAAAGTTTCGCCCTTTCTTATCAACAAAGCAGTAATAGGAAAAGCTGGTCCTGTAGCGTCCATTAAAAAACAGCAAAAAAGTACGCTAATAATCGAAACCAAAAGCGAGAAGCAGAGCAAGTCGCTATTAGAGATGACCTCATTTTATGATACTGTTAAGGTAACAGTGGAACCCAATAGGACCTTAAACCATAGCAAAGGGGTAATTACTTGTAGAGATCTTCTCCATGTAGATCTAGAGGAGATCAAATCAGAGATGGCAAGCGAGTCTATTATAGACGTCCGTCGCATTTTGCGCAATGAGAAAGGGCAGAAAATACCAACTACTTCCCTTATTGTTACTTTTGGAATACCAAACATACCAAAATATATACATGCCGGGTACTAACGGCTGTCGGTGAGACCATACGTCCCAAACCCTAGACGTTGCTTTAAATGCCAGGGTTTTGGACACGTTAGCTCTACATGCCGGAAACCTGAGGTATGTGGTAACTGTGGTTCAGAGAAGCATAATAGTGAGGACTGCAAAGATGACCCTAATTGTCCCAATTGTGGAGGCGCTCATCAAGCTCGTTCCTTTAATAGCCCTAAGTTTAAGGGCGAGAAAGCTATCCTCACTATCTTTTTTCCCCGGCGAAAAACCGTTAAGGTTATCATCGCCTTCATACAAAATGAAGGTATAAAAAAAGAATTAACAAAATTTACTTAAATAAGAAAATAAAACTACAACAAACTATAATAGTAAAAATAAGTAAAAAACAAAATTTAAAATAACAGGTATAACTATATCAATAATAAATACTTCAGAACTAAATAACAATTAATAATGAATAAAATTTAATAACAATTCGTAAAAGTATATATAAACATAACAGAAATAAAGTTATTTAAATAAAATAAATAATTAAATTAACACAAGAAATAACAAATTTATAAATAAAATGTTATTTAAAACATTCAGACGATGAAGGAAGTCTAGAACACGGTCAACGGCCGAGGCACTATCTGCAAACAGTTGCCCAGACCACACATAACACGCACATTTTGGAAACCATCAAAATCGAGCAATAATTGTTTTATTATGATGGTTTCCCTACAGATCTCGCATTCAGGTGGGTCCCCGCGTACATCAGAAATCCATGTGTTAACATGGAGTGACCAATGCGAAGGCGGGTGATCACCACCTCTTCTCTACGACTTGCGCGTATTGACGACCCCCAAGGTCGAACAGTATTTTTAATTACCCTCAATTTGTTACTGCTTGTAGCTGCCCATTCATTTTCCCACTGTAGAAGAATTAAATGTTTTATGTGATAAAGAAAGTCAGACAAGATTACACGTTGAGTGCATGGCGGCAGAAACGTTGCTTCCTTTGCCGCATTATCCGCTACAGTGTTTCCAAATATTCCATAGTGACCAGGAATTCAAAAAAAATATACTCTTGCACCTCGTAGTTCAAGTCTATGGAAAAATATCTACCGTAGTTCAAGTCAAGAGCACAAAATATCTTGAACCAGAGGGTTTACCGAATACATGTCCCGGATTGCCTGGAGGTCACTTTTTTAATCAGAACAAACTACGTAATGCAAACTATCGAATTCAATAGTGCTCAGAGCCTTTAAGATGGCGAAGAGTTCGGCTGTAAAGACACTACAAATTGAGGGTAATCCATACTTATATGTTTCGTCCAGTGAATAAAACGCGCACCCAACATTATCATTTACCTTTGAACCATCTGTGAAAATAAGTTTAGCAGATAGATATGAATTAGTCAGTCGAGAAAACTCACGTTGATACACAATGTTAGGAGTGTTGTCTTTCAGGTATGTACACAAGGAGAAATCAAAGGTCGGCATATTGATTATCCATGGAGGGACAAGACAAAAGGACCTTTCAAACATTGGGGGTAGTTCAATACGCAAGTCTTCAAAAACACGGGTTGTTCTAATACCAACAGGGGCTGTAGCGTGCGGTCGGGATTCATAATGTTGGTGCAACTGATTAAGGAAAACGGTATAATAAGCAGGATGCCATGATTTACATAATATATTACATACGTAACTTAATTGTAACTGCTGTCTTCGACGAGAGTGTGATGGTTCGCCAGCATCGGCGAGAATACTCACGACGGGACTTGAACGGAAAGCACCAGATACAAGACGGATTGCAGAGTTATGGACGGGATCTAGTTTCTTTAAAATCGATGGTCTAGCATATGATTATATAATGCTGCCATAATCAATTCGCGAACCAATTACTGCATGGTAAAACATCAGCATACAGGTCCTATCAGCGCTCCATCGAGACCCACTAAGAACCCTCAATATATCGAGGATTTTAGTCAATCGTAACTTTAAATCACTGATGTGATGGCTCCAAGAGAGCCTTTCGTCGATTATTAGACCCAAGAATCGAACGGAAGGAGAAGTCCAAAGCTGTATACCATCAAGATATAACAAAGGAGCTTGGATCTGTCGACGGCGACTGAAATCAATACACTGAGTTTTAGCAGCGGAGAATTTAAAGCCAGTAGTTCTCGTCCAGGTCTACAACCTATTTATTACCAGCTGAAGAGTTCTTTCAGCTGTCGCACATGTTTCTGGTGTTTACGTAAATAGCAAAATCGTCCACAAAGAGAGAAAATTTGACAGGGGACCGTACATTAGACGTTATGCTATTGATTGCAATAGCAAACAGAGTAACACTAAGTACACTCCCCTGTAGAACACCATTCTCTAAGTAGAAGCGATCTGATAGCGTACTACCAAGACGCACCCTAAAATACCTATTACTTAGGAAGTTTTTGATAAAATACAGAATCCTGCCTTGTATACCCCATGATTTTAAAGTGTTCAAAATTCCCCTTCTCTAAGCCATTTCCTAAGCCTTCTCTAGGTCGAAAAAAACAGCTACTAGTGTTTGACGCAAGAGAAAGGTATTTTGTATTGAAGATTCTAAAGATACTAATTGATCCACAGAACATCGTCCTTGCCTAAATCCGCAATGGTCTTTGCAAAGTAAATTGTTGGTTTCCAAATAACAAACAAGGCGACGATTTACCATTTTTTTCTACCAGCTTGCAAAGAACGCTGGTAAGAGAAATCGGACGATAGCTACTTGCATCAGTTTTATCTTTACCTGGCTTAAGAATAGCAATTACTATTGCTTCCAACCAAGCGTCTGGGAAAGTATGTTCGTCGAATATACGATTGTATACCTCGAGGAGGGCAAGCCTACCTGACGTTGGAAGGTTTTTGATCATGGAATATACGAGGTTGTCAGGACCGTGAGCTGTGTCCTTCGTTGAAGACGGTGCAGATTCCAGCTCATGCAGAGTAAACAGACTATTAAGAGGAGAGTCATCAAAAGTACCGATGGTGAACGTTAATGGTTCCATTGCACTTTTGTATTTACGAAAGGCAGCGTTATACGCCGTAGAACATGAATAGCTAGCAAAAAAATGATCCTAACAAAGTTACAATATCGGAACACTGAGAAACTAACTCTCCGTTCGGCTGTTTAAGACTCATCAACTCCGTGGATGGAACACGGCCAAATATAGAGCGCAGTTTCTTCCAGACTGCGTTGTTCTACATATTGTTCCGATATATTGCGACCAAGATTCCTTTCTACTTTGCCTAAAAATTCTTCGAGCTTTAGCTCAAAGGATTTTGTAACGCTCAAGATTTTCATCTGTCGGGCTTTTGTTGAATCTCCGTAGTGCTTTTCGGCGTAGACGCAAAGCCTCCTCACAGTCCTCGTTCCACCAAGGAACAGATAGACGAGGTTGTTTTAGGGATATGCGGATGTTTTAGGGATAACATCCTCGGCTACATGTAAAATCGTATTGGTGAATTTCTTAACCACTGTGTTAATGCAGTTCATTTCAATGTCTGGTGATACAAATCTTTTTGCAAGTTCTTCCCAATTTGCCTTTTTAAAGATCCAACGCGGCAGGCGTCGTTGCACATGAGGGAAAGTACAAAATGAAATATTAATGGTATTACGATCACATCCACTGCCTTACACTGCCATACAGATCTGGTAACACCGACCATTCAAACTTTGTTGCCAAAACTGGACTACAAAATGACAAATCGACAACTGTCCATCCGCCAGTAGATGCTGATAAATGAGTCGAGGAACCGTCATTTAGAAGGCACAAATCTAAGTTTGACCGTATTTCTTCGATTCGTATTACCCTTGAGTTACAGGATAAGGAACCCCATGAAGTATGGTGAGCGTTAAAATCGCCTGTCAATAAAATCGGTCGTTGCAACTGAGATATTAAATCATATACTTCTTGATGCTGAAAATTGTAACTAGGCAGTAAGTAAAGGCAACAGACGGTAACTTTGAATGGAACGGTAATCTGAACGGCAACAGCTTGTAAAGGAGTTATTATATTGACAGATATGGACTGGACAGAGTTGTGAACCAATATGGCTACGCCACCTCTGGCTCTTTCCTCAGTGACGAAATCTGCTCTGAAAATAGAATAACCCCTAAAATTGAAGGTGTGGGATTCATGTAAGTGCGTCTCTTGGAGACACATTATATGAATCTCGCACAAGAACTTTGAGATCTTCCTTATGGTCTCTTATCCCATTAATATTCCACTGTATTACATTGTTGTTAATAGAAAATGCAGACATTGAAATAGAATAAATTAATATAGCATCGGGTTCTGTTCGTTTCCGTCATGTAGTACTTTAGATTTATCAGAGTCCATCGACATCGAATCACTACTGTGATTCATGCCGGACTCTGTAGATACATTTGTTTTGGCAGAAGTCGCTTTTGATACGGCTTCAGTTTTAGTTTTTTAATCTTTCTTAGAAGTATTTTTACCAATTTTTTATCCGCATGCTTAGACCCAACTACTGGTGGGTATGTATTAGATTTTTTAAAAAATAAGCTAGTCCAGGAGAAACAGACTTTACTGTCGGTTTTACCACTTGTGACTTAGTTCGGACCATCATTTTTGAAGCAGATGGAACTGCTTCAGGAAGAGTAGGTTTTGAAGATTTAGTCACAAGTGACTTTGGAGCTTGATTTTTAGAGATTTTCGACTGATTTTCTTTAGAAGAGATAGACATAGATTGATCAGATGTACTGGAAGCAGGAGTGGTAACAGTTGAAATTACGGATAACAGCTGAGCTACTTGCTCAGTCAGTGCTTTAACAGTTTTAGTCAGTTCATCGCAATTTCTACATGAGGTCTTGCTACTAGACGCGACCGACGCAAACGACTTACCCTCAATTATTCTGGAACTTTTGAATATTTTTTTAGCTTCTGAAAATGAAACTTTATCCCTTGCCATGATAGTCAAAACTGCTTTCTCGTCCTTATACTTGGGGCAGCTGAAGGAACGAGCCGGATGATCGCCACCACAATTGGAACACTTTGGGTCATCCGTGCAATTGTCACCACCATGGCCATTCGAACCACAATTACCACATATTTCGGGCTTTCTGCATGTAGAACTCACGTGTCCAAACCCCTGACACTTAAAGCATCTTCTCGGGTTTGAAACGTAAGCTCGAACAGAAAGCCTTTGATATCTGGCAAATAAATATTCCGGGATTGTGGGTTTACCAAAAGTCAGAGTGAGGGAAGCAGTTGGTACTTTTTTGCCATTTTCATTTAGCAGAATGCGATAAACATCCGTAACTGACTCTGATGCCAACTCAGACTTTATCTCCTCAAGTTCTAGGTAGAGGAGATCTCTGCATGTTACTAGTCTGAAGTAACAGCATAGCATTTTGTAGCTTCCTAATAGAAGCTACAGGACCTACTCTTCCAACGATAGCCTTGTTTATAAGGAAGGGAGACACCTTCGATAGATCGGACCCTTCCTCAGAATTTCTGAAAACTAAAAACCTAGAAGGGAGCTGAACAACTGCAGCACCCGTCTCCTTTTCTTCGATGTCTATACTCCCACTGCTACTCTCAGACCTATTTGACATAGTCGAACGAGGCCTCTTCAACACATTTTTGGCGTTTTGTTTTTTTTTGTTCCATACTTTTGTTTGCCGAGCATTCATGAATGAAGATTTTTCGAACAAGTGGCACAGAGTGCACCCAAACAACCACCATCAGCCCAGGATACTCGAACTAAAGCGAGAATTTTTTTTTTTTTTTTTTTTATTTTTTTCGGCGAAAAACCGTTCGGGTTATCATCGCCGTAACGAAAAATGAAAGTACATAAAACAAAATTTAAACAAAATTTTACGTAAGAATAAAACAACAACAACAAACTATAACATTAAAATAAATTAAAAATTTAGATAACAGGTATAGATTATATTACACTTAAGAACTAAATAACAATAAATAATGAATAAAATTTAATAACATTTCTTAAAACTATGCATAAACATAACAGAAATAAAGCTTTTAGATAAAATAAATAAATAAATAACACAAGAAATAACAACTATATAAATTAAATTTTATTTAAAACATTCAGACGATGAAGGAAGTCTAGAACCCGGTCAACGGCCGAGGCACTATCTCCCAACATCGTCTGCAAACAGTTGCTCAGACCACACATAAAACGCACATTTTGGAAACCATCACAATCGAGCAATATATGTCTTATTGTGATGGTTTCCCTACAGAACTCGCATTTAGGTGGGTCCCCGCGTTCCATCAGAAATCCATGCGTTAACATGGAGTGACCGATGCGAAGGCGGGTGATCACCACCTCTTCTCTACGACTTGCACGTATTGACGACCCCAAGGACGAACAGTACTTTTAATTACCCTCAATTTGTTACAGCTTGTAGCTGCCCATTCATTTTCCCACTGTAGAAGAATTAAATGTTTTACGTGACAAAGAAAGTCAGACACTATTACACGTTCAGTGCATGGCAGCATAAAAGTTGCTTCCTTTGCCGCATTATCCGCTACAGTGTTTCCTAATATTCCACAGTGACCAGGAATCCAGATAAATGATACTCTTGCACCTCGTAGTTCAAGTCTATGGACAGAGCACAGAATATCTTGAACCAGAGGGTTTACCGAATACATATCCCGGATTGCCTGGAGGGCACTTTTTGAATCAGAACAAACTACGAAATGCAAACTATCGAATTCAATAGTGTTCAGAGCCTTTAAGATGGCAAAGAGTTCGGCTGTAAAGACACTACAAGTTGAGGGTAATCCATACTTATACGTTTCGTCCAGTGAGTAAAATGCGCACCCAACATTGTTATTCATCTTAGAGCCATCTGTGAAAATAAATTTAGCAGATGGATATGAACTAGTCAGTCGAAAAAACTCACGTTGATACACAATGTTAGGAGTGTTGTCTTTCTGGTATGCACACAAGGAGAAATCAAAGGTCGGCATATTGATTTTCCACGGAGGGACAAGACAAAAGGACCTTTCAAACATTGGGGTAGTTCAATACGTAAGTCATCAAAAATACGGGAAGTTCTAATACCAAGAGGAGCAGTAGCATTCGGTCGAGTTTCATACTGTCGCACCAATTGATTTTTGAAAACTGTATTAAAAGCAGGGTGCCATGGTTTAGATGATAAATTGCTTAAATAAGTTAACTGTAGTTTCTGTCTCCGTCGAGAGAGTGAAGGTTCCCAGCATCGGCGAGAATACTCACGACGGGACTTGAACGGAAAGCACCAGAAACAAGGCGGATTGCAGAGTTATGGACGGGATCTAGTTGCTTTAAAATCGATGGTCTAGCAGATGAATAAACAATGCTGCCATAATCAATTCGCGAACGAATTACGGCACGGTAAAACATCAGCATACAGGTCCTATCAGCACCCCATCGAGACCCACTAAGAACCCTCAACATATCCAGGATTTTATTACATCTTAATTTTAAATCACGCACGTGAGGGCTCCACGAGAGCCTTTCGTCGAGTATTAGACCCAAGAATCGAACGGATGGAGAAGTCCGAAGCTGTATACCATCAAGATATAACGACGGAGCCTGGATCTGTCGACGGCGACTGAAAGCAATACACTGAGTTTTAGCAGCGGAGAATTTAAAGCCAGTAGTTCTCGTCCAGTTCTGCAACCTATTTATTACCAGCTGAAAGGGATCTTTCAGCTGTTGCCATGTTTCTGGTGCTTACGTAAATAGCAAAATCGTCTACAAAGAGAGAACATCTGACAGGGGACCGTACGTTAGACGTTATGCTATTGATTGCAATAGCAAACAGAGTAACACTAAGTACACTCCCCTGTGGAACACCATTCTCTAAGTAGAAGCGATCTGATAGCGTATTACCAAGACGCACCCTAAAATACCTATTACTAAGGAAGTTTTGGATAAAATACAGAATCCTGCCTTGTATACCCCATGATTTTAAAGTGTTCAAAATTCCCCTTCTCCAAGCCATGTCGTATGCCTTCTCTAGGTCGAAAAAAACAGCTACTAGTGTTTGACGCAAGAGAAACGCATTTTGTATTGCAGCTTCCAAAGACACTAATTGATCCACAGAACATCGTCCTTGCCTAAAGCCGCACTGGTCTTTGCAAAGTAAATTGTTGGTTTCAAATACCAAACAAGGCGACGATTTACCATTTTTTCTACCAGCTTGCAAAGAACGCTGGTAAGAGAAATCGGACGATAGCTACTTGCATCAGTTTTATCTTTACCTGGCTTAAGAATAGGAATTACTATTGCTTCCAACCAAGCGTCAGGGAAAGTATGTTCATCGAATATACGATTGTATATCTCGAGGAGGGCAAGCCTACCTGACGCTGGAAGGTTTTTGATCATGGAATATACGAGGTTGTCAGGACCGGGAGCTGTGTCCTTCGTTGAAGACAGTGCAGATTCCAGCTCATGCAGAGTAAACAGCCTATTAAGAGGAGAGTCGTCAGAAATACCGATGGTGAACGGCAATGGTTCCACTGCACTTTTGTATTTACGAAAGGCAGCGTTATACGCCGTAGAACAGGAATAGCTAGCAAAAGATGATCCTAATAAATTTACAATATCGGAACACTGAGAAACTAACTCTCCATTCGGCCGTTTAAGACCCATCAACTCCGTTGATGGAACACGGCCAGATATAGAGCGCAGTTTCTTCCAGACGACAGATGTTGGCGTTGTTCTGCATATTGTTCCGATATATTGCGACCAAGATTCCTTTCTACTTTGTCTAAAAATTCTTCGAGCTTTAGCTCTAAGAATTTTGTATCGCTCAAGATTTTCATCTGTCGGGCTTTTGTTGAATATCCGTAGTGCTTTTCGGCGTAGACGCAAAGCCTCCTTACAGTCCTCGTTCCACCAAGGAACAGATGGACGAGGTGGGTTTGCGGATGTTTTAGGGATAACATCCTTGGCTACATTTAAAATCGTACTGGTGATTTTCTTGACCACTGTGTTAATGCAGTTCACTTCAATGTCTGGAGGTACAAATCTTTTTGTAAATTCTTCCCAATTTGCCTTTTAAGGATCCAACGCGGCAGGCGTCGTTGCACATGAGGTAAAGTACAAAATGAAATATTAATGGGATTATGGTCACTGCCATACAGATCTGGTAACACCGACCATTCAAACTTTGTTGCCAAAACTGGACTACAAAATGACAAATCGACAACTGTCCATCCGCCAGTAGATGCTGATAAATGAGTCGGGGAACCGTCATTTAGAAGACACAAATCTAAGTTTGACCGTATTCCTTCGATTCGTAATCCCCTTGAGTTACAGGATAAGGAACCCCATGAAGTATGGTGAGCGTTAAAATCACCTGTCAATAAAATCGGTTGTGGCAACTGAGATATTAAATCATATACTTCATGATGTTGGAAATTGTAACTAGGCGGCAAGTAAAGGCAACAGACGGTAACTTTGAATGGAACGGTAATCTGAACGGCAACAGCTTGTAAAGGAGTTATTATATTGACAGATATGGACTGGACAGAGTTGTGAACCAATATGGCTACACCACCTCTGGCTCTTTCCTCAGTGACGAAATCTGCTCTGAAAATAGAATAACCCCTAAAATTGAAGGTGTGGGATTCATGCAAGTGCGTCTCTTGGAGACAAAGTATTAAAGGCGATGAATCTCGCACAAGAACTTTGAGATCTTCCATATGGCTTCTTATCCCATTAATATTCCACTGTACCACATTGTTATTAATTGGAAATGCAGACATTGAAGTAAAATAAATTAATATAGCAGCGGGTTCTGTTCGTTTTTGTCATGTACAACTTTTGATTTATCAGAGTCTACCGACATCGAATCACTACTGTGATTCATGTCGGACTCTGTAGATACATTTGTTTTGGCAGAAGTCGCTTTTGATACGGCTTCAGTTTTAGTTTTAGTTTTTTTAACTTGCTTAGAGGTATTTTTAACTAATTTCTTATCCGCATCCTTAGACCCAACTACTGGTGGGTATGTATTTGATTTTTTTAAAAGTAAGCAAGTCCAGGAGAAACAGACTTTACTGTCGGTTTTACCACTTGTGACTTAGTTCGGACCATCATTTTTGAAGCAGATGGAACTGCTTCAGGAAGAGTAGGTTTTGAAGATTTAGTCACAAGTGACTTTGGAGCTTGATTTTTAGAGATTTTCGACTGATTTTCTTTAGAAGAGATAGACATAGATTGATCAGATGTACTGGAAGCAGGAGTGGTAACAGTTGAAATTACGGATAACAGCTGAGCTACTTGCTCAGTCAGTGCTTTAACAGTTTTAGTCAGTTCATCGCAATTTCTACATGAGGTCTTGCTACTAGACGCGACCGACGCAAACGACTTACCCTCAATTATTCTGGAACTTTTGAATATTTTTTAGCTTCTGAAAATGAAACTTTATCCCTTGCCATGATAGTCAAAACTGCTTTCTCGTCCTTATACTTGGGGCAGCTGAAGGAACGAGCCGGATGATCGCCACCACAATTGGAACACTTTGGGTCATCCGTGCAATTGTCACCACCATGGCCATTCGAACCACAATTACCACATATTTCGGGCTTTCTGCATGTAGAACTCACGTGTCCAAACCCCTGACACTTAAAGCATCTTCTCGGGTTTGGAACGTAAGCTCGAACAGAAAGCCTTTGATATCCGGCAAATATATATTCCGGGATTGTGGGTTTACCAAAAGTCAGAATGAGGGAAGCAGTTGGTACTTTTTTTTTTTTTTCATTACGCAGAATGCGATAAACATCCGTAACTGACTCTGATGCCAACTCAGACTTTATCTCCTCAAGGTCTAGGTGGAGGAGATCTCTGCACGTTACCACTCCTTTAGCAAAATTCAAAGTTCTGTGGGGCTCCACAGAAACCTTGATCCGATCAAAAAGGAAGACATCTTTAGGAGCGACAAGCTCTGCTTGTCGCTACTAGTCTGAACTAACAGCGTACCATTTTGTAGCTTCCTAATAGACGCTACAGGACCTACTCTTCCAACGATAGCCTTGTTTATGAGGAAAGGAGACACTTTCGATAGGTCGGACCCTTCCTCAGAATTTCTAAAAACTAAAAATCTAGGAGAAGGGAGCTGAACAACTGCAGCACCCATCTCCTTTTCTTCCATGTCAATACTCCCACTGCTACTCTCAGACCTGTCCGACGTAGTCGAACGAGGCCTCTTTAACACATTTTTGGCGTTTTGTTTTTTTTGTTCCATGCTTTGTTTTGCCGAGCGATTCATGAATGAAGACTTTCGAACAACTGGCACAGGGTGCACCCAAACGACCACCAGCAGCCCAGGATACTCGAACTAAAGCGAGAACCCCAATAAAAAAAAAAAAAAAAAAAAAAAAAAAAAAAAAAAAAAATTGAAAAAAAAAAAAAAAATGGGGGACCTCCAGATATCCTGGAGCCGAAATACATGGTCTGTCAGCACTCCAGAATATTTTAGGAATGGGTTCCGGTACATCGTTACGGTTCCCCAAACCCAAGTACCACTGGCAGCCGCTCTCTATGTACTCACAGAATGCAACCATTTGTTTCGATAGACCCAGCTATGGGCTCCGACACCCATAACTCAACATTCATGCGCTTGCCAAGCGCCTATAGGCTGCTCGGTTCCAGAACCTGTCCCATCAGAGGTCCTCGGCAGTGCTAGGCACACATCAGGTTCCACATACTTGGCCCCGCCAAAGGAAACCAAGCAGAATCGCCACTCCCAGACGTAACGGAACAAGCACAGCAAATCCCTAAATGTATGTGTGAGTGTGAAGTGTTTACATCGTAAGTGTAGTGCTGTAAGTGTAAGTGTCTGCTAGACTCGGGTGCCGCGAGGTTCGTCTAGGTCCTCTCACTAGGTGCAGCTAGTCTGCACCCCCCTGCGGGTGTGTATGTGTTTGTGTGAGAGAGTGTGTTTGTGGATGTTATGTGTTGTGTGTATGTGGAGTAAATGAGTGAGAGTAGAATGAGCTAGAGGTATGGTGGGGTCGCTAAGCCCATCAGCTGCTCACTTCAGCTGCCTCCGCCGGCCTAAAGCGAGAATCCCCAATAAATTGGGGGTGGACCTCCAATATCCTGGAGCCGAAACACATGGTCTGTCAGCACTCCAGAATACTTAGGAATGGGTTCCGGTACAAAGTTACGGTTCTCCAAACCCAAGTACCACTGGCAGCCGCCATCTATGTATTCACAGAATGCAACCATTTGTTTCGATAGACTCAGCTATGGGCTCCGACACCAATAGCTCAACATTCATGTGTTTGCCAGGCGCCTATAAGCTGCTCGGTCCCAGAACTTGTCCCATCAGAGGTCCTCGGCATTGCTAGGGACACATCAGGTTCCACATACTTGGTCCCGCCAAAGGAAACCAAGCAGTATCGCCACTCCCAGACATAATGGAACAAGAACAGGAAATCCCTAAATGTACGTGTGTGTGTGTAAAGAGTTTAAATCGTAAGTGTAGTGCTGTAAGTGTAAGTGTGTGTTAGACTCGGGTGCCGCGAGGTTCATCTAGGTCCTTTTCTTTGGTATTTAACATCCGACTATTGTGCACACTTGGGCTAATGCAGACGATGGGATGATTTATAGCGTATGAAAATGCAAGCCCTCGCCGGGAATCGAACTCGGATTCTCGGGTTGAAAGCCTAGGCGGCTTTCTAGGTCCTCTCAATAGGTGAAGCTAGTCTGCATCTTCCTGCGGGTGTGTATGTGTTTGTGTGTGAGTGTGTGTGTGGGGTGTGTATGTGTGTAAGATGAGTGAGAGTAAAATGAGCTAGAGGTATGATGGGGTCGCTAAGCCCATCAGCTGCTCATTTTTGCTGCCTCAGCCGACTACTACAGTTGAAGTAATCAAACTGATTATGAATATGAGGAATATGGTTAATTTCCCACTTTTGTAGTCGATAGTTGCTTTTAGTTTGGGAAGGGGGATTGAATAAAAATATCTGTTTTTATACCATTTGATCATGTTAAATTAATGCCACTGCACAAAGATTAAATTTTAAGATTACGGTTACAATTGATGTGTAATAATTTTAACTAAATTATTCGTTCTGATTTCCTTAATTGTGCCAGACATTATTTGTAGGCTTTATTCCTGAAGGAATAGTAATGCAATGAAGGAGGCTTAACATAATGTGAACAGAAGTAATACCCAAAAGACAAGACGAGCAGTACCAGTCTCTTCTTCCCACTGGTGCTTAAGCATGTTGTAGGCTATGTCAGATATTTATAACCCACTTGGGCGTGTGCCGGAGATACAAAAATATTAAATGTACTGTACTGTGTATGTATTTACTCTAATGCAAAGTAAAAACAGTTCCTTTTTTTACTTATAAATGTTACTTTTTGAAAATTTATAATGCTACTTCATGCACATTCGTTCGTTGCGGTGGTAAAGATTTTCAAAAAAGTATACAATAAAGTTTTATATCTTTTTAAGAATTGCAATGCAACCTTTTTTTAAAAAGGTTGAACGGATTTTGCTGGATCGAAACAAATCGGTCCAGAATTGCTAACGCAAAACTTCTAACGAACACACCTTAAACGACACATCAAAGAGTAATCTAGAGGTTAGGATTGGTGCTAAGCCAACATCAAATTTGCCAGCTTCATTAGTTCATTTTAAAATGGAAATACGTTAGTAAGAGTTTTTACACTAACGAGTAAGTTTTATTTTCTTATTCAAATCACCACTGTATCTCTTGAAACCGATGGGCTTTTCAAACAACTTGTTTTAAGTAGATTTTGCTTCGAAACTTGCAAATGGCAAAGTTACCATTCTTGACAGCAGCTGTGGATGAATGAAAAACTTTTAAAAAATGGCAGTCGTGGGACTGGCCGACAGAAGTGAAAACTGAAATTAATGAAACCGAATTAATATATATTGATTTACATTTTAATACACGATTCGAAAATTTACTTAAAATTCATTATAAGAAAGAAGTCCTACGGGGATAATTTGTATATTAATTACAAATTCATCTTTTTTAATTTATGCGTTACGTTTTTATATTTTTTATTTATTTATAAAAACATATGATGGGCTGCAAAAGCCCAGTACAAATAAAAACAATGTAATTGTATTTATAATATAATTAATATAAATATATACATTGTAATATTGAAATGTATTAATTGATATATACTGATTTATATTTCAAAACAAATTTACGTAAAATTCAAAAGTATAACATTAATTATTAAGTAATATATTTTATTTATACACATCAATTACTAAGTAATCTCTAACGTGCTTTCATATTAATAACCCGCACATATATACGTAAATGAGTTGTCTGCTGTTTATACTTTCACAGTTCACATATACACTAATACAAATATTACACGTGTACTGCATTCTCAGATTCTCGGTTGTATTGAATTGATATGACTCACCGTATACAGATTTAGCGTGACGGCAGCTCAATGCTTTTTACTTTAGCAAAAAACCAAAACGGCTACTATAGCCGTGACGCGAAACTGAAATATCTAAAATAAAACATCAAAAATATAAAATAAAAGTTATTATAAAAAGAAAAATTAAAAATAAAGGTAAATAAAATAACCAACAAATTATAACAATTATGAATCGTTACGTAAAACTAGCCAGCATTATACACAGAAAATATAATAACAGCAATAAATATTTGCCTAAAAGTAAATAATAACAATATTATATATCTTAAAATCTAACAAAATATAAAAAATGTATTATAATGCTGTAAATTGATCCTACAATAACAAATTTAAATTGAACGGAAAAATTTATTTACTTAAAAGTAATTAACAAGGATACAAATATAGAAATATATTTTTAAATTCTTAAAAATATTATATTCTTTATATTCTTAAAAATATATAAATAAACAACCAAAGATAAATATATAGTTGCAGAAATGTAAAAAGGCCCTACAAAAATAACAAATACATAAATTAAATTTTATTTAAAAAATCCAGATGATGAAGGAATCCTAGGATCCGATCAACGGTAGAGACACTATCTCACAGTATTGTCTGCAAAAAATCCATACATAACACACACATTTTTGAAACCATCACAGTCGAATATCATTTAAAACAAAAATTTACAGTACATCGAGTAAAAAAATGCAACAGAAATGCGCGCGAATTTATAAAGGTCCTTGGTTTTGCCTACGGATGCTACAGAAGATTCTCCGACGCCTAAAACAAATAGTCTTCTCGTGACAATAATATTCGTAGTAGAGACAACCCCTGAGGGTTGGCTGTCTCGCTTTGCTTTGACAAAAAGGATTGATGCACCACCGGGGTCTCGTAAAACCGATTCCCCTATTTACATTAAATATCACTTACTGTGTAGGGATGACACGAGGATTTCACGTAGCATTAAAATCGTAATCACCTACTTACCCATTAGGTGCTCGTAAAGTCCAAGATACAGGATGAGACAAAATACTGGCACTTGTTTTTAAACTTCCGTAACAAATATTTTTCAAATAATAGCGGCATGATGTAGTCTTGCTGGCGTGACGAAAACAAGTTTAAAAAAACTACAAAAATGTTAATACATTTTTTAAAAATCTTTGCCAACACAATTAAGAGTGAAAATGATAATTAAAGAAAATTTTAAAACTGGTTACAAACGTGAAGTCAGATTTAAAAAAAAGTTATGACGTATGACTGAATTCCTGAACAGTTTTGCTGTGTAAACCTGTTTCCATTACCAAAATTACAACAAAAAAAACGGATGGAAGATTGGATGGATGGAGGGAGGGAGGACGAGAGAGAGGGAGAGAGAGAGAGAGAGAGAGAGAGAGAGAGAGAGAGAGAGAGATTGTACACATAGGAAAGGTTTCCCAGATCTCTGGTATGGCTCTTACGATCATTGCCACTGCGATAGCTCATTTTCCAACTAAACACTTCATACCGTATTCCAGAGGTAATCATTTCACATCTCAGATCCGTATTTACCATGAAGACATGAGTTCAAAACTAAAATGTATTAAAATAATAACGCATAAATATATAAAAAAATTAGAAAACAATATACTTAAAAGTAGATAACAATTATATATATATATATATATATATATATATATATATATATATATATATATATATATATATATATTATATATATATATATATAATATATATATATATTATTATTATTATTATTATTATTATTATTATTATTATTATTATTTGCGAGTAGACCCTGTTGGATTACGCAAAGCACTCCGACTCATGTCTTATTCCTTCTAATCCTCTACACCTCCCTCATCCTGTCCCCATGGATCCTCTTCCGCTCCTCCGTCCATTTTTCCCTGCTCTCTTTGGGATTTCATTCTCTGGGACCTTCCAACCAAGCATCTTTCTCCTGTATGCGTTCCTGTCTTCAATGTCTGTCGAGTCTATTCCTGCGTCATGTAGGTCTATTCTGACTTCTGCGATCCACGACGTTGTTGATTTGACTCCTTGTATATACTTAAGGATTCTGTTGGCAAGTCTCGTTGTTGGGAGTCTACTGATGTGTCCATAGAACAGAAGCCTCCTTCTTCTGATATCTGCTACCAGGTTCGGTATCTTCTCTGTGGTCTTACGGGAGTGCAACCTGTATCCCTCTTCTGTTAATCTCGGGCCAAGGATCTTCCTCAAGATTTTGCGTTCTTCCTTCAAAATATCTTCCATGGTAGCTTTTGTGTGGAGTGCTAGCGTGTCGCTTGCATATAATACCTCCGGTTTTATGACTGTGTTATAGTGTCTGATTTTTGTGTGCGTCGACATACATCTCTTATTGTAGATATCACGCGTTATACCAAGAGCCCTCTTCATTCTTAGTATCCGAAACTTTTGCGCAGCCTTCTCGCCACCTGTGGGTTCAAGAATTTCTCCCAGATATTTGAAGTGCTTGACTCTGTTTATCTTACCATATTTTGTGTTTAGTGCTTGAATATTTAATTTTGAACAGAAGAATTCGGTTTTTTTAAACGAGATCTGTAGATCGACCCTCCCTGCACATTCTTTTAGGACTTCTATTTGTTTAATCGATGTTGTTTCAATTCTATTTTTGTACCCACAAAAGGCACTGGTATAGGCGGTAGAAGAAGAAAAGCTTGCAAGAGATGACCCTAAAAGATTTACAATATAGGAACAATCAGTTAATATTACTCCGTTTGTCTGTTTAAGTCCCATCAATAAATTAGATGAGCTACAACCAGAAAGAAAGTATCCTAATAAAATTGTATTCTGCACTCTGAGTCGAAAATATTGAAAAGTCTTAAGTGAGAAACACCAGATTGTGCTTATTTGATCTAATGAAATTTAAAATAACAAAATTACAAACAATGAAGCAAACCAGACTTTCACAAAGAGAAAGTTATTATTATTGTAACAATTATATTTCTACTATTATAGTAATTTTTAGTACTATACAATTATAGTAATTTTTAACGTATCGTAATCTGCACTCTGCGCAGGGAGTTTTTTACATTTAATATTGAAAATTTAACACAAAGTAACAAATTAGAGTCAGTTTTGACAAAAATTTTAACTAAAATAATTGAAAATGTAACATTAAACGCAATAATTTTGCAATAAATAAAACACGGATTAAGATTCTTAAAATGGGATTAGATCTATGTTCATCACAGGTGCCTAAATCTCAGGTCCAGTAAACAGTAATTAAACCTAACTACAGTTAACACATGCCACAAAACTAAATACTAAATAATTGTATTGAACTGGGTAAGCAGTATAATGACGTTTTTAAAAACGGGAATATGCCTATGTTTATCTCAGATACCTAAACCATTTTCGTTCCAAATTTCATCTCAATTGGTTCAGTGGTTAAAGCGTGATTAAATAACCAACAAAGAAACCAACAAAGCTCTGGAGTACCGGGGTACCGGAAGAGACGCCAGCTCCCTCTTACTAGGTGCAGCTAGTCCAAAGAAGTTTGAACTAGGTCTAGCGAAAGAACGCGATAAAAAAAAGTAATATTAATAAAGGTTTCTCCAGTCTGACGAAATATTAAATTAATAAAATATGATTGACAATAAAGACAAAAACAATAATATCTCGGCTTTATGATTGCACTTGTTACGTCATATTATTTTGCCTGATTTTATTTCAGAACGATGAACATAAAAGTCAAACTGAACTTGCGAGTAATGGCCGCGCTTGCTTTTGGCGCCAGCCTGAGTCAACTTAAAAGTTTTAACTGCCGCTAGTTTCTCTGTTTGCGATATATTTTGCCCTACGAGCCATAAAATTATCTGATTTTGATACCAAAGGCAATTTTTTTATTTGGGCAATTTCGTTACGACTTTCATTAGTCCACAACAAATACATCTCAGATTTCTCGATGCTGTGATGGAAGCGAATTTTTGGTAATATTCTGTTTATTTTACAATCACGTGATAATCACATTTCACCATTAAAAAATGCATTAATTACCACTGAAAACTTTAAAATTACACTGAAAATAGGGAAATAATCCCTGCAGATTGTATATAGTGGTTAAGTTGATTACCACAGTGGAATCATAGATAAAAAATGGTATGAATTTGTAACATTTGAAAAATACTAAGATAGTTTAACCTTCCATCGCACGCGCCGTGGCACTAGAATCCTCATTACATCTAAAAACGTAATTTTGTTTAACAAAACCACCAATTTTTTTAAACAGTTAAAAACTTGCGATTTTTTCAAGGCCCACCCAAACGATCGTTGGAGTACTCACTGATTATATTTAATAGTTTTTTTAACGATAATGTTGCTTACTAATTACACTATCGTAATTAGCATGATAAATACATCGTATAAGAACATGATTAAATACAAAACGGACTGATACAGACGCTGGGCCGAAGTAAATCAAGTTGTAAGCCAGTTGATGCCTCACACGTCACAATTGTAGCGAACTAACCCCAACAATACACTGTAAATCACTGTCAATACATTTATATGTCACACAAGTGTCAAACTTGTCTAGCAAAACTGCACATCGACATCTGATGACAAAACAAATGGGAACAAACTGTCTCCTTGATTAAGATTCATTGTTTGACAAACCGCAGCACATTGTTAATAAGATCAGAGTGGTTAGCTAATGAATAAATAAAGCAGAAATTTGATTAAATCATACATAGCGAACTCTGTAGTTACATTTTCAAACACTTCAAAACAAACTGCATAGTTTCGCTTTATACTTTTATTGACCGTTCGGCAATTGGTTTGTGTGTTTGTTACGAAATTCTAGCCAAACGCATTGACCGATTATTATGAAATTTGCCTATCCCCATTCATTTCGTTTCAAGATGGCTACCACTGATTTATAATGACGATTATACGCAGATTTGGCCACACTCTGACAGATTGTTTTGAAATTTGAAACGAAGGTTTTTTTTTTAATAAGGCTTTTGGCGAAAATCACATGAAGGCTATCATCGCCGTCCAGCAAAATATTCTAAACGGAGGGGGGAACCAAATCTAAACATTGTTAATGCTATACTAAAAATAAAACTAAACACTATAGACACTAAAACTATATTATTATCAAAATATATACAATTAATAAAAAAGGATTAACAGGAATAAAAATGTGAAAAACAAAACAAATAATATAACAACAAAAGTGTGTGACTAGTTAAAAAAAAGTATATGAATTACATAATTATGCTACACACCTATACCATAGCTAAAGTAGTTCAAATATTTTTATACGACGTAAAAAAATTAGAACTCGGTCAATGATCGACGAATCGACCTTTAAAATTGTCTCCATAGAGAAATCCAATCCACACATTTGACGCATGCTTTTGAAACCAACACAATCCAGTAGAAAGTGTTTGATTGTGATGATATCACCACAAAACTGACACATATGTGGGTCCCCGCGCCCCATGAGAAATCCATGCGTTAACATTGAATGACCAATGCGAAGACGGGTAACAACCACCTCTACGACTAACACGTATTGACGACCCCCAAGGACGAACAGTATTTTTAAATATCCTTAATTTGTTATTGCCCCCGGCTACCTATTCATTTTCCAAAAGCGAATGGAATAGATGTTTCGCTTTGCAAATAAAGTCTGAACAAATAACACGTTGCGTGCTTGGCGGCAGCAGAGTAGCTTCCTTTGCCGCAATATCCGCTCAAGTGTTCCCAATTATCTCACAGTGAGCATGTACCCAGCAAAATGTTATTTTGACGCCTCATAGTTTAAGCCTATAAATGGAGCGCAAGATATCTTGAAAAAGAGGATTTATTGAATTCATATCCTGTATAGCCTGCAGTGCACTTTTAGAATCGGAATACACTAGGTAATGCATAAAATGGGATTCAACGGTGGAGTTCAGAGCCTTAAAAATGCCAAATAATTCGGCAGTAAAAACACTACAAACTGAGGGTAATCCATATTTCATCGTTTGGCCTGTTCTGTAAAATGCACAACCGATGTTGTTCTCCATCTGAACTATTTTTTCGTTCATTACCTAGTAAAACAATTAGTGTAAAAGGTAAAAAAATGTACAGGAGACTACTGTACTTGATTACACATAACTTCAAAATGTATTTAGTTAATAACCGAACTGATCGACGAAATTTCACAACTTAAAAGATAGCTTAATATGCTAATAATAGGTAAATTGTCCAAGAAAAGCACCATATATTTTTTGGTAATTTTTTTAATGGCATAAATTAAAAACGAAACACTTTACAGCACTAGTACAATAAAATCAAATCGTTTAGAAAAAGCTCCACTTATGGATACGAAAATAAAAAAGAAAGATCGTGTATCATTATATCAGATGACAAAAATATTCAGAGATAAGCTTGTTAAAACGATAGCAATATAGTTTATTTTCTTTCAAACAGGTGTTATTTGTATGTGTAAAACATAACTTTTAAGCTAGACACTGAAAAAGTACATTGTAGTCGGTCAGTGTTCGATGAAATAAATGGTACTGGCAATTGTTAACTCCTCTTGTTAAAGTCTCTGTTAATAGAAGCAGGCAAAAGGAGCTGCATTTAAAGGGATTTAAATGTCAAATATGATTAACCTATTTGAAAAAATATTCAGGAAGAGTGACCATCTCGTATTGCCGTGGGGTATAAGAGAATCGCAGAACAAATGAGGGCGGGCGTGATCATTTCGTTATTACTAATGACAATAAAGTTGTTGTCAGTGTAAAAATAATGCGAGACTGAAGTGTAACCAGTGTCATACAGCAGTTAATGCACATTGCTTTGCTCTTTTTCACAATAAATAAAATAAAATTATATCAATTTTACTGTAGATTCCATTTATGATAAATGTAAATTTATTTACATTTAGTTGTGATATTAGCGAATACAATATCACTGAAAAGTGAATTTGTTCAGCTCTTTTTTTTACTCACAGGTTTAAAAATTATTTTTGATACTACGTTTTTATCCTACATATAAACACTACTTTATTACTTATAAATGAAAGCTGATGAATAAAAAAAAGGCCTTTTAAAATGTTTTATTAAATTATATTTTACACTAACCGCTTTTATTATTAGTAACAATATTTTTTGATTTTACATTTTCATGTCGCACCAAGTCCTTCTTCTTTCTCCACGACTTCTGTTGTCTGTTCATCACCACTTACTAAACTCTTTAAATCCCTTTCTATATCAACATTAACACCTCTACCATCAGCCTCCAAGCTCGCATCATCTGGAGTTTTGCTCCAAGTAATACCAAAGAAGTTAATAGGTGATTTAGTGCTATACCTTCTTCTTCCAGTATTACCCGTTCTTCTTCCCCCCGCAGATCCTCTTGTACTATAACAGCAATTGTTCTGACCATAATCCGCTTCCAGGGGATCAGGCGTTGCTCCTGACAGATTACTAGTTCTACTGATACTGCCGAGACGCGTGTATTTAACAACAGTGGGCGGTGAAGAATCTTCATCGCCTTCTTTCACTTCCCAAATCCCAGCCCAGTACGTATACCTCTTGACCTTCTTTATTGGTTGGGATTCACTGGTTTCAGTGACTGAATCTTCTCCTTGTTCGTCAGTTGTAGATTCAGAGCTTGAAGTAACGTCACTCTCGGTAGTTTCGACCGTTGAGTATCCATCGTCATTATTCTTTCTGCCGCCACTACCAATTGGTCTTTCGTCGTAATCATCACCGGAATGTCCCGGCTTATATCTACGGCGTGTATTCACTTGTCTGTTCCTACCGTTGTAGAACCTGTATACGAGAATTTCATCGGCATAATCTTCTCTTTGATCGAACCACCAATTTGATCTCCTTCGTGAGCTGTAACCGCCTCTACGACTTCCGCCGTTGTAGCGGCCTCTAGGACTGTTATTCCCGTTTCCTCTTCGTCGCCCACTGTATTCGTAGCCTCCACGGGATGGATTATTCCTACCAGAACCTCTCCACTGTTGAGGACGTTGTCCTTGGGAACAACGACAGTTTTGAGCATCAGAATAGTCGGATTCGTAGTCTGTCGAAGTGCCGTGTCTTTTCAAACGTTGACCGATTGTCTGTGCATCTGAAAAAAATATAGTTGACTAGAAAACGGTGATTAACCAATTTAAAAAAAAAACAAACAATAAAACGTTGCACTAACATTGCACAAACCTTACAGAAAATCTGGTTCAAAAACTATGGACAAAACAAAAAGAAAATATTTTTTCTTAATTTGTGAAAATCGGATGTAGAATTTATTTAATTTCTGAACAGTTATAAAAAATAGTACCCGTCAGTGTACCTACTTGCGCAGGTCCACGTTTTTTAAAAATTTTCTTCCGGTATCCATAACCGGTAAAATTCAAGCGAAATCTGACTTTCCAGGTTTCTGTTAAACACTATATGGAGGACTGTCACTTAAATAAAGCGAACGTTTCATGATAATTGTTAGGGCAGGAATTCAAAAAGTAAATTTTTTGTTAATTTGTATGGGGCTTTCACAAAAAAAACTTGAAAAGAAAATTTGAGAAATAAAATAATTTAGATGGACTACACAAATATATGATTATGTCAATTTATTTAAGGAGCTGGCACTAAGTAAAATACGAAAGTAGTAGTGTCGTGGGTTAGATAGACAGTGGGATTAGATAAATAGTGAGATAGATTGAGAGTGAGATAAATACGTAGTGAGATAGAGATAGTATGTAGTGAGGGATAGTAAGTTAGATAGATATTAGGGATAGGTAGATAGTGAGATAGGTAGGGATGGTAGGAGATTGATATATAATGGGAGACTGTCGCCAGTAACTATCCTTCTTACCAGTGTAAAGATCTACTTTACTTTGAGAAGTTAAGAGATTGTTGGCGGCCAGTATAAGTCACGTGACCCATTTTCGTGAGGTTGTTCATTGTAGTAGTGGTGTTTTCGCGAACTAATAAACCAATAATATGAATTGTAAAATCGAAACTGTTCCTAAATTGGTGGTTTTTAAAATGGAATAATGAAGGGAAGACATGACACGCTTTTAACGATTGTTTCAAAGTTACAAACTTTTGTCGAATATTCATTAAGATGTATATGCAAAAAACGACGTTCTGATAACAGAAAATGACTTACTCCTCCAAGAAGATCGCAGTTTTCAGATTACATTTTTTTCACAAGCAATGAAATGAAATGGAACTACTTAGGGTATTTAAAAATTGCCGACGATAAAAGAGGGGTGGGAGTTATCAAGGGGTGTGTCGTCCGTCTGTTCAATGGATGCTTTAAATTTGGTGTTTCCGAATATTATTGGAAAAGGGGGGTTAATAAGTGCGTTATTGAAAGGGGAAGATAAAGATAGAGGAGTGGTACAGTTAAACCATTATTTTAACTATTTGAACCAAACATTTAATCAAACATTTGAAAAATGCCTACCATAGTATAGAGTGTACAGTTAACCATTATTTTAACTATTTGTTTTTTAACATTTAATCAAACATTTGAAAAATGCCTACCATAGTATAGAGTGTACAGTTAACCATTATTTTAACTATTTGTTTTTTAACATTTAATCAAACATTTGAAAAATGACTACCATAGTATAGAGTGTACAGTTAACCATTATTTTAACTATTTGTTTTTTAACATTTAATCAAACATTTGAAAAATGCCTACCATAGTATAGAGTGTACAGTTAACCATTATTTTAACTATTTGTTTTTTAACATTTAACCAAACATTTGAAAAATGCCTACCATAGTATAGAGTGTACAGTTAACCATTATTTTAACTATTTGTTTTTTAACATTTAATCAAACATTTGAAAAATGCCTACCATAGTATAGAGTGTACAGTTAACCATTATTTTAACTATTTGTTTTTTAACATTTAACCAAACATATGAAAAATGCCTACCATAGTATAGAGTGTACAGTTAACCATTATTTTAACTATTTGTTTTTTAACATTTAACCAAACATTTGAAAAATGCCTACCATAGTATAGAGTGTACAGTTAACCATTATTTTAACTATTTGTTTTTTAACATTTAATCAAACATTTGAAAAATGCCTACCATAGTATAGAGTGTACAGTTAACCATTATTTTAACTATTTGTTTTTTAACATTTAACCAAACATATGAAAAATGCCTACCATAGTATAGAGTGTACAGTTAACCATTATTTTAACTATTTGTTTTTTAACATTTAACCAAACATTTGAAAAATGCCTACCATAGTATAGAGTGTACAGTTAACCATTATTTTAACTATTTGTTTTTAACATTTAACCAAACATTTGAAAAATGCCTACCATAGTATAGAGTGTACAGTTAACCATTATTTTAACCATTTGTTTTTTAACATTTAATCAAACATATGAAAAATGCCTACCATAGTATAGAGTGTACAGTTAACCATTATTTTAACTATTTGTTTTTTAACATTTAATAAAACATTTGAAAAATGCCTACCATAGTATAGAGTGTACAGTTAACCATTATTTTAACTATTTGTTTTTTAACATTTAACCAAACATTTGAAAAATGCCTACCATAGTATAGAGTGTACAGTTAACCATTATTTTAACTATTTGTTTTTTAACATTTAATCAAACATTTGAAAAATGCCTACCATAGTATAGAGTGTACAGTTAACCATTATTTTAACTATTTGTT
The DNA here is from genome assembly GCA_022606455.1 of Callitettix versicolor. NCBI lineage: Eukaryota > Metazoa > Arthropoda > Insecta > Hemiptera > Cercopidae > Callitettix > Callitettix versicolor. The sequence continues at coordinate 43,535,033 of CM040186.1, read as the reverse complement.
TTTTAACATTTAACCAAACATATGAAAAATGCCTACCATAGTATAGAGTGTACAGTTAACCATTATTTTAACTATTTGTTTTTTAACATTTAATCAAACATACTTGGCCCCGCCAAAGGAAACCAAGCACAATCGCCACTCCCAGACATAACGGAACAAGAACAGCAAATCCCTAAATGTACGTGTGAGTGTGAAGTGTTTACATCGTAAGTGTAGTGCTGTAAGTGTAAGTGTTTGTTAGACTCGGGTGCCGCGAGGGTCATCTAGGTCCTCTCACTAGGTATGTATGTGTTTGTGTGTGTGTGTATGTGTGTGTTGTGTGTATGTGGAGTAAATGAGTGAGTAGAATGAGCTAGAGGTATGGTGGGGTCGTTAAGCCCATCAGCTGCCTCCGCCGGCGAGAGTGTTTGGGGGGATGACGGAGGAGGAGATTTAGAAAGTCAAACCATTGTGTAAAACGGGGTTAGAGAGGGAGGGAATTTATGAGGTAAACTGGGTGTTAAGGGTTACGGGGAGGGTTTTTAAAAGGTTAATGAAAGAGGATCGATTGTATGAAGGTTTAAGAAGTTGAAAAATTAATGAGTACGAATGGGTAATTAGGTACTATAAGTGTCAGGGGTTCGGCCATGTGAGAAGAATGTGTGTACGAAGGATGACTTGTAGGAGATGTGGGGAAGGACATCATGTGAGTGCGTGTAGAAGGGGTGAGGGAAGTAGGGTGTGCAAATTGTAAGAGGGAGCGGGTACAGTGAGGTCAACCATTCGATTAACTGGTCGCAGTGCAAGACCTTGCTGGTGGAGAAGAGGAGGAGAGGTTTCCACACCAAATATGATCAGGGTGTTACAAGTGAATATTGATAGAGCGAGAATGGGGGCGTCTGAGGTGAGGGAAATAAAATTAGAAAGGAGAAAATAAAAGGAAGGAGAAAGTAGTGTGTATGAGGGTTAGGTAGGAAAGTAAATCAATGGTAGGTAAATCAAAGTAAATCAATGAGTTAGGGGGGTTGTAGATCAATGGTAGGGTTAGTGAATAGACGTGAGAGTATGATAGCATATGTTAGTGTTCTTGTCGTAGTAGGAACGTGCCGAGTAGTGTAAAGATGAATCGAATTGGTCTGAACCTTCCCGGACGAAGAGTTTTAGTTGTTAATGTTGGGGTTGCTGTGGCGGACCCGAGGGTAGGCGTTAGGGTTGGCTAGGTTTAGATTTTGGTAGGTGTGAGTGGGAGTGTAAATGGTATTAGGGTAGGTGTGAATGTGTGTGTGGTTACGGAAGACCAGGGGACCTGGAGTGATGTGTCAAGTCCCAGTCGCATCATGAAGGGAACCCGAAACCGAGTGAATCGGTCATCTGTGACCGATTGTCGGCCAGAGACCAGTCGAAGCTTTTTAGGCGGGCGGAGGGTCGCAAGCCAATACTGGTACCACGGGAGCATGGGAAGCCCTGCCGAGGATTTACTCCGGCACCCTTGCAACTTGAGGTTGGACTCGTGGGGGTAGTGTCACTGCTGGATGGTAGATTATGAAATTTTACTTTCTTTTTTTGGTGGGTGAGGGCTGGTGGGGAGCCGTAAAGGACTAGATAGATAAGTCAGCCTTCATAGCATTAACTTGAATTGTGCAACTGAAAAACAAACTGTTCACTTAGGTTTTAAGATCGTAGCATCTGATTTTCAATGACGAGTGTAGTTTTAGCCACACGCACTAACCGATTGTTTTGAAATTTAATAGGAAAATATCTTGTACGAAGCTCAGACTTATGTTTAACACTTTCTCCCATTTATTTCCGTTTCAAAATGACGGCATCTGAATTAACACGCGGTTTTGGGCAAACGTATTGACAGATTATTTTGAAATTTGACACTAAGGTAATGCCCCAAAGATGTATGTGTGTGTTATTTTCTTTCAAATTCACCTCCGTTTCAAGATTGCAGGTTCTGATTCAACGTTTAGAGTATAGATGCTGGTTATTTCCTGTAAGACAGGCTGAATGGCAAGACCGATTCATGAAGAAAGAGCATGATATTTCCAATAAAGATGTTTCAGTAACACTTTTCGTTAATATTACGGCTACCTGTTAAATTGCTAGAAAGGTTACAACCACCACCGTGAAGTGTTCTATAGGACATTAATTAAAAACATAATGCGAGGTCTTTTGTTCTTTGAACTACTTGTTTTATACTTTCACTTCAACATACCTGAGGATCGGTCTGCACGTTTTATTGCCAGCGATGTGACGATTACCAAGCTCAAAGACAGCACAATCTAAAAAACAAATACAAAAAAAGATCAATTTAGAAGCGAAGTAATAAAATTCAAGAGAGAAGCAGAAAAGATGGAGAAATATCGAAAATGGTTAGATACGTACAGAATGTAGTATAAATCATGAACATTACATACACTCATAAACATTCTTGTACCCATATTAACTCTTTATTTTATTAGGTTTTTGGTGAAAACACACGAAGGCTACCATTGCCGGTCCAGCAAATACCTTTTACACAGAGGGTCAAATTAAACACTGTTAACGCTAAAATAAACTGCACAAACTAAATACTGAAACTAGATAACATTGTTAAAATATATAAACATGACCAAATCAAAAATTTATCAAGAAAAAATGTGAAAAAATATAAGATCAAATAGAACTAAGATTTGTTTTAAAGTGTTTGTAATTTACAAAAAGCGTTCTTTAAATTCAGTAATACTGCGGTACAAAATTTGTTAGTATTTTGTAATTCCATAATTTTTTATTAATTCCATTCGTTGATTCAGTAAGAATACTGAATGAAGTGTTAATCGTCAAAAAGTTTTACATTTTATTTCGCAGTCAACTCATCGTTCAACAATACTTGACTCCAGAATCTGGAACTGCTGACATTTGGACCATTCATCTAACTTCGCATCATTAAATACATTCGATAGTCATTTTGGTAATTAACACTATAACCTTTTTTTTGTATAAGTTAAATTGATTGAACAATATTAATAATATTGATTCATAGTTTTCATTTGCAGTAACAAAGAACCACCCCGAGATAAATTATTCATTTTTTTTTGTACTGTAATATTAATTAATTAAATTGAGTATCAATTTATAATTAAAAGAATTGTTTATATGATATTGAATACTTTACTAACAAAACCTTAAAACATTTCCACAAGTTTCCAATAAATATTAAATATTTGTGCATTAATTAACTTTTATTATAAAAACTAACGCTCAACGAGGTGTTTATTATAAAAATCGACGCCCAAAGTGATGGCTGTTTTATTATAATAAATATAGTATATGATAAAGAAATAGTAAATCAAGATATAGTACATGTTATCATATACTCAACAGGATTACCTGCATTATGTTTTTTTTTTTTATTAAACATATTTGCTTATTAGAATGATAATATTTCTCAGCCTACATCTATAATAGCTTTTTATCACTATAACTTTTTATATTTTTTTATAACTACTTTTGTTAAGCTTCATCAAACTTAAAGTTCTACAGTACTGGTAAATACAAAGTCTCTTTAAATCCAGTAAAATTGTTGTTAATTTTTTGTTTTTTGTGGTTGTCATGATTTATAATTTAGTAGCTCAATCCAAGAATAACTTTCAAGTTGTAAATTTGGAAAAACCACAGTGTACCACCTACTTGATTACCGACCAAGGTAAGGTTTTTCTTTTAAGTATTAATAAAATTTTATTTTGCTTCAATTAAAGCAACAGAGATCGAAGATAATTTCGGTGCCGCCGGGATCAACAAAATTTGCAAATCTTTATTTTAATGATTTTTTTATCTGCTGTCACTGAACGCATGACAATAATCATAAACGAAGTTAACGAATTTTGGCAACCTGAAAATTGAGATTTTATATAACATCAAAAAACATTTTTTTATTTTAAAATTAAAATAAACTTTCACCATTGTGAAATTCATAGCTTCTTAGGGAATCTCAATTTGAAAACGAGCCACTGGAACAGACATCATAGTCAGACGCAGAAATTTGAAATGAAAGCTGATCCATACATACACGCACGCATGCACGCGCACACACAACACACAAATATATATTACTTTTTGTGAAGTAGTAAAAATATATACACACTGCAACGTTCAGTTTTCAAACCGCCATAACAATTGACAAAATTTTAAAAATTATTTAATGGGAACGAAGTAGGCCGAAGCAGTACTGCCCGAGGGCTTACCCTAAATTTGCACAGTAAACTTAGGCCAAGCAATTAGACCGATTACTATAGTGTAGTATATACAGACAGAACGAGCATAAATCAGCCAAAGCAAAAGTAAATTTAGGCAATTCGATTTCAAACTCGGTACTTAATGGAAGCGTATTAGACAAGTTCAAAGCGGATATCTGAACCGTAAATATGTTCCGATACAAAATTTTATGAAACATGCATACATTTTCGGTATTATAAAACATCATTTTAAGCAAGTAGTTGTGGAATTAGAACTTGGAATCAATCACTGTGTAAAATATTTAAAAAATCGAATCAATTATTCTAGAAATCGAATCAACTATTGTGTTAATTATAACAGAAAGCGAACCAGTCGCTGTTTAATTACTAAACAAATCGTGTAAATTATTATTTCCGACAAAGCACCTTTAAAGCCGTTGAGGAGAAAGGACGGATTTGCAAGCCTTACTTGAGATGAGATCAAAAAAGCAAAATTTCTCGATTGCATCGATTTTTTTTTTTTTTTTTTTGATACAGCTTTTGGCGAAAAGCACATGAAGGCTATCATCGCGGTCCAGCAATGTCCTACATTGAGGATGGGTGGAAATTAAAACTAAACATTCTTAATACTATACTAAACTAATACTAAAACTAAAACATAAGACTATACAACCTAAATCTAGAGAAAAAAAAAATTATATACATATTTACACCGTTATGCTGTTCAACAATACCATAGTTAGAGTAACTCAAATACATTTATACGACGTAAAAAATTTAGAACTCGGTCAATGACCGTTGAATCATCTTTTAAAATTGCTTCCATAGAGGAATCCAATCCACACATTTGACGCATGCTTTCCAAACCATCACAATCCAGAAGTAAATGTTTGATTGTGATGATATCACCACAAAACTGACATGTAGGTGGGTCCCCACGCGCCATGAGAAATCCATAAGGTGTAGAAGATGGTAGACGCAGTCCAATGACGCAAGCACTAATTAAGCAAGACCTGCCAAAATTTACTAAATCCGTGCGTCCGATCAATTGTGACACAAACTTTTCACTTGCGATACAAAGAGTGGTGCAGCAGTTTTCAGCTGCCCAAGTACCAATGCTACATTTAAATGACGTATTCCAGAGCACAGATTTTGAAATATGGAGTAAGTCACCCGGCTTACCTTGGAAGGAAGTGGGTTATAAAACGAAAGGAGACATTAGACGAGATCCTGATGCAATAAAATCTGTTCGATTACTTTGGCATAAAGTAAAAACTGGATTCAAAATGATGTTTCCAGACAAATGCGCATATGTAAGATAGACGAGTTCAAAGTCAAAGTTAACCCTTGCAACTGTTACATTTGGAGAAGCCGTCTTCGCTTTACGGAATTAATGCCAGTAAGTCAAGCGGAAAGATGGCTTATGGTTATGAACCAAAAAATAATAAAAAGATTCGAAATGGGAAAATTTAAACATGAATTAGATTTCAAAAAGTTTGATAAAACAGTACCCAAGAGGCTAGTTGATAAAGCCTTTGACATATTATCTTTAAACATTGACTTTACTAGATATCTAGACCATGGCGTCGCTCAGGCGCGTTCAATGATTCATATGTTTGATACATTAAGAAATTATTTTATTAATACACCCATAAGAATGGCAAATTTTGCACAATAGGTCAGTCGATCACGTGCCTGGTGTAGAACTATCCCTTCCTCTAGTATCTACCAATCTAAGAATGGCAAATGGAAATAGATTTCGGAAGCATACACGACTAATTGGTTCAAATTGTAATGTCATAATATTAGAATACGTACATTTAAGTTTAACAGGAGATCATACAGGGGGACGATTCATTAATAACTAATGATCATGATTTAGATATTTTTGATATAGCGAAATTTGTTTTTAAGAAGTTCAAGATGTATATAAATTTTAAGAAAATGGCAAGAGCAGGAACATAAATGAGTTTAAAATTTTTAGGTTTAACAATTCATAATGGATTTCCAATAAAAGAAAGAAATAATTGGGTGGCATCATTATTGTATCCAGAAAGACCGGATAAGACATTTGAAGATGTTCAAAACAGAGCGCTCAGTCTCCATTATGCATGTATGTGCGGCGACAGATATTTTCACAGTTAACTTTAACAATAATAAAATTACAACCTTTTGATACTGCAATAACTTATAGAAATCGAATCAATTATTGTATAAATTATTATTACAGAAAACAAATCAATTATTGTGTTAATTATTATAGTAATTTAATCAACTATTGTGTTAATTATTACAGAAATCGAATCAATTGTATACATTATTACAGAAATCATTTATTGTGTTAATTATTATAGTAATTTAATCAACTATTGTGTTAATTATTATAGAAATCGAATCAATTATTGAATAAATTATTACAGAAAACAAATCAATTATTGTGTTAATTGTTATAGAAATCGAATCAATTATTGAATAAATTATTACAGAAAACAAATCAATTATTGTGTTAATTGTTATAGAAATCGAACATTTTCAGTGGTCACATTTTTCCCCATTTACTTCCGTTTCAAGATTGCGGCCTCTGATTTACAATAACGAGTGTATTAGCCAAACGCACTTTTTTTCAAGATGGGGTAGGCTCTGATTCAACGTTACGTGTCTGGTTATTTTCTGAAATACTGACAGAATTGAAAAACCTATCATAATTTTGACCTTCACGGAGCATGAACATGAAATTCCCAATAAAGTCTAGTAACATTTTTCGCATATTACGGAAAAAGGTGCGAGCACTGTTTGTGAAGCGTCCTGTTCTTTGAACTGATGTCAAAACTTCTATAACTCAGAATTGACGTGACATGTTCCACAGAGGTAATACTGTATTTTATTAAGTAAAGGAATATAAAACACGCACACAGTTCATTGTACATCTATGACGCAATACTACGGTAGCCTGTAATTATTTACACATAATTAACATTGTTACCGCCCGCATATTTTTATCTAATAACATTAAATTATGACCATACTGAGATAGTGATTTATGTACTGTGAATTGCCATCCGCAATGATTTATTGTTTTAAAGCAGTAACTAAGTGCACAGACGAATAATACATGTTTCTTTGAGTGGATTTTTCAAGTTGTAAAATTTGGTTGGATATTTAAATTTATTGCAATTTAAAATGCGATGTTTTCTAACCGTCTAGAACATCTTTAAAGAAATGTCGCAAATTCAGTTTGTTTTGGCAATTTTGTAACACTTTCGAAAAAATGTCGAGTGTTGAAAAATACAGTTCAGAAAAAACATGTCTGAAACTTGGTTTCCGTTGTCATTTTCTTAAATTTTGAAGAAATGTCGTTTCTGTGTTGCAATTTTTTAAAAATTATTTAGAAACACGTTTTTAAAAATAACAGATAGGAAACTAATACTAAAATTGGATTAACACTGTTTAAATATATAAACAACAGAAAACATTTAACATAAATTAAAATGTGAAAAAACCACAAAAAATATAACAAAGTACAAAATACAACAAATAAAACAAATTTTTCTCTAAAACCAATTAAAAAAGTTAACTTTTTTAACATTAAAAGTTTAAACGACCATCATTATAAAAATTTAAATATTATTTAATTCTTATAACGGTAACAAATAGCATAATTATGTAAAATATTATTATGGTAAAATAAAAAATAGCGAATTTAGACAGCTTAATTAAAAAAATCTAATTGTTTTAGATTTTTGGCGAAAAGCACGTGAGGGCCGTCCAGAATATATTCATTACAAAAGGGGTAAAACTAAACGTAAAAACTAACAAACTACATAACATTGTTAAAAAGTACACAAGTAAACGTCAAAGACATATCAAATGTGTTTTAAAGCACACAAGTACATTTAATCTAAACGCTGAAAGTAAACATGAAGCACACATTTCTTTATAAGTAAACAATTAAAAAACACATTAAAAGATTCTTACCAGAATCGATACCGGTATATTCCGATGGGAAGCCATGACATTTAATAACTGAAAAGTGGATTTACTCTGTACGTTTTGGCGATTTCCGAGCGTGTCCTGTTGCATATCGCGCCATCGGCGGAAATTTGACTCCCTTCCGGATACTGGCTACATGTCAAATCGAATCTAATCTGTGTATAAGCGACATTTGCTACGTCGTTAAGTTTTATTTACCCTCGTTTTACACATAGCATAGCTTTAGGTGTAGAGCTCAATTAACACAGATATACGAGTATGTTAAATTTAGACGGCAATTAATAACTAATTTTTTTCACTTTAAAAAAACGCAATACATATACAATTTTATTCAAAAACGTTTGGATTTTTTGATCGGTCAATAATTTACCAGTTATTGTGAAAAATAATAGGTTGAAGACCTTCAACAATATGACTCTGAAGTAGATTGGTAAATATCGAATGTTGAAAACCGCGTTTAGGACTTGGATCTTTACCAAATGCGGAGGATTGTTTTTAATGTGACTGCGACCACTGACAGCGAAGCGGAGTCCAGCGACGCCGCTCAGCTCCGTAATGCATTCAGTGCCCACACTTACATTAAAAACAATCCGCTCCGCATTGGATGGCAGCCCGACCTTACAACGGAATCGGCAACAATGCTGCTACAGCAAAAATTGACAACTTTTTGAAAAACTCCAGTGTTTATTGTCGACAGTTTTAACGTGCTGTCAACGTTATCCACAAGTTGGTAAAAATATAAGTTTTCTTTATATTTTTGGCGAAAAGCATATCAAGCTATCACCGCCCGTTGAGAATATATTTATTACGAACGGGAGGACTCTAAACACTAACAAAATAGATAACAATGTTAAAATAACTGAAGTTAACAAAAACAAAAACATATATGTAAAAACAACAAAAAATATAACAACAAAATGGGTGAGGAACAAAAACAAAAATTTTATCCGATTAATTAACAAGAATAATAACATCTTACAAAAAAAAGAAATAAATAAAATTATTTAAACGATAAACAATAAAAATGTATTTGGGCGTCGTAAAAAGGAGTGGTTCAATCATCCTTTAAAATACCTGCATAGAGGCACCCAATCCTCACATTTGACATATGCTTTTGAAACCGTTACAGTCCAGAAGAAAGTTTCACTGTGATGATAACACCACAAAACAGAAAGTTTCACTATGATAACACTACAAAACTGACATAGTAACTACAACCTCGTCACTGCGGCTTGTATGTATGGACAATGAACGTTTTGCTTGGCAAATAGCCTGAAGAAATAACACGACGCGTGCTTGGCCGGCATCAGAGTAGCTACCTCCGGTGCCATATCCACTCTAGTGTTCCCAAATACCTTATCGATTTTACTGACATTACATTTAACTAGACAAGACTCATTAAAGGAGTGGTGTAAACATTTTGCTTTGAAACTGCTTCGCAATAAAATGCACTAAAACAAAATATATTGAAATTTCACTTAATTATTTCATTGTGTAGACAGCTTTTTTAATGAAAAAATAAAATCTGACACACAAAGGTTTTTCTTAAGGAATGTCACTCAACGACTCTACTAAGTATGCTTTTTGAAAATGGCCTATTTAAGTGACATCAGTTTTTTCTGGAATGTTCTATGACTGCCCTACGCTCTGGCGAAAGAAATTGGGACAGTTCCACAAGCGTGGATTTTTTTTTTTTTTTTTTTTTTTTTTTTTTTATTTGGTGTTTAACGTCCGACAGTTCCATTGGGACAGTTCCACAAGCGTGGAATGAAGCGTTTCAATAAATTGAAGGGGTAACCCAACTATTGTTATTTGAGAGCAAGGTGATAAGTGCTTTATTTTGAACATACATTTTATTGTATTTCAGAATAATAAATCACAACTTTAAGAAAATGTTTTACACTTTCTTTGTGTTAAATTTGCTTTTCTTTTAAATCGTTTAATTCTATTTTTATTAAAATTTATTATGACATCAATTTCTGGTCACTCACGCCGTGCAGGCAAAACGTATTATATCTACTAAAAAACTGCTACTAATATGAAACAGTGTTAAGTACTATTATAACTTTATAGTTAAACTGTGAAAATATTGATACAACACACTACAAACAATAACACCTGGTTCCATATCTATCCAATAAACAACTTTTGTTTGATCTAAAAAACTGTAATTTTAGTGATATCAAGTTGTGCCTTTTCCAATAACTTATATAACAGGTTATTTCCAAATAATGATCATGCAACAAAAGTTATTGAAAAATAACGTTTTAACTCATCCCTGCCTAGGACTGCCAAGGCCAATTAGTGGGACTAACAAGGCTTCCATTGAGCTGCCATACTCCGCTCTTCCCCTTGTCTTTACAAGCCGCAACAAGCTGTGTATTGAACATTTCCTTCACCCTTGCATCACCATAGCTAATAATATAAGGAATACATTTACAAATACTGTTATCATGTAAAAAATAAAAAAATAAATGATACGATAAACAAATAAAAGAAAAACCAAAAATAGGCATTATTATATGAAAGCACCTACAGTTATATTATCTTGAAAGAACGAGTAATGACTTCTATTTACATATTTTGATGAAGAGTTTACGAGATTCAACTTTTGTCTAAAATCTCAAGTTTTATTGCATTAAAACTTGCAATGCTCGTCCTTAGCAATTATTTTACAAGTGGGCATTTTATGTATTCAAGTGCTTTTGACGATAGTTCTCCTGTTTCTGAATAAAAAGTTTTATTTGAATAATTTAGACAATTAATAATGAATGTCATAATATAATTGCAACGTTTTAAATTGATCAATTAACTTAACAACTAAGACGAAAGACGGATAGTTTTGAAGTGAGGCAAGAAACTATTACAATAGTTACTTTGCTTTAGTTTTTATGAATTTCAAAATTTAGATTAATTTTAATTTCCCGATCTACCTTGGGTCAGTATCAAGGAAATAAATTGTTTTGTTGAGTAAATCGGATACGAGAATGACCGAATCTATTTTATGTTACCCGCAGAGGGGTACAGACTAGCTGCACCTATTGAGAGAATTTAGACGTCCCTCGCGGTACCCGAGTCTAACACACACTTACACTTACAACATTACACCTACGACTTCAACATTTTACACTCACACTTACATTTAAGGAGACAATAATAGCCATAATGTGCTTTTCCCCTTAAAATAATAACAACAAGAAATATATATTAATGATAAGTCTAAGATAATTTTAGGCTATTTCGTACAATAATATTTATTCAAAATACTTTACAATTACAAATTTACAAAAAAAAGGAATCAATTTGAAATGTATTTGGCTTGGCATTACGTATTAATGTTTACGTATTAAAATATTGATATCATTTCCCCTTTCATCAGGTTGTTACTGAGATGATCCGGCTTCTGTTGGATGAGTAAAGTAACCAACTCGGCTGTCGTATTGAAACAGATATTCATTCCGAGAGGTTTCTTCTATGGACCATTCATTAATGTTTCCGCCAAATCGCAATTTTTGAATACAACTTAACCTCCTCATCGATGGCAAAATGCTCATGACAAATAGTCTTCATCATTCCTTAGTTGCTATTCTGGCAGGATTGATTTCGAACGTTCTTCCATGAATTGTACTTGTTTCTTTTTCTAACAGCATATCTTCTCTCCGTGACGTTGCTATTGATGAGGACGAAGGCTGAGCTGCCGAAAACTCTGCAGTTAACTCATTGGGTGAACACAGCAGCTCTGCTTCCACTGTCGCTACGTCCTCTGAACATCTTTCATTATTGCATAAAGAAGAGTTCGCATTTTCTTCAGGATCATCTCCATTTTCACTACTGTCCAGATTTACTGTTGTTTTGCCAGCAGTCATTTAAAGGCTTTGGAATTAAGACACTGCCACGATGACGTATACCCCGTTGCTTCCGGACCCGACTTAAAATTAGATATTTTCTTTAATCTTTTCGCTACTGGTCTTTAAAGTGTTTCCAACGTTTTCTTAATGTACTTTCTGAAAGTAAAAATTAACAATACCTTTTATCGTTCAATTTATAAAAAATGGTAAAAATGAACTGCTGTAATGACTACGCTGTAAATTGTTGAAAAATATTATACTTTATCACTTTCAAATGACGTGCATGGTCAGGCATCTTGGTTTAGGGATATCATTCAGAATCTCATACTTTTTAGAATGGCGGAAGCAACATCGATAGTTTACAAAAACTTGTACGGCTATAAGGTCTGAGTTAGTCAACGTACTTATGCCAAAAACCACTTGTAGATGATCTTAAAAAATTGCAGACGAGTTTTATAAATTATGGCTAATTAAATTGGGGCAATTGATGGTAAGCGTTGTAGAATTTATTGTCCGATTCTGGATTGTCATATTAGGGGAGACAGGGGCTGATTTCTCTGCCGTTAGGTTCGCTAGGAGTGCAGTTTGATATATGTGTAAATACAGAGCTTAATTTTAGAAACAATTTCCGCTTTATGTCAGCCTAGATTAACTTTGAATGCGTGTCCTTAACACACCCATAATTTGAAGTATATTGCTGTACAATCACAAACTTCATAACGATACACATAATTCGATCTTACTTTTTCAAAATGGTGTTGCGGGGTTGGTTGTCTCACAGGCTCCGGGGGATGGTTGTCACATGTGACAACCACCCCCTTATGATTTGGTTGAGTGTACTGATACAGTATTATTGCAATATTTTTAATAGAATTTCTTTCTTTCTTTTTATAAAGAAGATAATACCCCGAAATTTTAAAAGGAAAACTAAGAAGTGCCTTGTACTAGCAAACGTTATGCTTCAAGCTGTCATTTTAGTAAAACTAGAAAAAATCAATCCGTAGCGTCGCTGCAAATTTCGACTTCAATATCGGACGTTGGTTCGCTATTGTATCAAAATAAACGATGTAGGTATTCAAGGACATGGTACTGCCCTTTATAGATCTCTGGTACATACGACCAGAGATCTATAGAGATCTCGTATATGTACCAAAGGCCGTTTCAGCTCACTGTGTAAATAGATTATCACTGAAGTTATACAGTAGAGGTCCTGGTAACACTCAATGGTGCACAAATGCGCACCACTTTTTAAATTTGCCGCGTCTATGCCACCTAAATCGCGTTGAGTCTAGAAAGTGGTCTTCATATGTACCAGTGAATCACTCATGCTGTGAACTTTCAAGGGAACTGTTGTGGTGGCAGTAATTAATGATTTTAGATCACTATACAGCAATATTATACAAGGTAAATTAAAAATCATAATAAATAAATATTACTTTTAATATATTTGTATAATAAAACTACACTTTTAGTATTGGTTGGTGTTTTTTTTGTACACAAAACGAACAATATTGAGATAACTTCAAAATCGTTTACAATAACACATTTTTGAAGTAATTTTTAAAATAATATTTTAAATATTGGAGGAATATAAATATTGATTGTGATTCCTTGTAGATTCTATTTTCTAAATAAGACAACAGTTTTGTTGTCCTGTTTGTTGTCGCTAGGATGTTATAAACAAAAATCAAAAGGAAGGTTATGTCATCCTACTTCCCATAGTGTGTATGTTTGAATGTAAAGTTATTGTTATGGTTGATTGAAGCAAAAAACTGTATTTGGAGGATAAAAATGTTGTAATTGCGTGTAGAAATTGTTGAAGCAAATTTTCCAAATGTAAAATTTGTATAATAGACCTAAAAGTATTACTAATTTACTAATTGTGGCTTATAGGTTAGGTACTAAAATTGTTGGTCTGTAAAAGCATTCATACAATATCCTGGAATTCTGTATACAATTATTTCATGTTCATTATCTTTTTACAATATAACCTTGTCATAACAAAAAATCTAAAACTATAAATTTAATAATAGTAAAGTTATAAACATTTATTAGCATATGAATTCACTTCAAAAAGGTCAACCAAAATGTTCACTTGGAAATGTTCAATAAATATCTACTAAATGTTTATTCTGTTAAAATATTTGATTTGATTTACTACATAGATTTGATTTTCTTAAAATTTTTATTGTTATCAGTCCTTTTTTTACTATCTAACATTGTTCTTCAATTCTTATGTTTCAGAAATGGACCTGAGTAGTAAAAGTTTCAACGATAGTAAAATACTTCTATTTATCACTGATGAGATTGCAGAAAACTCTGATGTTGGTGGTGATTCTGATGCCAATGACTTTCTACCAACAAATACTATAAATGCAAGTGCATCACAAGACGATGATCCTGAAGTTAACATTTTTATGGAACAATCTGCAATTGATAAAGTAAAAAATGAAGTAGATGAACCAGAAGAGGAATTACCACCTAAAGATAATGATTTCAAATGGAAAAAAGTTGGTCAGGTACCCACAAACTTTAGTGAATCCAAATTTGACGAACCATTTGGCATTGCAAATAATGTTCAGGTTGACATTGATAGTTTTTTAAAATATTTTCATTATTTCTAACATTTTTGTTCATGGATTACATTGTTCAACAATCTAATTTGTACGCAACTCAAAATAATGTAGACCTAAATTTGACAATTGATGAACTAAAGGCTTTTATTGGCATATTGATTGTAATGGAGTTTCACAACTTACCAAGTATGCGACTGTATTGGAGTTCAGATATGAACTTTTACAATTCCAGAATAGCAAAAATTATGCCAGTAAAACGTTTTTTAAGAATATTACACTTCATTCATTTAAATGACAATAGTAAAATGCCAAAGAGAGGACATCAGGATTATAAATGTTACAAATTCAAAACATTTCAATGTTACAAATTGAACCATCATGAAACCATGATCACTTCAACACCATTTTCAAACAAAATTTTCACCCGTCTAGATACTTATCAATAGATGAATCAATGGTAAAATTTAAATGTCGAAGCTGTTTAAAACAATACATGCCTATGAAGCACATAAATCGAGGTTTCAAGATATGGGTCATCGCTTGTGCTACAACTGGTTATTGCTTAGGTATGCATTTTTATGAAGGTAAAAAAATTAATGATATTTCTACTACACTTGGTGAACAAGTTGTAATGGCCCTTAAGTACAGTATTTGAAGGTTTTGGATATTGCCTTTTCTTTGATAATTTCTTTTCTAATATAGACATGATTAAAAGATTGCCACATGGGATATTAAAAATACAATTCATTATTTGCAAAATCGGAACTCGGCGGCAAGTAAAGGCAGCAGATGGTAAGTTTGAATGGGACGGTTGTCTGTATGGCAGCAACTTGTAAAGGTGTTATTACATTGACAGTGACGGATTCGATAGTGTTATGAGCTAGAATGGCTACGCCATCTTTCGCTCTTTCCTCCGTGATGAAATCTTTCCTGAAAATGGAATAACCCCTAAAACTAAACGAGTGAGATTCGTGTAGATGCGTCTCTTGAAGAAACATTACTAAAGGCGACATATCTCTCACAAGAATTTTCAAATCTTCAATATGGCTTCGTAGCCCATTTATATTCCATTGTATCACGTAATGGTTCATTTAATTTGCAGGCATTGATATATGAATAAATGACTAATATATTGTAGGGTTTACCTTGGATTTGTCATTTATATCGTTGTTGGATTTGTCGGAGTCCAAGAACATCGAATCACTACTGCGATAGCTGATGTCTGACTCCGAAGAGTGTTTATAGTTTAAAGGAAGCACTTTCGAAGATGCTCCCTTAGAATTTTTAATGTTATTGTTTTATTTCTGTTAATCTTGGTGTTTTCCTCACCAACAACAGTTGGGCACGTATTTGGTTTTTTCAAAAAGTACTTCAGATCAACAGGGACTTTTTCAGTATTTCCTTTCCGACCTTGTGGCTTGGTACACAATCCCCGGTCGAAAATAGTTGGATTTAACTTCGGAGGTACAGATTTTACTGTCTTAGGCACAAGTAATTTTATAGTTGGTTTTCCATTGCGAATGTGTTTCACTTCGTTAGTGGCGCAATCAGACGATTGATTACCAGACAATTTTGATATGTTGGCTATAGGAATGGTATTCGTAGAAATTATAGTTAATAGCTGAGCTACTTTTTCGGATAATGCTTTGACGGTTTTGACCAGTTCTTCACAATTTGAGCACGTTTTGTTGCTGCTAGAGGCGACCGAAGCAAACGATTTACCCTCAACGATTCTGGAACTTTTGAACGCTTTCTTAGCTTCAGAAAATGACACTTTATCCCGTGCCATAATAGTTAAAATTGCTTTCTCGTCCTTAAACTTTTGACAGTTGAAGAAACGAGCCTGATGGTCCCCACCACAATTGGGACACTTTGGGTCATCTATGCAACTCTCACTACCATGGCCACTGCAACCACAATTCCCACATACTTCCAATTCCCACAGGGCTTCCTCATGTGGAACTCACGTGTCCAAAGCCCTGACACTTGAAGCATCGCCTCGGGTTTTGCACGTAAGGACGAACAAAAAGCCGTTGGTATCCAGCAAAAATGTAGTCCGGGATACTAGGTTTGCCAAAAGTCAGAATTAATGAAGAAGTAGGGACCTTATGGCCGTTCTCGTTTCGCATTATACGTAAAACATCAATAACCGACTCACTAGCTAGCTCAGACTTAATTTCTTCCATGTCTACGTGGAGTAGATCTTTAGAAGTAACCACACCTTTTGCAGAATTCAAGGTTGTGTGGGGCTCCACAGAAACCTGGATTTTTTCAAAAAAGGAAGTCATACTTAGAAGCGACAGACTTTGCTTGTCGCTACTGGTCTGTACTAGCAGCGTCCCGTTTTTTAACTTCTTTATAGAAAGTACGGGACCTGCTCTACCCACAATTGCTTTGTTTATGAGGAAGAGCGACACCATAGACAGGTCGGAACCTTCCTCAGAGTTTTTAAATATCAAGAATCTAGGGGATGGGAGCTGAAGAGGTACAACACTCATCTCCTTCTCCTCCATATTGTCACAACACCCACTAGTATCAACAGACCTACTCGACATAGTCGAACGAGGCCTCTTTAACGAAGTTTTGGCGTTTATTTTAAGTTTATTGTCCATAGTTTAGTTGCCGAGCGATTCCACGAATGTTGATATCTCGAAGAAATGGTGCACCCAAACGTCACCAGCAGCCCAGGATACTCGAACTAAAGCGAGAATCCCCAATAAATTGGGGGGGGACCTCCAAAATCCTGACAAGCACTCCAGAATCATTAGGAATGGGTTCCGGTACAAAGTTACGGTTCCCCAAACCCAAGTACCACTGGCAGCCGCCCTCTATGTACTCACAGAATGAAACCATTTGTTTCGATAGACCCAGCTATGGGCTCCGACACCCATAACTCAACATTCATGTTCTTGTCAAGCGCCTATAGGCTGCTCGGTTCCAGAACTTGTCCCATCAGAGGTCCTCGGCAGTGCTAGGCACACATCAGGTTCCACATACTTGGCCCCGCCAAAGGAAACCAAGCAGTATTGCCACTCCCAGACATAACGGAACAAGTACAGCAAATCCCTAAATGTACGTGTGTATGTAAAGTGTTTAAATCGTAAGTGTAGTGCTGTAAGTGTGTGTGTGTGTGTTAGAGTCGGGTGCCGCGAGGTTCGTCTAGGTCCTCTCAGTAGGTGCAGCTAGTCTGCAACCCCCTGCGGGTACCTCGATATCAAGAAACCCACCGGATGATATTCATGCCTAATAATGATATTAGGAGATTCGAGGATTTTTTTCCGGCGAAAAACCGTTAAGGTTATCATTGCCGTCATGCAAAATGAAAGTATAAAAAAATTAACAAAATTAACATAAATAAGAAAATAAAACTATAACAACTATAATAGTAGGCATTGGTTGCAAAGCAGAAATGATGGGCAGTAGCAGAGGATATGGATAAGTCACTAACGAGTCTTAATGCACCGTGGACAGGGAGTAACTAGACACGGAAACAATTTCCGCTTCGGGAAAGAGCTGCGATAGCTCGTCGGCATCAAGATCCAGCCAAATGTCTCATTATCTATGGATTCACGAGACTCCCACTGCCCGAATCTACTCGAGTTGGATCCAAGACTTCTTACACTTTGAATACGGTTAAGGTGAGCATCGATCATAAATAAAGAAATATTCTAAATTCAAGATTAAAAATCATTCTGTAACTTTATTCAACACAGAAATTATTTGATTTTGTGCTTTTTATACGTATAATTTTACAACACCAGGCGAAGACATAAGAAGAATAGAAAAATATAAACTATATATATATATATATATATATATATATATATATATATATATATCATATATAAAATCCATCAGAAATCCATGCGTTAACATGGAGTGACCAATGCGAAGGCGGGTGATCACCACCTCTTCTCTGCCACTTCCACATATTGACGACCCCCAAGGACGAACAGTATTTTTAATTACCCTCAATTTATTACTGCTTGTAGCTGCCCATTCATTTTCCCACTGTAGATGAATTAAATGTTTTACGTGACAAAGAAAGTCAGACACGATTACACGTTGAGTGCATGGCGGAAGAAAAGTTGCTTCCTTTGCCGCATTATCCGCTACAGTGTTTTCAAATATTCCACAGTGACCAGGAATCCAGATAAATGATACTCTTGCACCTCGTAATTCAAGTCTATGGACAGAGCACAGAATATCTTGAACCAGAGGGTTTACCGAATACATATCCCGGATTGCCTGGAGGGCACTTTTTGAATCAGAACAAACTACGTAATGTAAACTATCGAATTCAATAGTGTTCAAAGCCTTTAAGATGGCAAAGAGTTCGGCCGTAAAGACACTACAAATTGAGGGTAATTCATACTTATACGTTTAGTCCAGTGAATAAAACGCACACCCAACATTATCGTTCATCTTAGAACCATCTGTGAAAATAAGTTTAGCAGATGGATATGAATTAGTCAGACGAGAAAACGCATGTTGATACACAATGCTAGGAGTGTTGTCTTTCAGGTATGTACACAAGGAGAAATCAAAGGTCGGCATATTGATTATCCATGGAGGGACAAGACAAAAGGACCTTTCAAACATTTGGGGTAGTTCAATAAGCAAGTCTTCAAAAACACGGGTTGTTCTAATGCCAACAGGGGCTGTAGCGTGCGGTTGGGATTCATATTGCTGGAATAACTGATTGTGGAAAATTGTACTGTAAGCAGGAAGCTATGGTTTACATAATATGTTACATACGTAACTTAATTGTAACTGCTGTCTCCGACGAGAGAGTGATGGTTCGCCAGCATCGGCGAGAATACTCACGACGGGACTTGAACGGAAAGCACCAGAAACAAGACGGATTGCTGAGTTATGGACGGGATCTAGTTTCTTCAAAATTGATGGTCTAGCAGATGAATACACAATGCTGCCATAATCAATTCGTGAACGAATTACGGCACGGTAAAACATGAGCATACAAGTCCTATCAGCGCCCCATCGAGATCCACTAAGAACCCTCAACATATCGAGGATTTTATTACATCTTAATTTTAAATCAGGCACGAGAGGGCTCCACGAGAGCCTTTCGTCGAGTGTTAGACCCAAGAATCGAACGGATGGAGAAGTCCGAAGCTGTATACCATCAAGATATAACGACGGAGCCTGGATCTGTCTACGGCGATTGAAAGCAATACACTGAGTTTTAGCAGCGGAGAATTTAAAGCCAGTAGTTCTCGTCCAGGTCTGCAACCTATTTATTACCAGCTGAAGGGTCCTTTCAGCTGTTGCCATGTTCCTGGTGCTTACGTAAATAACAAAATCGTCTACAAAGAGAGAACATCTGACAGGGGACCGTACATTAGCCGTTATGCTATTAATTGCAATAGCAAAGAGAGTAACACTAAGTACACTCCCCTGTGGAACTCCATTCTCTAAGTAGAAGCGATCTGATAGCGTACTACCAAGGCGCACCCTGAAATACCTATTACTGAGGACGTTTTGGATAAAATACAGAATCCTGCCTTGTATACCCCATGATTTTAATGTGTTTAGTATTCCTCGTCTCCAAGCCATATCGTATGCCTTCTCTAGGTCGAAAAAAACAGCAACTAGAGTCTGACGCAAGAGGAAGGCATACTGTATTGCAGACTCTAGCATTACCAACTGATCAATAGAAGATCGTCCTTGCCTGAAACCACACTGTTCTTTGGAAAGCAAGTTGTTTGTTTCTATGTGCCAGACCAGACGACGATTTACCATTTTTTCTAATAGCTTGCAAAGGACGCTGGTAAGAGATATCGGACGATAACTACTTGGATCAGTTTTATCTCTACCTGGCTTAAGAATAGGAATTACTACTGCTTCCAACCAAGCGTCAGGGAACATATGCTCCTCATATATACGGTTGTATATCTCGAGGAGAGAAAGTCTACCTGACGTTGGAAGATTTTTAATCATGGAGTAAACAAGGTTGTCAGGACCGGGAGCTGAATCTCTAGTAGACGATAGTGCAGATTCTAGCTCATGCAAAGTAAACAAACTATTCAAAGGAGATTCACCAGATTTGCCGACGGTGAACGGGACTGCTTCAATTCTATTTTTGTACCGACAAGAGGCACTACTGTAGGCGGTAGAAGAAGAAAAGCTTGCAAGAGATGACCCTAAAATATTTACAATATCTGAACAATCAGTTAATATTTCTCCGTGTGTCTGTTTAAGTCCCATCAATAAATTGGATGCACTAGAACCAGAAACAGAACGAAGTTTCTTCCAAACAATAGATGGAGGCGTTGTCCTAGATATTGTTGAGATATAATGGGTCCAAGAATCTTTCCTACTCTGCCTGAAAATTCTACGTGCTTTGGCTCGTAGAACTTTATACCTTTCGAGATTTTCACTCGTCGGACTTTTGTTGAATCTATTAAGAGCTCTTCTACGTTGGCGTATGGCCTCCTTACATTCATCGTTCCACCAAGGGACTGGTGGACGTGGTGGGTGTGGTGAGGTTTTGGAGGTAGTTTCTCTGCTGCACATAAAATTTGTTTTGTGAAATTGTCTACTACTGCATTGATACACGTATGATATCCAATTTCTGGTGATACGAATCTCTTTGAAAATTCTTCCCAGTTCGCTTTTTTAATAATCCAACGCGGCAAACGTTGATTCATAATAGGGAGGTTACGAAAGGTAATATTAATAGGAGTATGACCGCTGCCATATAGATCAGGTAATACCGACCATTCAAACTTTGTCGCCAAAACTGGACTACAGAATGACAAATCAACAGCTGTCCATCCGCCGGTGGATGCTGCCAGATGCGTGGGTGAACCGTCATTAAGAAGACACAGATCTAAAGTAGACCGTATTCTCTCGATACGTATTCCCTTTGAGTTGCAGGATAACGAACCCCAGGATGTATGATGGGCGTTAAAATCGCCTACTAGTAGGACCGGCGGTGGCAACTGGGATATCAAATCATATATTTCATAATTTTGAAACTTATAGCTCGGCGGCAGGTACAGGCTACAGATAGTAAGTCTGAATGGAACGGTAGTCTGAACGGCAACAGCTTGTAGTTGAGTCACTATGTTTACAGGAACCGATGCGATTGAGTCATGAGTCAGGAGGGCGACACCACCCCTGGCTCTTTCTTCAGCGTAGAAATCCGTCCTGAAAACAGAATAGCCCCTAAAGTTGAAAATGTGAGATTCGTGAAGGTGCGTTTCTTGAAGGCATATTATTAAAGGAGACGAATCTCTCACAAGAACTTTTAGGTCTTCAATATGGCTTCTTACTCCATTAATATTCCATTGTATGATATTATTTTTCATTCAAATTGCAGGCATTGAATTATACATAAATGATTAATTTATTACAGGATTCGATTTTTTTTCTTCAGGTAATAATTTTGATGTATTATATTCTACAGACATCGAATCACTACTGTGACTGATGTCAGAGTCGGATGATTTTTTGGATTTGATTTGTGGAGGTTTAGCAGTGGGACCTCCTTTAAGACTTTTTCCTATTTTTTTAACAGGTTTGTTTCCTGCAATGTTAGAAATTTTATTTTTCCCCAACTGACGGAGGAGCAGTATTCGCTTTCTTTTTTAAAAAATACCCAAGGCCAGGGGGGATCTTCTTGTCAACAGGCTTAAGTACCTGTGACTTAGACAGAAGAGGTTTTTTTTGTACAGCCTTTTTGTAGTCTGACTTTTATCGGTTAAAGTTTTTACTGTATCAGGACTATGTGAAACTGAAGACACAGTCTTCTCTGGTGCATAAGCAGGAGCAGGAGCAGAACCAGAGGAAAACAGGGCTAGCAGTTTAGCTATCTGATCAGTCAATGCGTTAACCGTTTTCGAGAGCTCGTTACAATTAGCACAGGATGACTGCTTAGAGCTTGATGAAGCAGTAGCAGCAGCAAATGATTTGCCTTCCACTGGAGATTGGGAAACCTTAAAAACCTTTTTCGCATCTGAAAAGGATAGTTTATCCTTTGCCATTATTGTGAGGATAGCTTTTTCTTCCTTAAATTTAAGGCAGTTGAACGATCTAGCTGGGTGATCGCCCCCGCAATTCGAGCACTTGGTGTCATTTGTGCATCCATCACTGCTATGACCTTTACTTCCACACTGGCCACATACCTCCGGCTTTGTACAAGAAGAACTCATATGTCCGAAGCACTGACATTTGAAGCAATGCCGAGGGTTCGGAACATATGGTCGCACTGAAAGCCGTTGGTATCCGGCATAAATAAATTCAGGTAGTGTAGGTTTCCCAAAGGTTAGTATCAACGAGGGAGTTGATACCTTCTGCCCATTTATGCTGCGCATTATGCGTGTCACGTCAATCACGGACTCCGATGCTAGTTCCGTTTTTATCTCCTCGAGACTTACATGTAAAAGATCTCTACATGTAATTACCCCCTTCGCTGAGTTCAAAGACCGGTGGGGTACCACAGATACCTTGATCAGGTCGAAGAAGGAGGTCATTTTCATCAACGAGCGGCTCTGTTTCTCATTTTTAGTTTCCACTAATAATGTTCCATTCTGTAACTTCTTAATAGAAGCTACAGAACCTGCTCTACCCGAAATCGCCTTATGTATAAGGAAGGGCGACGTCTTTGACAGATCTGCCCCTTCCTCCTGGTTGCTAAACACTAAAAATTTTGGAGTTGGTAGTTCTGAAATTGAAGCTACCAACGATTCTACATAATGATTAACTGAACTGGTACACTCATCAGATACAGTTGAACGATGTCTCTTCAACGAAATTTTGGCGTTTTTTGTTATTTCATCCATAGTTTGTTTTACCGAGCGATTCATGAACGAAGATGTTTCGAACAACTGGCACAGGGTGTATATATATATATATATATATATATATAGAGAGCTTCTGGCCGAAAAGAACATGAAGGCTACCATCGCCATGTCTTACATGGAGGGGTGAACTAAATCTAAACATTGTTAATACTATATTAAAAACTATAACCACTAAAACTAGATAACATTTTTTTAAATGTATAAACTTAATTAAGAAGGATTAACAGAAATAAAAAAAAATTGAAAACAAAACCATATTAATTTTATTTATTTATACTATTTATATATTTATATTATTATATATATATATATATATATATATATATATATATATATATATATACACACACACACACACACACACACACACACACACACACACACACATATATATATATATATATATATATATATATATATATATATATATATATATATATATATATACTTACACTGTTAAGCTGTTTAACAATACCATAGACAGAGGAATTTAAAAATATTTATTCGACATACAAAATTAAGAACTCTGTCAATGACCGACGAATCATCTTTTAAAATTGCCTCCATAGAGGCACCCAATCCACACATTTGACGCATGCTTTTGAAACCATCACAGTCCAGAAGTAAATGCTTAATTGTGATATCATCACAAAAGTGACATGTAGGTGGGTCCTCGCGCGCCATGAGAAATCCATGCGTTAACATTGAATGTCCAATGCGAAGATAGGTAACAACCACGAACTCTTCCCTACAACTAACACGTATTGATGACCCCCAAGGACGAACAGTATTTTTAATTACCCTCAATTTATTATTGCCCACGGTTACCCCTTCATTTTCCCAAAGCGAATGCAATAGATGTTTCGCTTTGCAAATAAAGTCTGAACAAATAACACGATGCGTGCTTGGCGGCAGTAGAGTAGCTTCCTTTGGCGCAATATCCGCTCTAGTGTTTCCAATTATACCACTGTGACCAGGTACCCAGCAAAATGTTGTCTTTACACCTCGTAGTTTAAGCCTATAGATGGAGCACAAGATATCTTGAACCAGAGGGTTTATTGAATACATATCTTGAATAGCCTGCAGTGCACTTTTAGAATCGGAACACACCAGATAATGCACGAAATCGGATTCAACGGTAGAGTTCAGAGCTTTAAGGATGGCGAATAATTCGGCAGTAGAAACACTACAAACTGAGGGTAATCCATATTTCTTGGTTTGGCCAGGTCTGTAAAATGCACAACCGACGTTGTTATCCAGTTTTGAGCCATCAGTAAAAATAATTTCACTAAATGGGTAAGATTGAAGAACATGATGAAACTCCTGGCGATACACAATATCGAAGGTGTTGTTTTCGAAAATATAGCAATGGTGAATGGAAGGTTAGAATGAATATACCATGGAGGAATAAAACATTAAGACCTCTCAAACACTGGGTCTCAATACCCAAGTAATCAAAAACACGGGAAGACCTAATGCCAAGCGGAGCAGTGGCATGCGGACGAGATTCCTATTGGCGGAGCAACTGATTATTGAAAACAATATTGTAAGCAGGGTGCCAGCCATTGCTTACATAATAAATTGCTTACGTAACTTACTTGCAACTGCTGTCTCCGTTGCGAGAGTGAAGGTTCACCAACCTCCGCAAGCATACTCACAACGGGACTAGAACGAAAAGCACCAGACGCAAGACGGATTGCAGAATGGTAGACAGGATCTAGTATCTTTAATGCGGAAGGTCGCGCTGATGAATAAACAATGCTGCCATAATCAATTCGAGAACGAATAACTGCGCGATAAAACATAAGAATACTAGTCTTATCAACGCCCCATTGAGAGCCACCCTCAACATATCAAGAATTTTGTTACACCGGGCCTTTAAATCACGTAGGTGAAGGTTCCACGATAGTCTGTCGTCGAATATTAGGCCCAAAAATCGAACAGCTGGAGTAGTCCGAAGCTTTATGCCATCAAGTTAAATTGAAGGTGACTGAATATATCGACGGCGACTAAAGGCAATGCATTGAGTTTTGGCAGCAGAAAATTTAAAGCCTGTAGACCTCGTCCACGACTGCAATCTATTTATTACTAATTGAAGGGATCTTTCCAGCTGTTACTCTGTTTCTAGTGCTTATGTAGATAGCAAAATCGTTTACAAATAGCGAACATCGGACAGGGGACTGTACATTAGAGGTTATGCTATTTATTGCAATAGAGAAATTATTTCAAGAAGCAGGTTACGAAATTGAAGAAATACTATAATTACGATCCGGAAAGACCTATGAAAAGTTTCCAAATTGTGCGGTGCTCACGTGCTGCCTGCCCAACTCGGACGCACTGATTCGCCGCGATTGCGCAACACACTGTACGTTCAATTCTTAGCACCGGCGCACGTACTGAGACAACTGCGGCGTGACCACCATCTTGTTTCTGATCAGAATATAATTGATGAGCATGGGCGGTTACGTTGTGGCCTCAAAGGGCGCTGACCTTGATCATGGGCCGAAAATATTGGTCAAATCGCGTTGTGGGGCTCGCGGCAGTCGGATTTTAGTTAACAAATCAGTTTTTTTTTAACGTCCGACTATTGTGCACACTAGGGCTAATGCAGACGATGAGATGATTTATAGCGTATGAAAATGCCAAGCCCTGACCGGGAATTGAACCCGGGTCCTCGGGGTGAAAACCGAGTACGCTATCAACTAGGCCACCGAGTGACCCCCTCGTGTAATAATACAGTGATTGACTTAATGTGTGTGTAGTGATACCTTCAAATTACTCCTGCGATCGCGCGATCTCTGAAAAGGACTTTAAATGTATATCCAATTTAGTTAGGCATTGTTTAGTGTTAGTGCTCATAAAAGCTGACTCCCGATCTGTGTGTTACAGCTGTCCTGGGAGGACCGGAGATATAAAAGACCCACGCACCGTCGCCCCCAATATACCTCCTATTTTGCTGCAACGTATTATTTTTAAATTTAATATTCTGGATGGAACACAAGATATCTTGAACCAGAGCGTTTATTGAATACATATCATAAACGCAGTGCATTTATAGAATCGGAACACACTAGGTAATGCAAAAAATCGGATATAACGGTGGAGTTTAGAGCTTTAAAGTGACAAATAGTCGGTAATAAAGACACTAAAAACTGAGAGTAATCCATATTTCTTAGTTAGCTACCAGGTAGCTACAATCCCTCTCCAACGGCTTGTATGTATTAACCACCCCAAGGAATAGTATTTTTAAATACCGCCCGCTTATTTCCCCCATACAAGTAAAATATATGTTTTGTTTGAGAAAGAAAATTTGAACAAATAACACGTTGCGTGCTTGGCTGCTGCAAAGTAGCTTCCTTTGCCGCAATATCCGATCCAGTATTTCCAATTATCCCACTGTGACAGGTATTCAGCAAAATGTTCTTTGACAACTCGTAGTTCAAGTCTGTAAATGGAGCACAAAATATCTTGAACTAGAAGGTTTATCAGTATAGCCTGCAGTGTACTTTTATACACGGAACACACTAAATAATGCACAAAATCGGATTCAATGGTGGAGTTCACAGCTTTTAAGATGAGAAATAGTTCGGCAGTAAAGACACAACAAACTGTTGGACGAATTCGACTGGGTAACAAATTTGTAAATGTTATTATAACCGATTTTTGTGCCAATGAATCAAATTTTTTTTGCCAACATGAATCAGTCGGACCAGATTTTATGTTGACAATATATACACACTCGGTACAACTATATCAATGTCATAAATAACGATAATAATTAATTACGCTTTACGTTAATACATAATCAGAACAAAACTAATTCGTAAACAAATCAAATTTTAGTACTATTTATTAAAATGCACCTCGTCAATGGAGGAAGTGAATTGCGTATTCCCCACGGTGAAAACAAAACGGAAATTGAATTCTATGAAAACAACTTCCGGTTAAAGCAATTCAGCTTTTTTGAAAACAAAGCTGTGCATTCAAATTAGAACTGGCCTCGCCCATTGCTTTTAAATAAAAACTTGGGGGGTGCTTTTGTAACTGGAACAAAACAAAAGAGAAAAGCAAATATTTGTATTGTTTCATTATAGTAGTTACTTGCACATCGCTGTTTAATGTTATCGTATTTTTAAGTGTTTATTTTGAGCATTTTGATAACATTTTAAAATATTTATTTCTACACTAACTTAGGTTAAGTGGAGGAGAGATGGCTACAGTTTCGTAAAAGCTTTGATAAATCGTTACTTTTAACATAATAATTTGGAAAACATATTATTTATTAGCATTGTTAATATAAATAGGCTTATATGATTCTAAGGTTTATAGTGTTCGTATTTCAATATATATTTGTTTTTAAATGGCATTTTGGAAAAAATTGCGAAGTGGCTATCTCTCCTAAGCTTAGAAGAAAGATGACCATGGTGTTTAGGAGAGATGACCACCTGTACTTTAAGTTACAGTAAAGCTGAACAAACACTTTTTGAGAAAAACCTTGAGTTTATCAACCTTAATATCAGAAAATTGTAAATCAAATTTTTACAAAAATCCATAATCCATAATTCAAAAAATTAAAAATGTACAAGAACAAAAAATGCCAGAGAAAGTATGTTACTAAACATATCTAAAAAAATAAAATTTACAAATCGAAACAAGTAATAGTTCTTAAGATTTTCTTAAAATGATTAATTAATATCTACTACTAAACCTATTTTTATCTGAACAAAGTACTTTGACAAAATGTAAAAATTATTGAGAACCTTTTTGGTAAAAACCAAGCAACATGTGTTGCAAAAGTCTAGATAAGAAGAGCAGCTGTCATGAAGCCATTTCTTACATCGGATGCATTCAAACCATTCGTCCTAAGACATCGTATCCTTGTAGTTGTCTACGCAACCAGGTCATATGAATTCGAGATCTGAAAATTCCCCAGAAGAATCAGTCACAATCTAATACCTTGCATCAACTGACTGTTCCCTGTTACTGGGTGACGCTTTGCGTTTATGCTTTAATATTTTCCCCCAGCAATCGTTGTTGGACGGCTTTCTCAGATCTGGAGCTGTTTTTCTGTAATTTTGTTTTACTTTGCTCGATATGTCAACAGATGTCAGCTCTAAGGCCCCGATTCTACAACGAGAACGTACAGAAGAGGAATTGGTGGAAGTGGTGATAGTTTTTTCAGTACTTTAGATGAGTTAGGCCTACTGTCAGTGAGGCCTGTGCAGAGCAACATGGCTGGCTACCTTTTTTTGGAGTAGAACCCCCACAAGTGTTTACATTTCTAGCTGAAGTGTTTGCTGATCTCTGTTCTGTCTCATGTCTGAAGTTTAGTGACGTTTCCTCCAAAATTCTTTCGATGAATGCGTAATCAGGCACCACTTCTGGGTTGAAAGGAAAAATACCAGTGGCGCGAAAACCTGATATAGCATTTTCAGCACTAGAAGATTTGCCCCACCCCTCACTGAGTAGCTGTCCAAACTGTAACCTTGAAACTCTCCGCCTGACATTCTGTTTTTGTCACCTATTCACAGCTTTAGAAAAAAGATGAGAGATTTGAAAAACCCTCTGTCGGGGTTGTAGATAATGTGTAAGCAAAGGATTACTGTCATTTTCCTCAGCAAATTCTAACATTTTCACCGAATTTCAATGTGAAACATGGCTGTCAAGAATCAGAAGTACGTTACCCTCTGAATTTAGTGGCAGAAAATAGTCTCGCGACCAAAATGTAAAAAAGTTCTGCTTGACGTAAGTCGATTTCTGTGACAAGAATTTTAAATCCAGGTGGTATTCCGTTTCCCACTCTTGTTTCTTATTAATACCTTTCATTATGGCCACTGAAGCAAGAAAACATCCCTCAGCGTTGCAATACACGATAACAGATAACGTTCCTCCGTGATCTGATGACGATACCTCCCAGCCTTCTTGTGCAATAACTTACTCTGCCCGATAGTCAAGTTGTTGGTCCGTCTCATCGACATTAAAACTGCAAAATGGCTTATATAACACATTATTTTCAATTAAGCTAAAAACTAAAAGATGAAAATAGTTGTTGACCTCTTCACGCTCAATGATTTCACTCTATCTAATGAACCGTTTTCACACTCTCACAGAAAGTTTTGGGCGTCGTCTCATAAAAAAATTTAACCAAACATTTTTTTCTTTCTTTCTTCTGCCAACTTGTCTTTTATCTGTGTTGAAGTTATGAGAAATGTTCAGATCTTCAGCAAATTCAAACCCTAATGATCTGAGATCGCTGCGAGTAATTGAAAACCTTACTTGTTGAAGGTCTATATAATATGGTTATAAAACTTAGTTTATTTGACGTTTGACATCTAGAAGAAACAAGTCAGCTAAATTAGGGGTCCATAATTATAATAATCTGTTTTTTGGAGTTGAATTTATTAATCTTTTCTTATTACAGAATTAGGGCCATAGATTCAAGCTTTTGCAAGAACAATTTAATACAAGGAGCATATAGAGTAAACTCCTGCAAAGATCGGTGTTCGCGTTATGTGAGTCTTACCATAGTCTGCTCTAATACCTCATAGTCCATAATAATCGTTAAAAGTACTACTTTAGTCTACATCTCAGTCATGTTGATTCAGTAGATTTGTAATTCCTTACAAATACATAGTTTGCACTGATCTCTTTAAATTTGCGCATGATTCAGTAGAGCAAAGAAATATAATTTCACTAAGAAACCCTGCTGACAAGAAACAACCCTACCCTGCAAGACAAAAAAGTAAACAGTAAATAACTTGAATAATCGTTCTCAATACTGAATGACCAATAATGTAAAATTATAACCACCAGAGCAAGATTTTCACTTTTACAATGTTGGTTAGGTTAGGTTAATAGTTAAACATTTATTTACAAAGTTTACATCATGTGTTTTTGTATTAAAATTATATTTTTTTAATATAATTTTGGGAGTTTTTTGGCTGCCCATTGGTTTAGTTAGTTTTTTTTTGTGTTTAACGTCCGACTATTGTGCACACTTGGGCTAATGCAGACGGTAAGGTTTAGTTAGAAAAAACTATATTTACATACAACAAAACTGTTTGAAAATCCCGTAATCATTTTATTCAATAACATTTTGCATTGCTCTTGAGCATTTTTAGTTAATTGATAATTCATATCTGTCAGTTACACACTTAATCTATTTTTAAATCGCTCTGTAAATTTTGAAAAACCTTACAAGCTAAACCTTTTCAGAATAACCGATTCATGTATACCACAACAGAGATGTATTATCAGTACATATTACACTTAGTACAAATATTTTATACAGATTGCACTTACTATCCTACTTAGTATAACGATTACAAAATATTTTTTTGAAAAACAACGCGGCTATAAACAAAGGTGGGTAAGAGGCTAAATAATCTACGTAATTTGTTCCTCACAACAAACCTACCTAATGCCAATTAGTGGTTAACAAATGTACACTTTGTTCCATACGTATAAATAATTCACATCAATAATGGGTCTTGGATAATGCAGGGTTTTGTCCGAAGCAGGGTTCAAACATAAATCGGCCAACTTCGTTCAATCTACACGAGCTCTGCTTCTACCTTTGAACACATTTTAGTTACTAAAAGAAGTATATAAGGGCGGTATTGAGATGAAGAAAAAGTTAATTCGGATTATTACATCAGTAATTGAATAAAACGTAAGATTATTTTTTCAGTATCATTGATTTTTCAGCGCCTCAACACATTTTCTTGAACGAATTCTTAGAACAGAATTTTGAGGACATCTGATTTTTAAGATTTTTAGTTACGAGCCAACTTAGCTACACATTTTTAAATTACATGTGTTGGTTTAATCACCAGCGATCGTGTGTGCGCACGCAACACATTCTTTAAAACGTAAAAACCCACCAATTTTTACCTTTTTCATTCGTTTACTTCGTATAGTAAAAAATAAAACTGTTTTTTAAATTAAAGCTTCTAGCGAAAAACACATGAAGGCCAGCATTGCCGTTCAGCAAAAATCTCTTACACAGACGGAAAACTAAATCTAAATACTGTTAACCCTCTACTAAAAATAAAACAACTGTTTGAAAACAAAAGTGAGTAAAAAAATTATATATAACATTACGCTGCACAACAATACTATAGCTAAAGTAGATCAAATAAATTTATACGACGTAAATAATTTAGAACTCGGTCAATGACCGACAAATCAACCTTTAAAATTGCCTACATATAGGCAGCCAATCCATACATTTAACGCCATTACATTTGAAACCATTACAGTCCAGAAGAGAGTATTTAATTGTGATATCACCGCAAAACTGACATACAGGTGGGTCCGCCGCGTGAGAAATCCATGCGTTACACATTGAATGACCAATGAGGAAAGGGGTTAATACCACTTCTTCTCCACGACTTACACGAACTGACCACCTGTACGACACACCTAAGGACGAACAGTATTTTTAATTACCCTCAACTTATTGCCCACGGCAGTCTACTCATTTTCCCAAAACGAATGGAATAGATGTTTCGCTTGGCAAAAAGTCTGAACAAATAACACTTTAAGTGCTTGGCGGCAGCAGAGTAGAGTAGGTTTCAAATGTAAAGGGACACTGGTAGCCTTGAAATTTTGGGGTTAGTCCACTGCAGAGGGTCTAATTTGTTGGTATGTAATAGAATCGCCCGTCACAGGAGGTTTAGTATACCGCGTTAGTAGAACTCTTATTAGTATAACTCTATACTTCTTCCGGTCGAGTGTATGCTTTGTGTTTGCGTGTGTAAAGTATTAATAGTGTGTAATATTGTGTGTATATCACTTTTTTTGAAAAGGAAGCAAGAGAAGGGATTGAGATACCACTAAATAGAATAAAGGAACATGTAATAAAAGCTACCGGAATTTCAAAAAATAGTTATATAGGATAAAAAAGGATAAAGACAAAGACTAAAACATCTGTAAACAACTTTGATACTTGCACTTTAAAAAGGACTGTAAACATTTTTTTTTATTACCGGCAAAGAACTTCCCACAATTAATAAAATTGATTCAGGTTTAAATTTTGATGGTTCGACAAGTCCCTTAAGACGAATTTTACAAAAATTGGTTTCAGCTGGAAGAAGACGGAAGACAATAGACAATCCCTTTTAGAGTCAACAAGTATCCGATAATTACAAATTGCCTACACTCGTGAAATTTCACTATACCGTTCCCAAAACATAACAATAGTATATTTATATGAAACCTACATTCATTCCAGCCACACCACACCATACAAATGGACAAATCCTTCCTTGAACTCAACGGAAGGATTGAAGACGCCAATTTCAAAAGGGTGTCGTTTAATAATCGTGCATGCGGGCAGCGAAAACGGTTTTATTGAAAACGCGTTCTTGATATTTCAGTCAGGGTCCA
Organism: Callitettix versicolor; assembly: GCA_022606455.1. NCBI lineage: Eukaryota > Metazoa > Arthropoda > Insecta > Hemiptera > Cercopidae > Callitettix > Callitettix versicolor. The sequence goes on along the minus strand of CM040186.1, from coordinate 43,502,205 downwards.
AGTCAGGGAACTATGACAACGAAATGAATTTTTGTAATTTCCGTAAATGGCTTCATGAGAAATTAATTCCAAATTTGCCCCAAAAATGCAGTGCGTGTACTTGATAATGCTTCCTATCAGAACGTACTGTCAGTTCACCATCAGACACAAATTTCTGAGAAAAAAGAAATGATAAATTGGTTAACCGAAAAAAATATTACGTGCAGTGCGGCTATGACCAAACCAGAACTTAATCAATTAATTAAATTGAACAAGCCAACAGACAAACAATATAAAATTGACAATATTATAAAACGCAAGTTATAAGACTTCCTCCATACATACCTTAGTTAAGCCATATTGAAAAGATTTGGGTACTTGTAAAAAATTGGATTGCCAGTAAAAATGTCACTTAAATTAGCCGATGTAAGAAAACTTGCTGAAGAAAAATTCGCGTGCTTGGCGGCAGCAGAGTGGCTTCCTTTACCGCGATATCCGCTCTAGTGTTCCCAATTATCCCACTGTGACCAGGTACCCAGTTAAATGTTACTTCGACACCTCGTAGTTCAAGCCTATGGATGGAGCACAAAATATCGTATCTTGAACCAGAAGTGAACACGACTGCAGTATTTATAGTATTACATGTAATTTACTTCCTATTTTCCACAATAAAACTTGTAAATTCATTTTTCTTACTTTTGTGAGAGTCACTTGAAAATATCCCGTCTCTTTGTGTCATCTATATAAGCTATAATTATAGTCTAATTTTGAAATTACTGAAAATGGATAATTGTATACGCGTTTCTGTAAGTATAAATTATTAATAAACTACTCGATAACTACAGCTTAACGTTGAAGTCTTTATCATTCAACAAGTGGATCAGTGCAGTTGAGTGTTTTTGTGTAAACCACTTTAAAACATAGAGCCACGCTAAACAATTTACGCAATTAGTACCAAAACCCTCAACTCCCTCCTTCAGCTCACGATACCTACAGATTAACAAATTGTTCATTAACTACAAAGGCCGAGTAACAGTGGATTAAGGGAATGGACGTTTCATAATTCAATGTTTTCCTACACTGAATACAAGATGAATACTAAATGTACCGTCTATATAGTTTTTACAATATTTCTTCCGATATATGAAAAATCGTGCCTTTTAACCTAACGGCAATAAATTTTCAACAATATTTTATCATAAGCTTTTTTTTGAAAATCGTCATGATTTTTTTGAAAATCAGATTCCATCATCATAACCACCATTCAAATAGGCAAAAATTTAAATTTCCAAATTGCAATTGAAAATCGTGAGGTTTACTCGTATTTTCGTACACTCTAAAACTGAATTTAAACATTTTAAATAACCGCCATTACGAATGGATTTCTCTGACAATGGAACTTGCCGCAACTAAAATCGATTTTTATGCCAATTTAGAACCAATTTTTTTATTTAGATTTTTGGCGAAGTCATAGCCCGTCCAGAAGATATACCTGAGGGAAACTAAAACTAAACACTATCAAACTAGATAACATTGTTAAAATATATAAACTTAACAAAATTAAAAAAATTATAACAAAAAGTATAACAAAGTGGGTAAGACAAACAAAATGTTTACGTAAAACTAGTTAACAAAAAATTAACGTATTTATAAAAAAATGAATATAAAATAAAATTATTTAAACGCTGTACAACAATACCACAGCTGAATTTGTGAAAATGTATTTTGACGACGTAATAAATTTAAAATTCGGTCAATGACCAAGAAATTGTCCTTTACAATTGCCTGCATAGAGGCAACTAATCCACACATTTCACCACAAAACTGACATATAAGTGGATCCCTCGTCATTTCAGAGTAGCATAAATTAGCATATTAAATTTTAAAATTACAGAGTACTGAAAACACTGAACGCTATTAGAATCGATATCGTATTTTAAATGAAACTTGTGCAAATTTCAACACTATTTTCAATCGTGAAATTACATTTTCAAAAGGTGTAAGATAAAAGTTATGATTTTTGAAGATTTGAAGCACCTGCTTCAACGGCGGGAGTAACTATGACTCTCTTCAGGAGGAGTGATCCCCGTCATTTGCCCCCAGTGCGGAGACGTACTGGCGAAGGAGTCCGGACGTCAGGTTGGGCTTCTGCTTCTTGGTCATCCACCTAGGCCTGTCACTGGAACCTGGACTCATTATCCTTATTTGGGGGGTCCGGCCCTTGGGCAAGGCCACATCGACGCGGATAAAGGTCCAATACTTCTTACCCGGACCGAACCAATCAGGGAGGGGGTCTCTACCAGCTCCGATGGGGAAGTGAGCCTTGGGACTGACACTAACTCGGCTTATACTACTAGTGATGCTACAGCTAGTAATGCCTCGGGTGTACAAGGTTTCGTGCGCCCGAGAGATGTTCAGGGAACCATTGGATCGAACACGCCAACACAACGGACTTTAAATGTTTTGTTTCCCTTTGCTATTACAGATTGCCCCGATGTATCCAGGGGGCAAGGGAAGATACAAGGCATTGAGCCTGCCAGATTATATCCGACATATCATGGATATGCATGCGACTTTTGGAATCACTTATGTGTGTCGCCATTGCCAAGTCACACAAAACCAAGCATGCTGCTGAATGCTACATTCCGAAGTGCCCCAGCCCTGTTGCAGTTTCGGGTAAACCGGTGGCATGTTCGGAGTGTAAAATGAGTTTCGAGATTCAAAGGGGCTTGTCGACTCACGAGCGTCTACGTCATCCTGCCTTCGGAACGACAAACGTCAACACGCATCTATCCCTAGTAGCACCAGTATGGTCTCTTTTCTGAGGAAGGATGTACCGGATGGATTTTTTTCCCAGCGAAAAACCTTTAAGGTTATCATCGCCGAGGCACGACATTAATTATTTAATACAATTTTTAAAAACAAGAAACAAGTCAGATAAAAATTTAAGACATTACAAAAACAACAAACAAAACAATACAAAAACAATTATAAATAAATAGTTTCTTAAAACTAGTTAACAATAATATAAATCTTAAAAGAACATACACACAAAGTTATTGTAGGCTGTCAATTGGCCATACAACAATAACAAGATAAATAAAAGAAATATTAACGAATCAAAAAACTAATTAACAAAATAAAAACAACTTAAACATAAATTAATAAATTGCAAATATAAACAAACTTTTAAGGGCTGTAAAGAGATCCTATAACAAGCATTAACAAATATATAAATTAAATTTTATTAAAAAAATTCGGACGAAGAAGGAAGTCTAGGACCCGGTCAACGACCGAGGCACGTACTCCCAACATCGTCTACAAACAGTTGCTCAGACCACACATAACACGCAAATTTTGGAATTTTTTTTTTTTTTTAACGTCCGATTATTGTGCACATTTGGGCTAATGCAGACGATGGGATGATTTATAGCGTATGAAAATGACAAGCCCTCGCCGGGAATCGAACCCGGGTACTCGGGGTGAAAGTCTAGTTACACTATCCACTAGACCACCGCGGCGGCCGCAAATTTTGGAAACCATCACAATCGAGCAATATAAGTTTGTTTTTTTTTTACAGCTTTTTGGCGAAAAGCACTTATAGGCTATCATCGCCGTCCAGCAAAATGTCCTACATTGGGGATGGGTGGAAATTAAAACTAAACATTATTAATACTAAACTAAACTAATACTAAAACTAAAACATAAGACTATACAACCTAAATCTAGAGAAAAAAAAATTATATACATATTTACACCGTTATGCTGTTCAACAATACCATAGTTAGAGTAACTCAAATACATTTATACGATGTAAAAAATTTAGAACTCAGTCAATGACCGTTGAATCATCTTTTAAAATTGCTTCCATAAAGGAATCCAATCCACATATTCGACGCATGCTTTCGAAACCATCACAATCCAGAAGTAAATGTTTGATTGTGATGATATCACCACAAAACTGACATGTAGGTGGGTCCCCACGCGTCATGAGAAATCCATGCGTCAACTTTGAATGTCCAATGCGAAGCCGGGTAACAACCACCTCTTCTCTACGACTATCACGTATTGATGACACCCAAGGACGAACAGTGCTCTTAATTACCCTCAATTTGTTATTGCCCAAGGCTGCCCATTCATTTTCCCAAAGCGAATGTAGAAGATGTTTCGCTTCACAAATAAAATCTGAACAAATAACACGTTGCGTGCTTGGCGGCAGCAGAGTAGCTTCATTTGCCGCAATATCCGCTCTAGTGTTCCCAATTATACCACTGTGACCAGGTACCCAGCAAAATGTTGTTTTTATACCTCGTAGTTCAAGCCTATAGATGGAGCACAAGATATCTTGAACCAGAGGGTTTATTGAATACATGTCTTGTATAGCCTGCAGTGCACTCTTAGAATCGGAACACACTAGATAATGCACAAAATCGGATTCAACGATGGAGTTCAGAGCTATAAGGATGGCTAATAATTCGGCAGTAAAGACACTACAAACTGAGGGTAATCCATATTTCTTGGTTTGGCCTGTTCTGTAAAGTGCACAACCGACGTTGTTCTCCAGTTTTGAACCATCGGTAAAAATAATTTCACTGAATGGGTATGATTGAAGAACATGATGAAACTCCTGGCGATACACAATATCGGGGGTGTTATCTTTTGGAAAGGATAGCAATGATGACTCAAAGGTTGGCATTGGGATACACCATAGTGGAATAAAACATTGAGTCCTCTCAAACACGGAGGGCAGCTCGATACCCAAGTTGTCAAAAACACAGGAAGACCTAATGCCAAGCGGAGCAGTAGCATGCGGACGAGATTCATATTGTCGGAGCAACTGATTATTGAAAACAATATTGTAAGCAGGGTGCCATGACTTACATGATAAATTGCTTACGTAACTTACTTGCAACTGCTGTCTCCGTTGCAAGAGTGAAGGTTCACCAACTTCCGCCAGCATACTTACAACGGGACTAGAACGATAAGCACCAGACGCAAGACGGATTGCAGAATGATGGACTGGATCTAGTATCTTTAATGCGGAAGGTCGCGCTGATGAATAAACAATGCTGCCATAATCAATTCGAGAACGAATGACCACACGATAAAACATAAGCATACACGTCCTATCAGCGCCCCATCGAGAGCCACTAAGAACCTTCAACATATCAAGAATTTTGTTACACCGGGCTTTTAAATCGCGTAGGTGAAGGTTCCACGATAATCTTTCGCAATATATCTTTTATTGTGATGGTTTCGCTGCAGAACTCGCATTAAGGTGGGTCCCCACGTTCCATCAGAAATCCATGCGTTAACATGGAGAGACCAATGCGAAGGCGGGTAATCACCACTTCTCTAAGCCTTGCTACGACTCCCCAACTACTAACAGTATTTTTAATTACCCTCAATTTGTTACTGCTTGTAGCTGCCCATTCATTTTCCCACTGTAAAAGAATTAAATGTATTACGTGACATAGTAAGTCACACAAGATTACACGTTGAGTGCATGGCGGCAGAAACGTTGCTTCCTTTGCCGCATTATCCGCTGCAGTGTTTCCAAATATTCCACAGTGACCAGGAATACAGATAAATGGTACTTTTGCACCTCGTAATTCAAGTCTATGGACAGAGCACAGAATTTCTTGAATCAGAGGGTTTATCGAATACATATCCCGGATTGCCCGGAGGGCACTTTCTGAATCAGAACGAAATACGAAATGCAAACTATCGAATTCAATAGTGTTCAGAGCCTTTAAGATGGCAAAGAGTTCGGCTGTAAAGACACTACGAATTGAGCGTAATCCATACTTATACGTTTCGTCCAGTGAGTAAAATGCACACCCAACATTGTTATTCATCTTAGAACCATCTGTGAAAATAAATTTAGCAGATGGATATGAATTAATCAGTTGAAAAAACTTACGTTGATACTCAATGTTAGGAGTGTTGTCTTTCAGGTATGTACACAAGGAGAAATCAAAGGTCGGCATATTGATTATCCATGGAGGGACAAGACAAAAGGACCTTTCAAACATTGGGGTTAGTTCAATACGCAAGTCTTCAAAAACACCGGATGTTCTAATACCAACAGGGGCTGTAGCGTGCAGTCGGGTTTCATAATGTTGGTGCATCTGATTATGGAAAACGGTATTATAAGCAGGATGTCATGGTTTACATAATATTTTACATACGTAACTTACTTGTAACTACTGTTTCCGACGAAAGAGTGGTGGTTCGCCAGTATCAGCGAGAATACTCATAACGGGATTTGACTTTTTTTGCGGCGAAAAACCGTTAAGGTTATCATCGCCGTCATGCAAAATGAAAGTATAAAAAAAATTAACAAAAATTTACTTAAATAAAAAAACAAAAAACTATAATAGTAAAAATAAATTAAACAAAAATTTAAATAACAGGTGTAACTACACTACAATAACAAATACTTAAGAACAAAATGACAATGAATAAAATTAATAACAATTCGTAAAAGTATATATAAACATAACAGAGATAAGTTATTTAGAGAAAATAAATAAATAAAATAAAATAAAAAAGGGATGTAAACTGTCAAGGAAAAAAATAATAAAATGTAAGTACAATGTACAAAGCAAAATTAAGAATAAAAATATTAACAAAAACAACAATAATTTAAATTTTATTTAAAAGATTCAAGCGACGCAAGAATGTTAGTACTCTGTCAACAGCCGTAAAATCATCTTTTAATATTTTCTCTAAATTGACACCTAGTTCACATAATCGGCGCATGTTCCTTAGACCATTACAATCTCGCAGAACATGTTCAATGGTAATGAGTGCTTGGCAAAACTTACAAAGGGGCGGGTCCCCGCCTCTCTTCAAGAAACCATGTGTGAAAAGAGAATGTCCATTGCGGAGACGGGTAACCACTACCTCTTCCCTACGACTTGTACGTACAGACGACCTCCAAGGATATGAGGTCCAACTCATTTTCCAATGCATATGATTTAAGTGCTTTACATAACATAGAAAACCTGATGAAATCACAAACTGTGTGCTTGGCAGCAGCAAGGTAGCTTCCTTCGCCGCATTATCTGTTCTAGTGTTTCCAGCTATCCCACAGTGACCAGGTATCCAGCGAAATGACACACCAACACTACGCAGTTCAAGCCAGCGGATTGAGCACAAAATACGTTGAACAAGAGGATTTGTGGAGTACATGTCCTGGATAGCCTGCAGTGCACTTTAAGATTCGGAAGATTAGATAATGGGCAGAGTCAGATACAACTGTTGTCAAAGACTTAAAGATAGCAAATAATTCGGCGGTGAAGACACTACAAACTGAAGGTAATCTTCACACTTTTCCGTTTGACCAATTGTGTAAAATGCGCAACCAACATTGTTCTCCAATTTCGAGCCATCTGTGAACATAATTTCACTACATGGGTAGGAATGAAGAAGATGGAAAAACTCTTTACAATATATAAGCTCAAACGTGTTGCATTTGACATACGAGGACAGAGAGAAATCGAACGTTGGCATATTAATAGTCCATGGAGGGACAAAACAAAACGACCTTTCAAACATTGAAGGCAGTTCTACGCGAAAGTCGACGAAAACACGGATAGTTCTAATGCCAAGCGGAGCAGTAACATGCGGACGAGCTTCATACTCTCGGACAAATTGATTATGAAAAACAGTACTATAAGCAAGGTGCCAAGGTTTAGTTAGTAGATTACATACAAAATTTATTTGCAACTGTTGTCTACGTCGAAAGAGAGATGGTTCTCCAGCCTCGGCAAGGAGGCTTACAACAGGGCTAGAGCGAAAGGCACCAGAAACAAGGTGGATAGCTGAGTGATGGACGGGATCTAGTTTCTTTAATACGGACGGTCGTGCAAACGAATATACAATGCTGCCGTAATCAATTCGCGAACGATTTACAGCACGATAAAATATCATCATAAAGGTCCTATCAGCGCCCCATCGAAAACTACTAAGATCCCTCAACATATCGAGAATTTTGTTACATCGTAACTTTAAATCACGTGATGGCTCCAGGAGAGCTTTTCGTCAAACGTTAGACACAAAAATCGAACGGATGGAAAAGTCCGGAGATGTATACCATCAAGACATAACGAAGGAGCTTGGATCTGTCGACGGCGACTGAAGGCAATGCACTGAGTCTTAGCAGCAGAAAATTTAAAGCCTGTAGATCTCGTCCATGTCTGCAACCTATTTATTACCAGCTGAAGAGTTCTTTCAGCTGTTGCCATATTTCTGGTGCTTACATAAATAGCAAAATCGTCCACGAAGAGCGAACATCTGACAGGGGACTGCACATTAGCGGTAATTCCATTGATTGCGATAGCAAACTAGGTAACACTAAGTACACTCCCCTGTGGAACACCATTCTCTAAGTGGAATCGACCTGAAACATGTAGCTCCAAGACATATCCTAAAGTACCTATTAGACAGGAAATTTGTAATAAAAGCTAGAAGTCTGCCTTGTATACCCCATGATTTTAAAATGTTCAGTATTCCTCTTCTCCAGGCCATGTCGTATGCCTTCTCTACGTCAAAAAATACTGCAACAAGTGTCTGACGCAAGTTTTTTTTTTTTTTTTTTTTTTTTTTTTTTTTTGTTTAACGTCCGACTATTGTGCACACTTGGGCTAATGCAGACGGCTAATGCTGACGCAAGAGGAAGGCATTCTGAATTGCAGATTCTAACAAAACCAAATGATCTATCGAAGATCGTCCTTGTCGGAAACCGCACTGTTCTTTGGATGTAATTAATTAGTTTCTAAATACCAAACAAGGCGACGATTTACCATTTTTTTCTACCAGCTTCCATAGCACGCTGGTGAGAGAAATAGGACGATAGGTACTTGGATTAGTTTTCTCTTTGCCTGGTTTAAGAACGGGAATTACTGTAGCTTCAAACCAATCGCCAGGGACTGTACGCTCCTCGTACATACGATTGTATATTGCGAGAAGAAATAACTTACCCGACGGTGTAAGATTTTTAATCATGGCGTAAACAAGGTGGTCAGGACCTGGAGCTGAATTCTTGGTGGACAGCAGTGCAGATTCTAGCTCACGTAGAGTAAACAGACCGTTCAGAGGAGAATCATCAGAAGTACCGACAGTGAAAGGCAATTTTTCTGATGAACTTTTGTATTTACAAAAGGTAGTGTTATAGGCTAAAGAAGAGGAAAAACTTGCAAAGAATGACCCTAAAAGGTTTACAATGTCGGAACCGTCAGAAACCAATAATCCGTTCGCCTGTTGAAGTCCAATCAATCCTACAGATTGAGGCGGACCACAAATGGAACGCAATTTCTTCCACACTACAGATGTAGGTGTTGTTCTACATATTGTTCCAATGTATTGGATCAAAGAATCCTTTCTGCTTTGCCTGAATATTCTACGAGCTTTTGCACGAAGGACTTTATATTGTTCAAGGTTTTCACTTGTCGGATTTCTGTTGAATCTCCTCAGAGCTTTTCTACGTAGACGTAACGCCTTCCTACACTCCTCGTTCTACCAAGGGACAGGTGGATGTGAAGGGCGTACTGCAGTTTTTGGAATAGTTTTCTCTGCTGCTTGTAAAATGTTTTCAGTAAATTTTGACACTATAGTGTTTATACAGTCATTATATTCAATGTCTGGTGATACAAATTTCACCATAAATTCCTCCCAATTTGCTTTTTTCAGAATCCAACGCGGCAGGCGCTGATCCCGACGAGGGAAATTACGAAATGAAATATTAATGTGAGTATGATCACTGCCGTAAAGATCAGGTAATACCGACCATTCAAACTTCGTTGTCAGAATTGGACTGCAGAATGACAAGTCAACAACGGTCCAATTGCCAGTAAATGCTGCTAAATGCGTATGGGAACCGTTATTCAGAAGACATAAATCCAATTCGGACCTTATCCTTTCAATGCATATTTCTCTAGAGTTACAGGTTAATGAACCCCATGCAGTATGATGAGCGATAAAATCGCCTAATAACAATATCGGCGGTGGCAACTGGCATATTAAGTCACGTACTTCATGGTTTTGAAATTGTAATTAGGCGGTAAATACAGGCTGCAGATTGTAAGTTTGAGTGGTACGGTTATTTGAACGGCAACGGCTTGTAAAGGAGTTACTACATTAACAAAAACCGACTCGACTGAGTTGTGATCCAGAATGGCTACACCACCTCTGGCTCTTTCCTCAGCGATGAAATCTGCTCTGAAAACAGAATAACCCCTGAAACTGAAAATGTGAGATTCACGCAAGTGAGTTTCCTGAAGGCACAGTATTAATGGCGCCATATCTCGTACAAGAACATTCAGATCTTCAATATGGCTTCTTACCCCATTAACATTCCATTGTATCACTTTATTTTTTGTACATGCAGACACTGAATGCTTTGGTTTAATATACAACTGGATTCAATTCGGATTCACACTTATGAGTCATTGATTTATCAGAATCAACGGACATCGAATCACTACTGTGATTGATGTCCGACTATGTAGAGATAATACTTTTGGAAGGAGGCACCTTGGAAGCAACTCCTTCCTTTGATTTTTTTCCTTCAATGTTTGTATTTTTTCTTTTTTAGACACAACTACTGGTGGGTATGTGTTTGATTTGTGTGTATGTGGTGAGTGAGATTAGAATGAGCTAGAGGTATGGTGGGGTCGCTAAGCTCATCAGCTGCTGACTTCAGCTGCCTCCGCCGGCAATTTGAAGTTTTATACCAAGCCGCGAACAGGTAACGTAATTACTCTGTGGGATGCATGGGGTTGCTTGTAATTAATTACTTATTTTTATGTATTATTCTTGGTTAATATATATATATATATAAAATTCGCTAAAAACTTTACGGAGTATTACTAGCGCACCGTTTCACGAAAGGTACACAAGATTCTAAATGTGTATTCAGATTGCCTAACGGATGCTAGAACTGCGCTGACAAATGAAATGTAATCAAATCATGCAAAGAAACCTTAAAAAAACAAATGTAACGAAATTACCACTGCTTTAATCGGCTTCGGATGGCGTGCTCTTCTCAATTATTCGACATGCGATAGCAGCTATAAGAAAGAATTCCAGCGGGCATGCGGAGGTAGGTTGGCCTAGTCCGGCAATACGCCGAATTTGCACCTCCGACAGAGAACTGTCTCTTGGCTTCATTTCATTGCTGTTGCAAACATTTGTAGCTACAATGAACAGTTCAGCATATTCGCCTAGTGCTTTGGCCTACCACGGGTAAGTACATAGCTAACCCGTATATTTACTTAAAAACTTCTACGTAATTTTGTTTCGATTTAATAAATATATATTTTAAATTCTTTTCCTGAAAATCATTTTTGGTCAAAACAAATATGAACGATTTCATTCAAATTTTGTGTAGAAAAATTAGGTTTGAGAATTATCAACAAAATTTCGACCTTATATTTCAAAATCCGTTTTTTTTATTAATGTCTCATTTAACCAGGAAAAATTTAACAAAGCAAAAAAAATCGACGTTTGTGAAATATAAGGACGAAAAATATTAATCAGAACACATTTACAATATACATTTTAATTGTTTCACTCTCTCACACACACACATATAAATACTTCAGTATTTTTCAGCTGTTTTTTTTTTTTTTATTATTTTAAGGCGAAAAACATTTAGAAGCTGCTAAAGGACCCTAAATAATTATTACTATATTATTTTAAATTCATCGTAAACCATACATATATACATAACATCAGTTGAATTATAACTGAATAAACACCTGTGGTATGGAATAAACTGTTTTGTGATATTTTTTAATATTTATTTAAAAAGATTTTTATTTTAATTTTATTATTAATCTTTTCCCTCAATTTGTTTAATGAAGTATACGACCTTACTTTTATTAGTACTTTATCATTTTACTTTTGTTTTGCAAGTATAATTTTTAATATGTTTCCATTAGTTTTTTCGCTTAGGTTTTGACATAATAGTTTATTTTCTGTATCTTATTGGTGAATAAATTCTAATTCTAATTCATTATCACCATTCCGAAACACTGTATTTACAATATTTCCGTTGTCTACTAGACCTTATATTTATAGAGTAGTTTGAAGTTTTTTTGTATTTTATTAGTGAATATTTTCTATTTCTAATTTATTATCACCCTCCCCGCAAGACTATAATTACAATAATTACGTTGTCTACTAGACCTTATATTTATAGAGTTGTTTGAAGTTGTTTTTTGTATTTTATTAGTGAATAAATTCTATATCTAATTTATTATCACCCTCCCCGCAAGACTATAATTACAATAATTACGTTGTCTACTAGACCTTATATTTATAGAATAATTTGAAGGATGTTTTCGTATTTTCTCTCTTTATTTGTTTCTCCCAACTTTGGGATACACCAAATCAATCACTTTTTAATGTTCTGTGCCTTCCTCGTAACCCAGTATTGCTTCATTCGTTGTGATCTTGCTTTTCTTTCTTCGTCGGAGATTTGGATCGTTCGCTTGGATTTTCGTATTTTATTAGTGATTAATTTCTATTTCTAATTTATTATCACCCCTCCCCCCCCGCAAGACTATAATTGCAACAATTACGTTGCCTACTAGACCTTATATTTATAGAGTAGTTTGAAGTTTTTTTTTTGTATTTTATTAGTGAATAAATTCTATTTCTAATTTATTGTCACCCCCCCCCCTTGCAAGACTCTAATTACAATAATTACGTTGCCTACTAGATCTTATATTTATAGAGTAGTTTGAAGGTTTTTTTGTATTTTATTAGTGAATAAATTCTATTTCTAATTTATTGTCACCCCCCTTGCAAGACTCTAATTACAATAATTACGTTGTCTACTAGACCTTATATTTATAGAATAGTTTGAAGGTTTTTATTTTATTTTATTAGTCAATAATTTCTATTTCTAATTTATTGTCACCCCCTCTCGCAAGACTCTAATTACAATAATTACGTTGTCTACTAGACCTTATATTTATAGAGTAGTTTGAAGGTAGTCAATAATTTCTATTTCTAATTTATTGTCACCCCCCTCGGAAGACTATAATTACAATAATTACGTTGCCTACTAGACCTTATATTTATAGAGTAGTTTGAAGTTTTTTTTTGTATTTTATTAGTGAATAAATTCTATTTCTAATTTATTGTCACCCCCCCCCTTGCAAGACTCTAATTACAATAATTACGTTGCCTACTAGATCTTATATTTATAGAGTAGTTTGAAGGTTTTTTTGTATTTTATTAGTGAATAAATTCTATTTCTAATTTATTGTCACCCCCCTTGCAAGACTCTAATTACAATAATTACGTTGTCTACTAGACCTTATATTTATAGAGTAGTTTGAAGGTTTTTATTTTATTTTATTAGTCAATAATTTCTATTTCTAATTTATTGTCACCCCCTCTCGCAAGACTCTAATTACAATAATTACGTTGTCTACTAGACCTTATATTTATAGAATAGTTTGAAGGTAGTCAATAATTTCTATTTCTAATTTATTGTCACCCCCCTCGGAAGACTATAATTACAATAATTACGTTGCCTACTAGACCTTATATTTATAGAGTAGTTTGAAGTTTTTTTTTGTATTTTATTAGTGAATAAATTCTATTTCTAATTTATTGTCACCCCCCCTTGCAAGACTCTAATTACAATAATTACGTTGCCTACTAGATCTTATATTTATAGAATAGTTTGAAGGTTTTTTTGTATTTTATTAGTGAATAAATTCTATATCTAATTTATTGTCACCCCCCAAGACTATAATTGCAATAATTACGTTGTCTACTAGACCTTTTATTTATAGAGTAGTTTGAAGTTTTTTTTCGTATTTTATTAGTGAATAATTTCAATTTCTAATTTATTGTCACCCCCTCCTCGCAAAACTATAATTACAATAATTACATTATCTACTAGACCTTATATTTATAGAATAGTTTAAAGTTTTTTTTTGTATTTTATCAGTGAATAAATTTTAATTGCAATTCATTACTGCCACTCCGTAACACTATAATTACAATGTTTCTTTTGTATTAAACCTTTCATTGATTAAAAAAAAGAAAGAAAAAAGTGAAAAAGAAAAAACAAAGAGAGGGGAAGACGGACTATCCCTGGTTGTCACATCCATAACTGTCTAGTTTTAAGCAGTTAATCTTTCAATATCTTTAATCTTTTCAATATTCATAACAAAATTTGTAATGTTTATTAATGTATTTCTCGTGAAATGTTTCAAGTAAGTTTTCTAATGTTCATATCTAATTATACATACACACACACACACACACACACACACACACACACACACACACACACACACACACACACACACACACACACACACACACACACACACACACACACACACACACACACACACACACACACACACACACACACACACACACACACGTGTGTGTGTGTGTGTGTGTGTGTGTGTGTGTGTGTGTGTGTGTGTGTGAGAGAGAGAGAGAGAGAGAGAGAGAGAGAGATTAGATCAATTATTAGTTTTTGTTTAATGAATCTTATTATTTTTTGTAATGAGTATACATTAAAAATTTAATATTTGTAATTTAAAAATTGTGCAATGTTCATAACTTAAAATTATGAAATGTTTATAATTTATTTCTCTTGAAATGTTTACAAATTAAATCTTGAAATTCCTATAACACAAAAAATTAAAGATTATTGTTTGTTAGTACGTAACCAAAAACGTATGTTAAATTTCAAAGCTTTGAACATGTTCATTGTACCTACAGATTTTCAAAGTATACTAAAATTACTTTTTCTGACTAAATATGTATATTCAGGTGGATCGACTCCTCAATCCGAATAGTCCCAAATAAAACCTGTTAATTTCTTTGCTATTACAATACAGTTGTTTGATTGATGCAACCAGTAATTCTTGTGCGGGCCCACAATTTCATGACTTCAAAGGCGGGTTTTGGAATCCACTTTACTGGTAAGAGTAAAGTAGCACATTGATAACAAAATCTAAATACAAATAACGTATTCGTTAATACTGTGTAAATTGTTATGTCTGCCAGCAGGGGCAAGTTTTACATTTAGTAAGCGGCAATACTTAATTAATAATGGTGGGTTGCTGTACACGCTCGCTTTCATTCGTATAGGTCCTCTGACACACAACAGAGCCCCAATGAGCGAGCATATTTAGCAAAATAGACAGAATTTTGTAAGACATTGTAAAACTTATAAAATTTGCCACTGTTGGCAGACATAATAATTTACACAACATTAACGAATACATTATTGTTGTTTATATTTTGTAAGACAACAAAATATAAAATAGCTATTACTTTGATAAAACCATAAAAAATAACCAAGAAAAAGTTCTATTTGAATGTGTGTATTAGACCTTATATTTGTAGAGCAGTTTATTGATAGACAGTAATTACGTAGACCCAAAGATTACACTCATTATGAAGTCAGCACATTTTTGGCGATTTAATTTGTAATAATTATACTCCTGTTTGTGTTGCAGAGGTTTTCCTTTAGAAGACGAAGAACGCCTCCTAGGCTGGAATGTCCCTCCCGCCCATGGCGACCTCGTCCACCCCCATTGGAAGGGTTTCTTGGCTCCAGAACTTGGCGCCCACTTTCTCATGGCGGCTGTGTACACGATGCTAATGTTTACAAACTTACTTGGAAATTCTATAGTCATCTATTTATTCTTTACGTGAGTAACAATACAAAAATTATTACGGCAAGCGACTACCTCGCTGACGTGTTCAAAGAGAATTACTGATAAATTTTATAACATATAGTTTTTTTAAGGCTTTTTGCCCTTTAACAAATAGTTGTTACACGGAGGGGAAACTAAAACTAAATACTGATTCCCTAAACTAAAAACGGCACAAACATAGCATAATAAAAGTAGTATAGACGACGTAAAAAATTTAAAACTTGAGTATTAAAACAAAACATTCTAATGTTTGAACATACATTTAAAATAATATATATTTAAAAACTAAACTATAATATATATTTAAAAACTAAAAATAATATATATTTATGCAGATTTTCAGTTTCCACTGTACTTTTAGACATCAAAATAACGATCTGAAAAAAAATACATTAGGTAACTATGGAAAATATTACTTTTTTTTTATGTTACTTTAGGCTGTCAGTGTAATCACAGCTACCATTATATATTATACATACAACTGAACTACAAAGCTGTTTCATCACATGATTCACTATTGTAATATGATTCCTTGTAACTGACTTGGGAGAGAGAAAATATATTTAGCATTGTATATGACGTGTAGGTGGGATCTCCGGGTCGCATTAGAAAACCATATAAATGCATCAACAATTTTTTTTCAGAACAAAATTCAGAAATATTTCAGAGTTATCACCACATAAAGTCTGAAGCATCAATGAAAAAATGTGCCCTTCTTTCAGAACAAATTTACCAATACTTCGGTGAAGTACTCAAATCAGAAATCATGGAACAGTGAAAGATAATTTAACTTTTATAATACTTTAATTATATGCTCTTTAACAAAGTGTGCTCTTCTTTCAGAACGAAATCACTAAGGACGCCTTCCAACGTGTTTGTCATTAACCTCGCCATCTTCGATTTGATCATGATGCTTGACATGCCTATGCTTATAGCCAATTCGTTCTATCAGAGGCCCATAGGCTGGGAGTTAGGTTGTGATATCTACGCTTTTTGGGCTCTATCTCCGGCATGGGTTCTAGCATCAACAATGCTGTAATAGCATACGATAGATACAGGTATGTTTCATTAACTCTAAGGTCAAGCTAAAACTATTTTTTTTTTTTTTTTTATTACGGCTTTTCGCAAAAAGCACATGAAGGCTATCATCGCCGTCTAGCGAAATATCTTACAAAGGAGGGAAAACAATCTAAACATTGTTAATACTATACCAAAAACTAAAACTAAACACTGTAGACACTAAAACTAGATAACATTATTCAAATATATAAACTTAAAAAAGAAGGATTAACAGAAATTAAAATTTGAAAAAAATTAATTTAATTTAAAAATTTTTTACACTGTTATGCTGTTTAACAATACCATAGCTAGAGTAATTCAAAAACATTTATTCGACGTTTTTTATATCACAGTGACCCGGTACTCCAGTAACATGGTACTCCAATACATTCAAGAGTATGCATAGTAGACGGAACATCCTGAACCAGAATGATTCTCTTTGTACATATTTATAACTAGATAATATTATTAAAATATATAAACTTAATCAAAAAGCATTAACTAGAATAAAAATGTAAAAAAACAAAAAAATAATATAACAACAAAAGTGTGCTAGTTAAAAAAAATTGGTATATGAATTAAAAAATGCAGAATACGGTCAATGACCGACGAATCGTCCTTTAAAATTGCCTCCATAAAGGCACCCAATACACACATTTGACGCATGCTTTTGAAACCATCACAATCCAGAAGAAAGTGTTTGGGATATGTCTAGAACTTCCGCCATCAGATATTTGTGTTAATGAATACGAGAGAATGCGTGCAGTAGCATTTATAAAAAAACGTTTTCGGTAAATTATTACTCTAAAGATTTATCAACCTAAATCTCTACATTTCCAATTTGCATTCACTGAAGGTTAATCTTATTAAACAAGACACATTTTTTTTTGTGAGCGGAAAACCTGAAAGATTATCATAGTCCAAAAACAGGATCGGTAAGAGATTACCAATTATAAAATTACCCAATTCAAAGTAAGAGAATTTTCCAAGTTCAAAACAAAATTTCAAAAAGCTTAAAAGATACATTTTTAGTTAACAGGTAATACTTTTATATTTCCTAGTTTAACCTAAATAATTTTTGTTTTCAGGACAATAGCATTCCCTCTGGACGGACGTTTAGGCATGAAACAAGTTGGCGTAATGGTGCTCTTCACTTGGATGTACGCTTCACCGTTCAGCTTCTTTCCCATTTTGGGATTTTGGGGAAAATACGTACCAGGTAAATTAATACTTCCTTCTACGAATTATCCAGTAATACCTTCAAACTGACGTAGAACTTAGCAGATAACTGAAGTGTTTGTTTTCCAGAGGGCTTTCTAACTACTTGCTCATTCGACTACTTGACACAAAACGAGGAGACCAAGTGGTTTGTAGGCACTATCTTTGTTTGGTCATACATCATACCGATGTTTCTGATTGTCATCTTCTATGCACAACTTATTGGGCATGTACGTCAACATGAAAAGATGTTAAAAGAACAGGTAAACTATGCATTAACTCATAGTTCTAAAATTAACTTGTATTCAATTTGTGAAAAAACGCTGAAATTATTTACTAAAAAATTAATATACAGTACTATGTTCCACACTTTTTTAGAAAAAAAAACATTAATGTTATCATCGCCTAATATACAAAATAACAAAACAAAAAATTAAAAATGAAGGCTTACTGAACCCTTTCAAATTATTTAACACTAGCTGTTACCCGTCACGGCTTTGCCCGCAATCATAATATACATTAAAGATAATAAAATTTATAGTCGATTTTGAAAATCAGAATAACTTTATTTTGCTGTACACAATATTGTAAGATTTGTGGTTTTTGGCCAATACGTATAAACTTGTGCTACTCGACACTCTAGAACAGGCAACATATAACTGACTGTGGTAGAAGCACGGAGTTCCCAAATGTATTCCTGCTACTCTTAATGTCTGACCCTGCGACTTTTTAATTGTAATTGATCACCCGCGGAAAACATTTTTTTTTTAAAGAGTACATGCGATTTAAGCCAATTTTTAAGGAACTATACTCACACGATGTTACTGTTTACATTGCATTGAAGATACTATTATTCCTTCTCTGATTTACCGGACATAAGCATTCTTGTTATGTACGTGTACTTATTGCTCATGCGCGATACAGAATCTGACAGGCATTACTAAATTTTATTGTTTATTACTGCGTTTGTGCTTGTTAACGAAACATCGTTAAAATGGCCGCTGTTATTTGTGAACTTTGTGATTTGCCTCTGTTTGAGTTTTTAGGTTGGAATTACGGTCGTGTTGTGGAATTTCTTATTAACAATGGAATCTTTGCAGAATCGTATTCGTGTTCGAAGTGCGGCAATATTTGCATTATTAATAAAGAAAAATTATCGTTTTATTGAAACCGTGTACGACGGAAGAAAAAATTGTTATCAGGTTTTTTTCACGCATCACCGTGTTAGGACCAACAACCGTGTCAGGTTATAGGTATTCTTTAAAAAAATAATAAAGGCTTTTTCTCACGCATCACCGTGTTATGCTGAACAACTGTGTTAGTTAGGTTATAGGTATTCTTTAAAAAAAAAAAAAGGTTTTTACGCATCACCTTGTTAGGCCTAACAACTGTGTTAGTTAAGTTATGCAGTACTTTTAAAAAAATCAAGGTTTTTTTTTACGCATCACCGTATTAGGGCCAACAACCGTGTCAGGTTTGGAGTACCCTTTTAAAAAAAAGAAATAAAGGATTTTTTAATGCATTACCATGTTAGGCCTAGGCCTAACAACCATATTAGTTAGCTTATGGAGTATTCTTAAAAAAATATATAGTTTTTTTCACACATCACCGTGATAGGTCTAACAACCGTGTCAGTTAGGATATGTAGTATTCATTAAAAAAATATATAGTTTTTTTCACACATTACCGTGATAGGCCCAACAACCGTGTCAGTTAGGATATGTAGTATTCTTTAAAAATATATAAAGGTTTTTTCACACATCACCGTGTTAGGCCTAACAACCGTGTCAGTAGGTATGTAGTATTGTTAAAAAAATAAAGTTTTGTTTTACGCACCACCGTGTTAGGCCTAACAATCGTATCAGTTACGTTATGGAGTATTCTTTTAAAAAAAATGGGTTTCTTATCATCCAAAACCCGTGTTAGACGTATATTTATTGTTTTACCGATCTAAAACACGTTACCGATTTTCACGCGGTAGCAATTTTGAGGTTATGTTGGTCACTTTTATTTTCGATTTTTATCGTATTTCTCGTGATTTCTGCGCTTTTATATTTTGGGTTCTTGCTTTTGGGCACGTAATAAAGCATTTTAGTAACAAAAATATCGAAAAATCCAGGACATGCTACACTGCTTATTTACCATTTTTTCATATAATGTAATTACACACACACACACACACACACACACACACACACACACACACACACACACATATATATATATATATATATATATATATATATATATATATATATATATACTACCTTACAATTCCAGTATCCTAATAAAATTGTATGTTATATATTCTGCACTCTGCGTCGAAAACATTGAAAAGTCTAAAATGAGAAGCACCAGATTGTGATTATTTGATCTAATGAAACTTAAAATAACAAAACTACAAACAATAAAGCAAACCAGACTTTCACAAAGAGAAAATGCTTACAATTATAGTAATTTTTAATGTATCATAATCTGCACTCTTTTTTACAATTAATATTGAAAATTCAACACTGAAAATATATTAGTCAGTTTTGAAAAAAATTCAACTAAAATAATTAATAATGTAACATTAAAAGCAATAATTTTCAATAAATAAAACATGGATTAAGATTCTTAAAATTGAATTAGATTATGTCCATCACAGGTACCTAAATCTCAGGTCCATAAACATTAATTTAAACGTACAAAACGTTTACTGTACAGTTAACACATGCCACAAAAGTAAATACTACGAAATTATGTTGGGCTGGGTAAGTAGTATAATGACGTTTTTAAAACGTTTATCTCAGATACCTAAACCATTTTTGTACCAAATTTCATCTCAATTGGTCCAGCGGTTAAAGCGTGATTGAATAACAAACAAACAAACCAACAAACACACAAACTTTCAGAAATATAATATAAAGATTATAAGATAAGATTAAGATTGTTAAGATTCTTAAAAGTAATATAACATAATAAATGAAAAAATATACATTTACCTCACACAAAACTAGTTGAAAAGTTCTTTTCACTGACAAAATATAAAGGTCAATTAATTTCGTTGCGAAAAACGGCAATCTTAAAAAACCATAAAATTTATTATAAACTCAGTTAACATGTTCTCGTAATTATTAAACTAATTCAAAATGTATTTCAGGCCAAGAAGATGAACGTGAAGAGTTTGATGAGCAATCCAGACATGAACCAGAAGAGTATTGAAATCAGGATTGCCAAGGTGGCTCTTACAATATTCTTCTTGTTCATCTGCTCGTGGACCCCTTACGCTGTAGTAGCTCTTACAGGAGCTTTCGGCGATAGGTAGGTAATTGTACAAGTTGGACCTGTAATTTTTTGTCGTTTTTTTGCCTATAGTTTACGAATGTTGGCAATTTTGACTTTGTCGTGAAAATACAGAATATTCTTTAGATCTTTTTATCGACCAAATTCTGAGTTTTTGAAGTGACTACTTCTTATTGCGGGGTATGGGTGTATGTTTTACACGGGGAAAAAATTCAGTTTGCCGTCACGGAATGTTCTAAGTCATCCATACGCGCACTTTAGTAAACATTATTATTTCAAGCATTATTACTACATTATTATTTAATTTTTTGTTAAGTGATTAATAAAATGTATTTTTGAAGTGAAAATTTGTATGGTCGCGGCTGACAAAACATGGTTATAAACAATTGCTTTCGCTTGAATCCGTAATGCATACCTCACAGCATATACTGTTCTTGTATATACCTAGACTGGAAATGACTTCTACTAAACAGCTGATTTCGCACAATAGCTTCAAAATAATTTCAATTAGGGTAATGTTTATTGTTCTTGTTAATTTTAAAAATGTGTATTTTCTAAATGTGTGTAGTTAAATTATTTAATGTATATGACATACCAATTTTTTAATGCCAGAATCACAAATATATTTATTATTATACTTGAGCAGTATAACTGTCATGTATAATTATCAAAAATAAGGTTATAAACTCATTAATTATTTAAGTCCCTTACATAGCCTAAGATTCACAGTCTGTGACAGCTTCAGTTAATTTTTAAGTTGTGTACCTACACAAACGCGAAAATTAATACGAAAATAATTTTTAGGAGTTGCGCTTTCCTGTTTGCATCCAATTTTTTATAAAAATAATTAAATCATAACAGCGAAAAAATATAGTCAGAAATAGAAAAAAGGCGGGCACTTGTCGGCCAGTCCTGCACTGCCTAAGTTTTTATTTTATTTCACTCCAAAGTGCAATACACCTTAACTAGTATTTAACAATGATATGATTGTCCTGACTAATCCAGTTGACTAGAGTATTTTTAACACACCAAGCCAATAGGCTTAGTCCTCTTCAGAGTTCGGAGAATTTTGCAGGTGTTGAAAGAGTGGCAACGATGTGCACATACGGGCAGTCATCCAAGTATAAACCATTCTTTTGGATTCAGGGTGTATGAAATCAAATAGATCTATCAAAATCAAAAATATCGAATTTTTCACAATGCCCAAACTTTCTTTACAAGTACTTCCGTTATTTATTTTTTTCTTATCTAAATAAATAATTACTTCCTCATGTCTGTGCTGGATGGAAAGTGTTTTATAATAAATACAAATATTGCATCCACACTGAAATAATGAACCTATTATATAGTATTGTTTTATTTTCACAGGTCAGTTTTGACACCCTTCGTTGGAATGATTCCTGCAGTAGCAGCTAAGTCAGTTTCTTGCATTGATCCTTGGATCTACGCCATAAATCATCCTAAATTCAGGTATTTTATAAATACCAATTACAGAATGGCTATTTTAGATACTATTCAGAAGACAACCATTGAAGAATAACACTGACGCAATGAAAGATAACTTCTACACACTAATAACACTGAAAACACTAAACAAACGAAAATTTAGATATGTAACAATACAAAATTTGAAAATGAACTCTCACCGTCGTTCAATTCATAATGTTATTTTTTTTGTAAAATTGATTTTACCATCGTTATCAGCGTTGAAAACTGCGAAGCTTAGGTAAATTCACATTCTCTTACAATATGAACGCTAACCGATGTCGATTTCTTTTCGTTTTTCAATCACATTGAAGAATGTTGATTTAATTAATTACAACTACTACGATATAAACCAAATACTTTTTTTTCTTTTGCGCATTGACGCCTCCCTAAATATAAGTGTGAGTGTAAAGTGTTAATATCGTAAGTGTAGTGTTGTAAGTGTAAGTGTGTGTTAGACTCGAGTAACCGCAACAAGTGTCTGACAAACAAAATTTAATAACTGTATAAGTAATATACACAAATATCCCAATTTATAGTATACTGTACACAACATACTGAGTTCAATCGCTACAGGGAACTTTTTTACCCTCAAAACCCTTTAAGCTGATAAAATTATAAAGTTGAACAACAGAAGAAAGACTTCCAAAACTGAGTTTTTAGACATACTCTTAAGTTTTTTTTTTTTTTTTTAATCCTATAGAAATTGTAGGTGTAATTATGCAGGAAAAAATAATTACTCTTGTACATTTATAATATTATTGTTCTTTTGCTTTTAATAACAAATCAAAGTCAAGGTATGTAATAAAATCTGACAGTAAGTTAGAACAAGGTATTAAGACATTTCAAATGTAATTTCAAAATTTGCTCTACTCATCTGCTTTGCCACCCATAACAAAAATACCATTCCTACAGAAGGTTAATTAAAATTTTAAAAAATCTATGGTTACATGGAGAAAAATATATTATTAAGTTTTCGGAACAGCCTGTATTTTTACCAGTTTTGATTACACTATGTAATTTCAGGAGGAAAATACCTTCAAACCGGCATGTTTCATTATTCTGCTGCAACGAAATTGGGGAAACCATCACCGAACAAGATTAATTTTGTTAAGCGTTTAACTAACAGAATTGATTGTTTCACCAAACTATGCTTCATCTGAAAGATACCCTCTAATACAACAGTCATTGTACAAATAGTCTACACAACTTATGCAAGTTTTATTAATTTTACAAACAAAAATTAAATTAAGGCTTTTGGCGAAAAGTACATAAAGTCTATCATCGCCTTGCAGCAAACATCTTTTACACTGAGAGGAAACTAAATCTAAATATTGTTGACGCTATACTAAAACTAAACACTAAACATTGAAACTAGATAACATTTTTAAAATATATAAACTTAAATGGCCTAAGTTTAACCAGGAAAAAATGCGAAAAACAAGAAAACTCAATATTTTTAAAATTGCATATACGCCTACAGGCAAAGAAAAATATTACACGGGAAGCGAAAAAGAAACGATAGAAAGATGATTTAAAACAGGATGTGCCAGGAAATCAAAGACGGTAACCGGAGATATGGTGGTGTCGGAAGCTGAGGTAATAGATTACATAAATAAAATATTTCACCAAACGACGGGAGTTTATAGCTAACACTGCAGCTAGTTGTACCGTCGTTAAATTATTTACGAGTGATCCAAATCTGTCAAGTAAAATTTTGAAAATTACTTAGCTTCTTTTTATTGTAAATAAAGCAAATTCAAACAAAATGCCCTAACAAACATCAGCTGTATACTTATAGTGTGATAATTTCCTCCAATCAATTTTCTTGGCTTTCATTACTTATTTCTTTTCTGCATCACAGATTTGCATCATACACTAATACTTTTTTTTTTAACAATGTTTCCTCTTTGGGCGGCTACACAATTCCTGATATAATTTCCTTACTGTCCCAGATTACGTTATCCTTGCTTATTGTCTGCATGTCAGAACTAATCGTACGCTCCCTTCACAAGACGTTATTTAATCACCTTTCTAAAATCCAGGTTTCAGCTTGTGCATTTCAGAGACTCCCAACGCCCCACAACTGCAACCAGGGCTACTCAATGAGTAATGATAACACCTTTGATTTTATCCTTTCCTTAGTGTTTCAGAATACGTTACATATCTCTCCTAACATTTCTTTCTGTCTCACTGACTTATCTCTTATGCAAACTAATAATATTTGTTTACCATCACTCCATATCGATTTCAACAGGTTTCCTCTCAACCTATTTCACTTTCCGCACTTTTCCCGTCCCACAGTGTACAACCGCAACAATAGTTACTACACTACGATGAGTATGTTTAACACCCCTGATGTCATCAACCCTTTAGGCCCTCCGGTTACGTTATGCGCATTTTTTTTACTTCAAACTTGGCACACAAAATCGATTTTGACACCAGCTTGGGAAATTTCGTTACACAGTAAAATTCGTTCAACCGTTTCGAAATATTTCAAGTGTTTAAAAATGCATTACTTTCTAATGTTACGCTTTTCGATTTCGACAATCAGCGTTCAAATCTACGTAAATTAGTATTTTTAATTTTCTTTGAAAATACGAAATTAATCAGACGGCGGTCAGTGTTTGTTTTTGTATTTTCAGTGTGTAACTTGGACGATTTGTTACCCAAGCAAGCCGTATCAAAACCGCAATCATTTCATCACCATAATCTGAATTCACATAACATTAACTTTGGAAAGGAATGCATATATTTAACATGCTAATTTATGGCATTTTTAATTTTTTTTTTATTAATTTTAATATGGCTTTTGATGAAAAGCACACGCAGCAAAAATTTGTTAAACAGAAGGGAAACTAAAACTAAATACTGTTAACGTTATACTGAAACTAAAAGTAAACACTAAAACTAAATTTTAACTGGGATAAAAATGTGAAAAACAAAAAATGTAACAATAAAGTGGGTAACGGAAACAAAAACAAACGATTATCTAAAACTAGTTTTAAAAAAATGGAATATAAATCACCAATATTACGTTGCACAACAAAAAATACCACAGCTAAAGCAGATCAAATATATTTAAACGACGTAAAACAATTAGAACTCGGTCAATGACCGACGGAATCATCCTTTAAAAATCGCCTGCATAGAGGCATCCAATCCACACATTTGACGCATGTTTTTGAAACCACCACATTCCAGAAGAGTGTTTGTGATATCACCACAAAATTGACTTATAGGTGGGTTCCACTTGCTAATGTACGTCAGTTGATTACGACGGTAAAATCAGATTTTCAAAAAAGGGAAAGAAAAAAATACATTTGGAAAAGTGTTTGCGTCACGTCAGTGAAAAGAACTACCAGTCACGGTTATATACATTTTTGGAATGATTATAGTGCACTTCTACTTCAACCTTGATGATTTACTTTTATTAGGCTTTGTTTTTGGAAATATTTACCGAAATTGTTTTCTTAACGATACAGTCTTATGAATAAGCACAATGTAAGTATGAATTACTCTCAATTTGTAGTGTCTTCACTGCTGAACTATTTGCAATTTTTAAGGCTTTGAACACGTTTTACCCGATTCTACACATTACCTTTTCTGTTCCTATTCGAAAAGCGCACTCCAGGTAATTCAGGATATGTATTCGGTAAACCCTGTAGTCCAAAATATTCTATGTTCTGTCCACAGACTTGAACAACGAGGCATTAGAGTATCATTCTGCTGGATTCCTGGTCAGTAACACTAGAGAGGATATTGCGGCGAAAGAAGCTACTCTGCTGTCGCCCAACACTCAACTTGTTTATTTTCCAATTTCGTAAGCCAGACAAAACGTATTCATTTCTCGGATTGGGAGAATAAGTGAGCAGAAGTAAACAATAACAAATTGAGGGTAATTAAAAATACTGTTAGTCTTTGGGAGTCGTCAATACCTGGAAGTAGTAGTAGTTACCCGTCTCCGCAATGGTCATTCGTTGGTCACGCATGATTTTCTAATGAGACGTGGGAAACCACCTACATGTCAGTTTTGTGGAAATACCATCACAATCAAACATATTCTTTTAGACTGTGATGAATTGAGAAGCATGCGAGAAGTATATGAATTCGGAGTTTCCATGCAGACGATCTTCGGAGACGATCTTATCGGTCATTGAAAGGGTCTTAACCTTTCTAAGACGCCGAAAAAATATGAGCACTTTTTTCGGTTTTATTATTGCATTTATTTAGTTTCTGCTCTTTTGTGTAGGACAACTTTACAGCCCTGCTTTATTTTGTTTTAAATTAAGATAAATTTAGTCTTGTTAACTAGTTTTAAATGGTTCTTTTTTCGGACGTGTTAAGGTGTTTATACACTTCTTTTTTAATTTTATTTAGGTTTTAGTTTGTAAGTAGTTTTAAGTTTTATCTTCCCTATTTTTACTATTTTTGTACTAAATCTGTTTAGGCAATAACAGCTTTAATATATATGTATATATATATATATATATATATATATATATATATATATATATACATACATATATACATACATACATACATACATACATACATACATAGATACATAAATTTTCGTCTGCATTTCAGGGCCGAGATAACAAAGAGAATGCCTTGGCTGGGAGTTCGAGAGGACGGTGTATCAGACGCATCATCAGTGGCCACAGAGAAGACACAAGCATCTGCCACACAAGAGACGTAGGCGTGTACCAATCTACAATAACCAACATCTAAAGGTGACGGTCTGGCTATCCAATGGACAAGATTCTGATACATTTAACTGTATTATAATTGTCATAAACTATTTATTATGTACATTTTGTTAACATATATATATATATATATATATATATATATATATATATATACATTATTATTATTATTAAAAACACAATTACATTATTAACAGTTTCATGTAAATAGTTCTTTGAAAGTATAACAGTCATTCTTGAAATTTACTTAATTTATATGAATTGTATTAAAATTTTGATTGACATGCAAATATTTACAGTTCTACTCTTTTACAATACTTATGAAAAAATCTTTTTTTAAAAAGCAACAAACTTAATTTAGTTATGTCCTAAACAGCTTAAAAATGTGTAAATGTAGTGAACAAGGCAGCAAATAAAAGTTTGTAACGAACTGCACTTGAATGTTTATTCAATTACTAGCCATCATGGTAAGATCTTTTTTTTATATTATAATTAGGATTCTGGCGAAAAGCACATGAAGGCTATTTTTTTTTTTTTATTAATTTATTCATACACATCAATTACTAAGTAATCCCTAACGTGCTTTGATACTAATAACCCGCACATGTATATACGTGTATATGTATAGCCTTATAGCGCGGTGCAACGCAAGAGTTGTCAGCTGTTTATACTTTCACAGTTCACATATACACTAATGCAAATATTACACGTGTACTGCACTCTCGGCATGCCGCAGCTCGCAGCTGTATTGAATTGATATGACTCATCGTATACAGACATAGCGTGACGCGAGCTCAATTCGTTTTAACCATCAAAAAGTGCTAAACGTGCCTAAGTTTTCACTTAAAAAAAAACACGACTGTTTTTTTTTTATACAGCTTTTGGCGAAAAGCACATGAAGACTATCATCGCCGTCCAGCAAAATGTCCTACATTTGTGGATGGGGGGAAACTAAAACTAAACATTATTAATACTATACTAAACTAATACTAAAACTATAACACTATACAAACTAAAACTAGATAACATTAAAAATATAATATATATATATATATATATATATATATATATATATATATATATATATATACATATTTACACTGTTATGCTGTTCAACAATACCATAGCTAGAGTAATTCAAATACATTTATACGACGTAAAAAATTCAGAACTCGGTCAATGACCGTTGAATCATCTTTTAAAATTGCTTCCATAGAGAAATCCAATCCACACATTCGACGCATGCTTTCGAAACCATCACAATCCAGAAGTAAATGTTTGATTGTGATGATATCACCACAAAACTGACATGTAGGTGGGTCCCCACGCGCCATGAGAAATCCATGCGTCAACTTTGAATGTCCAATGCGAAGCCGGGTAACAACCACCTCTTCTCTACGACTAACACGTATTGATGACACCCAAGGACGAACAGTATTCTTAATTACCCTCAATTTGTTATTGCCCAAGGATACCCATTCATTTTCCCAAAGCGAATGCAGAAGATGTTTCGCTTGGCAAATAAAGTCTGAACAAATAGCACGTTGCGTGCTTGGCGGCAGCAGAGTAGCTTCCTTTGCCGCAATATCCGCTCTAGTGTTCCCAATTATCCCACTGTGACCAGGTACCCAGCAAAATATTGTTTTTACACCTCGTAGTTCAAGCCTATAGATGGAGCACAAGATATCTTGAACCATAGGGTTTATTGAATACATGTCTTGTATAGCACGCAGTGCACTTTTAGAATCGGAACACACTAGATCGGCTGTCCAGGAACTATCTGTTACACACAGGGGAAACTAAAACTACAGTTAAATTAAAACTAAAACTAGACAGCATTGTTAAAACGTATCACCTTTACCAATCAAAAATTAAAATAACAAAATTTGAAAAAATATAATAACAAAGTGGGTAACAAAAACAAAAGTTTACCTAAAAGTAGTAAAAAAAACTTGATATATCAATTACCATTATTACATTTCACAATAATACAATAGCTAAAGTAGTTCAAATATATTTATAAGACGTAAAAAATTTATAACTCTGTCAGTGACCGACGATTCATCATTTAAAACTGCCTGCATAGAGGCACCCAATCCGCACATTTGACGCATTTTTTTGAAACCATCACAGTCCAGAAAAAAGTTTTGATTGTGATATCACCACAAAACTCATAGTTTTAAATATTTATGTGCAATACATTTTTCATCACATAGCCAGTTAGTGCATAAATAACAACAAAGTGATATAAATTTAGTGGAAAACTGTTCTGACACAATAATTACTACCGCGCACCTGACTCGCTCATACATTGCTTTGGGATTGGCTAATTGAGCACTTACCAACACTACCAAGTCCTTTTAAGCTGCCTTAAATATTTACAGTGTTTTCCCTAATGGTTCGGAGACAACCTAAACTAAAATTCGAGGTTAAAGATGCTTCTTAATTAATTAAAAACTAAGTTAAAACTGACAACTAAGTGTTATATGTTATATAAATAGGACCGAGATGATGATGACGTGTCATCTTTTTATTGAATGCTCTATCTAATGAAATAATGAATTATTTTCAACCATTAAGTTACAAAATATAAAACATCTTCAGAACTACGGTATGCCACTGACGTATATCCAGTATCCTTTTTTTTGCGGCGTAAAAACCGTTAAGGTTATCATCGCTGTCACGCAAAATGAAAGTATAAAAAAAAATTACAAAATTTACTTATATAAGAAAATAAAAGTATAACAGTAAAATTAATTTAAACAAAAATTTAAATAAACAATAACAAATACTTAACAACTAAATAATAATGAATAAAATTTAATAACAATTCATAAAATTATATATATAAACATAACAGAAATAAAGCCATTTAGATAAAATAAGTAAATAAAATAACACAAGAAATAACAACTATATAAATTAAATTTTATTTAAAACATTCAGACGATGAAGGAAGTCTAGAACTCGGTCAACGGCCGAGGCACTATCTCCCAACATCGTCTGCAAACAGTTGCTCATACCATACATAACACGCACATATCGAAACCATCACAATCGAGCAATATATGTTTAAGACGGTGAACGAATCAAAAATATTTCGGGTGACAGGTACGAAAAGAAAACGCGGTGATTACGATACACTACCGTACGGTCACCGTAGCAAAAAACAACGTTTAGAGTAAGAGAGAGAGAGAGAGAGAGAGAGAGAGAGAGAGAGAGACAGACAGAACACTTTTTAATATTTTTACCCTCTTTCTTATTGCTGAATGCAAGGTCACTGGCGAAGAGTTAATTCTCTCGTAAACATGAGTGTGTTTGTGTGAATGTCCCCTCTGGCGAAGCGTGACAGCGCTCGTAAGGGTGAATGTCCCTCTGACGAGGTGTAACTACCCGTAAGGTGTATTGGTGCAATAAGAAAGACGGTAAAAACAAACGGAGGTATCAGCAGAGAAATAGGTATTTTTTTTTTTTTTTGGAATGGATACCACGCGAGGGTGGCGAAGGTTGGGGCCACCCTCCATAAAAAAAAAGTATAAAATCTTTTGTTTCAGATAGACAGATGATACTAATTCTGTACTCTACCTGGAAGGTACACACAAGGTAGAGACAGGTGACTCCTTAGGGCAGATGACGGACAACTCCTGGAGTACGGTCCCGGTTCGTACATTACGGAATTTGTATCCGATGGATCGAAAGTCTACGGGTAAAAAGTTTTGTCTACCAAATGTAACGAACTGGTCACCGTATGCAAGGTTAAAGGATTCACTTTGAATCTCAGCACATAGGGCGTTGTAAATGTCGAGTCCTTAAAGAGAATGGTTCTCAACGACGACGACGACGCCGATAAGCAATCGGAATCTATAACGATCACAAAAGGATTCGTCGCACCAACGATCACCAAGTGATCACGGTGAACGAGTCAAAGATATTTTGAGTGACAGGTGCCAAAAGAAAGCGCTGCGGTGATTACGATACACTACCGTACGGTCACCGTAGTAAAAAAAAAACATTTAGATTAGAAGAGAGAGAGAGAGAGAGAGAGAGAGAGAGAGAGAGAGAGAGAGAGAGAGAGAAACAGACAGAACAAGTTTTTTTTTTTTTTTTTTTTTTTTTGTACCCTCTTTCTTATTGCTGTATGCAGGGTCACTGGCGCGGAGTTAATTCTCCCGTAAACCTAAGAGACGTGTGTGTGGAGGTCACTGGCGTGGAGTTAATTCTCCCGTAAACCAAAGAGATGTGTGTGTGGAGGTCACTGGCGCGGAGTTAATTCTCCCGTAAACCTAAGAGACGTGTGTGTGTGTGTGTGTGTGTGTGTGTGTGTGTGTGTGTGTGTGTGTGTGTGTGTGTGTTTGGAGGTCACTGGCGCGGAGTTAATTCTCCCGTAAACCTAAGATGTGTGACTGGCGTGGAGTTGATTCTCCCGTGCGCGCGTGCGCGAACGCTACGCTGACGGTGTAATCTTATATTGTAATAAACCTAAGAAGTAAAAATACAAAAAAAATTTTAAAAATATAAAACAAAAAAAAAACTTTTTGGGAGACTACAATTTTGTCATGGAGTGGTAGTCACCGGGAGTAGCGATGATTTGGGGCTACTCCCTCAAGGGGTTAAGCCTTCTGCTTAACACCGGATTGTAATGTGGGCTACGATGGCGGCTTCACCACCTCGTACGACGGTTCCAACCCCGTGTACAAACACAGAGGACAATCATGAATACGTTTATGCGTGCCCTGAAAAGGGCCATTTGTACGCTGCTCCTCGGATTCAAGGAGCAGAAGGAGGGGTATTAAGGGACATGTCAAGGGATAACGACTCTAATGTAGAGTCCTACATATCAGTGTCCAGAACGTCAAGAGTAGAGGATAGGTCAAAGTCGAGGGCTACGTATGTCTGTGGTGGTGGTGGCGGCGGTGGTGGTGGAGGTAACGGCGGCGGACGCGGGCGACGACGACGAACTCCAATGTTTATGAGTAGGATTCCGGACACTTGGTCCCAAATGGCCCTAGCCACTGATGTATATATATATACGTGCCGTAGGTGTGCGCGAGGTGTTGGTGGCGTCGTGACGTAGGTGTACGCAAGGTGTGCGTGCCCACCGCCATCGTGTTACGTGCCCAGCCCACCCCAAAGAGTGTTATATAAAGTAAGTCTGAGCGCCTTTCTCTCTCGTGGATGGTGTATGATATATATATGATTTGGCAGTGCCAGCCGCCATCGTGTTACGTACCCGGGGCCGGTGGATAGTGTGTTATATAAACATATAAAGTTGTGACGTCGTCGGTGTGTGCGTTATTAATTAATCGAATAAAAAGTTGCGCGTTTCTGGCGGGGCTCGAACCGGGGACGTTGCGCGTGTGAGGCGCACGCTATGACCACTGTACCACGCGGGAGCGTCTTGGGAAATTAGTACGATTCGAGATATATGAAACGTAACGATTCCGCTCGGGTTTGCCCGATCGAATCGCCATAGTGGTACTTGCCTAGCCCGCCCTGAGACGGTGGATAGTACGTTATATAAACATATAAAGTACTTCATTCTATGGCCGCCGCCGCCGCTGCCGTCATCGTGTTACGTGCCCGGGGCCTGTGGATAGCGCGTTATACTCCAATCTATGGCCGCCGCCATCGTGTTACATGCCCCGGGCCTGTGGATAGTGCGTTATATAAACGTATAAAGTACTTCATTCTATGACCCCTCTCTCTCTCTCTCTCTCTCTAGCCGCCGCCATCGTGTTACGTGCCCCAGGGTCTGCGGATAGTGCGTTATATAAACATATGAAGTAAGTCTATCTATGACCTCTCTCTCTCTCTCTCTCTCTCTCTCTCTCTCTCTCTCTCGTCTTACGTGGAAAATAAGGAAAAAGAAACAAAGATGTAAACATAAAATTGTATTTGTTTTATTGTAAATACCGTTTGCATGCAAAACAAACAAAAAGACACTAAAATACATGACATATAGTTGAATTATGGTAAATATTGAGTTAATGGAAAAAGACTTACAAATCAGTTACAAGGTACAAATAAAAAAAAATAATGAACAGATAAAAAATACATATTTCGCGCACAACGTAATGTTATACAGTTAGGAAACATAACAATGCATCACAAATGTTTTCTTTTCATGTGCTCAAATAGTTAAAAATACAATTTCTGAACGTCCACAATAAATGTACGACAAACTGGGCAACGTTGTAAATGATTCGAGCATTCACCACACAAAACATGTCCACAGGGGAGTAAAGCGGTGTCTTGAGGCTGGTCTAGGCAAACAGGGCAATGCGATGGCAAACGACGTGGATTACAACCCTCAGTTCTCGGCGAAATGAAAGCAGTTTGTATGTCCACAGGACGCGGTCCATGACGGTTCAGTCTGTCAAATCCTACAGAGAAGGAACGACTGAGTTCAAACGCAGCTAGTCTGTAGTTCTGTACGGCAAATAGGCGATCTGTACTGTATGGAGAGCACCTAGAAAACATTTCTAAATCGACGAATGCTGTGCGTAAATTCTCCACAGTGTCACGAATCACATTCAATGTGACTGGTGTAGGAGGGAGATCATCTTCTGTGTATTCTCTGAAACATCGACGACACTAAAAACAAAAAAAAAAACATAATTAATTTATATATATTAATTTGAAAATAAAGGTATTATTGTGTTCCCATTTTCCCCAAAAAAATACTTACAGAAACCCTCAACCTATATCGCTGATTGAAGGAAATATAACGAGACATAAATCCTGGTGAGGTCAGTCGTCCGCGCCGAAAGTGTCTAAAGCCGCTCTCACTAACCGACCCAGGTACATCCAAAAATACAAAGGTGGATGCCGAGGAACTCACAGAAGGGTTGGGAGACGGTTGATCAGCCTGTCTATCAGCAGAAGCAGCAGCAGGAGGAGATTGATCAGTTTGTCGATCAGCAGGAGAAGACTAATAAAAAAAAAATTTTTTTTTGAAAAATGTTCATTCAAAATATTAGAAAAGAGATATAAATATGTGTATATATATATATCATACTTACAGGTGGTCTACTGTGGTTCTCCATCGAATTAGTTTGTAGAAAATACTTTTAATGGTAACCTGTACTGTGCCGTGTATACTTTAATAAAAGAAAAAAAACGTTTTTTTAAAAAAAAAAAAAAAATAAACCATTGCACAAAGTCTATTCCTTCCTGTTCCATGTGTAGGAAAAGAGGACGGTAGTCATGACGTAGCCGACGGTGTAACGTTTCCGCATTTATTCGATTGAAAGTAGGTAAATTTTTTTTTTTTTTTCGGCGAAAAACCGTTAAGGTTATCATCGCCGTCATGCTAAATGAAAGTATATATAAAAAAAATTAACAAAATATACTTATATATATATATATATATAATATAATAGAACTACAACAAACTATATTTGTAAAATTAAATTTAACAAAATTTAATTAGCAGGTATAACTATATTAATAATAAATACTTAAGAACTAAATAACAATTAATAATGAATAAGATTTAATAACAATTCGTAAAGGTATATAAAAACATAACAGAAATAAATTTATATAAATAAAATAAATAAATAATATAACACAAGAAATAACAACTACATAAATTAAATTTTATTTAGAACATTTAGACGATGAAGGAATTCAAGAACCCGGTCAACGGCCGAGGCACTATCTCCCAACATCGTCTGCAAACAGTTGCTCAGACCACACATAACACGCACATTTTGAAAACCATCACAATCGAGCAGTATATGTTTAATTGTGATGGTTTCCCTACAGAATTCGCATTCAGGTGGGTCCCCGCGTCCCATCAGAAATCCATGCGTTAACATGGAGTGACCAATGCGAAGGCGGGTGATCACCACCTCTTCTCTGCGACTTGCACGTATTGACGACCCCCAGGACGAACTGTACTTTTGATTACCCTCAATTTATTTCTGCTTGTAGCTGCCCATTCATTTTCCCACTGTAGATGATTTAAATGTTTTACGTGACAAAGAAAGTCAGACACGATTACACGTTGAGTGCATGGCGGCAGAAAAGTTGCTTCCTTTGCCGCATTATCCGCTACAGTGTTTCCTAATATTCCACAGTGGCCAGGAATCCAGATAAATGATACTCTTGCACCTCGTAGTTCAAGTCTATGGACAGAGCACAGAATATCTTGAACCAGAGGGTTTACCGAATACATATCCCGGATTGCCTGGAGGGCACTTTTTGAATCAGAACAAACTACGTAATGCAAACTATCGAATTTAATAGTGTTCAAAGCCTTTAAGATGGCAAAGAGTTCGGCCGTAAAGACACTACAAATTGAGGGTAATCCATACTTATACGTTTCGTCCAGTGAATAAAACGCACAACCAACATTATCGTTCATCTTAGAACCATCTGTGAAAATAAGATTAGCAGATGGATATGAATTAGTCAGACGAGAAAACTCACGTTGATACACAATGTTAGGAGTGCTGTCTTTCAGGTATGTACACAAAGAGAAATCAAAGGTCGGCATATTGATTATCCATGGAGGGACAAGACAAAAGGACCTTTCAAACATTGGGGTAGTTCAATACGCAAGTCTTCAAAAACACGGGTTGTTCTAATGCCAACAGGGGCTGTAGAGTGCGGTCGGGATTCATATTGCAGGAATAACTGATTGTGGAAAATTGTACTGTAGGCAGGATGCCATGGTTTACATGATATATTAGATACATAACTTAATTGTAACTGCTGTCGCCGACGAGAGAGTGATGGTTCGCCTGCATCGGCGAGAATACTCACGACGGGACTTGAACGGAAAGCACCAGAAACAAGGCGGATTGCTGAGTTATGGACGGGATCTAGCTTCTTTAAAATCGATGGTCTAGCAGATGAGTACACAATGCTGCCATAATCAATTCGTGAACGAATTACGGCACGGTAAAACATGAGCATACAAGTCCTATCAGCGCCCCATCGAGATCCACTAAGAACCCTCAACATATCGAGGATTTTATTACATCTTAATTTTAAATCACTCACGTGAGGGCTCCACGAGAGCCTTTCATCGAGTGTTAGACCCAAGAATCGAACGGATGGAGAAGTCCGAAGCTGTATACCATCAAGATATAACGACGGAGCCTGGATCTGTCTACGGCGACTGAAAGCAATACACTGAGTTTTAGCAGCGGAGAATTTAAAGCCAGTAGTTCTCGTCCAGGTCTGCAACCTATTTATTACCAGCTGAAGGGTCCTTTCAGCTGTTGCCATGTTCCTGGTGCTTACGTAAATAGCAAAATCGTCTACAAAGAGAGAACATCTGACAGGGGACCGTACATTAGCCGTTATGCTATTAATTGCAATAGCAAAGAGAGTAACACTAAGTACACTCCCTGTGGAACACCATTCTCTAAGTAGAAGCGATCTGATAGCGTACTACCAAGGCGCACCCTGAAATACCTATTACTGAGGAAGTTTTGGATAAAATACAGAATCCTGCCTTGTATACCCCATGATTTTAATGTGTTTAGTATTCCTCGTCTCCAAGCCATATCGTATGCCTTCTCTAGGTCGAAAAAAACAGCAACTAGAGTCTGACGCAAGAGGAAGGCATTCTGTATTGCAGACTCTAGCATTACCAACTGATCAATAGAAGATCGTCCTTGCCTGAAACCACACTGTTCTTTGGAAAGCAAGTTGTTTGTTTCTATGTGCCAGACCAGACGACGATTTACCATTTTTTCTAATAGCTTGCAATGGACGCTGGTATGAGATATCGGACGATAACTACTTAGATCAGTTTTATCTTTACCTGGCTTAAGAATAGGAATTACTACTGCTTCCAACCAAGCGTCAGGGAACATATGCTCCTCATATATACGGTTGTATATCTCGAGGAGAAAAGTCTACCTGACGTTGGAAGATTTTTAATCATGGAGTAAACAAGGTTGTCAGGACCGGGAGCTGAATCTCTAGTAGACGATAGTGCAGATTCTAGCTCATGCAAAGTAAACAAACTATTCAAAGGAGATTCACCAGATTTGCCGACGGTGAACGGGACTGCTTCAATTCTATTTTTGTACCGACAAAAGGCACTGCTGTAGGCGGTAGAAGAAGAAAAGCTTGCAAGAGTTGACCCTAAAATATTTACAATATCTGAACAATCAGTTAATATTTCTCCGTTTGTCTGTTTAAGTCCCATCAATAAATTGGATGCACTACAACCAGAAACAGAACGAAGTTTCTTCCAAACAATAGATGGAGGCGTTGTCCTAGATATTGTTGAGATATATTGGGTCCAAGAATCTTTCCTACTCTGCCTGAAAATTCTACGTGCTTTGGCTCGTAGAACTTTATACCTTTCGAGATTTTCACTCGTCGGACTTTTGTTGAATCTACTTAGAGCTCTTCTACGTTGGCGTATGGCCTCCTTACATTCATCGTTCCACCAAGGGACTGGTGGACGTGGTGGGTGTGGTGAGGTTTTGGAGATAGTTTCCTCTGCTGCACATAAAATTTGTTTTGTGAAATCGTCTACTACTGCATTGATACACGTATGATATCAATTTCTGGTGATACGAATCTCTTTGAAAATTCTTCCCAGTTCGCTTTTTAATAATCCAACGCGGCAAACGTTGATTCATAACAGGGAGGTTACGAAAGGTAATATTAATAGGAGTATGATCGCTGCCATATAGATCAGGTAATACCGACCATTCAAACTTTGTCGCCAAAACTGGACTACAGAATGACAAATCAACAGCTGTCCATCCGCCGGTGGATGCTGCCAGATGCGTGGGTGAACAGTCATTAAGAAGACACAGATTTAAAGTAGACCGTATTCTCTCGATACGTATTCCCTTTGAGTTGCAGGATAAAGAACCCCAGGATGTATGATGGGCGTTAAAATCGCCTACTAGTAGGACCGGCGGTGGCAACTGGGATATCAAATCATATATTTCATAATTTTGAAACTTATAGCTCGGCGGCAGGTACAGGCTACAGATAGTAAGTCTGAATGGAACGGTAGTCTGAACGGCAACAGCTTGTAGTTGAGTCACTATGTTTACAGGAACCGATGCGATTGAGTCATGAGTCAGGAGGGCGACACCACCCCTGGCTCTTTCTTCAGCGTAGAAATCCGTCCTGAAAACAGAATAACCTCTAAAGTTGAAAATGTGAGATTCGTGAAGGTGCGTTTCTTGAAGGCATATTATTAAAGGAGACGAATCTCTCACAAGAACTTTTAGGTCTTCAATATGGCTTCTTACTCCATTAATATTCCATTGTATGATATTATTTTTCATTCAAATTGCAGGCATTGAATTATACATAAAGGATTAATTTATTACAGGATTCGATTTACTTTCTTCAGGTAATAATTTTGATGTATTATATTCTACAGACATCGAATCACTACTGTGACTGATGTCCGAGTCGGATGATTTTTGGATTTGATTTGTGGAGGTTTAGCAGTGGGACCTCCTTTAAGACTTTTTCCTATTTTTTTAACAGGTTTGTTTCCTGCAATGTTAGTAATTTTATTTTTTTCCCCAACTGACGGAGGAGCGGTATTCGCTTTCTTTTTAAAAAATACTCAAGGCCTGGAGGGATCTTCTTGTCAACAGGCTTAAGTACCTGTGACTTAGACAGAAGTGGATTTTTTTGTACAGCCTTTTTGTAGTCTGACTTTTATCGGTTAAAGTTTTTACTGTATCAGGACTATGTGAAACTGAAGACACAGTCTTCTCTGGTGCAGAAGCAGGAGCAGGAGCAGAACCAGAGGAAAACAGGGCTAGCAGTTTAGCTATCTGATCAGTCAATGCTTTAACCGTTTTCAAACTCGTTACAATTAGCACAGGATGACTGCTTAGAGCTTGATGAAGCAGTAGCAGCAGCAAATGATTTGCCTTCCACTGGAGATTGGGAAACCTTAAAAACCTTTTTCGCATCTGAAAAGGATAGTTTATCCTTTGCCATTATTGTGAGGATAGCTTTTTCTTCCTTAAATTTAGGGCAGTTGAACGATCTAGCTGGGTGATCGCCCCCGCAATTCGAGCACTTGGTGTCATTTGTGCATCCATCACTGCTATGGCCTTTACTTCCACACTGGCCACATACCTCCGGCTTTGTACAAGAAGAACTCATATGCCCGAAGCACTGACATTTGAAGCAACGTCGAGGGTTCGGAACATATGGTCGCACTGAAAGCCGTTGGTATCCGGCATAAATGAATTCAGGTAGTGTAGGTTTCCCAAAGGTTAGTATCAACGAGGGAGTTGATACCTTCTGCCCATTTATGCTGCGCATTATGCGTGTCACGTCAATCACGGACTACGATGCTAGTTCCGTTTTTATCTCCTCGAGACTTACATGTAAAAGATCTCTACATGTAATAACCCCTTCGCTGAGTTCAAAGACCTGTGGGTACCACAGATACCTTGACCAGGTCGAAGAAGGAGGTCATTTTCATCAACGAGCGGCTCTGTTTCTCATTTTTAGTTTCCACTAATAATGTTCCATTCTGTAACTTCTTAATAGAAGCTACAGAACCTGCTCTACCAGAAATCGCCTTATGTATAAGGAAGGGCGACGTCTTTGACAGATCTGCCCCTTCCTCCTGATTGCTAAACACTAAAAATTTTGGAGTTGGTAGTTCTGAAATTGAAGCTACCAACGATTCTACATCATGATTATCTGAACTGGAAGACTCATCAGATACAGTTGAACGATGTCTCTTCAACGAAATTTTGGCGTTTTTTGTTATTTCATCCATAGTTTGTTTTACCGAGCGATTCATGAACGAAGATGTTTCGAACAACTGGCACAGGGTGCACCCAGACGACCACCAGCAGCCCAGGATACTCGAACTAAAGCGAGAACCCCCAATAAAAAAAAAAAAAAAAAAAAAAAAAAAAAAAAAAAAGTGGGGGGGGACCTCCAGATATCCTGGAGCCGAAATACATGGTCTGTCAGCACTCCAGAATATTTTAGGAATGGGTTCCGGTACACAGTTACGGTTCCCCAAACCCAAGTACCACTGGCAGCCGCCCTCTATGAACTCACAGAATGCAACCACTTGTTTCGATAGACTCAGCTATGGGCTCCGACACCCATAACTCAACGTTCATGTGCTTGCCAGACGCCTATAGGCTGCTCGGTCCCAGAACTTATCCCATCAGAGGTCCTCGGCAGTGCTAGGCACACATCAGGTTCCACATACTTGGTCCCGCCAAAGGAAACCAAGAAGCATCGCCACTCCCAGACGTAACGGAACAAGTACAGCAAATCCCTAAATGTATGTGTGTGTGTAAAGTGTTTAAATCGTAAGTGTAGTTCTGTAAGTGTGTGTTACACTCGGGTGCCGCGAGGTTCGTCTAGGTCCTCTCATTAGGTGCAGCTAGTCTGCACCCCCCTGCGGGTGTGGATGTGTTTGTGTGAGGGAGTGTGTTTGTGGATGTTGTGTGTTGTGTGTATGTGGAGTAAATGAGTGAGAGTATAATGAGCTAGAGGTATGGTGGGGTCGCTAAGCCCATCAGCTGCTCACGTCAGCTGCCTCCGCCGGCTGAAAGTAGGTAAAGTAAGGCGCCCCAAAAATTCTAACATAAAATCAGCCGACAGTACTTGATGTAGAAAAATTTCTTCCAAGTCGAGAAAATATTGAAACTCTCTTATAAAAGCTTCCGATAATGTCTGAAATACGGATATACGCTGCCAGAATACGCGATCTCGAAACTCGCGAATAAAAGATTCCGATAAAGTCTGTCGCTTAGAAATTTCAAACCAGTCTACTCTATCAGCAAAATCTCTTATAAAACATTCAGATAGACGCTGAAAAATACTGACATTCGTCCAATGTAAGAACGAATGAAAC
The DNA here is from genome assembly GCA_022606455.1 of Callitettix versicolor. NCBI lineage: Eukaryota > Metazoa > Arthropoda > Insecta > Hemiptera > Cercopidae > Callitettix > Callitettix versicolor. The sequence goes on along the minus strand of CM040186.1, from coordinate 43,460,914 downwards.
TCTCGTAAAGTATTTTCAGAAAATAGTTGGTGCTTGCACATTTCAGACCAATCTATTTCGTGTTTAAAATCACGTATGAAATTGTTCGACAAATTTTGAAATTTAGCTACACCAGTCCAATTGACAAAAGTGCTGTATTGTCTAAGAAAACACTCGCTTAGCGCCCGATTCGAACATAGTTCATACCAATTTACGTATTCCTTATATCGGATAATTTTTTCAATGGGGAAGTACCTACATCGCGATATATTGGCCCAGTGTAATAAAGAAAACAAATCAAAAAAACGTTCGGATATGTAGTGCCCGTACGTACGTAAAATGACACACGCGAAATCGTCATCGCCTCTTGTTATAGCTACTAAAAAATATTGTCTATCTGATTTACAGCGATAGCAAATTCCATCTGATCCTTTTTGTCCAAATATGATAATATTTTTCGGAAAATAGGCGGATATTGGAAAACGTGCGTCATTGTAAGAAAACAATCAGCAACAGAATCTGTACAACAAATAAACAAAATAAAAATTACTAAAAAGTGTGCCTCAGACCTGCTTTTTTAATTTTTGTTATCCGAAATATATACACATATCTATAAGTTCTAATATCGCCTCAAATCGGAAAAAATATTTTGAAAAAAACATATCACTAACCTAATATTTACCACAATTCAAAAAAATTACTGGATACGTAAAGTTACAGTTTGCCCAACATGAGCGATCACAGTCATCATTTTACCGATTAATTGATCTAGCTCTGATAAGGAAAACTTATCAGCGTATCGTTTAGGAAGAAACGCGCTATTCAAGTCACCGTTTTCGTTTTTAAATTCAATCAAAAGAGACGTTCCAAATTTTGTCGGTACCCGTTTCACACCTAGTATAGGAAACGGAGTACCAATATTTAACGAACTAATAGGCACCGTGACTATCGGATTAACGTTATTAAAACGTTCGATCAGATTAGAACAGGAAGAACTACTCTTTGAGGATGACGATGTCATACTTACAGATTTTTTTTTAAAAAATAACGTAAACTAAACACAAGCGCGCACACACGACACAGCTAGGCGAACTGAAAAACGTACAATGACAGGGGTAGATTTTAATTCGAGTATATATAGGGAAACCAGAACACGCAGCGCTTATACACAATGTATCCAGCCTTAACATTAAAGTGAATGACCTTGCCCGTAATACGAAGCCTGAATGTGCGGTGGACATATGGTGATTCGTGATATTGCTTCAACGTTGGAGTGATGCAAATGCAGCTGCCTAGTAGGTTTTACATTTGACACGTGCAGTTTATAAAGTGAAGGTCAACCAACGCTACCGTGGCATGATGAAATAAACAATTGTGTTATAAATACGGGCGTAACAAGGGCGTCAAACCCATTTGCCTTTTGCGCTAGACACTGGAATGATCGCAGCTCGTAAGTTGTATTCTATTCTGTCTGTTGTTATCTCTCTCTCTCATTGCTTGTGTGTTTGTTTTAATTAACGGAAATAATTATAAGTTTTGTAAAAGAATATTTTTTTATGTAATTGCTAATAGCATTACTTACTAAACATTGCCGTCTTCATAAAAGAATAACTTTTTACTAATAATAAACACTATCTTTGTACTTTAAAATAATTGTCTAAATAATAATTTTTTTGTGTAATAAACACTATTTCTGACATAAAATAATAAATCTTTATGTACTAGGTAAACAAGATCTTTTTCGAAAGAATAACGTTTACTAAATAATAATTTTCTTTTTATATAATAGGTAAACACTACCGTTTTTTTTCGAAAAAAAATTAAAGTCTATTAAATAATATTTTTTTCTTTTTTGTATAATAAACAGTACCGATTTTTTTCTAATTCTAATAATAATAATAATGGCCGCTTTTATAGTGTCCAAAGTGTCGACGTATGTGAAAAAGTTTCGTCTGCACGGGACCAAAGTGACGTTTAAATTCAATCGGCCGCCTTCAGACGCTGACGAGATTCAATGGGTCAAACAAGGTCTGACGGAACTCGTGGACGATATGACAAAAGACGCTACCGAGGAAGATCGTTTGGGTTTCACTCTGACCAGTTTGAATTTTAAAAATCGCGAACCCGGTTACGTAGCTTTTAGACCGGCAACGGAAGTGACCGCTGACGTTCTCTGGAATATTTTCGGCGGCATAATTCAAAGCAATGCCGAAACGTTCACTACCAGTGACGTTTTCAAAGTGGATTGCACCAAAGTGAACGTTCCACTGGGTCGCGGCCGCGTTAGACCGGGGCTCTTCAATAACTTTACCGAAGAGTGTAAATCTAGAAAAGGGATCGTGGTGATTAAGAACAACGATTCACTGTGCCTGCCGTGCTCACTGGTAGTGGGAAAAGCGCGTGCGGACAAAGACCGAGATTACAAGGCCATCATACAAAATAGGCGAAAAAGACAGACCATCGCGGCCCGCCAACTGATGACCGACGCAGGTGTTGACATAGGGGATGCGGGGGCAGGGGTGGTAGAATTACAACGGTTCCAAACATTCCTGACCGATTATAAAATCACCGTCTACAATTACGACAGCCGCGGTCGTAGCGTGTACTTTGAGGGCGACGCCCCGAACGCGCAGTACACTATAAACTTGATGTTTCACAACGGTCACTACAACACGATCACTAGCCTAACGGCTGCTTTCGCCTGCAGGTACTATTGCGTAACTTGCCACGCCCCTTACAACTCCCGAGACGAGCACAGATGCCAGGCGCGGTGCAACGCTTGTAAGCGGACGCCGCCGTGCGTAAAGGACGACAGCGCGATCCATTGCAGCGATTGCAATAGATATTTTAAAAATAAAAATTGTTTTATCGCCCACAAAGGCTACGTCTGTCAGTCTGTACAGGAATGCGCGAAATGTAACAAACTGATTATAACTAGAAAACGGAAAACCGAGCACGTTTGCGGTGAAATTTATTGCAAGGTGTGCAAAGACTATAAGCAGTCTGGCCACCAATGCTACATGACGGTCGACACTCGTAAGCCTATGATCAGAGACTTCCTGTTCGTATTTTTCGACTTCGAAACGCGCCAAGACGAAGTTCTGGACACGGCTCGCGTACACCGAGTCACCTTGTGCGTGTCCAAACAGTATTGCTGGGAGTGTATGATACGCTTGACGCAAGACTGCCCCCACTGCGGTACCAGAACGCGCGTGTTCCAAAAAGATCCGGTCCGCAGGTTCATGTCCTACGTCATGGACGTGCGCAAGACGTACAAAAAAGTGTGCGTCATCGCGCACAACGGTCAAGCGTTTGACAACCAATTTATTTTCAAGTACGTGCTCGAAGAGACGAAATTCACGCCGAAACTCATCACGCGCGGCTCCAAGGTCATTCTCATGGAGTTGGATAACGTGAAATTCATCGACTCTCTAAACTACATGCCTATGGCTCTATCGAAACTCCCCAAAGCGTTCGATCTGCCGCCGGAAAGCAAAAAAGGCTATTTCCCCCATCTGTTCAACACTCTGGCCAATCAAAATTACGTAGGTCCCATGCCCGGCCGCGAGTACTACTGCCCCGACTCCATGTTCGACAAGAACCACAAGGAGTTTTCCAAATGGTACGACGAACAGGTGCGCAACGAATACGTGTTCGATTTTCAAAAAGAGATTTTCGAATACTGTTATTCGGACGTGGATATACTGGCGCAAGCGTGCATAAAGTTCCGCGCCTCGTTTCTGCAGGAATGCAAAGTGGACCCGTTCCTGGAAGCAGTGACCATCGCCAGCGCGTGCAACGTGGCGTTCAGACGTAACTTTCTGAAGGCCGACACCATAGGCATAGTTCCGAAAAACGGCTACCGTTTGGCCGACAAACAGTCGCTCGCCGCTCTGCAATGGTTGGCCTCGGTAGAGGAAAAGGAGCGGAAGCGGACCGCCGACGACGACTACCGTTTGGAACACGCCGGTCGCGGCAGGGAGAAACAGATTGCAGGCATGAAAGTGGACGGTTATTGCGCCCGCACGGACACCGTATACGAGTTCCACGGCTGCTACTGGCACGGCTGCCAACGTTGTTTCCCTCACGGGCGCGAAGAGCCCCTAGAGGACGACCCGTCCGACACGCTCGACGCTCGTTTGCAGAGAACCAAGGCAAAAATCGATAAACTGTCACGTCTGGTCTCTTTGGTAGTGGAGATGTGGGAGTGCGAGTTCAAGGCACCGCCTCATCTCGCCTTCCAGCCTACGGCACCCTTGAATCCTAGAGACGCTTTCTTCGGCGGTCGTACGGGTAACGTGCGCACCTATCACGCTTGCAAAGAGGGAGAAAAAATCCACTACGTGGACGTGTGCTCCCTTTACCCGTGGGTGTGCAAGTACGGTCGATACCCCTTAGGCCACCCCAAAATTCACGTAGGCGATGCTGACTGCAGGAGGGCGGGCATGGAGGCGGACGGGCTGCTGAAGTGTACCGTCCTTCCGCCTCGCGAACTCTACCACCCCGTGCTGCCGGTAAAGATGCATGACAAACTGATGTTCGTGTTGTGCCGCACGTGCGCGGAAACGCTGAACGTCTCCGACTGCGACCACGGCGTCGATCGACGTGCGCTGACCGGGACTTGGACTATGGACGAAATCCGTAAGGCCGTGGACAAGGGTTACGTCATTTTGGAAATGTTCGAAATGTGGCAGTACAAAATGGCGTCTTTCGACCAGGGCGGCGGTCTATTTACGGATTTCATTAATAAATTCTTAAAAATAAAACAAGAAGTTTCCGGCTACCCCGACTGGTGTAAGACTGACGAGGACAGACAAAAGTACATAGACGACTATTTCACGGCCGAACGGGTGACACTGGAAGCGGGTAAAATCGAAAAGAACGAGGGCCGACGCTCGCTGGCCAAATTGATGTTGAATTCCTTTTGGGGAAAATTCGACCAGCGAGAAAACCAGACAAAGACCGCGATCGTCAGACAACCAACCGAGTTGTTCAAAATGTTGGTCAGTCCGTCCGTTCGCGTTAACAATATCCAGGAGGTGAACGACGAAACCATCGTGGTGAACTGGGAGTACGTCGAAGACGTCTGCGAGGTTCTCCCGACGGTCAACGTCGTACTCGCCGCTTTCACGACTGCTCAGGCTCGACTTAAACTGTACGAACACCTGGATGCCCTTGACAGACAGACCGTTTACTACGACACTGATTCTGTACTCTACCTGGAAGGTGCACACAAGGTAGAGACAGGTGACTACTTAGGGCAAATGACGGACGAACTCCTGGAGTACGGTCCCGGTTCGTATATTACAGAATTTGTATCCGGTGGACCGAAAGTCTACGGTTACAAAGTTTTGTCTACCAAATACAACGAACTGGTCACCGTATGCAAGGTCAAAGGACTCACATTGAATCTCAGCACGTCTGGCGTAGTAAATTTCGAGTCTTTAAAGAGAATGGTTCTCAATGTCGACGACGACGACGACTACGACGACGATAAACAACCGGAAACTCTTACGGTCACGGACAAAAAGATTCGTCGCACCAAAGATCATCAAGTGATCACGGTGAACGAATCAAAAATATTTCGGGTGACGGGTGCGAAAAGAAAACGCTGCGGTGATTTCGATACACTACCGTACGGTCACCGTAGCAAAAAACAACATTTAGAGTAAGAGAGAGAGGCACAGACAGACAGAACACTTTTTTTTTTCAAAATATTTTTTACCCTCTTTCTTATTGCTGAATGCAAGGTCACTGGCGAAGAGTTAATTCTCTCGTAAACACGAGTGTGTGTTTGTGTGAATGTCCCCTCTGGCGAAGCGTGACCGCGCTCGTAAGGGTGAATGTCCCTCTGACGAGGTGTAACTACCCGTAAGGTGTATGGTGCAATAAGAAAGACGGTAAAAAGAAAAAACGGAGGTATCAGCAGAGGAATAGGTATTTTTTTTTTGGAATGGATACCACGCGAGGGTGGCGAAGGTTGGGGCCACCCTCCATAAAAAAAAAGTATAAAATCATTTGTTTCAGATAGACAGTCGTCAGTCGGTATGAACGTGAGACGTGAAAAAGCCGATGAGCTGCATAAGCCGGCGCGAAGAAATTTCAAAACACGTCGTGTCACGCTGAAGGGTGTGGACGATTTATATCAGGCGGATTTGGTGGAAATGATCCCGTACGCTAAGGGCAACAACGGTTACAAATATATACTGACAATGATAAATTGTCTGTCGAAATTCGCTATAGCCGTTCCGTTGAAAACAAAGACGAGCGCCGAAGTGGCGACCGCTCTTGAGCCGATACTCGAAAAACACCCCATGCGCCATTTTCAGACCGATCAGGGTAAAGAGTGGTTCAACGCCCACGTGGGTAAACTGATGAAAAAATACGGCATAAACCATTACACCACGTATACGGATAAGAAAGCGTCTATAGTCGAACGGCTCAATCGTACTTTGAAAACGAAAATGTGGCGCTAATTTACGGCTCGCGGCACATACGAGTGGGTAGATTTATTAAAATCGATAGTTCGGTCTTACAATAACACCGTGCACAGCACCATCGGTATGAAACCGGTTCTTGTGACGCGAAAACACGAAAACCGACTTTTGAAAAAAGTAAACGGTCAGGGTGGTGGTGGTGGCACTTTGGAAAAGACTAAATTCAACGTGGACGATAAAGTAAGGATTTCCAAGTATAAGAAGACCTTCGCTAAAGGCTACCTACCGAACTGGACGAACGAGGTGTTTTCTATTTACGCCGTAGTCCCGACCGCACCTACCACGTACATTTTACAAGACTCGAAAGGCGAGATTCTGAAAGGCGGGTTTTACGCCGAAGAATTAAGTAAAACCAATGTGGGCGATGTTTATCTCGTGGAAAAAGTATTGCGATCGAAAGGGAACAAAGTTCTGGTAAAGTGGTTAGGCTTTGACAAGTCGCACAACTCGTGGATCGATAAGCGCAAACTAATCGCTTGAAACGGGATATCCGTTTCCTATGTCTCCACACGCGGCCACATTCGGACAAAGCCTACTATTTATTAGACACGCGCGCACACGAGCGGCTCAGTATCGAACGATAATGCGTATCGAGACGTCGCGTGAAAAATTGCAAATTTCAAATTTCGACGTTTTTGCAGGCGGCGGCGGGGGCAAGAGTAAACGTCATAGCTCGCTTTTGCCCGACACTATTCGTTGTATCGTATGCGGTCCTTCCAATTGCGGTAAAACTAACGTCGTGTTCAATTTACTTTTCGACACGAACGGTTTGAGATTCGCGAACGTTTACGTATTTTCGAAATCTCTGCACCAGCCGAAATACAAACTATTGGAAACGGTTTTCACCGAGGACACGGGTATAGGTTATTTCCCGTGTACAGAAAACGAAAGTGTCATCGACCCCAGCGAGGCCGAACCGAATTCCGTAATGATATTCGACGATATAGCGTGCGAGAGACACGATAATATACGCAAATATTTCACAATGGGGCGTCACAATAATATAGACTCATTTTATCTAGGCCAAACGTACAGTAGGATTCCGAAGCAGCTGGTGCGCGACAACGCCAACTTGCTGGTAGTATTTAAACAGGACGAACTCAATTTGAGACACATTTACAACGATCACGTAAACACGGACGTTACGTTCGGTGTTTTTAAAGATATCTGCGCGGCTGCGTGGAAAGAGAAACACGGGTTCTTGGTGATAGACAAAGACAGCGAGAAGAAGAGAGGCCGGTACAGGATAGGATTCGATCGTTTCTTCAAAGACCTGCAATGAGAATATACACGTACAACGATATAGCCGCGTATAAGAACATGTCTACACGTCCGCGGCGACAGCCGCCGAAATCGAACCTGTGCGCTTGGTATTACGCGGATAGGAAACGGTATTGCGGCAATTACTGTAGCAGATCGGGAAAACACGGTGACGTATTCAACAGACGTTGTTGGCGCCATAAAAGGCGCGGCGGCTACAGTAAGACTGTCCCGCCTGTCGTAATTCTGATGATCGCCAGCGCTTCGCGCATCTACAACAGGGATATTTGGATGAAATTTCTGTGCGAGAGTGAAAAACGCGGAGTCCCGTTCGAACTGGTAATCTACAACGAACACATGCTCAACGGTACAGTACGACACCCTCAAAATCTACTCTCGCGTTTCAGACCGTTTCCGGATCTTTTTAACCGTACAGTCACCCCGGTCACGGTAACCTCGAGTACACTCAAGTCTATTTGGACATGTTGCAGTACGGCTGTTTATTCCCGAACGCGTCCAGATGTGTGGTAATTACAGAAAGAAGTATACCCATACGCGAACCCGTGGAAGCCTACAGACTGATTACAAGTTCGAGATGTATGATTGACGTGAGCTATAACGTAAAATACGGTCCCGTGCCGCCGCTTTTGCCTCACAATACACGGGGCAGAGCATTCGAGGCGGTGAACAACAAAGCGCAAGGTATGTTTACGGTAGAATTTCTTAAAGTCGCCCTGCCGAGCGTCGTCGAACAGTGCCGACACTTTGGTCTCTCTTTTGACGGTCACCGTTACAAGGTCGTCGACTCGCGACAATTGGAAACATGGCGTAATTATACGGGTGCGAATTTAGACGAATTCCTCTTATTGAATTCTTATCTATTAGCCTCATCATCTTCGATTCGTCCTCTAGTTCGGCTGAAAGAGTACATGCAGGATACGCCGCGAGACGATCACCTATTGGTAGCCGAAATACCCGAGTGGCGTGACAACGTAAAACGCACCTTTGTTTTTACGGACGCGCGTAAAACTATGCGGATCCCTTTTTTTCGATAGCAATATGTACCGTTATCTGAGAGGGTTGCGTTGGGAGGGTAAAAAGTTTTTGTACGCGTCAGCCGGTGACGTTATACAATATCTGTTGTCCGCGAAAAAGTATCCACTTTTCTTTAGATCGCTGGAATTGCCCTGAACATATAAATAACGCTACATACCGGTACAGCTGTTCATTCGACGATATGACGTTAACCGGTGATCTGGCTACGCTCGAAATCGATCGGTTGAAAGACGCCTTGAAGCGAAAATATATGCAGATGAAATTCGGCGATGCCGATATGGACGTACAATTGACAAGACAGTACAAACCCATCATCAAAGAGTTGACGAAAATACAAGACGCCTCGCAGACGCTACTACCAGTTATGACGAAAACTGAAAAACAAGAGGAAGAAGAAGAAGAAGAAGACCGTTCCATGATGTCGGCAGTGTCGACACCGAAAAGAAAAACATCATCATATCCGAGCTTTCTTGATACGCCGGTCATTGCGGAAACATCATCATCAGGATCTACTTCTTCTTTATCTCCTGGTGCTGCTCTTCCGAAAGTGTCTCCGCAGCATCAGCAAAATGTAGCTAGTTATGTGTCGACACCGCAAGGACGTGACGAATCGATAGAATGGATAAACAAGACGTTTAACCACCCTGTAGTACGTAAATACATGTTGAAAATGATTACCGATACGGCGAGGAAAAGAGAAATCGATAATCTGTACGGACCGCGAATAGAAGAAGACTCGATAATGGTCGGTTCGAAAACGATACAGTTCAACGACGACGGTGACATTGTTATCGATGACGCAACCTACAAAGGTACACCGGGCCTATACGAAATACTATTCATGAGGGATCCCGTCGAGTACACGACCGAAGACGCCGCCGCGTACAAAAATATCTGTATACAAACAAACGCTCACCTCCAGAAATACAAGTCCTACGCGCCGGTCAACCGCAACCACACTTCGGTTAAATACAAACGTGTTATACAATACCTGTTTCCGCCGGCAAAACAAAATAAGAAGAAGACGAAGACGACGACGACGAGTCGTGTTAAACAAGGTCAAGGTTACGCGTACTGGGACGATCCGAACGAATTGTGCGATAGATTAAAGCTTTTGCTCATGTCGTACGACGCCGGTCATACGGGTCACGCCAACGAGATAGCGTCCATTATAGAAGAACTCAAAGAGGCGGGACTGATAAAAGGTTCGGGAAATAGGAAAATACGAGCAGTGATACGATGAGTGTCGACAAGTTTGGACGTTATAGCGGCGGCGGCGGCGGTGACGGCAGCAGAAATTCGGAACGCCGAGGACCACCAGGGATCGGATTCGCTCTTACTCAGGACGGAGATTACGATTTAAAACACAAAGCGTTACGTAATGTCTACACGCCCGACGACGATGGCGGCGACGGCGACGACGAAGTTGCAGTAAATAGGGGTACGATGAAGAAACGTTGTTTAACATTCGACTCGGTGATTGCAAAATATCACGCGAAAAATAATCCTCTCGGCGGTCTAGCTAAACCGACAGCTGCAGACGACGCCGTGACCAAAGAGTACTTGGAATCTTTAATCCCCATTAAACTGGTCGACAGTTATTCGCTTGAAAATTTTCGATTACGTAATGTAGGCATGCCACAATTGGACGGGGATGCCGTCAACATCCGGTATGCGAAAGAAAATATGCTCGTGAAAGACGGTGGTGGGGGAAAATTTGACGCCGGCGGATCGGTTATCGGTAACGTTAAAACGCCCACAGCTAAAAATGATGCCGTTACAAAATCGTACGTGGATAATCGCGTAATAAGCGTTACAAGCGGTAACAGCTGGCATCTACAGAATAAACGTCTCGGTCACGTAGCGGAACCTGTACTTGCTAAAGACGCTGTCAATTTAGATTTTCTAATGCAAAATACGCTCTTTCTCACTCGACTGCCGACCGGTGATGTGTTCAACGCTAATAGTAAAAGAATCACAAATGTACCGGCGGCCGTAGATGCCGTTGACGCGGTAAATTTCGGTCAGTTGAATAAAGCTATCTACGCTTTAGAAGCTAAACTATTGACTAATACAATGCGCGCTATGGATCGTAATTTTCAAAACGAATTGATCGCTCTGGCGAAGGAAGTGAAAAAACAATACGGACACGTTAACGGTGGTGGTGATGGTGGTGGTGGCGGTGATGATGACGATATAAGGACGAATCAGATACCTCATTGGCGTCACGTGTGGAGGACTTAGTACTTAGGTAAGCATTTCGCGCTTCAACGTTCAGTCGAGCGGTTGATTTTAAACATGAAGGTCGTCGTCGTCATCGTGGTGGCGGTAATCGCGTTTGAGGCGTCGCGTGTCGAAGCCTACAACAACACGTCAACATTTTGCGGTTATGTAGACGTACCCGATTCTCTATCGGCCGGTCGTATTTGGGACACTCACACGTTGACTTGGTTTATGTACGAAAAAAGCGCGTACAGACAGATAGCGCAAAAAGCTTTCGACGTCTGGAGTAGACATTGCGACTTGACGTTTCATCAGAATCCGTTGAAACCGAACATTATCATATCGTTCGGCGAACACGATCATTTCCGTATGTCCACGGGCACTCAGTGTTCGTATAATTTCGACGGTATAGGCCACGTTCTCGCGCATACGTTCAAACCAAATTTACACGAATCGCGGCAGGTGGACATTCATTTCGACAGCGATGAAAATTGGGACTTTACTCTCACTACACCGTCACATTCTCACCAGTCGTTTTATCAGGTGCTCGTTCACGAAATCGGTCACGCACTCGGCTTAAATCATATCGCCGATTCCGATTCTGTAATGTACCCTATTTCGTATTCCGTTTCGAATTTGTCCGCACTAGACCTTTCGCCGACCGATATTCGAAATATACAAACTCTGTACGGTCCTAAACCGACTCCTCCCCCGCCTCCACCTACTACTACTACTACTACGACAACAACGACAGCAAAGACTACGACAACCAGTGTAATGCCAACTACTACTACCGCAAAAACTACCACTACTACTATCGGGTCGGACAATATCAGATATGTTTCGAGTAAACCGAACCTTTGTAAAATCAGACGCGAAATAAATACAGTGTTGATCGCGAATAAACATATCTACTTGTTTTACGGGCGTTACGTGTGGAAAGTTAGTTTGGACGAGTCGATTAGAGATCGCGCTAACGTGGAAGCCGAACTGATTACGGACTGGATGCCTTATCTATATCTCGGTTCTACAAATATTACGGCGATATTCCAAAACCCTAATGACGATATCGTCGTGTTTTTGAACAAAGTCGTACACATCGTCGAATACCCTACTTTGAGACAAAAGTACAGGTTAACCTACGACGGATGGGCTAATATGGGCGTTAAAACGCCTATAAACGCCGTGCTCACTAATAACCGAGGACAGACGTTTCTGATCGATTTCAACTCTCGTGTTTTACGGTATTCGGAATACGATAGAGGTTGCCTTTACGCCGGTCTTACCGCCGATCTATTTAAAGGCGTACCGTTGACCTTCAAGGGGGCGTTTCGGTATACGGACGGTAATCTTTATTTTTTCCACGACAAAACGGTGATAGGATACAACGAATTTTTAGGGCGCGTCGTGCGCGTCGAAAACGATCTTTTCAAAATATTAAACATCGTGTGCTTGAAAGAGAATCGTCTAAAAATTTGTACTCTATGATGTCAGATATTTTTATCTGTCTTCTTCCGCTTAATATAAGCGGATCGTTTACTCGTAACGCGTCAGTGATAAAATGGTCGGTAAGCAGGCAACACGTGTCAGTCGTAAACGGAGAGCGATTAGGAAAGGTCGTGGATTGATTTCGTCAGCTGTCGATTTACTACCGTCCGCTATAAACAAAGCGGTCGATTTACTGCCCGTCGAACTACATATACCTACGTACAACTACTGCGGTCCGGGAACTAAATTGAAGAAGAGATTAGCTCGCGGCGATAAGGGTATAAATCCTTTGGACGAGGCGTGCAAAGAACACGATATCGCATACAGCCGGTACAGCGATTCAAAAAATCGTAGCGAGGCTGATAATCGTCTGGCCGGAAAAGCTTGGAACCGTGTCAAAGCGAGTGACGCTTCTCTAGCGGAACGAGCGACGGCGCTAGCGGTAGCGGCCGCGATGAAAGCGAAAGCGAAATTAGGGGGTGGCGGGAGAAAGAGGAAGAAGAAGAGGTCGGCGGCTAAAAAACGGCGCACTATTACTCAACTCGTTTCCGGTTTAAGGGGAAAAGGTCTTTATCTCGGACCGTACAGGAAGAAGGTAGGCGGCGGCGGCGGTTGCAGAAAGCGTCGTAGGACGACTAAGAAAAAAACAACAACCTATTGATCGATTCGATACCCATCAGACCGTTGACGAATTTGGAATTGGAAAAGTACGCGAAACGTTTGGGCGTGGCAGCGTTCCGCGGTGTTTTCATGCGCGACGCGTTACCGCGCGGTAAACCGTGGCGAAACGAATCGGCTATCGTGAATTTGGACAGCGTGTCGGGCGACGGTACTCACTGGGTATGTTATAAAAAGAAAGGCGATGCGGTCGAGTATTTCGATAGTTTCGGTAATCTGAGACCGCCGAAAGAGTTGATCGCGTATTTCGGTCCAACAGCCGATATTCGCTATAATTACACGAGATACCAGCGTTTCGATTCAGTCGTTTGCGGTCATCTGTGTCTAAAGTTTCTCACGACACCGTCGTCATGTCCATATGTTTGAACGGAAACAGTTCCGAACTTTCTTGCGATTTTTTCCCACCGATCGACGTCTCCGACGGAGGCGGTGGTCAATGGGAAATCGGTCTGGTCGATTTGGCTACGTACAATTCTATTCCGAATATCAAAGACGGCGTTAATAACGAATTTCGATTGTTTACGACGACGACGACGACGACTAGTACGAGTGGCGACGGTCGCGATAAACGATCTCTGTTCTTTTTGAAAAATTTGGAATATGTTACTGTAAATGAAGAAGAAGAAGAAGAAGAAAAGAAAAGAAAACTTTCATCACCCGCTACTGCTGGTGCTGCTGCTGCCGACAAAGACACGGAAAATACAAGAACAGCTCGTTTAATTACTACTACTACTACTGACGTCGACGATACAGCCGTTTCGTCTAAAACGGTAGACGTAAAATTGCCTACGGGTTCGTACGAAATCGACGACATTGAAAAGTACATTAAATCGAAACTAGATTCGAATATCGTTTTCTCTTTGAAACCGAACAATAACACGTTAAAGGCGGAGATATTTTGTTCGGAAACGGTAGATTTCAGCGGCGAACGTTCGATCGGCACGTTACTCGGTTTCGAAAGGAAAATTCTACGACCCGGTTATGTGCACGTTTCCGACCTGCCGGTGGACATCATCAAGGTCAGTGTAATACAAATCGAATGTAACGTGGCGTCGGGTTCGTTTCAAAACGGCGTAGAGAGTCACGTTATACACGAATTTTATCCCCGCGTACCGCCCGGATATAAGATTATCGAGATCCCGCGAACCGTAATATATTTACCGGTCAACGTGAAATCGATTCACAACCTTACCGTCAGCCTGAAAGATCAGAACGGCGATCTCGTGGATTTCCGGAACGAAACTATTTCGATCAGATTGCATTTGAGAAGACGTCGGTAAGACGAGGCGGAATGGGTCTCGTATTTAACCGGGATACGTATAGATACGACGTTAGTCCGCGGACAAACACGAGAGTGTTAACACCTAGGAATATACGTTTTCTACGCTCTCTCGGCTTTAAAATTGTTCCGAAATAATGGATATGCTAGCGCTCGAAAGACAACCTGTGTACGATAATACGATCACCGGTAAAGAATATCATTACCACAAACCGTACGCGTCGTCCACGTTCCGCAATAACGATGAGATCCGCATACCGGTTAACCAACAGGACGTCATGACGTTACCGCACGAGAGTATGCTTTACATTACGGGTACGTTGACGGGAAAAAGGAAAACGGTGCCAAGGCTAAAGTGGACTTTGTCAACAACGGCGTGGCGTTTCTATTCGACAATATCAGATACGAGATTGCCGGCAACGAAGTGGACGGTACGCGTCAATTGGGTATCGTGAGTACGGTGAAAAACTTGCTGTCCACGCCCGAGTACAGGGTGAATAACCTCAAAAATGCCGGTTGGGTGGGTCCCGGTAGGTACGTGTCCCCCGATGCTAGAAGCGGTGAATTTTCCGTACTCGTACCGTTGAAAATGTTGATGGGATTTTTCGAGGATTACCGGCGGATAGTGGTCAACGTGAAACAGGAACTGGTACTCTTACGATCGGCTACCGATTTGAACGCCGTTTACAGCGAAGACGGCGCGACGTCCGTTGACCTCGTGATTACCGGTATCACGTGGTTGTTGCATCACATTACCGTGGACGGAAAACACGAGGTGGACACGTTGCGAAAGATTCAAAACAACATCACGGCGCACATTGCGTATCGCGGGTGGGACGTTATAGTACGACCGTGGTGGCCGGCCGTGAAACACGAATCGTGGGTCCTCAAGACGGCCACTATAGACCAGATGCCCCAGATCATAGCGTTAGTCTTTCAAACGGATAGGTCCAATCAGATCGCTAAAGACGCGTCCGCGTTCGATTATTGCAACATCACGGACGTACGCGTTCATCTGAATTCGGATTTTCACCCTTACGAACGGGTACGCGGTAGTGCGGCGCTAGCGTACCACAAATTCTGCGATTTCCAACAGTACTATTACGGCCGCGAACCGTCCCCTTGTGTCGATTTGCAAACGTTCAAAGAGAAAACACCGATTTTCGTAATCGATTGTTCCAAGCACAAAGATTCGTTCAGGTCGGGACCTGTCGACGTGAAACTGGAAATCGAAGCTTCCGATAATTTTCCCGCCAATACGACGGCCTATTGCGTCATCTTTTACGATAAGCACATGAGCTATTCCCTACTCACAGGCGCCATTAAAAATATAGCGGGTTTTTAGGCTGGTGGGGATGAGGAGGAGGAGGAGGGGAGAAGTGAGGTAGGTGCGAGATGAGTGTTACAGCGTTCAGTGCGAGTCATGGAGCCGGAGCGTATGGACGTGGATCGCCAGCAGTCTACAAGACGTACGGTGCCGCCAAACTTGCCTTTAGGTATTTATTTGAAAACGGTGAATTTTTAAACAGCGATTGCAGTAAATTTATCGTGACCGGTCTTTTCCAGCACGCCGCACACGAGAGCTGGGCGTTTTGGTGCAGTCGGGTAAAAATAAATTCGTTTTCTTCACCTATTTCACGTTCAACGAATTGCTGAACGAACTGACGAATATAACGTCGGCAGCCGCGGCTGCTGCTGCTTCGACCGCTTCGATAAAATTTAAATTCAGTCAAGGTCACGTGATTGTCCGGAAAGTGTTCGGTAAGAGATACGTTCAGTTGTACAGCGGCGTCGGCGTCGGTAGCGGTCCGCATACCGTTTCGTTGACCGCCGACGAGTGGAAATTGTTCGCCGACAGTGTGCCTCTGGTGACGCGTCGTATCAAAGAATTGTTTTACAACGAAAAAGATTTGATCGCGTACATCATCGAGTGTCTGGCCGGCGACGGCGGCGACGAACCCGTGTCCAGTAGTCTGCCCGAAGCGGACCGTTTGTACGACGAAGTGGTCTTATTCAAAAAACATGCTGCAGCAGCAGCAGCAGACCCGGCTAGCGGTAGTTGAATTTCACGCGTACGTAGACAATTGCGGTGAGTATATAGTGAAAGAATTGGCCGTTGTCAGCCGTTTCTCGTACGCGGTTACGATTTTCAAATCGCCTTACGGTTTTCACACGCTGAACGAAAAGAGTAAGAAAATCGCTCTTTGGTTACGCGAATATTTTCACTGTATAGAGTGGGCGGACGGCGATATACCGTTCGACGAGAACGTGGTACGCGAGATGTTCAGACCTTTTTCCACTTTGTACACTAAAGGTGCGGAAAAAGCGCAATTTTTACGCCGTTACCATCCGAACGTTTTGGAATTACCCGAAACGTTGGATAATAACGTCAAATGTACATATTTTAAATGCATATTACCCCGTCATAATAGCGATAGTAGTAAGTGCGCTCTGCAGAGCGCGAAACATTATTACGATTTACTCGATGCTTAGTGTACGCGAGCGCGCGCTTATGTCTAGGAGGTCACTGGCGCGGAGTTAATTCTCCCGTAAACCTAATAGACGTGTGTGTGTGTGTGTGTGTGTGTGTGTGTGTGTGTGGAGGTCACTGGCGTGGAGTTAATTCTCCCGTAAACCAAAGAGATGTTTGTGTGGCGGTCACTGGCGCGGAGTTAATTCTCCCGTAAACCTTGCTTGTGTGTGTGTTTGGAGGTCACTGGCGCGGAGTTAATTCTCCCGTAAACCTGGGTTGTGTGTGTGTGTGTGTGTTTGGAGGTCACTGGCGCGGAGTTAATTCTCCCGTAAACCAGGGTTTTGTGTGTGGAGTTGATTCTCCATTGCGCGCGTGCGCGTACGCTAAGCTGACGGTGTAATCTTTTATTGTAATAACCTAAAAAGTAAAAATACATAAAAAACATTAAAAAATATAAAGCAAAAAAAAAAACTTTTTGGGAGACTACAATTTTGTCATGGAGTGGTAGTCACCGGGAGTAGCGATGGTTTGGGGCTACTTCCTCAAGGGTTAAGCCTTCTGCTTAACACCGGATTGTAATGTGGGCTACGACGGCGGCTTCACCACCTCGTACGACGGTTCCAACCCCGTGTACAAACACAGAGGACAATCATGAATATGTTTATGCGGGCCCTGAAAAGGGCCATTTGTACGCTGCTCCTCGGATTCAAGGAGCAGAAGGAGGTGGAGGAGGAGGGGTATTAAGGGTCATGTCGGGGGATAGTGATTGTAATAGGGAGTCCAGCATGTCAGTGTCCAGGTTGTCTAGGGTCGGGGTTATGTCAAAGTCATGGTCAGTCTGCGGGGGCTGTGGTGGTGGTGGCGATGGTGGTGACGGGGGCTGTGTTGGTGGACGAGGGCGAGGACGACGACGACGACGGTTGGACATTTTTGGTTGCCATAACCGTTGGAGGTCGTGCTGATGTACTTGCACGCCGTCTACCATCTCGATTTCGATTTTATATCCGAAATCAGTCTTTATTGTTTCAACATCCTCCAAACGTCGTATACTTTTGAATTTTTCGTCTATCGCCCTGAAAAAAAAAAAAAAAAAACATTTTTTTTATACACATACGCATATTTTTTTTAAAAAATCAAACACACAGAGTGAACAATAACTTCGATTTTACCTAGTAAACGATTGTAATATGTCCGCCTTGTACTGTTTAAGAGCTTCTTTCCTTCTCCACGACATGGCTGCAACTGAAGGCCTGCAGCTGTCGACCGCAAGGTGCATGTTGCCAACATGTGCATCTGTGAGTGTTGCCAGCGTGTGCACCTGAGAATGACGTTGATTTTTTTTTTTTACAGACAAAACTCAATACTGCTGCGAACTGAAATGTTTCGTCGCGCCCGAATGCCAAGTAGACGGGCTAGCGTGCAAAATCTGCCAGTGTTTTTCCTTCTGCCATTGCCGTTGCAGAACCGTACAAATGAAATTGAATTTTGCCAGACTGCCTGTGTACAAGATAGGAGTCGACGATTACGCCTGCTGCAGGAAACGATGTACCCGCTTCACGTTTCGCGATTTGGTAGAATGCTGCGCTAGTCGCAAAGACGAAATAGCTTTTTGCAATTGCGTTTTTAAAAATTGTACCAAATCTTTCGAGTGTCAAATCGATAATTGATAATAAAAATATCATTATTTTACGAAATGTTGTTGTTGTTGTTTTTTTTTTCCTTATTTTCCACGTAAGACGAGAGAGAGAGAGAGAGAGAGAGAGAGAGAGAGAGAGAGAGAGAGGTCATAGATAGACTTACTTCATATGTTTATATAACGCACTATCCGCAGACCCTGGGGCACGTAACACGATGGCGGCGGCTAGAGAGAGAGAGAGGGGTCATAGAATGAAGTACTTTATACGTTTATATAACGCACTATCCACAGGCCCGGGGCATGTAACACGATGGCGGCGGCCATAGATTGGAGTATAACGCGCTATCCACAGGCCCCGGGCACGTAACACGATGACGGCAGCGGCGGCGGCGGCCATAGAATGAAGTACTTTATATGTTTATATAACGTACTATCCACCGTCTCAGGGCGGGCTAGGCAAGTACCACGATGGCGATTCGATCGGGCAAACCCGAGCGGAATCGTTACGTTTCATATATCTCGAATCGTACTAATTTCCCAAGACGCTCCCGCGTGGTACAGTGGTCATAGCGTGCGCCTCACACGCGCAAAGTCCCCGGTTCGAGTCCAGCCAGAAACGCACAACTTTTTATTCGATTAATTAATAACGCACACACCGACGTCACAACTTTATATGTTTATATAACACACTATCCACCGGCCCCGGGTACGTAACACGATGGCGGCTGGCACTGCCAAATCATATATATATCATACACCATCCA
The DNA here is from genome assembly GCA_022606455.1 of Callitettix versicolor. NCBI lineage: Eukaryota > Metazoa > Arthropoda > Insecta > Hemiptera > Cercopidae > Callitettix > Callitettix versicolor. The sequence continues at coordinate 43,441,581 of CM040186.1, read as the reverse complement.
CGAGAGAGAAAGGCGCTCAGACTTACTTTATATAACACTCTTTGGGGTGGGCTGGGCACGTAACACGATGGCGGTGGGCACGCACACCTTGCGTACACCTACGTCACGACGCCACCAACACCTCGCGCACACCTACGGCACGTATATATATATACATCAGTGGCTAGGGCCATTTGGGACCAAGTGTCCGGAATCCTACTTTTATGGCACCCAAAAACGACCAACCTTTCTCGTCGTCGTCGCCCCCGTCCGCCGCCGTTACCTCCACCACCACCGCGGCGGTAGTTTATAAACTGAACAGATGTATAATAATTATAAAAAAAAAATTATGTAACTGATTATTTGGAATGTTTCTAGATAGCCGTACATTACTTGAATCACATAGGTTAGGTTCATGAGGAGTTTGTTTTCAAAAATATTTTCTTGAGCTGTTTATATCTTTTTTTTTTCCCGGCGAAAAACCGTTCAGGTTATCATCGCCGTCACGAAAAATGAAAATATATTAAAAAAAAAAATATACAAAATTTTACTTAAGAAAAAAATAACAACAAAAACAACAACAACAAACAATAACAGTAAAAATAAATTAAAAATTTAGATAACAGATATACATATATTACACTTAAGAAATAAATAACAATAAATAATGAATAAAATTTAATAACAAATCGTAAAAGTATGCATAAACATAACAGAAATAAAGTTTTTAGATAAAATAAATAAATAACACAAGAAATAACAACTATATAAATTAAATTTTATTTAAAACATTCAGACGATGAAGGAAGTCTAGAACCCGGTCAACGGCCGAGCCACTATCTCCCAACATCGTCTGCAAACAGTTGCTCAGACCACACATAACACGCACATTTTGAAAACCATCACAATCAAGCAGTATTTGTTTAATTGTGATGGCTTCCCTACAGAATTCACATTCAGGTGGGTCCCCGCGTTCCATCAGAAATCCATGCGTTAACATGGAGTGACCAATGCGAAGGCGGGTGATCACCACCTCTTCTCTGCGACTTGCAGGTATTGACGACCCCCAAGAACGAACTGTACTTTTAATTACCCTCAATTTATTACTGCTTGTAGCTGCCCATTCATTTTCCCACTGTAGATGAATTAAATGTTTTACGTGACAAAGGAAGACAGACACGATTACACGTTGAGTGCATGGCGGAAGAAAAGTTGCTTCCTTTGCCGCATTATCCGCTACAGTGTTTCCAAATATTCCACAGTGGCCAGGAATCCAGATAATTAATACTCTTGCACCTCGTAGTTCAAGTCTATGGACAGAACACAGAACATCTAGAACCAGAGGGTTTACCGAATACATATCCTGGATTGCCTGGAGTGCACTTTTTGAATCGGAACAAACTACGTAATGCAAACTATCGAATTCAATAGTGTTTAGAGCCTTTAAGATGGCAATGAGTTCGGCTGTAAAGACACTACAAGTTGAGGGTAATCCATACTTATACGTTTCGTCCAGTGAGTAAAATGCACACCCAACATTGTTATTCATCTTAGAGCCATCTGTGAAAATAAATTTAGCAGATGGATATGAACTAGTCAGTCGAAAAAACTAACGTTGATACACAATGTTAGGAGTGTTGTCTTTCTGGTATGCACACAAGGAGAAATCAAAGGTCGGCATATTGATGTTCCATGGAGGGACAAGACAAAAGGACCTTTCAAACATTGGGGGTAGTTCAATACGTAAGTCATCAAAAATACGGGAAGTTCTAATACCAAGAGGAGCAGAAGCATTCGGTCGAGTTTCATACTGTCGCACCAATTGATTTTTGAAAACGGTATTAAAAGCAGGGTGCCATGGTTTAGATGATAAATTGCTTAAATAAGTTAACTGTAGTTTCTGTCTCCGTCGAGAGAGTGAAGGTTCCCCAGCATCGGCGAGAATACTCACGACGGGACTTGAACGGAAAGCACCAGAAACAAGACGGATTGCAGAGTTATGGACGGGATCTAGTTTCTTTAAAATCGATGGTCTAGCAGATGAATAAACAATGCTGCCATAATCAATTCGCGAACGAATTACGGCACGGTAAAACATCAACATACAGGTCCTATCAGCACCCCATCGAGACCCACTAAGAACCCTCAACATATCCAGGATTTTATTACATCTTAATTTTAAGTCACGCACGTGAGGGATCCACGAGAGTCTTTCGTCGAGTATTAGACCCAAGAATCGAACGGATGGAAAAGTCCGAAGCTGTATACCATCAAGATATAACGACGGAGCCTGGATTTGTCGGCGGCGACTGAAAGCAATACACTGAGTTTTAGCAGCGGAGAATTTAAAGCCAGTAGTTCTCGTCCAGTTCTGCAACCTATTTATTACCAGCTGAAGGTTTCTTTCAGCTGTTGCCATGTTTCTGGTGCTTACGTAAATAGGAAAATCGTCTACAAAGAGAGAACATCTGACAGGGGACCGTACATTAGACGTTATGCTATTGATTGCAATAGCAAACAGAGTAACACTAAGTACACTCCCCTGTGGAACACCATTCTCTAAGTAGAAGCGATCTGATAGCGTATTACCAAGACGCACCCTAAAATACCTATTACTAAGGAAGTTTTGGATAAAATACAGAATCCTGCCTTGTATACCCCATGATTTTAAAGTGTTCAAAATTCCCCTTCTCCAAGCCATATCGTATGCCTTCTCTAGGTCGAAAAAAACAGCTACTAGTGTTTGACGCAAGAGAAACGCATTTTGTATTGCAGCTTCTAAAGACACTAATTGATCCACAGAACATCGTCCTTGCCTAAAGCCGCACTGGTGTTTGCAAAGTAAATTGTTGGTTTCCAAATACCAAACAAGGCGACGATTTACCATTTTTTCTACCAGCTTGCAAAGAACGCTGGTAAGAGAAATCGGAAGATAGCTACTTGCATCAGTTTTATCTTTACCTGGCTTAAGAATAGGAATTACTATTGTTTCCAACCAAGCGTCAGGGAAAGTATGTTCATCGAATATACGATTGTATATCTCGAGGAGGGCAAGCTTACCTGACGTTGGAAGGTTTTTGATCATGGAATATACGAGGTTGTTAGGACCGGGAGCTGTGTCCTTCATTGAAGATAGTGCAGATTCCAGCTCATGCAGAGTAAACAGACTATTAAGTGGAGAGTCGTCACAAGTACCGATGGTGAACGGCAATGGTTCCATTGCGCTTTTGTATTTACAAAAGGCAGCGTTATACGCCGTAGAACAGGAATAACTAGCAAAAGATGATCCTAATAAATTTACAATATCGGAACACTGAGAAACTAACTCTCCATTCGGCCGTTTAAGACCCATCAACTCCGTGGATGGAACACGGCCAGATATAGAGCGCAGTACAGACGACAGATGTTGGCGTTGTTCTGCATATTGTTCCGATATATTGCGACCAAGATTCCTTTCTACTTTGTCTAAAAATTCTTCGAGCTTTAGCTCTAAGAATTTTGTACCGCTCAAGATTTTCATCTGTCGGGCTTAAGTTGAATCTCCGTAGTGCTTTTCGGCGTAGACGCAAAGCCTCCTTACAGTCCTCGTTCCACCAAGGAACAGATGGACGAGGTGGGTTTGCGGATGTTTTAGGGATAACGTCCTCGGCTACATTTAAAATCGTATTGGTGAGTTTCTTAACCACTTTGTTAATGCAGTTCACCTCAATGTCTGGAGGTACAAATCTTTTTGCAAATTCTTCCCACTTTGCCTTTTTAAGGATCCAACGCGGCAGGCGTCGTTGCACATGAGGTAAAGTACAAAATGAAATATTAATGGGATTATGGTCACTGCCATACAGATCTGGTAACACCGACCATTCAAACTTTGTTGCCAAAACTGGACTACAAAATGACAAATCGACAACTGTCCATCCGCCAGTAGATGCTGATAAATGAGTCGGGGAACCGTCATTTAGAAGACACAAATCTAAGTTTGACCGTATTCCTTCGATTCGTAATTCCCTTGAGTTACAGGATAAGGAACCCCATGAAGTATGGTGAGCGTTAAAATCACCTGTCAATAAAATCGGTTGTGGCAACTGAGATATTAAATCATATACTTCATGATGTTGGAAATTGTAACTAGGCGGCAAGTAAAGGCAACAGACGGTAACTTTGAATGGAACGGTAATCTGAACGGCAACAGCTTGTAAAGGAGTTATTATATTGACAGATATGGACTGGACAGAATTGTGAACCAATATGGCTACACCACCTCTGGCTCTTTCCTCAGTGACGAAATCTGCTCTGAAAATAGAATAACCGCTAAAATTGAAGGTGTGGGATTCATGCAAGTGCGTCTCTTGGAGGAACATTATTAGAGGAGATGAATCTCGCACAAGAACTTTGAGATCTTCCACTTGGCTTCTTAACCCATTAATATTCCACTGTATCACATTTTTATTAATTGGAAATGCAGACATTGAAATAAAATAAATTAATATAGGAGGAGGGAGAGAGAGGCTGCGTACTGGAAGGGGAAGTGTGATGGGGAGAAGGGTTTGATGGGGGAAGTGGTAGGGTTGATTGGAGGATTGAGGGAGGAGGTAAGGGCGTTGAGGGAGGAGTTGGGGGTTTTGAAGGCTACTGGTTCGGGGATAGGAGCGTCGATAGTGGAGGTTAGGGAGGTGATACAAGGGGAATTGAAGGGGTTGTCTGGAGAAGGAAGAAAGGAAGAGGTAGTGAGGATGGAGGTGGATGGAGAAGTAAGAGGTGGAGGAAATTGGGCAGAGGTAGTCAGGAGGGGAAGGAGAGTAAAGGGACCTAGGGTGATTATAGAAGTGGAGAAGGAGGTGACGGCTAAGGAGGCTAGGGGTAAGATAGAGGAGAGTTTGGGGGTCAAAGGGGGGGAGATAAGGGTGAAAAGTATAAGGAAGCAGGGGCGAAATTTTGTCGTCGAAACACATGATGAGGGTGATATGGGGAAACTTAGGGAGATAGAGGGATTAAACAAGGGGGGATTAAAAGTTAACGGAGCACCTAGGATGTTTGATCCGAGGGTAATAATTTATGATGTCGACAGTAGGATGGGGTCTGAAGAGTTAGTAGATGGATTGTTTAGTAGGAATGGGGATGTTTTTAGGGGGTTTACTATAGAGGAAGTAAAGGGGAGGATAAAGCCGTTATTCAAGAGGGGGGCTAGGGAGGGTGCTTTTGGGGTAAATTGGGTGATGAGGGTAGTGGGGAGAGTGTTTCAAAGGTTTATGGAAAAGGGGAGGGTTTATGTGGGGTTGAGAAGTTGCAGGGTGAGCTAATATGAGGGGATTGTAAGGTGTGCTAAATGCCAGGGGATTGGGCATATTGGTGCTAGGTGCTCCGGTAAGTTGACGTGTGGAAAGTGCGCGAAGGAGGGACATCACAGTAGTCAGTGCAGTGTGAATGTGAAGGATGTTGTGTGTGTGAATTGTGTGAGAGAAGGCTTTATAGATGTTAGACATTCAGTTAATTTCTCGGGATGTAGGGCTATGATGTTAGAGAAGAGAAGGAGAGAGGTGAATATCTGTTATGAGTAAGGGAGCGTTGGTATTTGAATGTGTTATTTTTTTTTTCCCGGCGAAAAACCGTTCAGGTTATCATCGCCGTCACGAAGGATTAAAGTATATAAAAAAAATAAATTAAACAAAATTTTACTTAAGAAAAAAACAACAACAACAAACTATAACAGTAAAAATAAATTAAAAATTTAGATAACAGGTATAGAGATATATTACACTTAAGAACTAAATAACAATAAATAATAAATAAAATAATTCGTAAAATAATGCAAAACATAACAGTAATAAAGTTTTTTAATAAAATAAATAAATAAAATAACACAAGAAATTACCAATACAATAAATTAAATTTTGTTTAAAACATTCAGACGATGAAGGAAGTCTAGAACCCGGTAAACGGCCGAGGCACTATCTCCCAACATCGTCTGCAAACAGTTGCTCAGACCACATATAACACGTACATTTTGAAAACCATCACAATCGAGCAGTATATGTTTAATTGTGATGGTTTCCCTACAGAATTCGCATTCAGGTGGGTCCCCGCCTCCCATCAGAAATCCATGTGTTAACATGGAGTGACCAATGCGAAGACGGGTGATCACCACCTCTTCTCTGCGACTTGCACGTATTGACGACCCCCAAGGACGAACTGTACTTTTGATTACCCTCAATTTGTTACTGCTTGTAGCTGCCCATTCATTTTCCCACTGTAGATGAATTAAATGTTTTACGTGACAAAGGAAGTCAGACACGAATACACGTTGAGTGCATGGCGGAAGAAAAGTTGCTTCCTTTGCCGCATTATCCGCTACAGTGTTTCCAAATATTCCACAGTGGCCAGGAATCCAGATAAATGATACTCTTGCACCTCGTAGTTCAAGTCTATGGACAGAACACAGAACATCTTGAACCAGAGGGATTACCGAATACATATCCTGGATTGCCTGGAGTGCACTTTTTGAATCGGAACAAGCTACGTAATGCAAACTATCGAATTCAATAGTGTTTAGAGCCTTTAAGATGGCAAAGAGTTCGGCTGTAAAGACACTACAAGTTGAGGGTAATCCATACTTATACGTTTCGTCCAGTGAGTAAAATGCACACCCAACATTGTTATTCATCTTAGAGCCATCTGTGAAAATAAATTTAGCAGATGGATATGAACTAGTCAGTCGAAAAAACTCACGTTGATACACAATGTTAGGAGTGTTGTCTTTCTGGTATGCACACAAGGAGAAATTAAATGTCGGCATATTGATTTTCCATAGAGGGACAAGACAAAAGGACCTTTCAAACATTAGGGATAGTTCAATACGTAAGTCATCAAAAATACGGGAAGTTCTAATACCAAGAGGAGCAGTAGCATTCGGTCGAGTTTCATACTGTCGCACCAATTGATTTTTGAAAACTGTATTAAAAGCAGGGTGCCTAGGTTTAGATGATAAATTGCTTACATAAGTTAGCTGTAGTTTCTGTCTCCGTCGAAAGAGTGAAGGTTCCCCAGTCTCGGCTAGAATGCTTACAACGGGACTAGAACGGAAGGCTCCAGAGACGAGTCGTATTGCAGAGTGATGGACTGGGTCTATTTTTTTAAATACGGATGGTCGTGCAGACGAATATACAATGCTGCCATAATCAATCCGCGAACGAATCACCGCACGGTAAAACATCAGCATACAGGTCCTATCAGCGTCCCATCGAGAACCACTAAGCACCCTCAACATATCGAGAATTTTGTTACATCGTAACTTTAAATCACGCAAATGAGGGTTCATTGAGTTTTAGCGGCAGAAAATTAAAACCCAGTAGAATTCGTCCATGACTGCAATTTATTTACTGTAAGCTGAAGTGTTCTTTCAGCTGTGGCCAAACTTCTAGCACCAACATAAATTGCAAAGTCATCCACAAATAGAGAACAGCGAACAGGAGACCGAACATTAGCAGTTATACTATTGATAGCAACGGCAAACAAGGTCACATAAGTACACTTCCCTGCGGGACGCCATTCTCTAACCGAAAACGATCTGACAATGTAGATCCAAGGCGTACTCTGAAATATCTGTTTGAGAGAAAATTTTTAATAAAACCTAGTATATTATCTTGTATACCCCATGATTTTAATGTATTTAGTATTCCTCTTCTCCAAGCCATATCATATGCCATCTCTAGGTCAAAGAATATTGCAACAAGTGTTTGACGTAACAGAAAGGCATTTTGGATTGCAGATTCTAATAAAACTAACTGATCGATGGAAGATCGCCCTTGCCTAAAACCACACTGGTCCTTAGAGAGTAAATTATTATTTTCTAAATACCAAACAAGACGGCGATTTACCATTTTCTCCACTAGCTTGCATAGCACACTTGTAAGAGAAATAGGGCGGTAGCTGTTTGGATCAGTTTTATCTTTGCCTGGCTTAAGAATAGGAATCACTGTTGCTTCCAACCAAACATCAGGGAAAGAGTGTTCCTCAAACATACGATTGTATATCTTCAAGATGGAAATCCTACCCGATGTTGGAAGATTTTTAATCATGGAATATACAAGGTTATCAGGGCCTGGTGCTGAATCTGAAGAGGATGACAGTGCAGATTCCAGCTCTTCTATTGAGAAGGGCGCGTTCAAAGGAGAAACAGACGTACCAACGACAAATGGCATTGCTTCTTGAGTATTTTTGAAACGACAAAAACCATTGCTATAGGAAGTAGACGAAGAATAATCTGCAAAATATAAACCCAATGTATTAACAATATCTCGAGGATCAAAACTTATTATTCCGTTCCGTTGTTTGATGCCCATCAAGGGAGTTCATGGAGATGAACCAGAAACGGAACGGAGTTTCTTCCAAACAGTTGATACTGGTGTTGTTCTTGATATTGTGTTAATATACTTGGTCCAAGAATTTTTTCAACTTTGTCTAAATATTCTACGAGCTCTAGCTCGGAGAATTTTATACCTCTCAAGATTTTCACTCGTTGGTCGTCTGTTGAACCTTCTTAGAGCTCGTCTACGTAAAAGCAAGGCATTCTTACTTCCTCAGTCCACCAAGGAACGGGGGGACGAGATTGATGAGTCGAGGTTTGAGGAATAGTTTTATGTGCTACGTCTAAAATATTTTCAGTTAAAGTTTGTACTATTTCATTAATAGAGTTAATATCTTCAATGTCAGGTGATACAAATTGTTCTGTGAAATCCACCCATTGTGCCTTTTGTAGAATCCACCGCGGAGGGCGTTGATTCGGACGGTGGAATGTACAAAGTGAAACATTAATCGGAGTATGATCGCTGCCGTAAAGATCAGACATCGCCGACCATTCGAACTTCGTTGCCAAAATTGGACTGCAAAAGGTCAAATCAACGACTGTCCAACCACCTGTAGAAGACGATAAGTGTGTTGGGGAACCATTATTTAAAAGACATAGATCTAATGTAGTCCTTATATTGTCAATTCGGTTTTCTCGTGAGTTACAGGTAGTAGAGCCCCACGATGTGTGGTGAGCATTAAAATCACCCATCAATAGAAAGGGGACAGGTAACTGAATTAATAAGTTAACTAAGTCGTTGTTTTGGAACGCATAGCTAGGCGGTAAATAAATGCAACATATGGTAAGTTTAAATGGTACGGTAGTCTGAACTGCGACAGCTTGTAAAGGAGTTATTATGTCCACAGGAACGGCATCAATAGAGTCACGAGCGAGTATGGCTACCCCACCCTTCGCTCGTTCTTCCGTTATGAAGTCGGCCCTGACAACAGAATACCCTCTTAAATTGAAAGTGTGTGATTGGTGAAGGTGCGTCTCTTGAAGGCAAATGAATAATGGAGACGTATCGCGTACAAGAAGTTTTAAATCTTCAATATGACTTTTGGCTCCGTTAATGTTCCACTGTATCACGTTGTTATAAATGGAAGGCGTTGACATTGAAAATTAATAATTTAGTTTATGATAGGATTCATTTTCTCAATAGAGCATACTATAGGTGGATCAGAATCAACAGACACAGAGTCACAACTGTGACTAATGTCAGACTCTGATGATTTTTTGGTTTTGTTTGCAAGAGGTTTGGTAGTAGAACCTCCTTTAGAAGTTTTTTCAGTTTTCTTTACAGGTTTGTTTACTGTGGCAGAATTTTTATTTTTAGGTCCAACTGTCGGTGGACAAGTGTTTGATTTTTTTTTTTAAGAAATACTCTAGACCCGGAGTGGTTTTCTTATCAACGGGCGACGGGAGGTTTCTTCGTACTTGCGACGTTGTCATTAGAGGCTTCGTCACTGGAGATTTAGACTCTTTACATGAACTAGACCCAGAAGTAACTTTAGTAGGAGAAATCAATGAAGGACCTTTCTTAGCAACAGGACCCGAAATAGGTGTGACATTGGAGGATAACAGACTTAACAATTGAGCTACTTGATCCGTCAAAACTTTGACAGTTTTGGTTAGCTCATCACAATTCATACAAGATGATATTTTTGGATTAGATGTGACAGCTGCAAAAGATTTTCCATTGAGAACAGACATAGAGCTTTTGTGAACTCTCTTGGCTTCGGAGAAGGAAATCTTATCTTTGGCCATTATCGATAAAATTGACTTTTCTTCTTGAAACTTGGGGCAGTTTGGAGATCGGGCAGGATGACCACCTCCTCAGTTCACACAATGTGGGCTAGCCTGACAACCTTCACCACTATGACCCGCAGTACCGCAATTGCCGCAAACCTCGGGCTTCGAACACGAGGAACTAATATGGCCGAAACCTTGACATCTAAAACAACGCCTTGGGTTCGGAACATAAGGTCTGACCGACAGCCTTTGGTATCCGGCATAGATATACTCGGTACAGTGGGTTTTCCAAATGTAAGAATTAAGGAGGCTGTAGGAATTTTTTTGTCCCTTATCTACTCGCATTATTCGATTTACATCGATTACTCCTTCCGAAGCCAACTCCGTCTTTATTTCTTGGGTATCAACGTAAACAAGATATCTGCATGTTACGACACCCCTTGCAAAATTCAAGGTTCTGTGGGGTTCCACAGATACCCTGACATTCTCAAAGAAGGATGTCATTTTAAGCAGCGACTGCGTCTGTTTGTCGCTGTGGGTTTGAACTAGTAAGGTCCCGTTTTGTAGTTTCTTGATTGAAACTACGGGACCCGCTTTTCCAACGATTGCCTTATTGATTATAAAAGGAGAGACTTTTCCAAGATCAGCTCCTTCGGAAGAATTTTTAAAAACGAGATATCTAATAGAAGGTAACATTAAGCTACCTCCTTCTTCTACTTTCGGATTACTGGGTAAATCTCCAACATCCTCACTACAAACAGATTCGTTTGACACGGTCACACGATGCCTCTTTAGACTCAGTTTGGCGTTTTGTTTATTGGTATCCATAGTGTTATTTACCGAGCGATTCATGAATGTATATTTTTCGAACAACTGGCACAGGGTGCACCCAAACGACCACCAGCAGCCCAGGATACTCGAACTAAAGCGAAAACCCCCAATAAAAAAAAAAAAAAAAATTTGGGGGGACCTCCAGATATCCTGGAGCCGAAACACATGTCTGTCAGCTCTCCAGAATATTTTAGGAATGGGTTCCGGTACAAAGTTACGGTTCCCCAAACCCAAGTACCACTGGCAGCCGCTCTCTATGTACTCACAGAATGCAACCATTTGTTTCGATAGACCCAGCTACGGGCTCCGACACCCATAACTCAACATTCATGTGCTTGACAAGCGCCTATAGGCTGCTCGGTCCCAGACCCTGTCCCATCAGAGGTCCTCGGCAGTGCTAGGCACACATCAGGTTCCACATACTTGACCCCGCCAAAGGAAACCAAGCAGTATCGCCACTCCCAGACATAACGGAACAAGAACAGCAAATCCCTAAAATGTACGTGTGAGTGTAAAGTGTTTAAGTCGTAAGTGTAGTGTTGTAAGTGTAAGTGTCTGCAAGACTCGGGTGCCGCGAGGTTCGTCTAGGTCCTCTCATTAGGTGCAGCTAGACTGCACCCCCCTGCGGGTGTGTATGTGTTTGTGTGAGGGAGTGTGTTTGTGGATGTTGTGTGTTGTGTGTATGTTGAGTAAATGAGTGAGAGTAGAATGAGCTAGAGGTATGGTGGGGTCGCTATGCCCATCAGCTGCTCACTCCAGCTGCCTCCGCCGGATTGAATGTGTTAGATGGATGGATGAAAGGAGTGAGTGTGGGAGGATGTTAGAGGGGATGGGGTATAGTTTTGGCAGGGAATGGTTAATAAGTAGGAAGGGATTTGGGTTTTTTGAGTTTTTTTTTAAAGAAGGTCTTGGAAGCAAAAATGTTGGGAAGGGGGGATAGTGATAGGGAAGGGGGATAAGTATGAGTGTGGTTCGATTGTACGAGTGTGTTAAGCGTTGGTGTTGGGTTGGGAGCTGACTGCTGTGGTGTGGGGGTTTTTGTCTTTTGATTGTATGTGATGTGTAGTTGGTTAGAATAAGAATTTATATGGTTGAATGGGAGAGAGTCATTTGGGAGTTAGTGTCACTGGTGTAGGGAGGTGCCCTTGGTCTACACCTTAATTGAGTAGGGTTATTGCGGCCAAGGGACGAAGAGGTAGTGTTGATGGGGGCGAAGTCGGGGGATGAGGGGTAGAGAGTGTGAATCGGGTAGGCGAGTTGGTAGGGGATAGGAGTTTGAATGAAGAGTGTGAGTGAGGTAGTTATAGCGTAAGGGAATGAGTGTGTGAGTGGGTACGGAAGACCAGGCGAGCTGCAGTGACTGTAGGGCTCCCTGCAGACAGGAAGGTCAGCCGAAACCGTAGCTGTGAAGCCATATGGGCTGATCAGCGGGCCAGTGACCAGTCCAGGCCTTAAGTTTTTGCCATACTGGTAGCACGGATTCGTGCTCAAGCCCCCCGGGGGACGCCTAGGGTTATCCCTGGGTGCACGAGATGGTGTAGGATTCGTGGGGGTAGTGGTGGTGTTGGATAGTCGATGTCTGTCTTCTTCTTTTGAATCTTCTTCTTTTAAGTGGGGATGGTGGTAAACCCTCGTGGTAGAGACACCATTTCCTTCAGCAATTTATTGCACTTAATTTAGTAGTAACTGTCCCTATCTACTGTGCTTGAGTTATAGATTACGTACAGAGTAGGCGTATGTTTTGTGGCTCCTTATAAAGTTGAAATATTATGTGGTTAAAAGTGCGGTTTTTTCGAAGTCTGTTGATACTAGCGTGTGCGCGAAGAGTTAGCGAGCGTGTTGGTGTCGGCCGATTTTCGGTGCGAGCGGTGTGTCGCGTGATATTGCACTTTTTATATGCAGTTCTTATGTGCTGAGTGGATGCAGAAGTAAAGGCGTATGCAGGCAAGACTTACTTGTGTTTGTTTAGGACAGTGAGTTGAGGAGATTGCTTAATTGTGCTTAGAAGTATTAAGTTTTAGTTTGATAGAAGATTTTGTTTTTGTTTTGGTTTTGGTTTTTGTTTCAGTGTTGGGTTGATTTTGTGGGTTGTCTGGGTTGCTGGTTTTTACCTGAGCAGATAAGAGGTGGTTGGCTGCAAGGCCTTTTTACACTATCAAGTGGTATAGTATATAGTAATTAGGGATATATTTTTGGGAATATCAGGAGAACGGGGATACATAGAGGGAAGAGGGTTTTTGGTTTTAAGTGGGACTTGGGTATAGGGAACAAGGATCCGGGGTTATTTTTTGGAATTTATTAATATTTAAGGGGTAAAATTTTTAAGGGTTGGTTTTAATGTTAAATTTTAAAGTGAAATATCTTGTGAACTATTGGTGATAGGAAGCTGGGACAAACGTTAATTTTTTCGGTATATTTTTCTTGATTTTTCTGGGTGGGTATAGTTTTTATATAAAGGGTGTGCAATAATTAAGTTGGTGATTTTTTTGTAGGGATTGATTAAACTTGGTAATTGGGGTTAAGTGGTTGTTTGTGGTTATATTACAGTGTGGGACGTTTTTGGGGATAGGTATTAGTGGGGATTTAGGTGGCTATTAAGGGCATAAAACCTAAGGCTTTTGGGTGTTTAGAGCGAAGATGTCAGACAAGAAAGAAATAGAAAGGGCGAGGAGACGTGAGGAAGAGATGAAGAAACGCAGAATGGAGATTGAGAGGAAGAAGGAGGAGGAGATGAGGAGAAAGGAGGAGAGGTTGAGGAAGGAGGAGGAGAGGAGGCGGAGAGGTGTAGAGCAAGAGGAAGAAGAGAAAAGAATTAGGGAGGTGGAAAAGAAGAGGCAATTAGAGGAGCAGAGGAGGAGAGAGGCGGAGGAGAGAAAGACGAAGGTGGAGCTGGAGGCTGTTGGTGGAGCTGAGAAAGTGGAGGAGCAGCGGAGTCAGTATGAAGAACGGTTGTTGAAGGAATTCGGAATGACATCTAGGAAAGTACTACGATCTCCAATAAAGGATCAGTTAGATGAGGAGGTTAGGAGGAAGAAGGAGGAGGAGGACAGGGCATGGCAAGAGGTTATGAGAGTGCAAAAGGAGAAGGAGCGGCTGGAAAGGGAGAGGCAGGAGGAAATCATGAGGTTGGCGGAGGAGGAGCAGAGAAATGTTTCGGAGGAGGGTAGTGATAAAGGGAAAGGTACGAGGAGAGGAAGATTCGAGGAGAATGAGGATGGAGATGAAGAGTTTGGGAGTGGTGTAGACCCGATTATCAAGTTGAAGAGGTTGTTGGTGGAGGAGGTGGGGAAGAAGAGAGTTACAATAAAGACACAAAGAAAATCCAATTGTTTTTGAGCTACATAATCTAATGAATCTTACTGATACCAATTTTATTTTCTTCAGCTAAAGCAGGATATCAACAAATATTATTTACTCGCATACTTCTTAACAGTTAACCTTTACGGACTTTAAACTCCAAATATGGGACGACGGTAATGTTAAAGTAAAGTATGTAACGACGGTCTTGTACGTGCTTCTGTATACGTACATCGTGGATCTCTGAATATCTACAGACGACCAAATGACCGTGGATGGATTGATAAACCTTATTGTACTTAAGCTACATAATTCTAATGTTTCCTACTGATAACTATTTTATTTTCTTCAGCTAAAGAAAGATATCAACAAATATTATTTGCTCGCATTCTTTTTAATAGTTAACTTTTTCGGACTTTAAACTCAAATGTATGGGATGTAACGATGTCAGGTCGTAAATCTGTACACGTGCTAATGGGAATCTGCACATATCCGGAGGACCAAATGACCGACGACTGATTGAAAAATCTAATTGCATTTAAGATAAATAATTCTAATCTGTCCTACAAATAGTTATTTCATTTTGTTCAGATAAACTAGAATCAACAAATTTCTACTTGCTCGCATTTTTTTTTATAGATAACAGTTTCGGGCTTTAAATTCAAAAAGTGTGGATTGTAACGACTGTCGCGTATGTGCTCCAGCACACGTGCATCCTAGGACTCCGCACATCTGCGAAAAACCGAAAGATTGATAATAGAAAAACAAAGCTCTAATGTTTTTAAACTAAATAATTCTAATATCTTTTACTAAAAGAATTTTTTTTCACCTAAACAAGATATCAATAAAATTATACTTGCTCGCATGCTTCTTATGGATAACTGTTTCGGACTTTAACCTCAAAATTATGTGATGTAATGACAGTCGCGTCCATGTGCCTGAGACACGTGCATCCTGGGACCCTGCACATCTCCGGAGGACCAAATACCGTCGATGCATTAATATAGCCTTATTGCATTTAAGCTAACTAGATCTAAAGTTTCCTACTAATAGTTGTTTTTTTCAGCTAAAACGGGATATAAAAAAACATTATTTTCTCGCATACTTTTTGATAGTTAACATTTTCGGATTTTAAACTCGAAAGTATTGGATGTAACGACGGTTGCGTCCTTGCTGCTGCACACGTTCATCCTGGATCTCTGAACATCTCCAGACGACCATATGACCGTGGATGGATTGATAATCCGTATTGTATTTAAGTTACATATTTATAAGGTTTCGTACTGATAGCTATTTTATTTTGTTCATCTAAAGCAGGATATCAACAAATATTATTTTTCTCGAATTCTTCTTAATAGTTAACCTTTTCGTAATTTAAACTCAAAAGTATGGGAATCAAAGACGGTCGCGTTTATGGCTTTGCAAACGTGCATCCTGGATCTCTGAACATCTCCAGACGACCAAATGATCTTGGAGAGATTGATAATTTTTATTGTATTCTAGGTACATAATCCTAATATTTCCTACCGATAGCTATTTTGTTTTGTTTTGTTCACCTAAAGCAGGATACCAACAAATATTATTTTCTCGAATTCTTCTTAACCCTTAACCTTATCGGAATTTAAACTCAAAAGTATGGGAATCAAAGATGGTCGCGTTTATGCCACTGTAAACGTGCATCCTGGATCTCTGAACATCTCCGGACAACCAAATGACCGTGGATGGATTTAGAATCCAATTGTTTTTGAGCTACATAATCTAATGTTTCTTACTGATACCAATTTTATTTTCTTCAGCTAAAGCAGGATATCAACAAATATTATTTACTCGCATACTTTTTAATAGCTAACCTTTACGGACTTATCAATAAAATTATAAGTACCTTTAAACAAGATATCAATAAAATTATACTTGCTCGCATGCTTCTTATGGATAACTGTTTCGGTCTTTAACCTCAAAATTATGGGATGTAACGACAGTCGCGTCCATGTGCCTGAGACACGTGCATCCTGGGACCCTGCACATCTCCGGAGGACCAAATACCGTCGATGCATTGATATAGCCTTATTGCATTTAAGCTAACTAGATCTAAAGTTTCCTACTAATAGTTGTTTTTTTCAGCTAAAACGGGATATAAACAAACATTATTTTCTCGTAAACTTTTTGATAGTTAACATTTTCGGACTTTAAACTCGAAAGTATTGGATGTAACGACGGTTGCGTCCTTGCTGCTGCACACGTTCATCCTGGATCTCTGAACATCTCCAGACGACCATATGACCGTGGATGGATTGATAATCCTTATTGTACTGATAGCTATTTTATTTTGTTCATCTAAAGCAGGATATCAACAAATATTATTTTTCTCGAATTCTTCTTAATAGTTAACCTTTTCGTAATTTAAACTCAAAAGTATGGGAATCAAAGACGGTCGCGTTTATCGCTTTGCAAACGTGCATCCTGGATCTCTGAACATCTCCAGACGACCAAATGATCTTGGATAGATTGATAATTTTTATTGTATTCTAGGTACATAATCCTAATATTTCCTACTGATAGCTATTTTGTTTTGTTTTGTTCAGCTAAAGCAGGATACCAACAAATATTATTTTCTCGAATTCTTCTTAACATTTAACCTTATCGGAATTTAAACTCGAAAGTATGGGAATCAAAGACGGTCGCGTTTAAGTCTCTGTAACGCGGGATGTAACGAAAATGTTGATTTGCATTGCAGACCTCTATCAATGTGCTTAATTCAGACCTCATTCAGACACTGTATAATTTTATAATACTATTATTAAATTAACGGAACTCACAACTCATCTAACATATAACTCATAAGTAATTTTAACAATCTGTAGTTAAATAAGCCTTTCTTATATATATATATATATATATATATATATATATATATATATATATATATATATTTGTGTGTGTGTGCACAGTAATGAAAAATCAATTAATAGTTTGAGATCTTTGGATACAAATGAACACATTATTGGATTCAGTACTCCAGTAGATATCCCACTGTTCATTTCTGGTCAGGAAGGCTACCTTCGATTGTTTGGCAATGGATTGAATAGAGGCTTGGATTTTGGGGTAACTGAAGAACCAGATTAATGTGGTGAATATGCTGCTAAAGTACAAGTCATGGTACATAATAATTTAATTTAAATTATAAAAATAATATTGATTAAAAATATAGGTCTATAGCTAATCTATCTATTTCTGATATTTCGATAAGACTTATTAAGCAACTGAGGCTCTCAAGTGTAGTTCAGTAGACTGGTGTCCTCAATGAGTTTTAGCAGTCCAATGACTTGCCCATTCTGCTAGAGGTCCTCAGGAGCACACCTTTTCTCCTCACAAAATCATAGATTATATGTGACCTGCAATTTCAACTCATTTCCTGTATGGCCTTCACACGGTTTTTCCATGGTACATTACGCTCCTGTTCAGGTGTGTCTTCTAACCACAGTGCCCTGTAATGAGTCCCGTGGTTTTCTGAGTTGTTTTCTGCCTGACTGCTGACATTTAATTGCAGACTGACTGTTGGTGTAAAAAGTAAAATCAGTCCTTCTGAACCGCCTGCTTTTAAGTTCTCCCAAACACAAACTATAAATATTACCTCTGCCTAGAATATTGTGGCATACTCTACCAAGGTAACAATTCATTTCATTCTGGTCTCAAGCTATACATACCAGCACCAGTTCCATCCATTCCTTTGGAGCTAACTCTACACCATAAATGCATCCTGGATATCTGAACATCTCCTGACAACCAAATGACCGTGGCTGAATTGAGAATCCAATTGTATTTAAGCTACATAATCTAATGTTTCCTATTGATACCTATTTTATTTTTTTCAGCTAAAGCAGGATATCAACAAATATTATTTCCTTATATTGTTTTTAATAGTTAACCTTTTCGGACTTTAAAAGCAAAAGTATGGGATGTAACGCGTCCATGCTTCTGCACACGTGCATCCTGGATCTCTGAACATCTCCTGACGAACAAATGACCGTGGATGGATTGATAATCTACATATTTGTATTGTATTTAAGCTACATATTTATAATGTTTCGTACTGATAGCTATGTTATTTTGTTCATCTAAAGCAGGATATCAACAAATGTTATTTTCTCGAATTCTTCTTAACAGTTAAACTTTTCGGAATTTAAACTCAAAAGTATGTGAATCAAAGACGGTCGCGTTTATGGCTTTGCAAACGTGCATCCTGGATCTCTGAACATCTCCAGACGACCAAATGATCTTGGAGAGATTGATAATTTTTATTGTATTCTAGGTACATAATCCTAATATTTCCTACTGATAGCTATTTTGTTTTGTTTTGTTCAGCTAAAGCAGGATACCAACAAATATTTTTTTCACGAATTCTTTTTTTTTTTTTTTTTCCCGGCGAAAAACCGTTCAGGTTATCATCGCCGTCACGAAAATTAGAGTATATATATATAAAAAAAAATTAAACAAAATTTTACTTAAGAAAAAAGTAACAAAAACAACAAAACAACAAACTATAACAGTAAAAATAAATTAAAAATTTAGATAACAGCTATAGATATATTACACTTAAGAACTAAATAACAATAAATAATGAATAAAATTTAATAACAATTCGTAAAACTATGCATAAACATAGAATAATTTTTATTGTATTCTAGGTACATAATCCTAATATTTCCTACTGATAGCTATTTTGTTTTGTTTTGTTCAGCTAAAGCAGGATACCAACAAATATTATTTTCTCGAATTCTTCTTAACCCTTAACCTTATCGGAATTTAAACTCAAAAGTATGGGAATCAAAGATGGTCGCGTTTATGCCACTGTAAACGTGCATCCTGGATCTGTGAACAACTCCGGACAACCAAATGACCGTGGATGGATTTAGAATCCAATTGTTTTTGAGCTACATAATCTAATGTTTCTTACTGATACCAATTTTATTTTCTTCAGCTAAAGCAGGATATCAACAAATATTATTTACTCGCATACTTCTTAATAGTTAACCTTTACGGACTTTAAACTCAAAATATGGGACGACGGTAATGTTAAAGTAAAGTATGTAACGACGGTCTTGTACGTGCTTCTGTATACGTACATCGTGGATCTCTGAATATCTACAGACGACCACATGACCGTGGATGGATTGATAAACCTTATTGTATTTAAGCTACATAATTCTAATGTTTCCTACTGATAACTATTTTATTTTCTTCAGCTAAAGAAGGATATCAACAAATATTATTTGCTCGCATTCTTTTTAATAGTTAACTTTTTCGGACTTTAAACTCAAATGTATGGGATGTAACGATGTCAGGTCGTGCTTCTGTACACGTGCTAATGGGAATCTGCACATATCCGGAGGACCAAATGACCGACGATTGATTGAAAAATCTAATTGCATTTAAGATAAATAATTCTAATCTGTCCTATAAATAGTTATTTCATTTTGTTCAGATAAACTAGAATCAACAAATTTCTACTTGCTCGCATTCTTTTTTATAGATAACAGTTTCGGGCTTTAAATTCAAAAAGTGGGGATTGTAACGACTGTCGCGTACGTGCTCCAGCACACGTGCATCCTAGGACTCCGCACATCTGCGAAAAACCGAAAGATTGATAATAGAAAAACAAAGCTCTAATGTTTTTAAACTAAATAATTCTAATATCTTTTACTAAAAGAATTTGTTTTCAAATAAACAAGATATCAATAAAATTATACTTGCTCGCATGCTTCTTATGGATAACTGTTTCGGACTTTAACCTCATAATTATGGGATGTAACGACAGTCGCGTCCATGTGCCTGAGACACGTGCATCCTGGGACCTTGCACATCTCCGGAGGACGAAATACCGTCGTTGCATTGTTTTTAGAAAAATCTAATTGCATTTATTTTTTTTTCCGGCGAAAAACCGTTAAGGTTATCTTCGCCGTCATGCTAAATGAAGGTATAAAAAAAAGGAATTAACAAAATTTACTTATATATATAAATAAAACTACAACAAACTATATTTGTAAAAATATATTTAACAAAATTTAAATAAGAAGTATAACTATATCAATAATAAATACTTAAGAACTAAATAACAATTAATAATGTATAAGATTTAATAACAATTCGTAAAGGTATATAAAAACATAACAGAAATAAATATATTTAGATAAAATAAATAAATAATATAACACAAGAAATAACAACTATATAAATTAAATTTTATTTAAAACATTCAGACGATGAAGGAAGTCTAGAACCCGGTCAACGGCCGAGACACTATCTCCCAACATCGTCTGCAAACAGTTGCTCAGACCACACATAAAACGCACATTTTGAAAACCATCACAATCGAGCAGTATATGTTTAATTGTGATGGTTTCCCTACAGGACTCGCATTCAGGTGGGTCCCCGCGTTCCATCAGAAATCCATGCGTTAACATGGAGTGAGCCATGCGAAGGCGGGTGATCACCACCTCTTCTCTACGACTTGCACGTATTGAAGACCCCCAAGGACGAACAGTATTTTTAATTACCCTCAATTTGTTACTGCTTGTAACTGCCCATTCATTTTCCCACTGTAGATGAATTAAATGTTTTACGTGACAAAGAAAGTCAGACACGATTACACGTTGAGTGCATGGCGGAAGAAAAGTTGCTTCCTTTGCCGCATTATCCGCTACAGTGTTTCCAAATATTCCACAGTGGCCAGGAATCCAGATAAATGATACTCTTGCACCTCGTAGTTCAAGTCTATGGACAGAACACAGAACATCTTGAACCAGAGGGTTTACCGAACACATATCCTGGATTGCCTGGAGTGCACTTTTTGAATCGGAACAAACTACGTAGTGCAAACTATCGAATTCAATAGTGTTTAGAGCCTTTAAGATGGCAATGAGTTCGGCTGTAAAGACACTACAAGTTGAGGGTAATCCATACTTATACGTTTCGTCCAGTGAGTAAAATGCACACCCAACATTGTTATTCATCTTAGAGCCATCTGTGAAAATAAATTTAGCAAATGGATATGAACTAGTCAGTCGAAAAAACTCACGTTGATACACAATGTTAGGAGTGTTGTCTTTCTGATATGCACACAAGGAGAAATCAAAGGTCGGCATATTGATTTTCCACGGAGGGACAAGACAAAAGACCTTTTCAAACATTGGGGTAGTTCAATACGTAAGTCATCAAAAATACGGGAAGTTCTAATACCAAGAGGAGCAGTAGCATTCGGTCGAGTTTGATACTGTCGCACCAATTGATTTTTGAAAACTGTATTAAAAGCAGGGTGCCATGGTTTAGATATTAAATTGCTTACATAAGTTAACTGTAGTTTCTGTCTCCGTCGAAAGAGTGAAGGTTCCCCAGTCTCGGCTAGAATGCTTACAACGGGACTAGAACGGAAGGCTCCAGAGACGAGTCGTATTTGCAGAGTGATGGACTGGGTCTATTTTTTTTAATACGGATGGTCGTGCAGACGAATATACAATGCTGCCATAATCAATCCGCGAACGAATCACCGCACGGTAAAACATCAGCATACAGGTCCTATCAGCGCCCCATCGAGAACCACTAAGCACCCTCAACATATCGAGAATTTTGTTACATCGTAACTTTAAATCACGCAAATGAGGGTTCCATGATAGTCTTTGTTCGAATATTAACCCCAAAAATCGAACAGATGGAATGGTCCGAATTTCTGTACCATCGAAAAATATTGAAGGAGTTCGGATCTGTCGACGGCGACTGAAGGCAATACATTGAGTTTTAGCGGCAGAAAATTTAAACCCAGTTGAATTCGTCCATGACTGCAATCTATTTACTGTAAGCTGAAGTGTTCTTTCAGCTGTGGCCAAACTTCTAGCACCAACATAAATTGCAAAGTCATCCACAAATAGAGAACAGCGAACAGGAGACCGCACATTAGTAGTTATACTATTGATAGCAACGGCAAACAAGGTCACACTAAGGACACTTCCCTGCGGGACGCCATTCTCTAACCGAAAACGATCTGACAATGTAGATCAAGGCGTACTCTGAAATATCTGTTTGAGAGAAAATTTTTAATGAAACCTAGTATATTACCTTGTATACCCCATGATTTTAATGTATTTAGTATTCCTCTTCTCCAAGCTATATCATATGCCTTCTCTAGGTCAAAGAATATTGCAACAAGTGTTTGATGTAACAGAAAGGCATTTTGGATTGCAGATTCTAATAAAACTAACTGATCGATGGAAGATCGCCCTTGCCTAAAACCACACTGGTCCTTAGTAAGTAAATTATTATTTTCTAAGTACCAAACAAGACGGCGATTTACCATTTTCTCCACTAGCTTGCATAGCACACTTGTAAGAGAAATAGGGCGGTAGCTGTTTGGATCAGTTTTATCTTTGCCTGGCTTAAGAATAGGAATCACTGTTGCTTCCAACCAAACATCGGGGAAAGAGTGTTCCTCAAACATACGATTGTATATCTTCAGGAGGGAAATTCTACCCGATGTTGGAAGATTTTTAATCATGGAATATTTTTTTTTTTTTTTTTTTTTTTTTTTCCGGCGAAAAACCGTTTAGGTTATCATCGCCGTCACGAAGGATTAAAGTATATAAAAAAAAATTAATTAACCAAAATTTAACTTAAGAAAAAAACAACAACAAAAACAACAACAACAAACTATAACAGTAAAAATAAATTAAAAATTTAGATAACAGATATAGATATATTACACTTAAGAACTAAATAACAATAAATAATGAATAAAATTTAATAACAATTCGTAAAATAATGCAAAACATAACAGAAATAAAGTTTTTAAATAAAATAAATAAATAAAATAACACAAGAAATTACAAATACAATAAATTAAATTTTATTTAAAACATTCAGACGATGAAGGAAGTCTAGAACCCGGTCAACGGCCGAGGCACTATCTCCCAACATCGTCTGCAAACAGTTGCTCAGACCACACATAAAACGCACATTTTGGAAACCATCACAATCGAGTAATATATGTCTTATTGTGATGGTTTCCCTACAAAACTCGCATTTAGGTGGGTCCCCGCGTTCCATCAGAAATCCATGCGTTAACATGGAGTGACCGATGCGAAGGCGGGTGATCACCACCTCTTCTCTGCGACTTGCACGTATTGACGACCCCAAGGACGAACTGTACTTTTGATTACCCTCAATTTATTACAGCTTGTAGCTGCCCATTCATTTTCCCACTGTAGATGAATTAAATGTTTTACGTGACAAAGGAAGTCAGACACGATTACACGTTGAGTGCATGGCGGAAGAAAAGTTGCTTCCTTTGCCGCATTATCCGCTATAGTGTTTCCAGATATTCCACAGTGGCCAGGAATCCAGATAAATGATACTCTTGCACCTCGTAGTTCAAGTCTATGGACAGAACACAGAACATCTTGAACCAGAGGGTTTACCGAATACATATCCTGCATTGCCTGGAGTGCACTTTTTGAATCGGAACAAACTACGTAATGCAAACTATCGAATTCAAAAGTGATTAGAGCCTTTAAGATGGCAAAGAGTTCGGCTGTAAAGACACTGCAAGTTGAGGGTAATCCATACTTATACGTTTCGTCCAATGAGTAAAATGCACACCCAACATTGTTATTCATCTTAGAGCCATCTGTGAAAATAAATTTAGCAGATGGATATGAACTAGTCAGTCGAAAAAACTCACGTTGATACACAATGTTAGGAGTGTTGTCTTTCTGGTATGCACATAAGGAGAAATCAAATGTCGGCATATTGATTTTCCATGGAGGGACAAGACAAAAGGACCTTTCAAACATTGGGGGTAGTTCAATACGTAAGTCATCAAAAATACGGGATGTTCTAATACCAAGAGGAGCAGTAGCATTCGGTCGAGTTTCATACTGTCGCACCAATTGATTTTTGAAAACTGTATTAAAAGCAGGGTGCCAAGGTTTAGATGATAAATTGCTTACATAAGTTAGCTGTAGTTTCTGTCTCCGTCGAAAGAGTGAAGGTTCCCCAGTCTCGGCTAGAATGCTTACAACGGGACTAGAACGGAAGGCTCCAGAGACGAGTCGTATTGCAGAGTGATGGACTGGGTCTATTTTTTTTAATACGGATGGTCGTGCAGACGAATATACAATGCTGCCATAATCAATCCGCGAACGAATCACCGCACGGTAAAACATCAGCATACAGGTCCTATCAGCGCCCCATCGAGAACCACTAAGCACCCTCAACATATCGAGAATTTTGTTACATCGTAACTTTAAATCACGCAAATGAGGGTTCCATGATAGTCTTTGGTCAAATATTAACCCCAAAAATCGAACAGATGGAATGGTCCGAATTTCTGTACCATCGAGAAATATTGAAGGAGTTCGGATCTGTCGACGGCGACTGAAGGCAATACATTGAGTTTTGGCGGCAGAAAATTTAAACCCAGTTGAATTCGTCCATGACTGCAATCTATTTACTGTAAGCTGAAGTGTTCTTTCAGCTGTGGCCAAACTTCTAGCACCAACATAAATTGCAAAGTCATCCACAAATAGAGAACAGCGAACAGGAGACCGCACATTAGTAGTTATACTATTGATAGCAACGGCAAACAAAGTCACACTAAGTACACTTCCCTGCGGGACGCCATTCTCTAACCGAAAACGATCTGACAATGTAGATCCAAGGCGTACTCTGAAATATCTGTTTGAGAGAAAATTTTTAATAAAACCTAGTATATTACCTTGTATACCCCATGATTTTAATGTATTTAGTATTCCTCTTCTCCAAGCCATATCATATGCCTTCTCTAGGTCAAAGAATATTGCAACAAGTGTTTGACGTAACAGAAAGGCATTTTGGATTGCAGATTCTAATAAAACTAACTGATCGATGGAAGATCGCCCTTGCCTAAAACCACACTGGTCCTTAGAGAGTAAATTATTATTTTCTAAGTACCAAACAAGACGGCGATTTACCATTTTCTCCACTAGCTTGCATAGCACACTAGTAAGAGAAATAGGGCGGTAGCTGTTTGGATCAGTTTTATCTTTGCCTGGCTTAAGAATAGGAATCACTGTTGCTTCCAACCAAACATCAGGGAAAGAGTGTTCCTCAAACATACGATTGTATATCTTCAGGAGGGAAATCCTCCCCGATGTTGGAAGATTTTTAATCATGGAATATACAAGGTTATCAGGGCCTGGTGCTGAATCTGAAGAGGGATGACAGTGCAGATTCCAGCTCTTCTATTGAGAAGGGCGCGTTCAAAGGAGAAACAGACGTACCAACGACGAATGGCATTGCTTCTTGAGTATTTTGAAACGACAAAAACCATTGCTATAGGAAGTAGACGAAGAATAATCCGCAAAATATAAACCCAATGTATTAACAATATCTCGAGGATCAAAACTTATTATTCCGTTCCGTTGTTTGATGCCCATCAAGGAAGTTGATGGAGATGAACCAGAAACGGAACGGAGTTTCTTCCAAACAGTTGATACTGGTGTTGTTCTTGATATTGTGTTAATATACTGGGTCCAAGAATCTTTTCTACTTTGTCTAAATATTCTAAGAGCTCTAGCTCGGAGAATTTTATACCTCTCAAGATTTTCACTCGTTGGTCGTCTGTTGAACCTTCTTAGAGCTCGTCTACGTAAAAGCAAGGCATTCTTACAGTCCTCAGTCCACCAAGGAACGGGGGGACGAGATTGATGAGTCGAGGTTTGAGGAATAGTTTTATGTGCTACGTCTAAAATATTTTCAGTTAAAGTTTGTACTATTTCATTAATAGAGTTAATATCTTCAATGTCAGGTGATACAAATTGTTCTGTGAAATCCACCCATTGTGCCTTTTGTAGAATCCACCGCGGAGGGCGTTGATTCGGACGGTGGAATGTACAAAGTGAAACATTAATCGGAGTATGATCGCTGCCGTACAGATCAGACATCGCCGACCATTCGAACTTCGTTGCCAAAATTGGACTGCAAAGGTCAAATCAACGACTGTCCAACCACCTGTAGAAGACGATAAGTGTGTTGGGGAACCATTATTTAAAAGACATAGATCTAATGTAGTCCTTATATTGTCAATTCGGTTTCCTCGTGAGTTACATGTAGTAGAGCCCCACGATGTGTGGTGAGCATTAAAATCACCCATCAATAGAAAGGGGACAGGTAACTGAATTAATAAGTTAACTAAGTCGTTGTCTTGGAAGGCATAGCTAGGTGGTAAATAAATGCAACATATGGTAAGTTTAAATGGTACGGTAGTCTGAACTGCGACAGCTTGTAAAGGAGTTACTATGTCTACAGGGACGGCATCAATAGAGTCACGAGCTAGTATGGCTACCCCACCCTTCGCTCGTTCTTCCGTTATGAAGTCGGCCCTGACAACAGAATACCCTCTTAAATTGAAAGTGTGCGATTGGTGAAGGTGCGTCTCTTGAAGGCAAATGAATAATGGAGACGTATCGCGTACAAGAAGTTTTAAATCTTCAATATGACTTTTGGCTCCGTTAATGTTCCACTGTATCACATTGTTGTAAATGGAAGGCGTTGACATTGAAAATTAATACTTTAGTTTATGATAGGATTCATATTTTCAATAGAGCATGCTTTAGATTGGTCAGAATCAACAGACACAGAGTCACAACTAATGTCAGACTCTGATGATTTTTTGGTTTTGTTTACAAGAGGTTTAGTACTAGAACCTCCTTTAGAAGTTTTTCATTTTTTTAACAAGGTTTTTCCCTATAGTCGAATTTTTATTTTTAGGTCCAACAGTCGGTGGACAAGTGTTTGATTTTTTTTTTAAAAAGTATTCCAGTCCTGGAGTGGTTTTTTTGTCCACAGGCTTCAACACTTGCGACGTTGTCATTCGTGGCTTGGTCACTGGAAATTTAATATCTTTTTTAAATGTAGGCTCAGGAGTTACTTTTACAGGAGAAAGCAAAGTAGGGCCTTCCTTCACAATCGGAACCGATATTTGTGCGACATTGGACGTTAACATAGCTAACAACTGAGCAACTTGATCAGTCAAAACTTTTACAGTTTTGGTTAGCTCATCACAATTCACACAAGACATTTTTTGATTGGCTGTAGCAGAAGCAAACGATTTTCCACTTATAAGAGGCTTGGAGCTTTTATGGATCTTCTTGGCTTCAGAAAAGGATACCTTATCTTTGGCCATTATGGTAAGAATGGATTTTCTTCAAGAAACTTGGGACAGATCGAAGATCGAGCGGGATGATCACCGCCACAATTCACACATTGTGGGCTAACTTGACAACCTTCACCAGAATGACCTTGATTACCGCAATTTCCGCAAACCTCAGGCTTCGTGCACGACGAACTCATATGACCGAAGCCTTGACATTTAAAACAACGCCTTGGATTCGGAACATATGGCCTCACCGACAGCCTTTGATAACCAGCACAGATATAATCAGGTATTTTAGGTTTTCCAAATGTCAAGATCAAGGAGGTTGTGGGGATTTTTTGTCCCTTTTCCATTCGCATTATCCTGCAGACATCAACTACAGCTTCTGAAGTCAACTCCGTCTTAATTTCACTTAGATCAACATGTAAAAGATCTCGGCAACTTATGACACCTTTTGCAAAATTTAAGGTTCTGTGGGGTTCTACAGATACCTTGACTGTTTCAAAGAAGGAAGTCATTTTTAATAGCGACTGGGTCTGTTTGTCGCTATTTGTTTGTACAAGTAAAGTCCCGTTTTGTAGTTTTTTGATAGAAACTACGGGGCCTGCCCTACCAACAATGGCTTTATTAATTAAAAACGGCGAGACTTTGGACAAATCCTCTCCTTCCGTTGCATTTTTTACAATTAAGAATCTCGGAGAAGGTAACGTAAAGTTACCATCTCCTTGAACATTTGGTTTAGTCTCTTTTGCTATTGCTGCACTAACATCACTTTCTACAGACTCGTTTGACAAGGTCAAACGATGCCTCTTTAAACTCATTTTGGCGTTTTGTTTGTTGTTCTCCATAGTTAGTTTGCCGAGCGATTCATGAATGCAGATTTTTCGAACAACTGGCACAGGGTGCACCCAAACGACCACCAGCAGCCCAGGATACTCGAACTAAAGCGAGAACCCCAATAAAAAAAAAAAAAAAAAAAAAAAAAAAAAAAAAAAAAAAAAAAAAAAAAAAAAAAAAATTGAAAAATGAAGAAAAAAAAATGGGGGGGACCTCCAGATATCCTGGAGCCGAAATACATGGTCTGTCAGCACTCCAGAATATTTTAGGAATGGGTTCCGGTACATCGTTACGGTTCCCCAAACCCAAGTACCACTGGCAGCCGCTCTCTATGTACTCACAGAATGCAACCATTTGTTTCGATAGACCCAGCTATGGGCTCCGACACCCATAACTCAACATTCATGCGCTTGCCAAGCGCCTATAGGCTGCTCGGTTCCAGAACCTGTCCCATCAGAGGTCCTCGGCAGTGCTAGGCACACATCAGGTTCCACATACTTGGTCCCGCCAAAGGAAACCAAGAAGCATCGCCACTCCCAGACGTAACGGAACAAATACAGCAAATCCCTAAATGTATGTGTGTGTGTAAAGTGTTTAAATCGTAAGTGTAGTTCTGTAAGTGTAAGTGTGTGTTACACTCGGGTGCCGCGAGGTTCGTCTAGGTCCTCTCATTAGGTGCAGCTAGTCTGCACCCCCCTGCGGGTGTGTATGTGTTTGTGTGAGGGAGTGTGTTTGTGGATGTTGTGTGTTGTGTGTATGTTGAGTAAATGAGTGAGAGTAGAATGAGCTAGAGGTATGGTGGGGTCGCTAAGCCCATCAGCTGCTCACGTCAGCTGCCTCCGCCGGCTAATCATGGAATATACAAGGTTATCAGGGCCTGGTGCTGAATCTGAAGAGGATGACAGTGCAGATTCCAGCTCTTCTATTGAGAAGGGCGCGTTCAAAGGAGAAACAGAAGTACCAACGACGAATGGCATTGCTTCTTGAATATTTTTGAAACGACAAAAACCATTGCTATAGGAAGTAGACGAAGAATAATCTGCTCCCATCAGAGGTCCTCGGCAGTGCTAATTACACATAAGGTTCCACATACTTAGCCCCGCCAAAGGTAACTAAGCAGTATTGCCACTTCCAGACATAAAAGAACAAGTACAGAAAATCCCTAAATGTACGTGTGAGTGTGAAGTGTTTACATCGTAAGTGTAGTGCTGTAAGTGTAAGTGTGTGTTAAGACTCGGGTGCCGCGAGGTTCGTCTAGGTCCTCTCAGTAGGTGCAGCTAGTCTGCACCCCCCTGCGGGTAGAGAGAGCATGATGGCGACAGGGCTAGGCACCTACTATAATGGCACCAAGTGTTGGTGGTGGTGTCGGTGGTGGAGGTAGTGGCTGTGGGCAGGCGGCAACGACCAACCTGAGCCCTTGCCACGACAGAACCAAAAGCCGGGCAGGGTACACACGGGTTGGGTACGTACCACGATGACAAAAATTGCCTGGGAAGGTAACACGATGGCGACGGGTTTGGTAGTTACTATAATTTCACCTAGTTCTTAGCCCTTGCAATGATTGAAATAAAGCCGGGCAGGGTACACACGGGTCGGATACGTACCATGATGATGGAATTGACCGAGCATGTACGTAATGGCTACGGGCTGAGTAGTTACTATTATGTCACCTAGTTCTTAGCCTTTGCAATGATTGAACCAAAACAGGGCAGGGTACACGAAGACGACGGGTTGGGTACGTACCATAATGACAAAAAAAAAAATACGATGGCGACGGTTCCAACCCCCTTGTACAAACACAGAGGACAATCATGAATATGTTTATGCGGGTCCTGAAAAGGGCCATTTGTACGATGCTCCTTGGATTCAAGGAGCAGAGGGTGGAGGAGGAGGGGTATTTAGTGTCATGTCAGGGGATAACGACTCTAATGGGGAGTCCAACATGTCAGTGTGAAGGAAGTCAAGGGTCGGGGTAAAGTCAATCTCAAGGGCCAGGTCGGTCTGCGGGGGCTGTGGTGGCGGTGGCGGTGGTGTTGGAGGGCGAGGGCGATGACGACGACGGTTAGACATTTTCGGCTGCCATAACCGTTGGAGGTCGTGCTGGTGTATTTGCACGCCGTCCACCGTTTCGATTTCGATTTTATATCCGAAATCCGTCGTAATTCTTTCCACATCCTCCAAACGTCGGTTTTTTTTTTTTTTTTTTTTTTTTCCCGGCGAAAAACCGTTCAGGTTATCATCGCCGTCACGAAAAATGAGAGTATATATATAAAAAAAAAAAATTAAACAAAAATTTTACTTAAGAAAAAAGCAACAAAAACAACAAACTATAACAGTAAAAATAAATTAAAAATTTAGATAACAGCTATAGATATATTACACTTAAGAACTAAATAACAATAAATAATGAATAAAGTTTAATAACAATTCGTAAAACTATGCATAAACATAACAGAAATAAAGTTTTTAGATAAAATAAATAAATAATATAACACAAGAAATAACAACTATATAAATTAAATTTTATTTAAAACATTCAAACGATGAAGGAAGTATAGAACCCGGTCAACGGCCGAGGCACTATCTCCCAACATCGTCTGCAAACAGTTGCTCAGACCACACATAACACGCACATTTTGAAAACCATCACAATCGAGCAGTATATGTTTAATTGTGATGGTTTCCCTACAGAATTCGCATTCAGGTGGGTCCCCGCCTCCCATCAGAAATCCATGTGTTAACATGGAGTGACCAATGCGAAGACGGGTGATCACCACCTCTTCTCTGCGACTTGCACGTATTGACGACCCCAAGGACGAACTGTACTTTTGATTACCCTCAATTTGTTACTGCTTGTAGCTGCCCATTCATTTTCCCACTGTAGATGAATTAAATGTTTTACGTGACAAAGGAAGTCAGACACGAATACACGTTGAGTGCATGGCGGAAGAAAAGTTGCTTCCTTTGCCGCATTATCCGCTACAGTGTTCCCAAATATTCCACAGTGGCCAGGAATCCAGATAAATGATACTCTTGCACCTCGTAGTTCAAGTCTATGGACAGAGCACAGAATATCTTGAACCAGAGGGTTTACCGAATACATATCCCGGATTGCCTGGAGGGCACTTTTTGAATCAGAACAAACTACGAAATGCAAACTATCGAATTCAATGGTATTCAGAGCCTTTAAGATGGCAAAGAGTTCGGCCGTAAAGACACTACAAATTGAGGGTAATCCATAATTACATGTTTCGTCCAGTGAGTAAAATGCACACCCAACATTGTTATTCATCTTAGAGCCATCTGTGAAAATAAATTTAGCAGATGGATATGAACTAGAAAGTCGAAAAACTCACGTTGATACACAATGTTAGGAGTGTTGTCTTTCTGGTATGCACACAAGGAGAAATCAAATGTCGGCATATTGATTTTCCATGGAGGGACAAGACAAAAGGACCTTTCAAACATTGGGGGTAGTTCAATACGCAAGTCTTCAAAAATACGGGAAGTTCTAATACCAAGAGGAGCAGTAGCATTCGGTCGAGTTTCATACTGTCGCACTAATTGATTTTTGAAAACTGTATTAAAAGCAGGGTGCCATGGTTTAGATGATAAATTGCTTAAATAAGTTAACTGTAGTTTCTGTCTCCGTCGAGAGAGTGAAGGTTCCCCAGCATCGGCGAGAATACTCACGACGGGACTTGAACGGAAAGCACCAGAAACAAGACGGATTCCAGAGTTATGGACGGGATCTAGTTTCTTTAAAATCGATGGTCTAGCAGATGAATAAACAATGCTGCCATAATCAATTCGCGAACGAATTACGGCACGGTAAAACATCAGCATACAGGTCCTATCAGCACCCCATCGAGACCCACTAAGAACCCTCAACATATCGAAAATTTTATTACATCGTAATTTTAAATCACGCACGTGAGGGCTCCACGAGAGTTTTTCGTCGAGTATTAGACCCAAGAATCGAACGGATGGAGAAGTCCGAAGCTGTATACCATCAAGATATAACGACGGAGCCTGGATCTGTCTACGGCGACTGAAAGCAATACACTGAGTTTTAGCAGCGGAGAATTTAAAGCCAGTAGTTCTCGTCCAGGTCTGCAACCTATTTATTACCAGCTGAAGGGTTCTTTCAGCTGTTGCCATGTTTCTGGTGCTTACGTAAATAGCAAAATCGTCTACAAAGAGAGAACATCTGACAGGGGACCGTACGTTAGACGTTATGCTATTGATTGCAATAGCAAACAGAGTAACACTAAGTACACTCCCTGTGGAACACCATTCTCTAAGTAGAAACGATCTGATAGCGTACTACCAAGACGCACCCTAAAATACCTATTACTGAGGAAGTTTTTGATAAAATGCAGAATCCTGCCCTGTATACCCCATGATTTTAATGTGTTCAAAATTCCCTTCTCCAAGCCATATCGTATGCCTTCTAGGTCGAAAAAACAGCTACTAGTGTTTGACGCAAGAGGAACGCATTTTGTATCGCAGATTCCAAAGATACTAATTGATCCACAGAACATCGTCCTTGCCTAAAGCCGCACTGGTCTTTGCAAAGTAAATTGTTGGTTTCCAAATACCAAACAAGGCGACGATTTACCATTTTTTCTACCAGCTTGCAAAGAACGCTAGTAAGAGAAATCGGACGATAGCTACTTGCATCAGTTTTATCTTTACCTGGCTTAAGAATAGGCCTTATTATTGCTTCCAACCAACTGTCAGGGAAAGTATGTTCATCGAATATACGATTGTATATCTCGAGGAGGGCAAGCCTACCTGACGTTGGAAGGTTTTTGATCATGGAATATACGAGGTTGTCAGGACCGGGAGCTGTGTCCTTCGTTGAAGACAGTGCAGATTCTAGCTCATGCAGAGTAAACAGCCTATTAAGAGGAGAGTCGTCAGAAGTACCGATGGTGAACGGCAATGGTTCAACTGCACTTTTGTATTTACGAAAAGCAGCGTTATACGCCGTAGAACAGGAATAACTAGAAAAGGATGATCCTAATAAATTTACAATATTGGAACACTGAGAACCTAACTCTCCATTCGGCCGTTTAAGACCCATCAACTCCGTGGATGGAACACGGCCAGATATAGAGCGCAGTTTCTTCCAGACGACAGATGTTGGCGTTGTTCTGCATATTGTTCCGACATATTGCGACCAAGATTCCTTTCTACTTTGTCTAAAAATTCTTCGAGCTTTAGCTCGAAGGATTTTGTAACGCTCAAGATTTTCATCCGTCGGGCTTTTGTTGAATATCCGTAGTGCTTTTCGGCGTAAACGCAAAGCCTCCTTACAGTCCTCGTTCCACCAAGGAACAGATGGACGATGTGGGTATGCGGATGTTTTAGGAATAACATCCTCGGCTACATTTAAAATCGTATTGGTGAATTTCTTAACCACTGCGTTAATGCAGTTCATTTCAATGTCTGGTGATACAAATCTTTTTGCAAATTCTTCCCAATTTGCCTTTTTAGGATCCAACGCGGCAGGCGTCGTTGCACATGAGCGAAAGTACAAAATGAAATATTAATGGGATTATGATCACTGCCATACAGATCTGGTAACACCGACCATTCAAACTTTGTTGCCAAAACTGGACTACAAAAGACAAATCGACAACTGTCCATCCGCCAGTAGATGCTGATAAATGAGTCGGGGAACCGTCATTTAGAAGACACAAATCTAAGTTTGACCGTATTCCTTCGATTCGTAATCCCCTTGAGTTACAGGATAAGGAACCCCATGAAGTATGGTGAGCGTTAAAATCACCTGTCAATAAAATCGGTTGTGGCAACTGAGATATTAAATCATATACTTCATGATGTTGGAAATTGTAACTAGGCGGCAAGTAAAGGCAACAGACGGTAACTTTGAATGGAACGGTAACCTGAACGGCAACAGCTTGTAAAGGAGTTATTATATTGACAGATATGGACTGGACAGAGTTGGGAACCAATATGGCTACACCACCTCTGGCTCTTTCCTCAGTGACGAAATCCGCTCTGAAAATAGAATAACCCCTAAAATTGAAGGTGTGGGATTCATGCAAGTGCGTCTCTTGGAGGCACATTATTAGAGGAGATGAATCTCGCACAAGAACTTTGAGATCTTCAATATGGCTTCTTATCCCATTAATATTCCACTGTATCACATTGTTCTTAATGGAAAATTCAGACATTGAAATATACGAAATTAATATAGCAGCGGATTCCGTTCGTTTTGGTCACATATTAATTCAGATTTATCGGAGTCTATCAACATCAAATCACTAGTGTGATTTATGTCGGACTTACTGTGATTGATGTCCGACTCTGTAGAAATAGTAGTTTTGGAAGGAGGCACCTTGGAAGCAACTCCTTCCTTTGATTTTTTTTTCCTTCTTTGTTAGTATTTTTTCTTTTTTTGACACAACTACTGGTGGGTATGTGTTTGATTTTTTAAGAAAATGGGCTAGTCCAGAAGGAACGTTTTTAGACGAAGACTTTAACACTTGCGACTTTGTTCTTACGCCTAGATTGGAAGAAGATGGATTTGCTTCCAGAATTACAGGCCTTGGATTCTTTGTCACAAGGGTTTTACTAGCGACTTTCGAAAGGTGAGTATCCTTTCCTTTTGAAGACACTTGAGAGGAAGACATTTCAGACGATTTAGACAGCGAATCAGGAATGGAACCCGCAGAAATCAGAGTTAGCAATTGAGCTACCTGTTCCGATAATGCTTTTACCGTTTTAGTTAGCTCTTCGCAATTAGCACACGATGATTTACTAGTAGAGGTGGCAGCAGCAAACGATTTACCTTCAATTATTAATTTTGAGCTTTTGAAAACCTTCCTTGCTTCTGAAAAAGATATCTTGTCCTTGGCCATGATAGAAAGAATGGCTTTCTCGTCCTTAAACTTGGGGCAGTCAAAGGAACGAGCGGGATGGTCTCCACCACAATTCGAACACTTTGGAACATTTTTGCATTGCTCACTATCATGACCATTACCACTACAATTACCGCATACCTGATCCTTCTGGCATGTGGAGCTCACGTGTCCAAAACCCTGGCATTTAAAACACCGTCTCGAGTTTGGAACGTATGGCCTTACCGAAAGGCGCTGGTACCCGGCATAGATGTGGTCCGGTACGGTAGGTTTACCAAAAGTCAAAATCAAAGAGGCAGTAGCTACTTTTGCCCCTTCTCGTTACGAAAAATACGGCACACGTATGTTTCTGGTGCTTACGCGAATAGTAAAATCGTCTACAAAGAGAGAACATCTGATTGAAAAGGGACCGCATTGCCAGACGTCGCTGCCATTGATTGGCCAGCAAACAGAGAACACTCATACACCCCTGTGGAACACCAGCACTGCACAGAAACGATTGATAGCGTACTAACAAGATGCACCTCTAAAACACCTATTACTGAGGAAGCCTTGATAAATGCCAGAATCCTGCCCTGTATAAATTTATGATTTTATCGTGTTCAAAATTCCTCTCTGCTACGTATGCCTTCTAGGTCGAAAACAGCTACCAGTGCTTGATGCTATTTACAGGCTGGTAGATTCAAAGACACTAATTGATCCACAGAACATCGTCCTGTCATAAAGCTGCACTTCGGTTCCTTAGTAATTGTTAAGCTTTTAATACTTTAGGATGATTATTTCATTTTTCTACCAGCTTGCAAAATAAACGCCAAAAGAGAAACCGACCAGAAGCGCCTCATCAGTTTTATCTTTACCCGGCTTCGAGTAAATGCGAATCACCATTGCTTCCAAATCAAATCATCGTCAGGAAAGTACGTCCAATTCCGAACATACGTGATTGCATATCTCGGATGGCGCCTACCTGACGTTGCAGTCAGTTTTGACTCGCGGGAATATACGAGGTTGTTGTGACCGGAGTGCCAGTCTCGTTGAAGACAGTGCAGATTCCAGCCCAAGTGCAGAGAACAGACTCTCTACTGATAGAACGGCAGCCGGTCTCATTGCGCTTTTATATTTTACAAAAGGCAAGCGTCCGTAGAACAGGAATAGCTAGCAAAGATGATCTGTAATAAATTTACATCATCGGAACACTGAGAAACTAGTTGGATGGAAAACACGGCCAGATATAGAGCGCAGTTTTTCAACTTTCGGAGCTTTAGCTCCAAGAATTTTGTATCGCTGGCTTCTTCGGCGTAGACGCAAAGCTCTTTACAGTCCTGTCCACCAAGCAGATGACGAGGTGGGTTTGGTGATGTTTTAGGATAACTGCATTTAAATCGTACTGGTGATTTCTTAACCACTCTACTGATTGCTTTGCCAACTCTTGTTTAATCTCCTCTAGTTCAACATGGAGGAGATCTCTGCAAGTCACCACTCTTAGCAGAATTTAATGTTCTGTGGGGTTCCACAGAAACCTTGACGCTATCAAAAATGATGTCATATTTAACAGCGATAGGCTCTGCTTATCGCTATTAGTCTGAACCAGTAAGGTCCTGTTCTGCAGCTTTTAATTGAAGCTACGGGACCTGCTCTTCCAACAATTGCCTTATTAATCAAAAAGGGCGATACATTAAGTAAGTCCGCCCTTCCATCGAGTTCTTAAAATTAAGTATCTAGGAGATGGTAACTGAAGTGTTTCAGTACTCATCTCCTTGCCTCCCACATTTTCATCCTTCTCCACTAAACCAACAGACCCGTTTGACAAAGTCGAACGAGGCCTCTTTAACGGAACTTTGGCGATTTTGTTTATGATTTCCATAGTTTGTTTTACCGAGCGATTCATGAACGAAGATGTTTCGAACAACTGGCACAGGGTGCACCCAGACGACCACCAGCAGCCCAGGATACTCGAACTAAAGCGAGAACCCCCAATAAAAAAAAAAAAAAAAAAAAAAAAAAATTTGGGGGGGACCTCCAGATATCCTGGAGCCGAAACACATGTCTGTCAGCACTCCAGAATATTTTAGGAATGTGTTCCGGTACAACGTTACGGTTCCCCAAACCCAAGTACTACTGGCAGCCGCCCTCTATGAACTCACATCCAAACGTCGGATGCTCTGTAATTTTTCATCTATAGATCTCGTAAACGCCTGTATAATGCCCGCCTTGTACTATTTCAATGCGTCTTTTCTCCTCCACGACATGGCTACAACTGGCGTAATGCAGGCCTGCGTCTACTTGTTGACCGCAAAGTGCATATTGCCACCTGCCTATATGCCAAAACGTACACTGAGGACAGGTCCAATACCCAAGTTGTCAAAAACACAGGATTTTTTGTTTTGTACAGCTTTTGGCGAAAAGCACATTAAGGCTATCATCGCCGTCCAGCAAAATGTTCTATATTGGGGATGGGTGTTCTATATTAAAAGTAATCATTTTTAATACTATTCTAAACTAATACTAAAACTAAAACTATAATACTATACAAACTAAATCTAGGAAAAAAAAAATTATATACATATTTACACCGTTATGCTGTTCAACAATACCATAGTTAAAGTAACTCAAAAACATTTATACGACGTAACAAATTCAGAACTCGGTCAATGACCGTTGAATCATCTTTTAAAATTGCTTCCATAGAGGAATCCAATCCACACATTCGACGCATGCTTTTCAAACCATCACAATCCAGAAGTAAATGTTTGATTGTGATGATATCACCAACAAAACTGACATGTAGGTGGGTCCCAACACGCCATAAGAAATCCATGCGTCAACTTTGAATGTCCAATGCGAAGCCGGGTAACAACCACCTCTTCTCTACGACTATCACGCATTGATGACCCCCAAGGACGAACAGTGCTCTTAATTACCCTCAATTTGTTATTGTCCAAGCCTACCCATTCATTTTCCCAAAGCGAATGTAGAAGATGTTTCGTTTCGCGAATAAAATCTGAACAAATAACACGTTGCGTGCTTGGCGGCAGCAGAGTAGCTTCCTTTGCCGCAATATCCGTTCTAGTGTTCCCAATTATCCCACTGTGACCAGGTACCCAGCAAAATGTTGTTTTTTACACCTGGTAGTTTAAGCCTATAGAAGGAGCACAAGATATCTTGAACCAGAGGGTTTATTGAAAACATATCTTGTATAGCCTGCAGTGCACTTTTAGAATCGGAACACACTAGATAATGCACAAAACCGGATTCAACAGTGTTCACGGCTTTAAATATGGCGAATAATTCGGCAGTAAAAACACTACAAACCGAGGGTAATCCATATTTCTTGGTTTGGCCTGTTCTGTAAAATGCACAACCGACGTTGTTCTCCAGTTTTGAACCATCAGTAAAAATAATTTCACTAAACGTGTAGGATTGAAGAACATGATGAAACTCCTGGCGATACACAATATCGGGGGTGTTATGTTTTGGAAAGGATAGCAATGATGACTCAAAGGTTAGCATTGGGATACACCATGGAGGGATAAAACATTGAGTCCTCTCAAACACTGAGGGCAGGTCAATACCCAAGTTGTCAAAAACACAGGAAGACCTAATGCCAAGCGGAGCAGTAGCATGCGGACGAGATTCATATTGTCGGAGCAACTGATTATTGAAAACAATATTGTAAGCAGGGTGCCATGGCTTACATGATAAATTGCTTACGTAACTTACTTGTAACTGCTGTCTCCGTTGCGAGAGTGAAGGTTCACCAACTTCCGCCAGCATACTCACAACGCTAGAACGAAAAGCACAAGACGCAAGACGGATTGCAGAATGATGGACAGGATCTAGTATCTTTAATGCGGAAGGTCGCGCTGATGAATAAACAATGGTGCCATAATCAATTCGAGAACGAATGACCGCACGATAAAACATAAGCATACACGTCCTATCAGCGCCCCATCGAGAGCCACTAAGAACCTTAAACATATCAAGAATTTTGTTACACCGGGCTTTTAAATCGCGTAGGTGAAGGTTCCACGATAATCTTTCGTCGAATATTAGGCCCAGAAATCGAACAGATGGAGTAGTCCGAAGCTTTATGCCATCAAGATATATCGAAGGTGACTGAATATGTCGACGGCGACTGAAGGCAATGCATTGGGTTTTGGCAGCAGAAAATTTAAAGCCTGTAGACCTCGTGTACGATTGCAATCTATTTATTACCAATTGAAGGGATCTTTCAGCTGTTACTATGTTTCTAGTGCTCACGTATATAGCAAAATCGTCTACAAATAGCGAACATCGGACAGGGGACTGTACATTAGAGGTTATGCTATTTATTGCAACTGCGAACAGGGTTACACTAAGTACACTCCCCTGTGGAACACCATTCTCTAAGTGAAAACGATCCGACATCGTAGCTCCAAGTCGCACCCTGAAATGCCTATCAGAAAGAAAATTATTTATGAAGGCAAGAATTCTGGATTGTATTCCCCATGATTTTAAGGTATTGAGAATTCCTCTTCTCCACGTCATGTCATATGCTTTCTCTAGGTCGAAGAAAACAGCCACAAGCGTACGACGCAAGAGAAAAGCATTTTGGATTGCAGACTCTAATAAAACTAATTGGTCGATAGAAGATCATCCCTGTCTGAATCCGCACTGATCTTTGGATAGTAGGTTGTTTGTCTCCGAGTACCAAACGGGACGACGATTTACCATTTTCTCTACCAGTTTGCAAAGAATGCCGGTAACGGAAATAGGACGATAGCTACTTGGTTCAGTTTTATCTTTGCCTTGCTTAAGAAGAGGAATTACTACAGCTTCCAACCAAGCATCTAGAAAAGTATGCTCTACGAATATTCGATTGTACGAGGGTTGATCAAATATAAACGAGACTGACTTTCTAAAAACTTTTCCGTTGGACATTGAACTCTAAAGGGTGGGGTTTCAGGTAGCCTGGGAGGTTTGGGACGGGCGTAGACGGGAAACATTTCCGTTCGGACCCTTCAGTATTAAACCATACAATGAGTGAGAGTGAAGTGCACGTTTCCGTGGAGCAGAGAATTATTATTAAGTTTTTGGCCAAGGAGGGGGTCAATCCGACTGAAATCTTTCGTAGATTGACGGCTCAATACGGGGACAGGACCCTGTCAAGAGCTCGCGTTTTTGCTTGGCACAAGGAATTCGCCGAAGGACGGGAAGCAGTAGAAAACCTCCAGGCCAAATCACGATCGTCGGCCGGGAAGGTAATGGCCACTGTATTTTTCGACAATCAAGGCGCCTTTCACGTCGATTTCCTCCATCAACGACGCACAATAAATGCACAATATTATTGCGATGTTTTAGAGGCCGCAAAACAGTCTTTTCGTAGGAAAAGGAAATCTAAACCGGCGAGAAACGTCATTCTTCTTCACGATAATGCCCGACCACATTCGGCGAATGCTACGAGGCTTAAACTCGATCAGGCTGGGAACCAATGGAACATCCCCCATACAGTCCAGACTTATCACCCTGCGACTATCACCTGTTTTGGCCACTCAAAGAGGCGCTTGGAGGCCAGCGTTTCGAAGACGATTCTGCGGTAGAGACCTTCGTGCTCCAATGGCTCAATGAACGCCCGAGAACTTTTTACGAAGATTAAAAAGTTGAATTAAAAAACTTCCAATCCGGTGGGAAAAATGTGTTACTCGTGCCGGAGACTATGTAGAAAAATAAGTTGTATCAAGAATAATTTGTAAGTAAGCAATAAATTTTAAAAAAATCAGTCTTGTTTATATTTGATCAACCCTCGTATATGGCAAGAAGTGTAAGCCTGCCTGATGTTGGAAGATTTTTAATCATGGAGTATACAAGGTTATCGGGACCTGGAGCTGAATCTGTAGTGGATGACAGTGCAGATTCCAGCTCCTGCAAAGTAAACGAACTATTCAAAGGACAATCTAAAGATGGACCGACGGTGAACGGCATTGCTTCTGCTGCAATTTTGTATTTCCAGAAGGCATTGTTATAGGCAGTGTTAGCAGAATATCTTGCAAAAGAAGACCCCAAAATATTCGCGACATCGTAACAATTTGAAATTAATTTTCCATTGTTTTGTTTAAGACCCATTAAGTGAGTGGATGGTAAAGGACCTGAAACAGAACGAAGTTTTTTCCAAACAACAGATGTAGGCGTTGTCCTAGATATTGTTCCTATATATTGGGTCCAAGAGTCTTTTCTACTCTGCCTGAATATTCTACGAGCTTTGGCTCGTAGAATTTTGTACTGTTCAAGATTGTCATCCGTCGGGCTTTTGTTGAATCTCCTCAGAGCTCTTCTACGTTCATGAATTGCTACCTTACATTTCTCGTTCCACCAAGGAACAG
The DNA here is from genome assembly GCA_022606455.1 of Callitettix versicolor. NCBI lineage: Eukaryota > Metazoa > Arthropoda > Insecta > Hemiptera > Cercopidae > Callitettix > Callitettix versicolor. The sequence continues at coordinate 43,400,115 of CM040186.1, read as the reverse complement.
GTGGACGTGGTGGATGTGTGGAGGTTTTAGGAATAGTTTCCTCAGCTTCGCGTAAAATGTTTTTTGTGAAGTTATTCACTATGGTATTTATACAGCTATTATCATCAATGTCTGGTGACACAAATCTGTTTGCGAATTCATCCCAATTAGCTTTTTTTAGAATCCAACGCGGCAGGCGTTCATTCACTTGGGAGAAGTTGCAAAACGAAATATTAATGGGAGTATGATCGCTGCCATATAGGTCAGACAATACCGACCATTCAAACTTTGTTGCCAGACGTGGACTACAAAATGTCAAATCTACAACAGTCCACCCGCCAGAAGACGCTGATAAATCAGTAGGGGAACCGTCATTTAGAACGCACAAATCCAAATTAGACCTGATTGCTTCAATTCGTCTTCCCCTAGAGTTACACGATAACGAACCCCAGGAGGTATGATGACCATTAAAATCACCTGTAAGTAAAATTGGTGGTGGCAACTGAGATATTAAACCATACAATTCATTATTTGAAAAATCGGAACTCGGCGGCAAGTAAAGGCAGCAGATGGTAAGTTTGAATGGGACGGTAGTCTGTATCGCAACAACTTGTAAAGGTGTTATTACATTGACAGGGACGGATTCGATAGAGTTATGAGCTAGAATGGCTACGCCACCTTTCGCTCTTTCCTCCGTGATGAAATCTTTCCTGAAAATGGAATAACCCCTAAAACTAAACGAGTGAGATTCGTGTAGATGTGTCTCTTGAAGACACATTACCAAAGGTGACATATCTCTCACGAGAACTTTCAAATCTTCAATATGGCTTCGTAGCCCATTTATATTCCATTGTATGACGTTATGGTTGATTGAATTTGCAGGCATTAATATATGGATAAATGACTAATATATTGTAGGGTTTACCTTGGATTTGTCATTTATATCGTTAATATCGTTGATGGATTTATCGGAGTCCAAGAACATCGAATCACTACTGTGATAGCTGATGTCTGACTCCGAAGAGTGTTTATAGTTTAAAGGAAGCACATTCGAAGGTGCTCCCTTAGAATTTTTTATTTTTTACTTTTAATCTTGGTGGTGTTTTTCTCACCAACCACAGATTTTTGGACAGTATTTGGTTTTTTCAGAAAGTACTTAAGATCAGCAGAGACTTTTGTACTATTTCCTTTCCGACCTTGTGGCTTGGTACACAATCTTTGGTCAAAAGTAGGTGGATTTAATATCGGAGGTACAGATTTTGCTGTCTTAGGCAGTAATTTTATGGTTGGTTTTTCATTTCGGATAGGTTTCACTTCTTTAGTGGCGCAATCAGACGATTGAATACCAGACAGTTTTGATTTGTTGGCTATAGGAGTAGTACTCGTAGAAATTAAACTTAATAGCTGAGCTACTTGTTCGGATAAAGCTTTGACGGTTTTGGTCAGTTCTTCACAATTTGAGCATGTTTTCTTGCTACTAGAGGCGACCGAAGCAAACGTTTTGCCCTCAACGATTCTAGAACTTTTGAACGCTTTCTTAGCTTCAGAAAATGATACTTTATCCCGTGCCATAATAGTTAAAATTGCTTTCTAGTCCTTAAACTTTTGACAGTTGAAGGAACGAGCCTGATGGTCCCCACCACAATTGGGACACTTTGGGTCTTCTGTGCATCTCTCACTACCATGGCCACTGCAACCACAATTCCCACACACCTCAGGCTTCTTGCACGTAGAACTCACGTGTCCAAAGGCCTGACACTTAAAGCATCTTCTCGGGTTTGGAACGTAAGCACGAACAGAAAGCCTTTGATATCCGACAAATATATATTCCGGGATTGGGGGTTTACCAAAAGTCAGAATGAGGAAAGCAGTTGGTACCTTATGGCCGTTCTCGTTTCACATTATACAAAAATCATCAATAACCGACTCACTAGCTAGCTCAGACTTAATTTCTTCTATGCCTACGTGGAGCAGATCTTTGCAAGTAACCAAACCTTTTGCAGAGTTCAAGGTTCTGTGGGGCTCCACAGAAACCTTGATTTTTTCAAAAAATGAAATCATTTTTAACAGCGACTGACCTTGTCGCTACTGGTCTGTACTAGCAGCGTCCCGTTTTTCAACTTCTTTATAGAAGGTACGAGACCTGCTCTACCCACAATTGCTTTGTTTAAGAGGAAGGGCGACACCTTAGACAGGTCGGAACCTTCCTCCGAGTTTTTAAATATCAAGAATCTGGGGGATGGGAGCTGAGGTACAGGACCCATCTCCTTCTCCTCCAGATTGTCACAACTCCCACTAGTATCAATTTTTTTTTCCCGGCGAAAAACCGTTCAGGTTATCATCGCCGTCACGAAAAATGAAAGTGTATATACATATAAAAAAAAAAAAAAAAAAAAAAAACAAAATTTTACTTAAGAAAAAAGCAACAAAAAAAAAAAACAACAACAACAAACTATAACAGTAAAAATACATTAAAAATTTAGATAACAGGTATAGATATATTACACTTAAGAACTAAATAATAATAAATAATGAATAAAATTTAATAACAATTCGTAAAATAATGCAAAACATAACAGAAATAAAGTTTTTAGATAAAATAAATAAATAATATAACAAGAAATAACAACTATATAAATTAAATTTTATTTAAAACATTCAGACGATGAAGGAAGTCTAGAACCCGGTCAACGGCCGAGGCACTATCTCCCAACATCGTCTGCAAACAGTTGCTCAGACCACACATAACACGCACATTTTGAAAACCATCACAATCGAGCAGCATATGTTTAATTGTGATGGTTTCCCTACAGAATTCGCATTCAGGTGGGTCCCCGCGTCACATCAGAAATCCATGCGTTAACATGGAGTGACCAATGCGAAGGCGGGTGATCACCACCTCTTCTCTGCGACTTGCACGTATTGACGACCCCCAAGGACGAACTGTACTTTTGATTACCCTCAATTTATTACTGCTTGTAGCTGCCCATTCATTTTCCCACTGTAGATGAATTAAATGTTTTACGTGACAAAGAAAGTCAGACACGATTACACGTTGAGTGCATGGCGGAAGAAAAGTTGCTTCCTTTGCCGCATTATCCGCTACAGTGTTTCCAAATATTCCACAGTGGCCAGGAATCCAGATAATTAATACTCTTGCACCTCGTAGTTCAAGTCTATGGACAGAGCACTGAATATCTTGAACCAGAGGGTTTACCGAATACATATTCCGGATTGCCTGGAGGGCACTTTTTGAATCAGAACAAACTACAAAATGCAAACTATCGAATTCAATGGTGTTCAGAGCCTTTAAGATTGCAAAGAGTTCGGCCGTAAAGACACTACAAATTGAGGGTAATCCATAGTTATATGTTTCGTCCAGTGAATAAAACGCGCACTCAACATTATCATTCATCTTTGAACCATCTGTGAAAATAAGTTTAGCAGATGGATATGAATTAGTCAGTCGAGAAAACTCACGTTGATACACAATGTTAGGAGTGTTGTCTTTCAGGTATGTACACAAGGAGAAATCAAAGGTCGGCATATTGATTGTCCATGGAGGGACAAGACAAAAGGACCATTCAAACATTGAGGGTAGTTCAATACGCAAGTCTTCAAAAACACGGGTTGTTCTAATGCCAACAGGGGCTGTAGCGTGCGGTCGAGATTCATATTGTTGGAGCAACTGATTATGGAAAACGATATTATAAGCAGGATGCCATGGTTTACATGATATATTAGATACGTAACTTAATTGTAACTGCTGTCTCCGGCGAGAGAGTGATGGTTCGCCAGCATCGGCAAGAACACTCACGACGGGACTTGAACGGAAAGCACCAGGAACAAAGCGGATTGCCGAGTTATGGACGGGATCTAGTTTCTTTAAAATCGATGGTCTAGCAGATGAATAAACAATGCTGCCATAATCAATTCGCGAACGAATTACGGCACGGTAAAACATCAGCATACAGGTCCTATCAGCGCCCCATCGAGACCCACTAAGAACCCTCAACATATCCAGGATTTTATTACATCTTAATTTTAAATCACGTACGTGAGGGCTCCACGAGAGCCTTTCGTCGATTATTAGACCCAAGAATCGAACGGATGGAGAAGTCCGAGGCTGTATACCATCAAGATATAACGACGGAGCCTGGATCTATCGACGGCGACTGAAAGCAATACACTGAGTTTTAGCAGCGGAGAATTTAAAGCCAGTAGTTCTCGTCCAGTTCTGCAACCTATTTATTACCAGCTGAAGGTTTCTTTCAGCTGTTGCCATGTTTCTGATGCTTACGTAAATAGCAAAATCGTCTACAAAGAGAGAACATCTGACAGAGGACCGTACATTAGTTATGCTATTGATTGCAATAGCAAACAGAGTAACACTAAGTACACTCCCCTGTGGAACACCATTCTCTAAGTAGAAGCGATCTGATAGCGTATTACCAAGACGCACCCTAAAATACCTATTACTAAGGAAGTTCTGGATAAAATACAGAATCCTGCCCTGTATACCCCATGATTTTAAAGTGTTCAAAATTCCCCTTCTCCAAGCCATGTCGTATGCCTTCTCTAGGTCGAAAAAAACAGCTACTAGTGTTTGACGCAAGAGAAACGCATTTTGTATTGCAGCTTCTAAAGACACTAATTGATCCACAGAACATCGTCCTTGCCTAAAGCCGCACTGGTCTTTGCAAAGTAAATTGTTGGTTTCCAAATACCAGACAAGGCGACGATTTACCATTTTTTCTACCAGCTTGCAAAGAACGCTGGTAAGAGAAATCGGACGATAGCTACTTGCATCAGTTTTATCTTTACCTGGCGTAAGAATAGGAATTACTATTGCTTCCAACCAAGCGTCAGGGAAAGTATGTTCATCGAATATACGATTGTATATCTCGAGGAGGGCAAATCTACCTGACGTTGGAAGGTTTTTTATCATGGAATATACGAGGTTGTCAGGACCGGGAGCTGTGTCCTTCGTTGAAGACAGTGCAGATTCCAGCTCATGCAGAGTAAACAGCCTATTAAGAGGAGAGTCGTCAGAGGTACCGATGGTGAACGGCAATGGTTCCACTGCACTTTTGTATTTACGAAAAGCAGCGTTATACGCCGTAGAACAGGAATAGCTAGAAAAGGATGATCCTAATAAATTTACAATATCGGAACACTGAGAAACTAACTCTCCATTCGGCCGTTTAAGACCCATCAACTCCGTGGATGGAACACGGCCAGATATAGAGCGCAGTTTCTTACAGACGACAGATGTTGGCGTTGTTCTGCATATTGTTCCGATATATTGCGACTAAGATTCCTTTCTACTTTGTCTAAAAATTCTTCGAGCTTTAGCTCGAAGGATTTTGTAACGCTCAAGATTTTCATCTGTCGGGCTTTTGTTGAATATACGTAGTGCTTTTCGGCGTAAACGCAAAGCCTCCTTACAGTCCTCGTTCCACCAAGGAACAGATGGAGGTGGTGGGTATGCGGATGTTTTAGGGATAACATCCTCGGCTACATTTAAAATCGTATTGCTGAATTTCTTAACCACTGTGTTAATGCAGTTCATTTCAATGTCTGGTGATACAAATCTTTTTGCAAATTCTTCCCAATTTGCCTTTTTAAGGATCCAACGCGGCAGGCGTCGTTGCACATGAGCGAAAGTACAAAATGAAATATTAATGGGAGTATGATCACTGCCATACAGATGGCAAAACTGGACTACAAAATGACAAATCGACAACTGTCCATCCGCTAGTAGATGCTGATAAGTGAGTCGGAGAACCGTCAATTAGAAGGCACAAATCTAAGTTTGACCGTATTCCTTCGATTCGTATCCCCCTTGAGTTACAGGATAAGGAACCCCATGAAGTATGGTGAGCGTTAAAATCACCTGTCAATAAAATCGGTTGTGGCAACTGAGATATTAAATCATATACTTCATGATGTTGGAAATTGTAACTAGGCGGCAAGTAAAGGCAACAGACGGTAACTTTGAATGGAACGGTAATCTGAACGGCAACAGCTTGTAAAGGAGTTATTATATTGACAGATACCGACTGGACAGAGTTGTGAACCAATATGGCTACGCCACCTCTGGCTCTTTCCTCAGTGACGAAATCTGCTCTGAAAATAGAATAACCCCTAAAATTGAAGGTGTGGGATTCATGCAAGTGCGTCTCTTGGAGACACATTATTAGATGAGATGAATCTCGCACAAGAACTTTGAGATCTTCGATATGGCTTCTTATCCCATTAATATTCCACTGTATCACATTGTTGTTAATGGAAAATTCAGACATTGAAATATACGAAATTAATATAGCAGCGGATTCCGTTCGTTTTGGTCACATATTAATTCAGATTTATCAGAGTCTATCGACATCAAATCACTACTGTGATTTACATCGGACTCTGCAGATGTGTTTGTTTTGGAAGAAGCCGCTTTTGAAGCGGCTCCAATTTTGGTTTTTTTATCTTGCTTAGCTGTACTTTTAATCAACTTCTTTTCTGAAGTCTTAGACGCAACTACTGGTGGATATGTGTTCGATTTTTTTAAAAAATAGGCGAGACCAGGAGAAACGTTTTTCGAAGCAGGCTTTAGCACTTGTGACTTGGTTCGGGTCTTCAAGTTCGAAGATGATGGAATTACCTCAGGACTTGCAGGTTTTGAAGTTTTAGTCACAAGTGACTTTGAAGCTTGAGTTTTAGCGGCAGTTGACTTAATGTCTTTCGAAATGTTGTCTACAGAGAAAGAAGATGTTTTAGTAATAGGAACAGGAGTGTTACCAGCAGAAAACAGAGATAAGAGTTGAGCTACTTGTTCGGTTAAAACTTTTACGGTTTTTGTCAGCTCTTCACAGTTGCGGCAAGAGGCCTTGCTGCTAGACGCGACAGCGGCAAAAGATTTTCCCTCAATATTTATTCTGGAGCTCTTGAAAGTTTTCTTCGCCTCTGAAAATGAGACTTTATCCTTAGCCATAATTGCTAGAATTGCTTTCTCGTCCTTAAACTTTGGACAGTTAAAGGAACGAGCCGGATGATCTCCACCACAATTGGAACACTTTGGGTCATCCGAGCAATTGTCACTATTATGGCTATTGGAACCACAATTACCACATATTTCGGGCCTTCTACATGCAGAACTCACGTGTCCAAAACCCTGACACTTAAAGCATCGTTTTGGGTTTGGCACGTAAGGACGGACAGAAAGCCGTTGATACCCAGCAAATGTGTTCCTGGATAACAGGCTTTCCAAAAGTCAATATGAGGGACGCGGTTGGAACTTTTTTCCCGTTCTCGTTCCTCAGAATCCGCTGTACATCTGTGACCGACTCCGATGCTAATTCCGACTTAATCTCCTCCAGGTCTAAATGGAGGAGATCTCTACAGGTTACAACTCCTTTAGCGGAATTCAAAGACCTGTGTGGTTCCACCGCAACCTTAACTTTCTCGAAGAAAGACGTCATTTTTAAGAGCGACAAAAGCTCTGCTTGTCGCTATTTGTCTGCACTAACAGCGTCCCGTTTTGCAGCTTCTTAATAGACGCTACGGGACCTGCTCTTCCCACTATAGCTTTGTTAATGAGGAAGGGCGACACCTTAGACAGGTCCGAACCTTCCTCACAATTTTTAAATATTAAAAATCTTAGTATTACCACTCCCAAACGTAACGGAACAAGTACAGCAAATCCCTAATTGTACGTGTGTGTGTGTGTGTAGTGTTTAAATCGTAAGTGTAGTGCTGTAAGTGTGTGTGTTAGACACGGGTGCCGCGAGGCTCGTCCAGGTCCTCTCATTAGGTACAGCTAGTCTGCACCCCCCTGCGGGTGTAAATGTGTTTGTGTGAGAGAGTGTGTGTGTATATATGTGGTGTGTATGTTGTGTGTATGTGGAGTAAATGAGTGAGAGTAGAATGAGCTAGAGGTATGGTGGGGTCGCTAAGCCCATCAGCTGCTCACGTCAGCTGCCTCCGCCGGCGTTCCTCAAAAAAAATTTTGGTTTCTAGATACAAAATAAGGAACTGATTCACCATTTTCTCCACCAACTTGCATAACACACTAGTAAAACAATAGCTACTTGAATTAGTTTTATCTTCGTCTGGCTTTAAAATAGAAATTACAGTGGCTTCCAACCAAGAATTAGGAAGTAAACAAAAGGTTGTATATCTTGAGTACAAATGAAAATGAACAGAACAATCACATTATTAAAGTTATCAAAATAGCAGATTTTTAGTTTAATTTGGACTTTCTGAAATTTCCAAAAAAAAAATATACTCTATCTTGTGGCAAAGCTGACAAATATTCTGGTTCTTGTAAAGATATTCATGATACAATCAGTTTCCTTCTCTTCATTTTTATCAACTGCTTAATAGGAAACTTTTCTTCGAACACAAACAAGAGTTGTTCTGGATGGCCGAGAAGTTAGGGAAAGTATTCTGAATTTTAAGTACTGTTCAAACTGATTTTTAACAGAAATATCCTATTGGTATTAAACTATTAAAATTTAAGTTAAGTACTTTAGTTTCGGAAGCGATTTATGAAAGATGGGGTCTGTTATTACAAATGTAGTGAATAAACACGCTGCTTCCAAAAGATTTTTCATATGAAGAGATTGGCACTAGTGACATGTTGACTTACATTATGATAAATGGACCTTCTGCTGGCTACAATGAAAAGAGAAAATTTTTGAAATTGGCTTTATGAGAAATACAGGACAATCTTAGAGCGTAAAACAAACACTACTGACAATCATCAAAACTAAGAACTTAGTCAGAAAGTTAGCTGCTGTCGTCTAGCTTGTTGGAATTACTTACATTCCTCCATTACAACAATTTTAGAGCAAAAACACATGTTCTTTCTTTTTTTATGGGTAACACAACTGACACATATTACACTGAACATACACAGAAATTTGGTTGCTGATGTCTAGTTAGTTGGAATTATTAGCTACATTTTAACTTCACTCCTCCATTACAAGAATAAGAGCGGGAAAAAAATGTCTAATTTTTTGGTGTTTCAAATGTGGTACTGATTACAACAAAACTATTGATGTATACTAATACATAAAACTGGGATTTATGTACACCCAAATTCTGTATTAGATAGAAAGTTAGTTGCTGAGTTATGTTTCAAGCGTTCAAGTTAGCTGAGAAAGCTGGTGTTTCAAGTGTGGTACTGATTACAACACAACTACTGACATCCATCACAACTAAGATAGAAAGTTAATTGCTGACGTATTTACTACATTGACATTTCATTCATTCCTCCATAGAGAGCAAAAAAAAGGATGACTATTTTTTTTTTATGCTGTTGTACTATAACACAACTACTGACATCATCACAACTAAGAACTTTTACAGAAAATTAATTGCTGATATCTAGCTAGTTGGATTTATTAACTACACTGCCACTTCATTCTTCCATTCCAACAATCTTAGAGCAAAAAACATTTTTTTTTTTTTGATAACAACTACAATAAGTAGTTATCCATCAAAACTAAGATAGAAAGTTAATTTACTACATTGACACTACACTGATGTATTTACTACATTGACACTTCATTCTTTCATTACAACAAAATTCAAACAAAAAAAGGATGATTTCTTTTTCTTTTTTTTGTGCTGTTGGATATAACACAACTACTGACATCATCGCAACTAAGAACTTAGACAGAAAGTTAATTGCTGACATCTAGCTAGTTGGAATTATTAACTACACTGCCACTTCATTCTTCCATTCCAACAATCTTAGAGCAAAAAACATTTTTTTTTTTTAATTGATAACACAACTACTGACATCCATCACAACTAAGATAGAAAGTTAATTGCTGATGTATTTACTACATTGACACTTCATTCTTTCATTACAACAAAATTCAAACGAAAAAAGGATGATTTCTTTTTCTTTTTTTTTTGTGCTGTTGGATATAACACAACTACTGACATCATCGCAACTAAGAACTTAGACAGAAAGTAAATCATTCTTTCATTACAACAAAATTCAAACGAAAAAAGGATGATTTTTCTTTTTTTTGTGTGCTGTTGGATATAACACAACTACTGACATCATCGCAACTAAGAACTTAGACAGAAAGTTAATTGCTGACATCTAGCTAGTTGGAATTATTAACTACACTGCCACTTCATCCAACTACTGATAACAACTACTGACATCCATCACAACTAAGATAGAAAGTTAATTGTTGATATATTTACTACATTGACACTTCATTCTTTCATTACAACAAAATTCAAACGAAAAAAGGATGATTTCTTTTTCTTTTTTTTTGTGCTGTTGGATATAACACAACTACTGACATCATCGCAACTAAGAACTTAGACAGAAATTTAATCATTCTTTCATTACAACAAAATTCTAATGAAAAAAGGATGATTTCTTTTTCTTTTTTTTTTTTTTTGCTGTTGGATATAACACAACTACTGACATCCATCACAACTAAGATAGAAAGTTAATTGCTGATGTATTTACTACATTGACACTTCATTCTTTCATTACAACAAAATTCAAACGAAAAAAGGATGATTTCTTTTTCTTTTTTTTTGTGCTGTTGGATATAACACAACTACTGACATCATCGCAACTAAGAACTTAGACAGTAAGTTAATTGCTGACATCTAGTTAGTTGGAATTATTAACTACACTGCCACTTCATTCCTCCAGTACAACAATCATAGAGCAAAAAACAGATTTTTTTTTTTAATTGATAACACAACTACTGACATCCATCACAACTAAGATAGAAAGTTAATTGCTGATGTATTTAGTACATTGACACTTCATTCTTTCATTACAACAAAATTCAAACGAAAAAAAGATGATTTCTTTTTCTTTTTTTTTTGTGCTGTTGGATATAACACAACTACTGACATCATCGCAACTAAGAACTTAGACAGAAAGTTAATTGCTGACATCTAGCTAGTTGGAATTATTAACTACACTGCCACTTCATCCAACTACTGATAACAACTACTGACATCCATCACAACTAAGATAGAAAGTTAATTGCTGATATATTTACTACATTGACACTTCATTCTTTCATTACAACAAAATTCAAACGATAAAAGGATGATTTCTTTTTCTTTTTTTTTGTGCTGTTGGATATAACACAACTACTGACATCATCGCAACTAAGAACTTAGACAGAAATTTAATCATTCTTTCATTACAACAAAATTCAAATGAAAAAAGGATGATTTCTTTTTCTTTTTTTTTTTTGTGCTGTTGGATATAACACAACTACTGACATCCATCACAACTAAGATAGAAAGTTAATTGCTGATGTATTTACTACATTGACACTTCATTCTTTCATTACAACAAAATTCAAACGAAAAAAGGATGATTTCTTTTTCTTTTTTTTTGTGCTGTTGGATATAACACAACTACTGACATCATCGCAACTAAGAACTTAGACAGAAAGTTAATCATTCTTTCATTACAACAAAATTCAAACGAAAAAAGGATGATTTTTCTTTCTTTTTTTTTTGTGCTGTTGGATATAACACAACTACTGACATCATCGCAACTAAGAACTTAGACAGTAAGTTAATTGCTGACATCTAGTTAGTTGGAATTATTAACTACACTGCCACTTCATTCCTCCATTACAACAATCATAGAGCAAAAAACAGATTTTTTTTTTTAATTGATAACACAACTACTGACATCCATCACAACTAAGATAGAAAGTTAATTGCTGATGTATTTACTACATTGACACTTCATTCTTTCATTACAACAAAATTCAAACGAAAAAAGGATGATTTCTTTTTCTTTTTTTTTTGTGCTGTTGGATATAACACAACTACTAACATCATCGCAACTAAGAACTTAGACAGTAAGTTAATTGCTGACATCTAGTTAGTTGGAATTATTAACTACACTGCCACTTCATTCCTCCAGTACAACAATCATAGAGCAAAAAACAGATTTTTTTTTTTAATTGATAACACAACTACTGACATCCATCACAACTAAGATAGAAAGTTAATTGCTGATGTATTTACTACATTGACACTTCATTCTTTCATTACAACAAAATTCAAATGAAATACGGATGATTTCTTTTTCTTTTTTTTTTTGTGCTGTTGGATATAACACAACTACTGACATCATCGCAACTAAGAACTTAGACAGTAAATTAATTGCTGACATCTAGCTAGTTGGAATTATTAACTACACTGCCACTTCATCCAACTACTGATAACAACTACTGACATCCATCACAACTAAGATAGAAAGTTAATTGCTGATATATTTACTACATTGACACTTCATTCTTTCATTACAACAAAATTCAAACGAAAAAAGGATGATTTCTTTTTTTTTTTTTTTGTGCTGTTGGATATAACACAACTACTGACATCATCGCAACTAAGAACTTAGACAGAAATTTAATCATTCTTTCATTACAACAAAATTCAAATGAAAAAAAGATGATTTCTTTTTCTTTTTTTTTTTTGTGCTGTTGGATATAACACAACTACTGACATCATCGCAACTAAGAACTTAGACAGTAAGTTAATTGCTGACATCTAGTTAGTTGGAATTATTAACTACACTGCCACTTCATTCCTCCATTACAACAATCATAGAGCAAAAAACAAATTTTTTTTTTTATTGATAACACAACTACTGACATCCATCACAACTAAGATAGAAAGTTAATTGCTGATGTATTTACTACATTGACACTTCATTGTTTCATTACAACAAAATTCAAACGAAAAAAGGATGATTTCTTTTTTTTTTTTTTTTTTGTGCTGTTGGATATAACACAACTACTGACATCATCGCAACTAAGAACTTAGACAGTAAATTAATTGCTGACATCTAGTTAGTTGGAATTATTAACTACACTGCCACTTCATTCCTCCTTTACAACAATCATAGAGCAAAAAACAGATTTTTTTTTTTTTTTAATTGATAACAACTACTGACATCCATCACAACTAAGATAGAAAGTTAATTGCTGATATATTTACTACTTTGACACTTCATTCTTTCATTACAACAAAATTCAAACGAAAAAAGGATGATTTCTTTTTCTTTTTTTTTGTGCTGTTGGATATAACACAACTACTGACATCATCGCAACTAAGAACTTAGACAGTAAGTTAATTGCTGACATCTAGTTAGTTGGAATTATTAACTACACTGCCACTTCATTCCTCCATTACAACAATCATAGAGCAAAAAACAAATTTTTTTTTTTATTGATAACACAACTACTGACATCCATCACAACTAAGATAGAAAGTTAATTGCTGATGTATTTACTACATTGACACTTCATTGTTTCATTACAACAAAATTCAAACGAAAAAAGGATGATTTCTTTTTCTTTTTTTTTTTGTGCTGTTGGATATAACACAACTACTGACATCATCGCAACTAAGAACTTAGACAGTAAATTAATTGCTGACATCTAGTTAGTTGGAATTATTAACTACACTGCCACTTCATCCAACTACTGATAACAACTACTGACAACCATCACAACTAAGATAGAAAGTTAATTGCTGATATATTTACTACATTGACACTTCATTCTTTCATTACAACAAAATTCAAACGAAAAAAGGATGATTTCTTTTTCTTTTTTTTTTGTGCTGTTGGATATAACACAACTACTGACATCATCGCAACTAAGAACTTAGACAGTAAGTTAATTGCTGACATCTAGTTAGTTGGAATTATTAACTACACTGCCACTTCATTCCTCCATTACAACAATCATAGAGCAAAAAACAATTTTTTTTTTTTATTGATAACACAACTACTGACATCCATCACAACTAAGATAGAAAGTTAATTGCTGATGTATTTACTACATTGACACTTCATTGTTTCATTACAACAAAATTCAAACGAAAAAAGGATGATTTCTTTTTCTTTTTTTTTTTTTGTGCTGTTGGATATAACACAACTACTGACATCATCGCAACTAAGAACTTAGACAGTAAATTAATTGCTGACATCTAGTTAGTTGGAATTATTAACTACACTGCCACTTCATCCAACTACTGATAACAACTACTGACATCCATCACAACTAAGATAGAAAGTTAATTGCTGATATATTTACTACATTGACACTTCATTCTTTCATTACAACAAAATTCAAACGAAAAAAGGATGATTTCTTTTTCTTTTTTTTTTGTGCTGTTGGATATAACACAACTACTGACATCATCGCAACTAAGAACTTAGACAGAAATTTAATCATTCTTTCATTACAACAAAATTCAAATGAAAAAAAGATGATTTCTTTTTCTTTTTTTTTTTGTGCTGTTGGATATAACACAACTACTGACATCATCGCAACTAAGAACTTAGACAGTAAGTTAATTGCTGACATCTAGTTAGTTGGAATTATTAACTACACTGCCACTTCATTCCTCCATTACAACAATCATAGAGCAAAAACAAATTTTTTTTTTTTTGATAAACACAACTACTGACATCCATCACAACTAAGATAGAAAGTTAATTGCTGATGTATTTACTACATTGACACTTCATTGTTTCATTACAACAAAATTCAAACGAAAAAAGGATGATTTCTTTTTCTTTTTTTTTTTTTTGTGCTGTTGGATATAACACAACTACTGACATCATCGCAACTAAGAACTTAGACAGTAAATTAATTGCTGACATCTAGTTAGTTGGAATTATTAACTACACTGCCACTTCATTCCTCCTTTACAACAATCATAGAGCAAAAAACAGATTTTTTTTTTTTTAATTGATAACTACTGACATCCATCACAACTAAGATAGAAAGTTAATTGCTGATATATTTACTACTTTGACACTTCATTCTTTCATTACAACAAAATTCAAACGAAAAAAGGATGATTTCTTTTTCTTTTTTTTTGTGCTGTTGGATATAACACAACTACTGACATCATCGCAACTAAGAACTTAGACAGTAAGTTAATTGCTGACATCTAGTTAGTTGGAATTATTAACTACACTGCCACTTCATTCCTCCATTACAACAATCATAGAGCAAAAAACAGATTTTTTTTTTTAATTGATAACACAACTACTGACATCCATCACAACTAAGATAGAAAGTTAATTGCTGATGTATTTACTACATTGACACTTCATTCTTTCATTACAACAAAATTCAAATGAAAAACGGATGATTTCTTTTTCTTTTTTTTTGTGCTGTTGGATATAACACAACTACTGACATCATCGCAACTAAGAACTTAGACAGAAAGTTAATTGCTGACATCTAGCTAGTTGGAATTATTAACTACACTGCCACTTCATTCCTCCATTACAACAATCATAGAGCAAAAAACAGAATTTTTTAAAAATTGATAACACAACTACTGACATCCATCACAACTAATAACCTACACAGAATTTTAGATGATGACTAGTTAGTTGAATTTATTAGCTACATTTTAACTTCATTCCTCCATAACAATAAAAGAGCGGAAAAAAATGACCTAGTTTTTCTAGTATAGTACTGACTACAACACAACTACTGACCTAATTTTTTTTTTACTTTTGGTGTTTAACATCCGACTATTGTGCACACTTGGGCTAATGCAGACGAAGGGATGATGTATAGCGTATGAAAATGCCAAACCCTCGCCGGGAATCGAACCCGGGTCCTCGGGGTGAAAGCCTAGTACACAATCCACTAAACCACCGAAGCGGCTCACACCTACTGACATCCATCACAACTAAGAACATAGAGAAATTTAGTTGCTGACATCTAGCTAATTGATATTATTAGTTACAATGACAACTTCATGCCACCATTACAACAATCTTCTTAGTCTCATAAACATGGATAACTTGTGGCTTATTGGTGTTATTATTACATCATTAATAACAGAACCACAATAGTAACACTACTGATATCCATGACAACTATGATGTTGTAGAATGTAGTTACAGATGTCTAATGTTTCGGTGTTATAGGTGTTTGTACTTTAATGTAGAGCCGGACCTGCGGAATCAAGGTTTTTTTTTAAAGAGTGCAACTTCATTCACTGGAAAACTTTCCTTCAATCTGACAGGTCAGTTGAACTAAGATATGTAAAAGATCTTGGACTTTCCTTCAAGTCCATATGACACTGCAAAACAAAACAAAAAAAGCATTAGAAAAAAAAGCATGAGTGAAAGTGAAATGTTTCTGAAAATATTTTTTTATATTTCTCACATCTACAATAAATACACACTCAATATACAAAATATAAATTGTATTCCAGAATACGAGATGTGTTCAGAAAATAACGAAAATTTTAATTTTTTGGACAAAATATTTTTTTATTCTCCTACATTGATGTTGTCGCCTTCAAAATAGTTCCCATTGGAGATTATGCACTTGTGCCAGCGCTTCTTCCAATCCTCAAAACACTTCTCAAACTCGATCTTTGAGATAGCCTTTAGTTCTTTCAGCGATGCGCTTTTAATGTCAATTAGGCTGTAAAACGATGGCCCTTTAAGATTCTCTTAATTTTTTTAAATAGGAAAAAATCACACGGAGCCATGCGAATATGGAGGCTAGGACATCATTACAGTACTGTTTTTGGCCAAAAATTCACGAACAAGCAATGAAGTGTGAGCTGGTGCATTATCGTGGTACAAAAGCCATGAATTGTTTTCCACAGATCTGTGCATTTTTTTCAGATTGCTTCATGCAAACGGTGTTGAACTTGTAGGTTCAACCTTTTGACCGTTTCACCTGGTGGCAGGAATTCATGATGTACTACTATGCCATTAATATCGAAGAACACATGAGCACAACCTTCGATCCACTGGGATGATTGAGCCTTAGTTTCAACATCATATCTGTAAACTCATGTTTCATCACTTGTTATAATACGTTTCAGTAATTCTGCATCGTCGCTGACTTCATTTAGTGACTCCTGAGCAACTTCCATTCGCCGCTGTTTTTGTTCAAAATTCAACAATTTTGGAACGAATTTTGCTGCCACACGTTTCATACGCAAAACATTGGAAACAATGTCATGACATGATCCAATCAATATGTTAACATCATGAGCGACCTCTCTAATTGATTCGGCGATTGTTCATTACCATTTCTTTCACTTTTTCCATATTTTCATCTGTTGTTGATGTGTTGGGGTGTTCAGGGCATTCGTCATCTTCAATGTCTTCACGGCCTTCTTGGAAATGCTTATACCACTCGTAAACTCTTGCTTTACTCATAGCAGACTCACTATAGGCCTTTGTTAATATTTCACACACTTTTTTACACTTTATTCCATTTTTTTACGCAAAATTTGATACAAATTATTTCATCCATTTCATTTAACAAACGAAAATCGTAGAGCTCATAAAAACACGTCTAACCTTAGTGGCTGTCACAGACAAAGTCAACAATGAAAACAGCTGAAAGTTTTATCATACTTCAAGGGCATGTATACCAACATAATAAAAAAAATGTTTGACAATCGGACTCTCCAAGCCCGTGAAATTTAAAAATTCTCGTTACTTTCTGAACACACCTCGTATAATGCAAAAATATTGTATACATTGAAAAAACGATACTACGACTTAAAAATCCTTGAAAATAAAAGTTTTCATTTTTTTTCTTTGAATTTAACATGGCAAGAAAACAGTAACTCTTGTTACTGGTGGCTGTATTTGCATCATTTTACTGAAAAAAACAAATACTTTCACAGAAAATTAAATCAGAAATTTAAAACTGTAGACAACTTTCTTTTATAACTGCAACTCACCTTTTATACATCCAAACACTTTTGTAGATGTTAAAATTGACTAACTCACTAAAGACAAAAAAAAGGACTACAATAATGCATATGTAGTATTAAAATAATATTTCTTTAATTAAAAAAATATATAAAATGTAAATGCCAAACAAACTGAACCTTGTTTCATTTTATAGGATACCTAAAATTTTATTTAACATGATATCTTATTTACTCGTTATTTTGTAAGTTCGTGAGTTCAATAATACGATATTTCATTAATTTTATTACTGATTTCCTATACAACTATTAACAAAATAATAAAAACATTTGATTCCTTCACTATACATTATATATGTTTATTCCATTTATCACTGTATTTGTGGTAATTGGCTAGTCTATATTAATTACACATATTATAAAAATAAATTAAATAGCAGAACATATTTGTATATAGAACATAACAAATATATTAGATGATACGTAAGAATTTTTTTATTAACATCCTGGGTAGGTTAATCTTGCCATCCTTATTTAAGCCCTTGATTATCACAAGAAATGTACAATTTTTTAAAAGAAAGTAATCATAAATCTCTCTGAAGGAGATTAAACTTGAAAATTATATAATTATTTAATTATATGTTATGAGAAAACGTTTATTTTATAAAACTGTTATGAAGTTAATATTGTTCTAATAAAAGTAATTTATATTATAGAAATTTGAAATTAAAATTTTGAAAATAAAATTACAAAGTTCACTTATCAACCCTGGAACGGTCGCGTCAAAAGGACCACAGAGGTTTTAAATTTTGCTATAGCACCATTATTTTTTAACAGACGTAGCTTTCCATCTTGCTTATCTCTCACCACCCTCTCTACATTCCATTGCCAGATTGGTGTTTGAGTTGGTATTTTCAAGACAATATCTTTTCGTGGTGCAGTCATTTTGACACAACACGACCAGTTGTGTACTTTTTAGTACGGTCTTTTTGGTGCCACGCGACCTTATATGTTGTAAATATTTTAGTTCTAATATTATATATTTACTAAGTTTTTCATTAGTAATTTCATTTTAATTATTACTGCATACAGTTGTGTACTTTTTGTTTTTTTTTTTTTTTTATGTATATATATTAGTTGTAAATAGGCCTACTATTGTTTCTATTACATTTTTGTGTTAATAATTTCACTGAATCCCGTTATGGATTAACGGGAACATGAAAGAATCTTAAGCTACTTGAAAGTGTAGAAAAGAAGACAAAGAACAAGTCTTGAAACAAGAAAATTTAAGAAGAGAGTTGTTTGGCCCAGAAATTATTGGAGACACTGAAGATGCCTAAGATATTAGTGAACGTTCAGGTACAGATATATCCGAAGAAAGAGTGTATATCATATATTAGTGAACATGATACAGATTCAAAGGCTTCACTGGAGGACTTAGAGGAGGAAGTAATAATTCAGTGCTTTGAAAATGAAAATGAGAATTTTATTTTAGGCAAGGACAAAGTTACAAAGTGGTTTGCACACATGGAAAAAAATTTACATGGAAGAATTTCTCACCACATCATTTGAAGAAACAGAATCGGTGTGCATCTTCCTTATCCGGGGAATAATATTTAAATATCATTTTTTTGTTTTGATAAATATTATATTATTAAAAAAAATATTTGTTGAATTTTGTTTTGTTATTTTTATCGTTCTTTGTGGAGACATGCAATAGCAATACATATTATGCAACACAGCAGATGATTAAAACGTTTTTCTCAAGTAAATATAATGTATGTTTACGTAATAACATACATAATAATACATACGTAATAAAACATACGTAATAACAGGTTTATTATTTCAACATCACTTAAGGGCATAAGAATACAAAATGCAGTCATTTTGACGCCGAGTGACCACTTGTGTAATATGTTACCGCACTCCTTGTCCAGGGTTAATAAAATTATGGAAAGATCTCATCAATTTGAAAGTTATTTCCAAATAATGAATTTTAAATATCAGTTATTGTTTGTAACAACATTTTCTAGTTCTATGTAATTGTTTACTTCATCATTTACAAATTCTAATTTAGTTTTTAATTCTTACTTAACTATTAGCATGGCAATTGTTACAACTTCTTTAAAAATGATTCAACACGTTATTGTAATAGACATAAATATTATTTAACTGTACAATGAAATCACTTAAAAAATTTTCTTCCTCATTCATAGCATTTCTTATGACTTCTTTATTTTTTATTTAAATTTCCATAGTATCTAAATATATCCTCATCATCTTTCCAATGGGTTTTTAATCAGCACTGAACAATTTCCTTCTTGCATTCAGTTTTTAAATAAAGGCATCATTTGTTTTTCTTTTTACAATAAGTAAGGCACACAATAATAGTAAGTTGTAGTCTTCCTCTTCATACAATAAATACAAAATTGTATCAGTATTGTCAAACATTTTGCTTGAAGATAACTTTCAAGCAACTGCAAGTAGCTCATATCGTTATCATATTGTGATTCATTGCTGTCATACAAATTGCACAGGCTCTGCTGTTAGCTTCTGCAGCCAGCAGCTGCAGTCTGTCACCCTAGTTTTTTTTTTTTTTTTTTTTAGCGTCAGACTATTGTGCACACTTGGGCTAATGCAGACGATGGGATGATTTATAGCATACGAAAATGCCAAGCCCTCGCCGGAAATCGAACCTGGGTGCTCGGGGTGAAAGCCTAGTACGCTATCCACTAGGCCACCGAGGCCGCTCCACCTTAGTCGTATTTGAAACTGTATCTTTAGAAAAACTTACTAAAAATATTATTTAATTACAGCCGACCTTGGTTATAACACCCTCAGAACGCTAACTCTGTTATAGCCTTATTTTCATAATGTCTCCAATATTCTATATTAAGTGTATGTGTATTTTAGGCTCGGTTACAATGCTGTCACGCTGCTGTTATGATCCAGCCACTTTGTAAATGGTCTGCGCAAGAATTTCTCATGCATGTAGGAAAATTCCCCTCCAACAGTTCAGAGACTCAGAGTCTGCCAATCTGAGCCTACAAACTGTTACTACTCAGTGATAGTGAAGGAAAAAGGAAGAGCAATGGTGCCTACTCACACATTTTTTCTCTCTCTTCCACTGGTGCACTTAGCAGTTTTCTAAGCTGCTGATCTATAGTAATTCTCACTTGAAATACAATTTGTATTTATTTTTAGAATAAAGGTTGAGAATAGGAACGTACCCTTTCTTCGAATTTTGTTGCACGCTAAACAATCTAAATTGTGTTGTTCCCTTCTCTCCCTCTCTCTCTCTCACACACACACGCATTGCCTTTGCACGCTACGCACACGCACGCACGCCATACACGCACACACACACACACACACACACACACACACACACACACACACACACACACACACACACACACACACACACACGCACACACACACACACACACACACACACACACACACACACACACACACACACACACACACACACACACACACACACACACACACACACACACACACACACACACACACACACACACACACACACACACACACACACACAGTATGCAAGGGTGGGGGGAAAACTTCAATCTCACGAACCCTCACAACTGTGTATGCACTGTGTTGCATGTATACATAATAGACAGTACAGTACATATTTTCTATTAGTTTTAACTAAAATATATTTTAAAATATGTAATATGTGTAATAAATTGTAATAAAATAGCCATTAACTATGTATTTCCGCCATTTAAAAACTCGGTTATAATGTTATCATGTTTACAGTGCTAATATATGTTTCGTCCCTTCAACCGCGTTATATTCAAGGTTGGCTGTAATTTACAAATTTGACTACTAAAGTAACTGAAGTAAAATAGACTTATCCAATTTGTTTGATGCTTGTATTTTATTTGTGTTTGTATAGAGGGAAATCTAAGATTTATTAAAAACATTACTTTATTTATAACACTTTATTTAATAAGTAGTACTTGATTATTGTATGTTTTGTTGTGTACTCTTCCTGTGTATATTGATTAGGTTACCTTTGCATAAAATGTATTTAATTGATGGACAAAGATGGTCAGTTCTCTGAGGTTAAGAACTTCTAACCCTTTCAGTGCCAAATATTTTTCTGCAAGTAGTATCCAAAGGTGTCTGACGTTTTTTACAGTACTCCCCAGAACTGGCAGGCGATTTTTTGAGTTTTTGAAAGGATTTTTGAAACTACAACTTTTTAGTTTATTACTTGATTTTTACAAGTCTTTTTTTATTCTGTTGGGAAATGTTTGAACTAAAATATAGGGGTAGAATATTTTTTTGCTGTTTAGTATAAATCAGTGCAGCTTAGAAAACTGTATAACAAATTTAAAATAAACAAATTAAAAACATACCTTAATATTTTTTGTGTGAATATTTTTCAAATTTTTTCAGAATAAATCCCACAAAAAAAATTAGTACAGTCAATAAATTTTATATCACTAGAAAGACAATTTGATTTTGTACAAACACTGAATGTTTCATTTAAAAATACTAAAAAATGTAGATCATATAGGGTTTTTTACAAAAACAAAGATATTGTACAGATACACACGTACTGTCACTTTGTGGTTACATCATAACTGATTCATGACCAGTAGTGCAGTCTGACGTCATGGCTTAGTGCAGCAGCATGTGAAATTGGCACCGTGTTCAGAATTCATTTTGAATGATACCATTCAAACCGGTCGTGTCGCCTGCCACCAGCGGTCTGCAGTCAGACATAACTGTACCTTTAAAATTCCTTCATATCGAATTATTAAACTTAAATGACAAGCGCTATCAACACACACAACTAGATGCTAAAGGACAACTAAAAAAAAGTTAACTTTTTTAAAGGAACTTGTGTTTTAAACTTCACTGTAACCTGCATACATTTTGAATATTAGATTCCATGTAATTACAACTAATAAAGTTGCCTTTGTATATGAATGCAAGGGTGTCTTCCTATTCTGAAAAAAATATTGCAAAGAATATTTTTTATGTAAACCCATAATAATCCCATCGTAAAACTATCTGGATTAGTTGTTGATTACAAAAAACCCTTTTTTTGGAGATATTCAAACATATGCATTTTGAAAAATCTTAATTTTCACCCTAAATTTTTAAAAAATATAGTGTTGTGTGTCATATGACAGGTCATTAATTGAACTTTAAAATCACATTTCCTCCAATTCTTAAAGTTAATGAGGAGAGCTGCAATTAATATTTGTAAATTATCTGGTAACACCATTTTTTATGGTTTTTTGATACTTTAAGACAGCTATAGTTCGAAACCTAGTTGTGATATATTACCAATACTTAGTATGTTTCTTTGTTTATATGAACACTACCTATATATCAAATTTTATCAAAATCTCAGGTAATAAGATATAAAACTTATTAAAACCGTGTTAATTTGACACAGAATGACCATATATTATTTTAAAAAATTATTTAGCATGCCTAAGATAAAACGATAATATTTATACTTTCTAAAATAAATTACTACTTCAAAAAACAATAGCTAATGTAATACCAAGACCCATAAAGCAACAATGTCTAAATAGTCATGCACAGCGATTGGAAATAATATTTGTCAAATATTATATTGATTTTTTTTGAAAATTATGTTTGTATAACTACGAAATATATCCAATCAGCGCAATTTGGTCACTTAGCTTTAAATACTATAGCACTATATATTTAACGGAAACTGGTGAATTAAAAGTTTATGTTTATGATAATCTGGATCACCAGACGCGCAAAATGACTCTAATGTTGAAAATGGTATTCCTTACGTTTTTCTCATTACAAAAATTATTCATCTTTTTCAGGGAAGGTTTTTTAAATCAATACCTTCACTGATATAATACAAATTTATTACAGTTATCCATATACATTTTTTCAGTGTGGTTAAAATGACAGAACTAGAATAAGTAATGGCAAAGTTTGATTAATGGGGTGAGTAAAACCTTACTATATCTGGGAAGTATGGTAGGAAAATACTCTTATTATACTAACAGTACACATGCTAGAAACTTGATAAATCCAATGACAGAAATAACTTTTAGTTGATGAAAATACCACGTGCAGACATTGGAATCATGAAAAAAAGGTTGCTTTACTGCAAATTCTTGCCAATATCTATATAATGCAAGTACATCAAATCAGACAGGGAGTTGCATTTCCTTTAACTTTCTCTTATTTCCAATACCCCTCCATTCTTGAACTGCAGTCATTTTATACTGCAGGTTTTTATGAGTCAAAACTACTGAGGTTTTATCAATAATAACCTAAAAAAGAAAATAACGACAATGATGGTTACCTGAATGTAAAAGAGTAAGTATTCCCACACAAAATCAAAAATGCAGAACTTTTTGTAGATGATGTTCGTACGACTTGTGTGTCACCACCTCATCAAGAACCTACAACAGTTAGTTTAGTTTTCAATCCTGGTCATCAAAAACAAAAGACGAAAAAAAACAAATATTTCCAAGAACACTTATTTCTAGTTCTCCATAAGCTTACATATGAAGAACGTGTGTTTGAAATGTACGTGGTGGTTAGGCACAAAAATGTTTCTAAAAAGTTTAGAACTTGTGACTTTATCCTGTGTCTGTCAAAGTAATGTAGTTAATGTGGTAATTGAGGTTGTTTTTAAAAACTGTACCATAAAATGATCTATTGTAACAAATGAATGAACAAGACAATGGGCACAGATCACTTACAACAAATTTTAACTGTTCTACAAATACCTATATTTCTTAAAAAATAAATTGTGTTTTTTATAAATTTATATTACCATAAACTTTGTGATATATTAAACACTTCGTTTTTAGTTTTTAAAGTCATGTTTTAATTACAAAAACTTTGATATATTTTTTAATTCCTCTAATGAATTGCTACTATGAACAAAGGTTTCTATTATGTTACCTTTTAATTATTTCATAACAAGCATACAGTTTAACAATTAATTATAATGTTCATGAAAACTTGTAGCTTACCAAAAATGGTTCAATTAAGTTCAGTGGAGGTAGCCACCACTTTTTAACATTCTCTTGCCTAATTAACTCCAAATTAAGTTCTGCAAAGTTAATCAGGTTATATATTTTACTTAATTTACTACTGACTACGTAGGCCTACATATTTTTTTAAATCTCTATAATGCAAACTGATATGATCACACCTCGCTTCTGGAAAGATTGACAATCTAAACCTAATTTGGAATTATTACATGTAGCGCATGCAGATACTGTAACAATCTACTTCTTAATATTATTTTCGTAGTTTGTTTATTGTATAATATTACAATAGGTTGTTATTATTTTGTAGCTAATTTCAATATTTCATTAACATTCTAAACTCCATGTAAAAAGTAGCAAACATATAACTGAATCTAAGCAACGATTCAATTAAGCTTACGAATAAGACGTCACACAGTTCAAGTAAAAATTAATTATAATATTTAATAATAACAGAAATATCATATATTTCTTTGAAAGTAAATTACATATTCAACAAATTTTTATTTCCTTTAACTCTGAGATTCGAATGTCAAACTTGGAGTAATGTTTTTTAAACCTGAGCCAATTAAAGTTATTTTGATACTATTTTCTGATTTCTGCAATGCATTTGTTGTTCCTATTAGGTTACCTTGTTAGTTATTTTTATTTAGTAACTGTTAACCACATTGTGTTGTTTATACTTTAATATGACTTTACTTGTTTTACATAAGTAATGACTTTTAAATAATTCTTTTTATTACAATTTCTATGCAATAATAAAATGACTGGATCATTATATTGTCCTAAACTCAGATGTTTTCTTTCGTGGGCCAGACTATAGGTTACTGAAATAATAGCTTACAACAAAATAAATATGTATTAGCTAGACATCTGAACATTATTTTTGGTTAAAATACTTTATTCCATGCCCATTTATAGTATTACACAATATAAAATAAACAAAATACTTAAAAACTGAATAAGTGTTAAAAACACTGCAAAAACAAATGCTTCCATAACCTAACCACTGCTATTGCAAAAGTTACTAACATGGTTTTTCTCACAAAAACACTATTTAATGCACAGATAATTTAACCATCATTAGTCATTAGGTCTAAACATTTTTTTTTTTTTTACATCAGAATAGATTACATTTCAAACTACAAGAAGGAATAATACAATCCCAGGTGCACTGCAGTCAACGGACTTAATACACAACTAAACCTCTTGTGTACTAGTTTAGCAGATTCTTACCTGCTAAACCCTTAGCAAGTTCCAACAATCCACTGACTAGCTCATTCTGCTGAAGATTCCTAGGGTCCTTTAAACTAAAAACCTCTAGTCTCCTATTAGCAAGAGCTTCACATATCATGGATTATGTAGTTTTCTCCTCTTCCCTGCACAACCTACACATGGTTTCTCCATGGTCCATACCTATCCTATTCAGGTGTACTACAGTGTCCCGTAATGAGCCCCATGATTTTTTTTAAACATTAACTTAATAATCAATACTATTGTGTTAAAATTACTAGCTTTTTAATTACTGTTATAACAGATATAAAGTGGCCGCTGTTAGCCTATGAAATCATGCATGATCCACGATTCATGATTATAAATGTAAATTCCGATGACATTACAGTAAATTTGCAATAAAGGTTGTTTTCGATTTTTCAAATAAAACACTATTACATGCCCAGTAGCAGTAGTCCAAAATATAAAAGCATGGAAAGTATAGAAAGCATAATTAAAATTTAAAATAAAATTACCCATATAACCTCAAAATTGCTATTTCGAGAAAGTATGTACATATTTTTTACTACAAGAATGACTGAAGTAATACATTAGAATGTGATAATGCATAAACAGTCAGTGTAGTAAATAACAAGTCAGTCAGTTAATGCAGTAAGTTGGTGATGGAAATCTAGTATAGTTCATACAATGTAAACTGTAATGATGTCACAACATAGTTCCATAAAAAGAGCCCAAAATCAAACAACTTTTAAAAGAATTACTTTTCTTGGGTGGATATGTTATTGGACAATACAGTATGCAATAAAAAAAAAAAACAACCTACACTGCATAAATACCAAAAATATTTAAAAATTATTTATCTTTGTCTCATTATTGCACAAATACATTGACCACAAGGGCAATATAAAAAGAGTCTGTAAGTCTACTTATAAGATCAGTAGGCTTAGTCTATTTATAAAATGGCCTACCTACACCTACTCTGCAAATATTTTCTAATAACAATGAAATATAGGGTATGTATGTGTGTGTGTGTGTGTGTGTGTGTGTGTGTGTGTGTGTGTGTGTGTGTGTGTGTGTGTGTGTGTGTGTGTGTGTGTATATATATATATATATATATATATATATATATATATATATATATATATACATACATACATATACATATATACACCTATTATTATTACTATTTTGGACCAACGAAAATATAAATATACAAAATTTGCAACAACAAAAAGAAAAAATAATTCATAATGAAGAAATGCTGGTTCACACATGTGAAGCTTGGCATATTCAAACACAAAATGGCATGGACTATATTATAATACAAAGGAACTTTTTCTAGAACTTGGCAAAATATATGTTCATTTATAATAAATCACTACTTACGCTTATAATTTACCTATATTTAAGATTCACTTGAATAAATGTAACGTACCTTTACAATGTTGCAAATTAGCCAACCAAAACCAATATTTCAAACCTAGTAGTAGTTATTAGTTAGTGCTACTTAATTACGTGTTGCATACATATGATAAAGCCTTCTAGACATTTCAGTGTTCTTTAATTTATTTACAAGAAATTTGATTACAATTTTACCTTTTTAAAAGCTACTTGTAATTTAAAGATCCAATATTCACATCCAAAAACGCTCTCAGTTCAACCACTTCCATCCACAAAAAGCAATAATGGCAATAATGGCGGAGGCTTATTGTGCAACGCACAACGCCGGTTGCCTGAAGGAAGAAGAAGGTGTCCAGAGATATAATAACATAACAGAGATAATATAACATGAACTTTGACCAGTTCAGCGAACCTAGTGGTTATGTGAGATATCATTTTATTACAATTGTTACTATACGCAGTACGTTGTGTCATATTTTTACCGACTGCTGCATAAATTGACAAAATTTCACCTACTGCACATAAAATTAAATTATTGATCACGATGATGATGATGATGACGACAAAAGATCCATTTTGTACTTTGCATGATCATGACTCAAAATTTATTTTGAACATATATAAAACTATATTTCTATATTTATTTATTTACAATAAAAAATTAATTAATTTAAACAATATTTTTTTCTCTCTTTATTTGTTTCACCCAACTTTGGGGTACACTAAATCAATCACTTTTTAATATTCTGTGCCTTCCTCGTAGCCCAGTATTACTTCATTGGTTGTGATCTTGCTTTTCTTTCTTCGTCAGAGATTTGGATCGTTCCCTTGGATTTGACTTTGCCTTGGAACCTTTGTTTCTTGTCCTTGGTTATTGTTTTGGCTGTTTTGTCCATGAGCATAGTGTCAGTGATTTGTAGTTCTGTTATGTCTTTCTCCGTTTCTCTAAACCAAAATGGTTTGGCTCTTTTATTGTGAAAGTAGTGAAATATTTTGTTGGTTAGTCTATTTTTGTCCATTCATATTTTTTTATTATATTTTTGTAAATCATTATCTAACATTGCATATTATTTAACAGAAATATAGTTTCAAAGTTATAGATATAAATATGTCATGAACAGATAAAATACAAAACAAATGTCAAACAAAAACTATATGCACAAAATGTTTAAAAATAAATTCCTTTTTATTCTATAAAATATTAATAAACACAATACTCTTACTTGTATGTACTCTGACATGGATTGTCAGATGTTAAAAAAAAAAAAACATGGATTGTAAAATACATCAATATATGGAAAGTAAATAATTTAATACAATTTCTGGATGTTAGAGGTTAGTAATATTTAATTTAGGTTTTTAATAATGTACACGTAATGAACAAACAAATGATTTTTATTTAAATTAAAAAAATAAATTCTAAAACATTATGATGTATGAGGGGGACCCAAAAATAACCGGAAATATTTCTAAGACTTATATAATTTTCTGTACAAACTACAATTAGGCTTCCTCAATGTACTCTCCATTTGTGCTAATACACTTAGCTAACTGATTCTTCCATTGCATGAAACATTTTTTAAATTCGTCTGAAGTAAAATGGCATTTGCCCATTAATGGTCGTTTCTTGTATTACCTCTTTGATGTCAGCAAAACGCCTTTCTTTTTGACTTTTCATCGGAGGAAAAGAAATCACATGCAGCTAAATCCGTTGAGTAGGGTGGGATGGTGCAGGGTTGTCATACCATTTCTTGCCAAAAATTGGTGAATGCTGGAGCAGTATGAGATGGAACGTTGTGTGATGAAAGAAGAAATTATCTGACTCCCACAAATCAGGCCCCAGTAGCACACATTGTTGGCCCAAAGTTGGGATTTTGTCGGCAAAATTGGGCAATGGTTAGTTAATACGCCATCGAATTATCTTTAATGAGCCAATGAGCTGTTTGTTTGCTAGGCCAACTGTTACATTCATGAAAACCTCTGTTGTTGGCCCAACAATAATTCTTAGTTGGCAGAAAATATAAAAAAATATTTTGTTAAAATAAATATCTCATAAATTAAATAGGGTATAATTATTCCAAAAGTTTAAAAATAGTGTCTTATTTGTTAGTATAATAGTATTTTATCAATGTTGTAAAATTTACTGCAAAGTGCAAGCGCACGTGATGACTTACACAGAATAGCCAACAACAGAACAATTTTTTTTTATATCTCTTTAATTACTATACTAACAATAGTGTTACAATGATTAAAATTTTTTTTTAAATCCTATTTTATTTCTACTTAACTATAATCATTTACTATCTCAGTAGCACACATTGTGGGCCCAATGTTGGGATTTTGTCGGCAAAGTTGGGCAATGGTTAGTTAATACGCCAACGAATTATCTTCAATGGACCAACGAGCTGTTTGTTTGCTAGGCCAACTGTTACATTCATGAAAACCTCTGCTGTTAGCCCAACATTAATTCTTAGTTGGCAGAAAATATAAAAAATATGTTGTTAAAATAAATATCTCATAAATTAAATAGGGTATAATTATTCCAAAAGTTTAAAAATAGTGTCTTATTTGTTAGTATAATAAGATGTTGTTAGTATTTTATCGATGTTGTAAAATTTACTGCAAAGTGTAAGCTTGCACAGAATGACACACAGAATTGCCAACAACAGAACAATTTTTTTTTAATATATCTAATTATTACACTAACAATAGTGTTACAATGATTACAAATTTTAAAAAATCGTATTTTATTTCTACTTAACTATAATCATTTACTATGGATGATTTTATGATGTACTTATTATTTAAAGTATTGCCAGCACTGTGGAAAAGTGAAAGTTTGTCCATTACTGGCTTACTTCTTTGTTGTCAGGTTGTCACTCTCCCTGCATTGTTGCACAATGCTACAAGTGTACAGTTATAGTTTTAATCTGATGCTATAGTGTTTTTTTTTTTTTTTTTTTTTTTTTTTGATTTGGCTTTTCACAATTGCCATTTAAATTTTGTTTGTGTGAATTTTGTCTCTTTTCGTAAAATAACCTTGTTTCAATAACGAAATATGCTATGTTGGTTACTCAACTAACTTTCAATAGTAGGCCTAACCCTACTAATTACCAATATGTTTAAAGTGTTATATTTTATTTAATTGATTAGTGAACTTAATAATAATCATAACTTCTCTACATTCGATAACAGGTTTCAATACCTTTTCTTATCAAATTCAATATGTATTCTTACTCAAAATAATATGTACATTATAATATACAATTAAAAAGCTAAAGTAGGCTACATATTATATATTACTTCGAGTAAGAATATTCTACATTTGAAAATAAAAGGTATTCAAATATGTTCGCGAATGTATAGAGAAGTTATGATTACTACTAAGTTCACTAATCAATTCAATAGAAATATAATACTTTAAACATGTTGGTAATCAGTAGGGTTACCATTGAAAGTTAGTTTGGATAACTGTTGGGAGTAAGTTAGGCCAACAATTTCTTTGTTGGTTTATGATTAATTGTTGATGTTTAATTGTTGGCCCTATGTTGGGATTTGGTTCGTTATTAATTGGTAGGCATTTGTGCCAATTTTAACCGTTGCCCAACCGTGTTTTTTTTTTTATTTAATACTCATAACCAATCTTTACAAGATCGACTAATGGTTTACATCTACAACAAAATCAAATTTGTAGGATAGCTATTACATTAATAACTTCCTTTACATTAGTGGAGCAGTTCATGAGGTTTAATCCTCTTGAGGCGGCGAATGTTGCCGGCCACTTCACATACTGCCTCCATCTCACAATTTTCATGTGTAAGAAGCCGTAGATTATGACTAGTTACACATTTTTTAACTTCCTCTGTGACAAGCCTGATGTTTAAGTCCCGATGTAAATCATTGTTACGAATATACCATGGGACATTGAGTATTCCTCGCAAGACTTTGTTTTGGAAATTTTAGATTATTTTTATATTCGACGGTTTTGTACAACCTCACAATTGTTAGCCATATGTCCATACTGGTTTCAATATTTGTTTATATATTAAAATTGTATTCCGCACTGAAAGCTCAGAGTTACGTCCAAGCAACCAGTAAAGTTTTCTATATTTTATCTTAAGCTCTTCAACCTTTTTCTTTACATGGACTTTCCACTTGAGCTTCATATCCAGGGTCATCCCCAAGTGTTTGGCATTGTTGGAGTAAGGAACAACTTGAGCATTGATAAACAATGGATGGGTGGCAATCTTCCTATTGGTAAAGTTTATATGCACTGATTTTGTCTCATTCAGTTTAACTCGCCAGCACTTTGTCCAGGTACTTATCCTATCCATTGCACTTTGTAGTTTACTTGTGGCCTTTTCAACACGATCATCAACAGCAAGGTATCATCAGCAAATGTGGCAACAATTGAATCAGCAACCTCTGGAATATCTCGTGTATACAACAAATAGAGCACAGGTCCAAGGACACTACCTTGCGGTACACCTGCTGTTATCCTCTTTAATTCTGAGTACTCACAGCCATAACGAACTCGAAAGTACCTTCCTTTAATATATGATTGTAATAACTCAAAGTACTGAGTTGGTAGGTCCCTGTGTAGTTTATATTTAAGGCCCTCATGCCAAACTGCTGAACATACTTTTTTCTCTTCAAGAGCTTTTTCAATTATGTTGGTGATGCGGTGAATCTGATCTATAGTAGAATGCCTATGTCTAAACCCACCAACCATGTATGAAAACAAAATACCAACAATGGGCAAACAGAAAATGCTACTGGAGGGGGGGTGTTTCCTTCTCACACTGTTACACAAACTTCTAAACACTTTGAGGTAGAATGCTTGATTTACAGTCTGACCTGCTGGAAGAAATTCATAATGAACGAGACCTTTGACATCAAAAAAAGAAATTAATATTGTTTTCACTTTTGATTTCACCTGCCGAGCTTTTTTTGCTCAAGGAGAATTCGCTGTTTTCCAATGACTGGACTGTTGTTTCATAATCGCATCACCATTATTCATTTCCTGAAATAATTTTGGAAAAAAAATGTGGGTCATTATCAAACTGATCTTTTATTTCATGACAAGTTTCCAGGTGACACTCTTTTTGATTTATTGTCTGTAGTCACCGGACGAATTTTGCCGAAAGTCTTCTCATTTTCAAACCTTACTATAAAATTCGCAGAACCAAGTTCCACGACAATTGAGTAACTTCAACAAGTTCTTCAATGGTCCTAAACTGATTTTCATAAATTAATTCTCGGATTGTGGTGACATTTTCATCAGTTTGTGGTGTTAAAGAAATCCTATGGTGGTCTTCAATCAACATTTCACCATTTTTAAAAAGCTGCCAAACCACTTGACTTAGCTTTTACCCATGGAACCTTCTCTGTACGCTTTTTTTAACATTAAAGTAGTTTCTGCAACACTTTTTTCAAGAAGAAAACAAAATTTCACTACCGCGCATCGCTCACGAAAATCGGCCATTGATGCTTGCACAAAACTACTTTTAGAAAAAAATTCATAAGAACAATCTTCCAGACTGATGTCACTTGGCAGACTGACTTTTGAGAAGTGTAACTAGATCACGCTAGCAGTTCAACCACGTACTACAAGTACTAACAACAACATCGCTTATTATTTGGGTCTTCCCCATATGTCATTTTCTTAACAACAAACATAGGCCAGTTTTTTACTGGTAGATGGTGATGAACTCTAATGCCTCATTCGTATCCGGTATTCAAGAAGTGGCTTTTTTTATAGCCTAATGCACTTTAAATTTGTTCATTATGAATTCATTTATGTGACCGACACATGTTCGCCAAAGGAAACTGGCTGCTGAAAAAGACAGAGGCGGTCTTAGATTTTGCTGATTATGCAATGCACCCCACTCTATGCTGTTTATTTTTTATGTTTACCGCCAGGTGGTGAGGAAAGCTACAGCGCGGGTATTTTGATTTTGTTCTTATACACTCTCAGTTGCATCACATGTAACAGAAACTTTTGACATAAATATTGAGTTCAAACAATTCTCTTTTATTAGGTCCTTTTCTCTCATTAAAAAATATGCAAGCAGCTGACTGCTTTGTATGAAAACCATATAAATGACATATACAAATGAAACAAACATTTGTTTCTCATCACTAATAATATATTTTACTTCATAATTTTTATATCATTGTTTTTCAAACCCACTTTTGCACATGATCATCATAAACCCTTTAACATTGCACATTAACTGACTGAATTAAAAATAATAAAACTTTCATATTAAACAACAAACAAAATTATTTAAAAAACAATTAAATAAATATGTGTACCTAAAATAGTTTTACATTTTACCTTGTGTGAGCATCATAAATGGTTTACCATTATTTTCTAAGACATAGTAGATTTAATGGCCTTGACATTTGCTGAACCCTTGTTACAGTGGCTACTACAAAAAGTCCATCTTCATGGCAACTATCAAGGACAACACCTATGAGTTCTTCTGAGACTTTGGAAGAGGTATCACCATGAATGAAGTAGTAAGCAGTTGCTTCCACTTCCAAATCAGTCCACGAATCATAAACACTAAGACATGATTAGCAATTAAGCTATTCTTACCTAATGCCCATGATCCTGGAAACCTTTAATTCGATCAGTAAAACAGTTGTAATAAAAGCTTTCTTTCTCTGATATGTCTTCAAAAAGAAGAGTACATACTTTATCAGAATCATCTATCCTACCGATGATGTTTTTCAATGTAGAAAATACCTCTTCACTGATCTCAGTAGAAAAAGGAATTTTGTTCAGATATTAGCATGTCCTTTTAGAAGATAAAATTTGTTGATGCATTCAAATACCACTACTGCAGTAATTTCTTGAAGACTGATCTTTTTGTGTTATGCAGAAAGACAAAAAAACTGTTCTTTATGATAGTTTTTTAAAAATCTTAATTTGCATAACCAAATATTCACTTTCTGTATATATACTACACTTTAACATATGTATACTGTAGTTATAAACAAATATTAATTTCAAATTGTTTCTTACGTTAAAAATATCTTAGCTAACCAAATCTGAGAAAGTTCTGTATGAAATGTATGTTTATGTTATTGCCTATTTGTGCATTTTAATGATTATAATTACGTTTTATTTTTAATAAAACTATTATTTTACACTAACCAGGAAGATTGAATGTTATCATTCAATCTTGTAATTATTCTTATAGCGGAAGTCTATAAAGCTGCCACTGTTGGCATACTAATCATATAAATGTAAAGGGCAATGATATCACAAAACAGTTCCATTAAAATTTGTACAAAATCGTAACTTATTGTGAGAAATTTAACCTTCTGCGAATTGATATTTCTTAAATGAATAAAAAAATAGATAATAAAGAAAAAAATATTTCAAAATCATTAACCTTATAGCTTAAGTGTTTTGCTATAGCATAAGTACGTACTTTACCTTTGATAATATGACATTAACAACATAGTAGTGATTCATTAGTGATTGAACAACACATGTAAGTGATTCAAAATAATCTAACCTTGCAACAATGTTATAGAAGTCATTACCTATAGGTTCATACCTATAGGTCATTAATCTACGTCCATTTTATTCTATTACAGAGAAATACCTTACATATATAGGGCTGAACCAATAAGTGTTTAAATTTTGTTTGAATTATTTCTAAGCAGCTGTATAAATATAGAGATAACATTGTCCTGTGCTACAGAAAGTCCAAGCTGCTGAGTTAACACAAACAAGCCTTTGATTGATGACTCTTTGGTTTTTGTAAAACAATAACTTCAAAGATATTTCTTAGTGATCTGTTCTCAGAATGCCCATTCCTATTCCCTTTTCTGTCAGTGTATCCCTTTTGTCACTGTCCCTTTTGTGTCATCAACTCTTTTACTGTATAATTTGTTAGCCCTTAAAAAAATTATTTATTTATTATTTATATGTAGTATTATCATGTTACATACTTTTAATTTTTAAATTTAACAAAATGTTAAAAGTCTTTGTGGGCATGTTACAAATTGTTGTTTACATCCTGATTTCAATTTTATTATTTTTAATATTAATTAAGTAGGTCCTCATTGGAAGAAGCTAAGGAACAGGCTCTTGAACTCCAGAAGCAAGCGTTAAAAATGGGACTTAAAATTTCATTTGAAAAGACTAAAATATTGACAAACATACAAAAACCACCAAAAAAGCTTCAAGTGGGAGAACAATACATTGAGATAGTGAAAGAATACAAATATCTTGGGGAATGGATCAGCTGGAACGCCCTAGAGAAAAAAGCTATGGAATCTAGGAGAAATAAAGTTGAATTAGCCTTCCAACTTACCAAGGACACATACAACAAGAAGTCCCTCTCCTGGAATACAAATATAAGGCATTATCATACGGTAATTAAAGCCTTATATGCAGCTGAAACATTATCTCTCACAACCCAGGACCCACTTGAAAGGCTGGAGATCAAAGAAAGAAAGATATTACGAAAAATCTTAGGCCCCAAATTCCGTAACAACCAATTACTCCACATTAGTAATGAAACTCTTTACCAAAAAAATGAAACACTATCAGACACAATAAGAAAAAGGAGAATTGATTTTTATGGGCACATCCTCCGAATGGACAAAAATAGACTAACCAAAAAAATATTTGACTACTTTCACAGTAGACGAGCCAAACCACTTTGGTTTAGAGAAACGGAGAAAGACATAACAGAACTGCAGATCACTGACACTATGCTCATGGACAGAATAGCGAAAACAATAACCAAGGACAAGAAGCAATGGTTCCAAGGCAAAGTCAAATCCAAGCAAACGATCCAAATCTCTGACGAAGAAAGAAAAGCAAGATCACAACAAATGAAGCAATACTGGGCTACGAGGAAGGCACAGAACATTAAAAAGTGGTTGATTTAGTGTACCCCAAAGTTTGGTGAAACAAATAAAGAGAGATAAGTAGGTCCTAAAAAAAGTGCTTGCGGTAGTGGAAGTAAAAGACAAACTTTAACTATTGAATGAAAAAAGCTACAGTATGAAAAGAAAATATACAGTATTGATTTGTCCTATGCATATATATGTAAATAATTACATTTGTATGAATTTAGTTAAAATAAAGTGTGACTTCTCTTCTGAGTATTTTCTTCATTCTTCATCTTTGACATATTAATAGTGAGTACTCAATTTTTTCCCCTATGTAACAAATTGAAATGTTTTCCATGAGAAATATTTGGAACCTGACTATTGTAAATGCTGACACACAGCTGTCTGCTTAGATAACTGTCTTAGTTATGGAATAAATTAATACCCTTAACCAGGGTACAACTGTATTTAAGGGAGCCTAAACAAAATTATCTTTACAGCAAATATCATATAAGTACATACTTGAATACAAAAAGTTTAAAGTAGGCAAAACTTTTAGGTGGTTTTTGAATTTTTTTTTTTTTAATGAAATGTGGTTTTTTTAATGTGCTACAACAATAGTAGGTAACCCAGGACCTTATTTATTTTATTGTAATGTGTTAGTAGTACAATATAAAATAATTTTCACTTATAACCTACAAATATCAATTTTGAAAATTAACATTATTTGAACAATGAACATACCAAAATTTTGAATGTAACCTCTATAGATAAGTGTACATACATTGGGATACTTACAGGGTAATATTTTTTTTGTCATCTTTGGAAACATAAAGAAAATGTCACTGGGATATTATTTCTTGCAAAGCAGTTTCTCACAAAAAGAGTATTTCAATAATTAAATTATTTGTTTGTGAAATACCATGCTGTAATAACAACAATTATAATACAGCCATTTAGAGTAAATAGGAAATAAAATTAAATTTCTAACAAACAAGAAATCAAGTTTTTCGGTTGTAACAAACGACACAACCAACTGCTACTATTTCAAACTAGAGGTGGGTAAGAAAATACCAAACTGTTAAAACAAAAAGCTATTCAATAAACGAAAAACAAACAGCTTTTCCAAACGGAAACAAGCAGTTTGATTTGGACTGGTTCGTGTTTGTATAACAAGGAACAGCTGTTGGGACTTCTCCAACACCCACGTTCTATTCGAACGTTGCCGCAAGCGCTTTTTTCCTTCTGTTTTTCTGCTTCTTTTCTTCAACCTGCTTTTCTGCTTTTTCCCTTTCTTTCAAAGTTTCTTGTTGCTTGTAGTGAAGTAAAAACTGTTTTGGTCGTTGTCAACGTTTATCTCTATTTTGTTGCGAGTTGTTTGAAAGTTTTAAATGTAAAATTTGTTGTTCAAACATTTTTTTAAACTGTAAAATCAGGCATAATTGTGTTTTATATTAGTTTTTCTCCGTAGTTTACTTTGTGTTTAGAAATTTAAAAATATTTAGTGGACAATTTTGAAAGTTTTCTTTTATTTTTTTTTATGTTTTTAGAATTAAGTGCATAGTTTTTAATTATTTATTGGATGTGTGGACTTTTTAAAATTCACATTTTCTATCTCTTGTATATATCTTGAATAATTTAAGGTTATTTTAGTACTTTTTCTAAAATTTTGCAAAATATAGGCTACATCTGAACATAAACAAATCTTTTAGTGTCGCTGTTTTAAAATTATGGCTAACCATCAAAGAAGTATAATTTGGAACTATTTTTCTAAGGCTGAGAATGAAAAGGCTTTTTGCAATATATGTAAACAAGCCTTATCTTATAAATCCAGTGTGACTAATTTGAAAGGATATTTATAATAACCTATAATAACCTAATGTTAATAACCTATAATTTTGTAACTATATAGAACTAATTTTATTTAAACACATTTGGTTTATGTTCTTATTACTATATTGTACTTATTAAGGTTACTTTTTTCAGTGTTGAAAAGTGAAAACCTACTTTCTCCCAAATAAAAATATGACAGTAACATTTTGTAAATATAGAGCCTAATTTTATTTAAATGTATTTTTAATATTTCTTATCAATCATCAATATTTTTTAATCAACTAAAAATATTCTAAATTGTTTGCATTTTAGTAAATATGCAAAGGACTATTTAATTTTTAAGTAAAAAAAAGAATGCTTCTATTAGAAATTCATTGCATTTTGTAAATATAAAATGGCTACACACACACACACACACACACACACACACACACACACACACACACACACACACACACACACACACACACACACACACACACACACACACACACACACACACACACACACACACATACATACATACATACATATACACACATATATATATATATATATATATATATATATATATATATATATATATATATATATATATATATATATATATATTACGTTTTGAGAATGTAATTTAATTATTACTACACATATAACGATTATTTTTTTCTAAATGCTTTGCACCCAAAAACAGTTTAGCATTAATGGGTTAATGTAAGGTGGTAATGGGAATGAAAAAGTAGTCTTAGAAAACTGAACGTTTGTGCTTATGTTTTAGCTGCTAATACAACTTCAAATTTCAGTTTTCAAAACCTGTTTTTTTCCAACTGTTTTTCTAAACAGCTTTTTTTCAACAAACAGTTTATTGATATTTTGTAAAAATAGCAGAAATGCCCATTCCTATTTAAAACCTTCAATTGTATTTTATATGCTCGTTTCACAAATCAGTGCTGCCTACCGTAGCGCTCTGGGTGGTTATGTATGATATTACGAAATTGAAAACTTACGCTTGGCTTCGTCTTTGGCAGAGATAATATAAAAAGTTTCTGATTTGGCGAGCGTCGTAGCATTCCTGCAAATCTGATAATTGATCTATGCCGTAAATACACTCCAGGATATATATTATAAATAATATTTTTATATATTAACAAAGTGAATAAATACATTTACATAAAATATTGAAATCAAGTTATGTATGTATGAAATGAAACACTAATAAAATTTCAAGACCACAATTTCCGACTACGACAATGACGGTAAAAGAATTGTTAATGAAAATTTTCGACTGTAATTAATTACAAAAATTAATATGAAAAAAAGTTGTAACCACGCCAAAATTATTATTATAAGAATGTAAATAATATAAATATGAAGTAAATTTAAATTTAAAAAAAATCTCTT
The DNA here is from genome assembly GCA_022606455.1 of Callitettix versicolor. Lineage (NCBI taxonomy): Eukaryota > Metazoa > Arthropoda > Insecta > Hemiptera > Cercopidae > Callitettix > Callitettix versicolor. The sequence goes on along the minus strand of CM040186.1, from coordinate 43,360,627 downwards.
TAGATAATAAAAACAAGTACAATGTTAGTTTTTCCTTTAGTATTTTTTATTTATTTTCAATAATAAATCACACAACATTTTATTATTTATATAAATTTATGAAGAGTTTTTCTATGGTGTCAATCATGGAAAAACTACATTAGCCCGAATTACTACTTTCCCCTTAATAGCCATAGATAAACTCCTAATAGACAAAAGTCTATTCCATATAGCAGGTCAAGATTTACTGCTACATTGAAATCCTGCTGTTGCTTTTATCCTAAATGGAATTTTTAAATTAAAAGGAAATAAAAACGTATTTTCCTCTTAGTCGAGTTTACACACTGAGATCAGCTTTCATAAGTCAACTATTAGTGTATTTGAGGCTATTAGATTTTGGGATTTTATAATTAGGTTGCTTGTTATATTATATTTATGAATCAGTAAAGATATGTTATAGAGTAGACATCATTAAATCAATTTTTAGATAAATACAGTTATATGATAAAGTCGTATAACTGAAGTTATCCTAAAGAATCATTTAAGAAAACAACTAGCACAAATAAAAATAAACATAAGTACAGATTGTATATTCATTTTTACCATTTAGTTGTGTCAGTGTGACTACCACTGAGGACTTGTGACGTCATACAGTTGTGAATAATGTACTGTAAGACTTTATATATTATATTTAGGAGGTGTTGCTACAACGTAAAATAAAATACATTGAATCATTGATAATTGATAGTAAAATGGCTTCCAGAAGAGTTGTAAAGTGCTGTTTATTTATTTTTGTGTGAATTTGATGACGCATGTTCCAGATAAAGCTCTAAAATTTGTACTTGTTGGCACTACTTTAATGATAAAATATTTAATGAAGAAGGTATTTATAATTTTGTAATATGTAGTTCCCGCTTTTATTAACTTTTTGTGATTAGTGCAACTTCCTTGAACTACTATTTGGGCAATGCAAGGTTATGCATGGTCAGTTGTAATTTTGTCACAAGGTCGTGTCTGTACCAAGCTTTAAAAAATTGTATGTAATTTTTTCGATATTTATGTTAATCGAGGTACAAAGAATGAAAATTTGTTAATAAAAAGGTATATAAGTTAAAGTAATCTGGCATAAATCAACCTTGTTTGTTGTATTTTAATTTATGATGATGAAATAATGTTGTTAATAATTTTTTGGTGTGTTTTAGATTTACAGATAACTGATGGAGAACACAGAGGAGAACTTACCTGCTACCCTGGAAAGGCTTGCCATTGATCCTCAAAGGTAGGCTATTTAGGCCTCGGTTTTTTAAATTTTTGGTCTTTTGGGCAGATTATGTGTGTGTGTGTGTGTGTGTGTGTGTGTGTATATATATATATATATATATATATATATATATATATAATTATAATTATAAAAAATTGTGTATAATATGGCTGACAAATTGTGGACACCAATTTAGTTACATAGGCCTATATGGAAAAGTGGTAGAGTATTAGGTTACAAGGTCATTTTAATAAGAGCATCAGTTGTTAGGCAGCACCCCCACTTGACATGTGAAAATCAGAATGTTAAGTTAGATTTGGCAGATAATATGGTATTTAGGTTATGTAATTAATGTCACATCATATAGGTTCTAATATATATATAAGGCAATGTTTGTATGTCCTCTATATAGACACAAAATCACTGAACCTGTTCTGCTAAAAATTTTAATATCGTATTGGTGCCAGAAATTTATAGTGATTTTACGCTATATCTTTCTGTACCTCCCTCACCATTATCCTTTTCAGGAGCATATCCATGTATATACATTTGTGTAAATATAACATTTAGTTTTTATAATTTTTTGCCAGAATGCTTTATTACATGCCCAAAATATAATGTGCGAAAACTACATGAAAATCAAAAGAAGTAGAAAAGTAACTTGTATAACCTCAAAATCACGACCAATGAAAGTTGGTAACATGTTTTTCATAGCAAAAACAATAAAGTAAATGCATGTTATTAATAATGAAAACAAAAACTTGGAAACTTTTTCTTTTTAAATTTAAGAAATTAATCAGCATGGTGGTTGTGTATGAAAAACCTAACATGGTAAAATTTTTGGGTAAAATTATAAAAGCTAAGAAATACTTTTGGTAATTGAAAATTTGTTTTTATTATAGTCTAAATAATAAATATCTCTGATTAATGACAGGTATAATTTTTCTTTGGCCAGAACTGTCCTAGTAATTTATTTATCGGCTATATGCAGGGGGTGCAGACCTGGAAATCTTCAGGTTCACTATTAGGTATACTGGGCTAAACTGTGTTCTCTTTGGAATATTTTTTAAAAAGTTTTATCTACTCTGTGTATTTAGCTTATAATATTTTAGTAACTATATTTTATAGAGTTGGACAGTTGTTGACTTCAGTTAAACTTACTTTTTCCTGTGGGTAAAGTGACTTATAGACTAGCATAACACCTAAATATGTATATCATAGAAATAATTATTTTGTGTGTGTGTGTGTGTGTGTACACGCACGTGGTCACGTGTACATGCTTGTGTACGTGTGGGCACAAGTGTGCTAGCGCATGTGCTTTATTATAAGTTAATAACTAAGGAAGATTAGAAATTAGAATCAATATAAGGCATGGAAATAGCCAATGGCATTAACTAGAATCAATTCTGTGTACGTCAGATTTGTGGCGAACTACCATTTATAATACTAATTAAAGTGCACAGTACCTCATATTATAATTGTAAATTATTTACGATTTAATTAATTCATAATTGTATTTTTAGCCGAGAAAGCTGCAGTATGTCCAAAAAGGTACTGCTTCTTAGCAGAAGACAAGAATTGGTTAGTAGTCCAGAATCAGCTCTAGAGACTCTTTCACTCTCAGGAGCAGAATGCCCTTCGGGATCGTGTCTTTGTAATAATAAGAAACACCCAAACCAGGTTAGAACTTTACAGGCATGCATGTTTGTAACTTGTGTATAAATAAGAAAAATACAGTGGGTAACCCGGTTAACACTCTTAATTGTTCCAGAACTAAGACTGTTATCTGAGCAGGCTGCTGTGCGAGTCAGTATTTACAATAGAGACTTATAAAAACATTTTCATTTTTACATAGAAAAAATTATTGATTACTCGCTATTATTAATATGTCGAAAATGAATAATGAAGAAGTTTCACAGAATAGAAGTCACACTTTATTTTAGCTAAATTCGTACAAATGTAATTATGTCACATACATACACAGGACAAATAAATACTGTATATATTTTTTTTAGTTCATATTATAGATTTTTTTTAGTTTAGTAGTCAAAAGTTTGTCTTTTACTTCCATTGCCACAAACATTTCTTTTAGGAACCACTTAATTAATATTCACAAAAAAATGAAAACAGGATTTAAACAACAATTTGAAACTCACACACAAAGACACTTAACATTTTGTTAAATTTAAAAATCAAAAGTATGTAACACAATAATATGATAACTTCAAATTTTTTTTAATGGGCTAACAAATTAAATACAGTAAAAGAGTTGATAACACACTAAATAAAATTAGGTATGTTGACAGAAAAGGGAATAGAAGTGGGCATTCTGAGAACAGATAACTAAGGAATATCGTGGAAGTTATTGTCCTACAAAAACCAAATGCGCTTGTGTTAACCAAAAAAAAAAAAAAAAAAAAAAAAAAAAACAGGCTTGTTTGTGTAGCACAGCTGCTTAGAAGTAATTAAAGAGAATGTAAATACTCCTATAATATGTTCAGCTCTTTATCTGAAACCTAAACTGTTACACGTTTTTTTCACTCTGTGACTTAGACTGTTGTCGACTGACTGTTAGCCAGCGTATCACTGTACTATTAAATTTATATAAGTAGTATATATCTTGGAAATAATAGATTGTTTGGAATTAAAAACTGTAATTTTAATTATTAGTTTTAAATATTGTATAGAGGTCACAGCCAAAGAATGAACACTTTTGACAAAGATACAGGAAAATTACGAAACTGCTGACATACTGACTGTTGCAATAAACAACAAGGTATGTAGGATAGAAGTTTAGATAAAAGCCTGGGGAAGAAGTAGGTCGTGGACAGTTAATTCTGAGGTGGCCAGAAGGTCAGTTGATTCCAAGGGAGACCGAAGGACAACTAATATCAGGAAGTGCTTTCAGACCTTCCCGGAAGCATAGTGTTCATTCTTGGGGTTGTTACAACTGTACTTGTAGCCTTACCAATATAAAAATAATGTAATATGTTTAAATATATTGAAGGGCTTTGTTGAACCACTGTTTATTCTGTAGAGGACTTGGGTTAGGAGAATCCCAAATTCTTAACATATGGTGCATTGGTGGTTTAGTGGTAGAATGCTCGCCTGCCACATATGGCCCGGGTTCATTTCCCGGCTGATGCACCATTTGTTAGGAATTTGGGATCTCTCCTAACCCGGGTTCTCTAAATAATCATCTATAGGTAATAAAGCCTTATAATATATATATATATATATATATATATATATATATATATATATATATATATTACATTATTCTTATGTTGGTATGGCTACAACCTCGCAGAGAGGTGCAGACTAGCTGCACCTATTGAGAGGATTTATATGGTACCTGAGTAACACACACGTACAGTTACAACACTACACTTTTGACTTTAACACTTTACACTCACACTTACATTCAGGGAGGCAAAATAGCCTCAAATGTGCTTTTTGCCTTAAAATAAAAAAAAATGTTATGACTACAAGTACAGTTTATAAAAATTCCAAGAATGAACACTATTAATAATTAAAATTATAATTTTTAGTTCCTTAATAAGTAAATAAGTTGACCAAACAATAAGCATCGACCGGTTTTTCAGCAGTGTCAGGCAAAGTTGAACTTTAAGATTCTCAAGGTGTTGTTTAAAGTCATTTCATGGGAAGATCTTGTCTTGTTATATTGCTAAGCTTGAATATTATAATCACTAGGAAAATTAATGCTTCTGTTCCACTCGTAAACGTTTGTTTCCTTATTTGAATTCATTGTTTACTTTTCAATTTCCGTATACATTCCAGAAATAATAAAATTGAAAATTTAAGTTGCATATCCTAACTTCATCTAAAATTTGAATATTCTATGCTCAGTCTACCGTTGAGCTCTCCTAAATCCCTAAACATTACGGTTTCATGTTTTTTTTTTTTGTACTCACATTGAAAATCAAAACTAATAAGTACAAAATGTTATTGCAACATAGCCACCATTTGGCTTATTTAAATAGAATTATGACCTATTTTCTTCCATCTTTTTGTCTTTTAACTGACCTGCTAAAGGCTATGGTTTCAAACCTTATTGTTTTCATTTTCAGGCCATAATACAAAAGGTCAGATGCCTGTGTCGAAGTTGTCACAATAGGACTTTAAAATTTATATATATATATATGTTTGTATTTACAGGGTACAGTTTTTGTGCATAAAAGAAACTTGAAGCGTCCACTGCTCCGACGCAGTCGTTTGAATTGCATTAACCGTAGGATCTTGAAAGCTCCAGTTTTGAGACTGAAAGATTCAACCAATATATTACCTTCTGCTGCTACTCCTATGTTTGAAGCCCCGTGTCTTAAGAAAAACTCACCGATCTCATCGTTAGAAACTGCAAGAACAGTGGGGAAAGTGTTAGGTTTGGGTATACGTAATCAGTCTGATTTTAAATCGTTGCATGACGGACATAACTTAAGCACATCTACGACTATGTTTAAATCAACTAATTTTGTTAGGTTAAGGACAAAAAAAGATAAACGCCTAAGTTTGAATGTCAAAAAAACTGAAATTAGTGCGTTATCGTCGGTGAATGCAGAATCGTATCCAAAGTCGCAGAACTCGTCGTGCTCTTTACAAGCGAGGATGACGCCACCTACCGTTTGTGATGACACTACTATTGATGAACTGGCAAGTTATTTTGATTTGTTTGTGCATATACCTAAGAAAATGTCTCACATGGCTGAAATGATGTATATATAACATCATGTTCTTTTTCTGTTCTTCCAAATTTGTTTATTTATTTTTATATGTATTTATTTAAATTCAAAAATTAAAAACTGCTATTTTATTTAATTACATACATAAAATATTTAAGTACTATCGAAAGTAAAATTTTTGTTTATCATTGAAAATACTGAAATGTGTAATTAAATGCATAATGAACTAGCTGTTTCATCAGTACTGGTTTATAAACATTTTTATATTTTATCTTTTCTTTGTAATTCATATCAGTTGAGCGTGTTACTTAGACTACAAAATTAAAAAGTCTAGTAATATTTTTATTTGGCTTAATTTTCTTTATTAACAATGTTAATTTAGTATAGTTGCTTTTACTTAAGCTAATCCATTTTTTTATTTTGATACATTGTTAATTGCTGTGTTAACTTCAATAAGATAAAATAATAATAAATTAATTTTTAGATATATGATATTATTCTCAGTTTAGTAAAAAAGAAATAGTTTTTTCTACATAAAAAAATTGCTACTTATTAATACATAATATTTAGTTAATTTTTGTTCGTATTTAGTCTCACCTCTTTTACCAAAATTGTAATTGTAATTATAATTACTACTCGGATAACGTTGTGACTCAGGGCTGCCTAGCTAATGTGATGGAAGCGAATTTGCAGTAACTTACACTTGGAAATTTGATTTGACCAGCAATCAGTAAGACAATTTGTATAAATTGGTATCCGAGTTTTCAAATGTCATTGGCAACTTCAAATAATTTATATAGGTTATAACATTGATTACAGTTAAGTCATCATTTTAAAATCTTACTGAGTTTTTTAAAGTTTGTTGTGAACTTGGATATCAGATCCAGTTATCTGTAATGGTAATAAGTAATAAAACTCAGGCATGCTACTTGCTGTCTCGTAGATGTAAAAGTGAATTTCCAAAACGTAACAACTTTGAAAACCTAATTCATCCTTGTAATCAGCATTGAAATATGCATAAATTAACATTTTAAAATTTTGAAAATATGAAAAATGAACCTTGCCTATAATGTAAATTTTAATGTTAAAAAAATTCAAATCTAAATTACACAGATTTTAACACTGATTATGTTGGTTTAAGTGAAAGACAAAATGTTTATTTTTAAGATTTTAGCAGGTTAGACATATTAACAGATTTTGCTGGGTAGTGAAATTACCCGTTATTCCAAAATCAGTTTTTGTGAGTTTAAATCAAATTAGGCTGACATTCTAAACACTGGTTTGCTAAAACATTTTTATACAATTTTTAAGGCCCCTCCCTCAAGAAAAATAGTATATATGTGAGGATTGTGATACATTTTTCTACCAAATCTGCATCTTAGCGTATTGACGACTGGAGTAGCGCATTGTGTAATGGAAATTTGTTAGTGACATATATTAAGCATAGATCTTTATTACAAGCTTTCAGCTTATGCACTGATATCTCGTTTCTTGTAAATGTGCTTTTTTTCATGGAACTCCTTCTGGAATGGAGTTCCTTCTGATTTGTTCTGTCTTTTTTGCAACTGATATTAATAGTAGGTAGTTTTGAGTTTACAGTGTGTATGTATATTGTTTATTATGTGATTTTTCAGTATAACATGTTATGAGAATGTGTTTAACCTTCTTATTTAAAAAAAATATTTTTTTTTATGAATAGAATTTTTAATGAACAAAAGTTATATAATAATGTCATGCTCATAAGCATATAAAGGTTTTAATTTGGAGTAGTATAATATTACAATTTGCCTTGTTAGAATAAAAACTTAACAAATTTCCAGTTTAAAGTAGTTGTCCTTTGCCTTCTTGTTAGTTCAGTTGTAATAGGATTGCGTATTGAAATACTTTAAAGTACAAAGACGATAATTACAAGCATTAACTTTCTTATAATTAGATAACTATGGATATATGGCTGTAATTGTTTTCTGAACATTTGAATTAATCATTAATACAATTTGCTTATAATGTTAAGACATAGAGGAATTTGTTGTGTATATGAAAGTATTTCTACTTATCCCATGTGAAATGTTTAAACTTTAAAGCTAGATTACACAACATTAGCTTTTGCAACTTGGTGTCACGAAACTAAATTACACTGTTCACACTGGAGAACGCAACATTTTAGTGCAATTTTTATGTGATATTCAGCAAATCTCAATTGAGAAATGAGATATTGGTGTGGCCATTATAATGAGGTGTCATCCTGGGACCTTTGTAGCCCACATTACAAAATTATAGTAAAGGTTATGTTTTTGTGTATTCACTGAAGCTTTTAGTTATTTGTGATAGTTTGTAAAGAAAAGTATGTTTGCATGTATTATAAATATACTGGAAACCTTTATTGTTTTCTGGCTGCCATTAAAATTTGGTAGTTTGCTCACAATTATAAAATTTGGTAGTTTGTTCACAGTTATAAAATTTGGTAGTTTGTCTGTTCACAGTTACAAAATTCGGTAGTTTCTCTGCTCACACTCGTACCAGATAACTAGTTGTGAAACATTATTTAGTCCTGTGCACTAGCCTTTATAGTTGTAGCAGAATAAAGTAGCTTACACATTAGTGGGTGTATTTTACTTATGGATGTATGTAATACAGGTTAATTTCTTTCTTACAACCAGTAAGATCTCTTTCGCATTATTTGGCTTCTTGTCATATACTGTTCCTGAATAAGACAACATGCTCCTTGGGCGGTGCAACAGTCGCTTATAGTTATGAATTTGTTTTGTACTAGATGGAACAATAGCTTAAAAGGTAATTGCAATTTGTGTTTACTCTCTTGTCGAGTAGTAATTTATTTAACAATAACATTTTGAGTTGTAGTAATGTGTTTAGAATGATACTACATTTATGGTAATAAGATATAAAAAAGAATGAAATAAGAGAGAAGAGACATTGACATAAGTTTTCAAGGAGTGGTGTGAGATAAAGATTCTTGTTGCACTCTGATATCAGCTACTGGCCCTTTACGACATGTTACCAGCCCTATGTTGCTGACATTGGTAGAGGTTTTAGAGCATTTTTAAATAATGTCCATGCTTTATGCCAGTTAGACTAATGAGACAAGAGATTGGTATTACGGTATTAATGGTGGGGAAAAGCAATGGGAGTAACTGCGGCTACTAAAGGTTCTTAGGACCTTAGGTGTGCAGTTCAGAGATGTAGCAGACTGACCGGTACTTTACCACATCGACCACCAAGCCCCTGTAGAGCATTGTATTGTTCGGGTAGAGGAGCTATTATTTTTTAAAATAGTGATTAATAGCATACATTCACATTTAAAGGTTATAAACTTATTTAGATATGGAAATTCAGTCATAGCATTATAAATTTAATTCTGTTAGATTCATACACATTTTTACACTTTCAGAAACAAAGTAGGAAGGTAACCTTGTTGAGCCTGAGCCAAGTCGAGCTAACTCTGTGTATACCTGCTTGAAAACTTTAATAGTATTCTATACAGCTTGTCGGTCTGCATGGCCCTTGAACTGAAAATGAAGGATAGTTTACCTACAAACTAGACCCCTAGAAACTAACAACATTAGATGAATTGTTAAATCATTTAAAACACTTTTTTCGATTATTTGCACCAATATTAAAATAACCAATATAAAAATAATAAGTAAAGCAACAATATATTAATAAAATTATTTATAATGTCAAAACTGTCACATAAGGTGTAAAGTAAATATGAATTACTTGGTTTTTCAACTATACAGACAGGTGAAAAGTTTGAAAATGGCATTTTTTAAATGCAAGTGAAATTTGAAGATAGATGCATGTGTTGAACCTATTGATTACAAAATTATTTTAGGATGAGTTAATCAAAATTAATTCACAATATTATGTGAAATCTTAAATGTAACTTTTTACTAAAATAAGAAGGTGATGTACAAGTTTAATATGGAATTTAAGAGGAAAACTGCATATAGATATCTCAAACCGGTTCAGAAATATTTATTGTACTTTATAAAATCCACTTCACAGAAAAATGAAATTTTAAAGTTTAGTTACACCAGCTTTTATCTACAGTATTCTGCAATGAAAGATTAGATTGAACTGACAAATTTTTAAATATCATAAAGGTTTATAATGTACATTTTACACAGTATGATTGTAGGCTAACAATAATAAATAGTGTATCCCTTGGTTGTTATAGACTCCTGTGACACAAGTGTACTGTCAGATAAGAAAACATAGTATGTAGTAGAAGAAAGAAGTGCAAATAAAGCCCATTCATTAACGAAATGAACTGACTGTACTCACTGGGTGTGGGACAAAGTGTTGGATTTCACTACTTAACTCCGACAGGGGTCATGAGCAGCTAGACAAACTGTACAAATAATGCTTTGATATACACTACAGTCATTATACAAACATACATTGACACATACTATTCATTCGAATTAAAAACATTGAACAAACTCTCATATTCAGGTATTTTTCAAAAATAAGTCTGGTACAAAAGCTATATAAAAAGGTATATTGGTGTGCCGATTTTGGTCATATTTGAAGAATCGTAAGTCATTGATTTTGTGGTAGAATTCTAAATTTGAAAATAAAGAAATTTATGGTGTAAGAATAAATCTGAAAAACTTTTATTCATAAGTAAGGATTTATTTTTGGTTTTTTAAATTATTTCCGAATTGTAATTTTTTTTAACTTTAAATTTATTTCCTTAGAACCTTGAATTTGAGTAAAATCTGATTAATCAATTTTGAGAGATTTATATGATCTTTCAAGTTTTTTGATACCTTCTAAAACTATTTTTGGGGATTCGGGCAAAGTTTCACTAAAATTGTTAGAGCCGATTTTGAGGATATATATTTTTCAATTTTTTTTTTTGAAATTACGTAGTCATCCAGCGAAGTACACAATTGGAAAAATCATCCAAGTAAACATCGTTTTTTTTTAATTCAAATTGTGCTGAAAATGTGTGGATTAAATTTCATGATTTTTTTTTGTGATTATCGAATTTTCTGTATGTTTCTTATATTAAAAAGGTAAAAACGTGGCAAACAATTCAAATCGTGTGCAAAAAGCTAAAGAACACTGATCTTTAGTTCGGTTTATAAAAATATGGGCATATTTACTTAATTGCTTTTGTCTTAAAAAATTTATAAAAGTCTGTAATACTAACACAATTTTTTTTTATTTTCAAAGTTATTATTTATTCTTATAATTATTTGTCAGCATTAAATTTGTTTGCAGCAATTAGTTTTGTTGAATATGTTGCTATTTTAAAAAAAACACATCAAGCAGCTGTCTTGGTGATGTAATAGAAATGAATTTTAAAAAAACTACAATTATATAAGGTCTAATTTTATCATTTTAATCAGCTATAAAATCTGTTTAAAGTATCACTTTCTATTTCATTGAAAGTGCGAAAATGAACATCGTTTAAAAATTATGAAAAGTTGAACAGGTATTGGATAATTAATTTCATCAATCTAAATCAGTTTTTGCGCGAAGTTGAAATTGAATCTAACCAAAGTTATTGAAGCTGCTATCACACTGTAAGTGTTAAACGATGTTACAAAACATGTTATAGAAGTTGCATTTCAACGTCCCAAACCTGGGTCCTCGTTCTGTAGGTCGTTTTTCAATTTGCTAATAATAAATTAATATAGATTAGAGGTGAGCAATTTTTTTTTTGTATCAGTGGCAAGGGAAAGGTAATTTTCTACCAAATATTCATTTTGAAAATAACATATTCAGGTTGTAAATTTGATCAGAGTAGTAAATTCTTAAATAATACTCATATGTCTCTTTCACTGAATTATTTACTATAACATCTCTTTTTCTGTATAAGGTATTAATTTAGTTTTGCATACAATATTTAAGTTTTAAGTTAGTATTTAAGAACTGCCATTTAAATGGATTAAATTAATTTCAGTTGATTATTTATGTAAATTTGTTTTTTTTCTTAATGCTTTTCTCTACTCATGTCTGTTTAAGCGATATTTTAAAATCAATTTTTGAGGCACTTTGTTGTGATAGATTCGTCCGAAACTTTACATGCATGCTTTATTGTAGGACACAATTCAATATTAAGGAATATATTTTTCAATCACTCGATTAATTATTGTTGGTTACAATTTTAATATTCGAAGAATATTGTTGGAAGTTGGATAACAGAAGATTTCACTCACTATACAACAGAAAATAAAACAGAACACTATAAAACAGAAAAGTGCTGGGTTTTAAAGATGTGTTTGCATTGAGACTTGTTATAAGACAACCTTGAATGAAAACAAATCTCAATTACATCCTTGAGCATGTGATTGTTAGTGTTACGCATAAGCTAATTTTAAAGATTTACATTATTCTGGATTTTGAATAATGTTTGATCATTTAGGAAAATTAAATATTTTATAAACTGTCCAGAAATTGTACATTTGTTTGCCCAGATTAAGTAAATGTTATGTATAAAAATATCTACTGTAACAAGGGAAATAAATATTTTTTATAATAATAAATGTGTTATGATTAACCTTTGACAATGTGAACTTGGTACATGTGTAATTAATCTCGGAACACAACTGTTACTGCACATGATGGAAGCAAAAAAGTGTCACAATAACTTTTTAAGCTTTTAATTTTTTTTTAAATCTTGCTTTCACCATCATAATCAGTATTAAAATCTAACATAATTATAAAATACTAATTGGTGCAGATTTTAATTCTGACTATAATAGTGTAATCAGATTTTTAAAAAAGTGAAGACGTTAATAATTTAGCTTAACTAAAAGGTGAGAAGCCTGAATGTTTTCCATTAGAAGAAAAGCTGCTTACATTGAGGTAAGTCGTTACTAAATTTAATATGCTAAATAAATTAATAATGCTAACACTAATTTTGAAATCTCATTATAATAGTTATATTAAAATAATTGCTAAAATGACTGAAGTGAATTTCCAAAACTATTTTTCCCTATCTTACCCTTTCTGAAGTTCAGATTTCACCTTCATATTCAGCATTAAAATCTGCATACATAAAAGGCTAACATTTTAGACTTTCAAATTACATTAATATACTAAAATAAACCTTGACTTCCATCAAAATTTCAACAAATTTTGAAAATTCAAAATGCTAATTTTTGCAGTTTGTAATGCTGATTAAAATGGTGAAATCAGATCAAAAAAAAATTATGACAGAACGTCACAAATTTAATGATTTTAGTGGTTGCCATTTTGAATCTTTTGAAAGTATGTGGTTAATGAATGTCTAAATTATTACCATAATCAATTTTTATGGCTAGTTTGAATTAAATTGGACAAACATTCTGAATATGAACATGCTAACACACATATAGCCCATATATAAAAATATTAAGGATGCGTCAAGGTCGGTCAGGATCGGTGCTTATTTCAAGGTTTTGGGTTTAGGTCTTACCATGATGAACGCTCCAATAGCTCATTTTTGCTAATGGAAATTCACTAATAATTGTAGCACACAATTTTGTTGGTGAGATGAATTGTTTTTAGTAATTTCTCTTTCTTAGTAATGAAGAGTCAACATGGCCTAAACATGTGGATCAAAAAATAAAAATTATTGATTTTTATTTTTTTTTATAAAAAAAACCAAAAAACTTAATGGTTCGTGAAGTAAACATTAAAATCAACTCTTTTCTCTCTTATGTTCGATCAAGTACATCTAAATGAAAATATAACTAATTATGAGAATGGTGGAATTAGAATTTTAGGAACTTGATTTTTAATTTCACCTCAAAAAGTATATAGAGCTCAAATCTGCCTATTTCATGAACCAAAGTTTTACCATTAAAACTTATTTTCTAGAAGAAATTTACTAAAAATTGTATATACTGAATTGTATGTTTGCTTCTGTTTTATAGGATAAGCCTCTCTTAATAGTATGATTAAATGTTAAATTCATTTGTAGTATCAAATACTTAAGAAAAAAATCTCTGAAACATTATCTTTGCTTGATTAAATTGTTTGGTCATTGTTTTAGGTACTAAAGTTGTTGATTTGCAGCTTGAAGACGTGATCACTTTGGCGTAGACACATTCCAAGTTATCAGTCTGTTATAATAGTTATATGGTACAGGATTTGTAGTGTTGCAGTTTAGGTGAGCATCTTCAATTACTTTAGTTGACCTACTTGTAAATTTAATCATGATAATGACTGAAATTACTTATTTACTCTGATTAATCTTTTATTATATATTTGTACAGCTTATAATTTTAGATGATTATTAGATTACAGCAACAATGGGTTGCTGGATATGTATAGAAAGAAAAAAATTGATGCAAAATATTTATAGAAATTTGTTCGTATTCAGTTATTTTGTCCAAAAAATATGATCTGAAGGTATCAACGAAAAAAACTACACCTGAAATTTCTGTTCAACTGTTTGAAAATGATGGACTCCAATTAAAAAAAAAAAATGTAATTTCTTATTTTGCACTTTTTTTGATAATTTGATTTCACCATCTTAGAGTTATGCTCTGCAATAATTAGAATTAAAATTTTTTAAAAGCCATTGAAATTAATGGCAGTTGGGGTTCATTTTTCAGATTTTCAATATAAATTTTAAGTTTAAGATGCTAACTTATGCATATATTAGTGCTGATAATTTTAATGAAATAATATTTTCAAATGATTGTAACAAAAAAAATTCACTTCCATGTCAGAGAGAAAGCTGTGTGCTGCAATTCATTATGATGAAAATAGTACCTACTTACTTAAAAAACATGCATCATTTGCTTCTTTTTTTATAGTATATAAATTTTATTTAAATTGTTTTTGATTTTTTAGTTCAATGTCAGCAAGAGTACATCCATATTATAAAAGCAATTTTGTTTATAAGGCAATTTTTTTACAGTGTGATTATGACCGTTTATATTTATCCTAAGCAATCTATTAATTAAAGCTTACTTTTTAGGCTTAGCAAAATCGACTTTTATACTATCAGTATTTAATGTGGTTTTTTTAATCATTTCATAAACATTAAACTAGATTTAGATAACTTATGATATCTAGTGACTCAAGTATCAGCTAGATAAGTTAAGTCTGTATTTGAAAAGGCTTATCGACACTGTACCCTAGACCTAGTTTAAAACGTTTGTTGTTAACCATGTTTTATCTTTATAATGCAAGCATGTACCAGAAGATCGATCTGAAGCTTCATGACCATCCAGAAAGTTTAAAAAAATGTTTATACCTAAATTTATTTTACAACACGTACATTTTGCTTCCATCTGTGTGTGTTTGTCAACAATCTTTATTGACATGCATACCTATTATTTTTTTTATGTTACTTGAAAATTTATATGAGGTGTTACCCAAAAGTTTGATGAATTTTCTGTTAAAAATTAAATGACTTACCATAACGCCTAGTTTTCACCCAAAAGTTTGATGAATTTTCTGTTAAAAATTAAATGACTTACCATAACGCCTAGTTTTCACCGTCTTCTTCAACATAGTCTCATTGGGCATGAATACAGCGATCCCAGCATTTTCCCCATGACTTAATGCATCCCTGAAAGTCTGCAAGTATAAGTGAATCCCTTCAATTATGTCAAAATAATGACCTTTCAATTTTAACTTTATTTTGGGGAACAGAAGGAAATCACACGGGCAAGGTCAGCTCTTGTTCTTCCACTGTTTTGAACATTTGCGTCTAACGCTCGTACATGGCCGCTTAAAATTTTCCCAATAAAACTTTCCATCGACAATTTGACCCAAGGGGGACAAATTCTTTGTAGATAATGCCTCTGATGTCAAAAAAACTTAATGTGGACTTCACTTGCAGCAAACTTAACATGTTTTTTTTTTGACTCAGTGAAGATGGTGACTTCCACTGTGATGACTGCTGCTAAGTTTCAGTGTAAGCCTATGTCTCATCACTGGTTGTGATATTGGAGATGAAGTTGGGGTTGTTTTTTGCTGCAATTTTCATTACACTGCATATAGCTGCACAATGGTTCTTTTGGTCACTGCTCAGCAGTCTCGGTACAAATTTTGCAGCAATGAGTCTTATACACAACATACATATGACATTTTTACAGTTGCACAAACTTCATGGATTCTTCATCTATGACCTGTAACAATAGTCTCTTGCACTTTCGCCATGTTTTCCAGTGTTGTGCTTGTCGATGGTCATCCTGAATGCTCATCATTATCCACAGACATTCATCTTTCCTTCAAGCATTTGTGCCACACAAAAGCTCTACTTTGATTCATAGCATTTTCACCAAAGTATTTCTTTGAACATGTGATGGGTTTCTGCTGCAATGTTTTTAAGCTTGAAGCAAAATTTGATGCAAGTTCTTTGCTCTTTAAAAACTGCCATTTACACAATGTAAAACATCACCACAACACTAAAACACAATGTTACTCAAATGCGTGAAGCTCAAGAATGTGGCCTCTACAGTCTCAGCTGTTGGCACACTAATTCACAAAAAGCAATGTTCGTATACTCTACCGTCAGCAGGTCTACCACAGAAGGTTTATACATAGAATTTAAATTCCCCGAACATTTGGGTAGCACCTTGTGTATATTACAAGTTGGTGATATGGTCTCATTCTGTAATTTTTATAACATAATAGTAATGGTAATAATATATTCTTTTTTGAAATTAATGGTCAGTATATTAGCTTTTAAAAAGTTTAAATGGTTGCCATTTTGAAATGGTTAATGAAAACCTGTTGATGATTTTTTTTCTTTGTAACAAAGATATAACACTAATAACAGTAGCATGCAGATTTCAATTCTGTATAATTTCCTGTTCAAAGGTGATTTTTTTTTTTTGTAAAGAATAAAATGGCAGGTAAACAGTAGAACCCCTCATAACCATTCATATCATATCCACAGGACCACGTTGTAACATAAAAAAATGTCGGATAATCAGAGAAGCAAAAATATTCATTTACAGATGAAAACTGGTATTTCAAAGAACCGTAGACCTTGAGCACTCTACAACACTCATAACTTTTTCTGCCAATTGAACCAGTAACCATAACATTTATGAAAAATGTTACTGGACCAACTTCATTGGAAATTGAATGTCCTATCTCAAGAAACAATCCAAAATTTTGATAGGTTTTGCCATTCAGTCAGTATTACAGGAAAAAGCAGCAAAGATTTTCATCATTGAATCAGAGCGCACTATTTTGAAATAGAAGCGAATGGAAAAGATCTTACACATATATCTTTTGGGCTTTAAACAAGGTACCTTTGTATCAAATTTCAAAACAGTCAGTCAATGTGTTTGGCCGAAACTGTGAAACAAGCAAACAAATAAACAAATAAACAAACCAAATGCCGAACAGTTGAGTTGAAACAGACTTCACTTCGATCGGTCAAAAAGTATGTTTTGAAAATCCCCACAATATTAATACTTGTTCAACAACTATATAAGTGAGTGTTATTATGCAGTACACATATATTAACACCATCATCCCCTTGTTCTACGGCATCTAATAAAACAATTATTCTGAAGACATTGTTTACTTTTTACAATATCAGGCTGTAGTTCGGAAAGTGATTCAGCAATGTTCAATTCATTGAACCTTACAAGACTTGCACAATTTCAGTATATATTACTTATTTTTTAAATTAATTAATTTTGTTGTCTTTCTGCCTAGGCTGAACAAGTGTCACTTGCTATGCAGACCTACTTGAAAAACATTTTGCGGTATATCTTCTGTTGAAAGTTTACATGTTGACAAGGCCATTCATACAGGTATCAATGATTTATGTTGTATCTATTTCTATCCTAAATGTTCTCCAGCTGCAAGCCATTAGGATACCGCATCATCACTCTCTCTTGATTTTTTGGAACTGCGCGTGTCCACAAGTACCAGCAAAACTGAAGTCGAGCCTTGTATTGAGTTATTTGACCTTTTGTGTATATTTGGCAATTAAGCCATATCGCCGTTAAATTCTGATTGTCCCCCATCTGGAAAAATTTCAGAATACCAACAAATCCTTAAATGTTAGGACATATTTGCATAGTAATTTATCAGTTCATTTGCACCACATTCAGTGAAACAGTCAAAATCAAGTGAAGAAAACATTAGCTTATAAAACCCATTGGGTGTGTTAATAACTTTATTACATATACTGAAGTTTCTCAACAAAAAAGGAGACATTGGCTAATGTGCTTCACTCAACATTCACGTCTGCCAGATCTGCATCTCTAAGTACGTTCACATTATTTTATTTATGTTCACCATGATCTCTAGGTAAGCATAAATGATTCTGATTGTAAACTAGCTGTGTTTGACAATTCATCTAGTCCTTCAAACATAAGTTTGAAATTAATAACCTTAACAATCATAAAATATTGCACAACGATATAATATTTGGTCCATGCAGAGTGCAATTATTTATCTCCGCATTTCTCAAAACAGATTTTAGTCCTGTTGGTCCAGATTAATTATTGGGATCTTTTCCCATAACACACTTATCTCTTTCATAAGTATACACTATGTCGATCTATAGTAGACGGCAACCTCCAATCATGTTAGTCTGTGCTGTAATCTACACATGGGACCCATTTGATAGTTTTTTTTGCACTTTGCTGTACACTGGTGTGTGTTTAAACTATCTAGTGATCAGAACAGAACTGGCTATATTCCAAAACTGCCAGTGTGGCTACCAAGCTCGGTAGTTGGACACATAGTCAGTTACATCTAGAAGTTGATTATACAAAGGTGAACATAAGGAATTGTACTGTTAGGGCATATATTCATATGACCTGTTCTTTTATTGTAAAGTTTTTTATCACCTTTTGAATTTATGCCAGAAAATATATGAAGATAACTTATTTCTTTGGGTCTGTAACTAAAAACTAATGTTATAGGTATTACTTTGCTTTTCTTATATATTATTCTCTTTTCTTAGGTTAAATGAATACAGGAAAGAAGTCACTAGAACGTCCTCCAAATCCACTTAACAAGGCCAACTTTTTATCAAAAATTACATTAGGGTAAGTATTTTATTTTAAATATGTTTGGTATGAAAATTGCAAAGTGTCATGTTTGGTTAGATTTTACCATTTACCATTGGCAGCTAGCTACTGTCTAACTTCTATAGTCCTTTTCTCTATTCTTCTGGAAGGAGTCAGTCTGCTGCCCCTCTGAATTTGCGCACATCTCAACATCGTTGGTTCGATATTGCCGTAAGCTTTTAACTGGTGGCATAAAGGCATAGCTATTAATAAAAAAATGTCCAAAATTGTCTTACACATTATCTAACCAGTAAATGCCATAATGTGGTAATTGTTTACTGTAAGGGTATTACTTATAGCTAATTTCTACTAGCTTTTGTTATATTATTATTGGGCCAGAAAAAAATGTGTGAGTGAGAGATCAAATCCTCACTCTCTCACCATAGCTCCTTCCTTTTCCTTCATTGTCGCTGAGTAGTAACAGTTTGTAGACTCAGATTGACAGACTTTGTGTCACTAGACTGTTGGAGGGAGCTTGAGAAGAATTCTACATACACAAGAAATTCTCGTGCAGGCTGTTTACTAAGTATCAGAACTATACCTAAGTAGTCATCAAATAATTATGGGAAAATTGTTGTGTTCATTGGCTTGTTTTATACAAGTTTATTTGTTGTAAGAAAAAAAGAAACTAGAACTGTTCCTAGCCTAACTAACATAATATGTGTGAAAATAATATAAATTTTTAATTTTTTTGTTTTTGCAACTTTTCAAATATGTTAACTGTTTTTAATAAGCAAAAATAACATCTGAACAAGATGCATTCGTTACTACTACTGATCTAGGTCAACAACCTGCTTATTGCAAGAGATAATTTTCTATTGTATATCTGACTAATCTTGCTTTTCCAGTCTTTATTTGAATTAAAATGGATCAAAACAGAGTTTATGTTTAAGTAGTGGCATTTTACAAGTGATGTACATTTAGTGAAACAAATGATAATAGAACTGTACAAAGCAGAATTAAACAATGCTCGAATAATACTGCATTGAGCGCCTTAGCAACAATCTTGTAACATTTAATTAGGGGATAGTTAAATGTACCACCTGATATTTGGATAGTAGTAAGTACTACTAATCAAATCATTCCTCGCCTTGTTAGGCCGGATATGTAAAGATTTCATTTCGTAAAAAAAATTTAAGAATATACTTTTTAATGATATATCTTCTCAGTTTTTGGAATTATACAATAATACTGCCAATTTTCCAAAGTTTTCTAATTCCATCTGGTTGTCAGAGATTAAAATAAAAAAAATGTATTCTGTAGTAATTACACGTTGATGTTTTTTTAGATGGACTTTGGACACATTCAAAAAGGGCTTCCAAAGGGATTTGGAACTAAATGATTTATTCTTGCCGATGCAAGAGCATACATCAAACATTTTAGGAAATGTTATAGAAATGTAAGTAATATATTATAGAAATGAAGTTATCCATATAATTTTCACTGTAAGAAAAATATGTCTCCTTGTTACAAATTTGATTGGTCTGTTCTTATCTTAATAAGTAGGTTGTTACTTTTTTCAGATTACTTTGAATTGATAGTTCTGTGATATTGTCTGGAATGTTTATTTTCCAAGTATTGTTATTTAAATATGTGTGTTTATTCTGGAAAATATGAACACATAGTTTCATAAAATATTTGTTATTTAGTGACTTATGTTTCGCCATGAGACATCTTCAGACATAGTAGAGAAAATTTATAAAGTGTACTTATATACTAATACAGTTGACTTTAAAACTGGAAGGAAAAAAGTAAAGAAAGGACTGACAGATATGTAAGAATATCAGTGAGCAGCAGGTTGGGAAACCACTAAACAATATAATATGCTTCAGTAAGGAGAGGGGTTAAAGTTAGGGTGTTAATTTAAATTGAAATTTGGATTTTTAGAAATAGCTTTCCCAAATATATTTCCAGAATTTCTAAATTATTTAGTTTTATATCTTTTTTGTTTTTGTTTTTTTGATTATAATGATGTTCAAATTTAAAGATTGACCAGATTCTAATAAGTGGTTCACAAAATTTGAGTTACTTTTTCCCCTCTCAACATTTGAAATATTCTTTAACTCGAGTTCTTATAGCTCTTTCATAACTCAATATACACCACAGTTTTAACCTTGTTGCTGATAATGTGTATCAACATAACCTGTTTTTTTGCTTAACATCAATACTTTAATGCCAGTATGTCTATCTTAAAGAGAACGTCACTTGCATACAGTATGGACATAATTTGCTAATAGGTAAAAAGTATGATCAATAATATGTTCTAAATGTTTCAGAAATTGGAATAAAGAAGTAGAAAGAGCTGAACAGTGTAAGACAGAACCAAGTTTTCTCAGAGTTTTGTTGCATACATTTGGTCTTCACCTCTTTCTGCTTGGAATGGTATTGGCTGTAACTGATATTACTTTAAAGTAAGTAACAAACAATAGAAACTTTTTTTATGATAGGCACAGAGGGCTAATTAATATTCACACAGTTATTAAGAAATAAGTGTTCAAAGCTTTTTGCATTTGGCTATATGCAGGACTTGTAGGGCCTTAAAGAGTTTGATTGATTCCATTTACTATTGGTACAGTTTCAGAGAGTTGTCAAATGGTCATTAGTGGTTTCAGTTTAGAAATTGCTTGCATAAATATAAGCAACTGCTGATATTAAATTAGAGGAATGAGAGGATATGGGATAGCTGTTCCATTAGGATATGTTCAAGGTTTAGGTGGGTGAATTATCTGAAGTGATTCCGTTGTCTTATAGCAAGTAACCCTAACTTATTGGCTATAAGAAATAATTTTGTGGTTTGCAAAATCACTTTAGATAATTTAAATAAGCATGTGATGTGTTCTTTGTAGCATGCTTGATTTATATTGCAATATTCACCCAGGAATTAAAAAAAAATAGTGAATTTTCATTGAAACATTAGTGCTATTGTAGTATTTGTGTGCATGCACAGATTTTTTTTTTAGTCTAATATGGTCAAAATTGGTGCAAAAATACATTTTTGTATTAACTTGAACAATTTTATTGTACGAGGGTAGTCTGAAAAGTTTCCGGCCTAACAAAGATACAAGACTTTTTTCAGAATTTTTTTTTTATTTTTCAACATAGTCTCCTTGTATCTCTACACACTTCTCCCAGCGATGCTCCCATCTCAGTAAACCGTCCAAATAGTACTCGGCATTTTTCTCTGCAAAATAATTATTCATGAAGGTGATTGCCTCTTCATTTGACGAAAATCTCTGTCCTCCGAGCGCAATTTTTAGATGAGGGAACAAAAAGAAGTCGCTTGGGGCTAGATCTGGTGAGTAAGGCGGATGGTCAAGTAGTTTAAACCGTAATTCGTGGATTTTCGCCATGGCAACTGCTGAGGTGTGAGACAGTGCGTTGTCTTGCTGAAACAGGATTTTCTTTTTCTGCAAATGTGACCATTTTTCAACAAAGTCTGACTTCAGCTTGTCAAGTAATGATACGTAGTATGCTCCTGTAATGGTTTTTCCTTTTTGAAGATAGTCGATTAAAATAACTCCAAAACTATCCCAAAAAAATGTCGCTATCATTTTCCCTGCCGAAAAAAACAGTTTTTGCTTTTTTTGGAGCCAGTTCCCCCTTTGCAGTCCACTGTTTGGACTGTATTTTTGTTTTAGGTGTATAATGGTGTATCCAAGTTTCATCTACAGTAATTAATTGGCGCTAAAACTGGGATTTATTGTGTCTAAACTGCGCCAACAGAGCATTGGAAATGTTCATTCAAACACGTTTTTGGTCTAACATGAGCAAACGTGGCACCCAATGCGCGGACAGCTTTCTCATGTCTAAATGTTGATTTAATTTGTGACAAACACGTTCTTTTGACATGTTCATAACGTCTGATATCTCTCCCACTTTAATTCGGCGGTCATCTAGCACTATTTGGTGACCTTTGGCGATGTTTTCGTTGGTAGTTGCAGTTTTTGGACGTCCCGAACGTTCATTATCTCCCTAGCTCTTACAGCCATGTTTAAATTCAGTTGCCCAAAATTTCACTGTAAATGATGGTGCAGAGTTCCCATACACAGAATCCAACTCATCTTTGATTTGCGTAGGCATATTGCCTTTCAAAAACAAATATTTAACGACAGCTTGATACTCGATTTTGTCCATTTTCATAAAAATACATCAACTCACTCAAACAACTGTTACATAACAACTGTGCGTCCAAAATGGCTGAAACTTTGGTGAGTAACTGTCAACAGATGAACAACGAAATTTGAGTGCTGCCACCGACGAGTGCTGCTATCTTCATTTTGATGTCAGAAACTTTTCAGACCACCCTCGTATGGTAAAATCTGTTGAACAGTTTCAAAATGGCAACCTTTTTAAATATTAAAATAAATCGTAATTTTGTTTACCTAGCATGTTTTTGAATATAATTTTACCTTTATCATTAGTACATTAAAATCTGAATAAATTAGAATTACAATTTTTTAAATTCTGATAAAAATACAAAACATTATCTTAGTTAGGCAGTTATCTTAGTTAGTATAGGCAGTTAGAATTTCATGTTCATGTTTTCAGTATAATTTTGTTAATACATTATTTTATGCCAATTTGATTCAAGCTTTTACAAAAAATAATTTTAATAGTAATAAGGACAATTTTGACAAGTTGTTACTTTGGATTATATTTGAGATTATGATGTTTGGTGATCTGTTTTATTGTTATTTTTTTTTACGTATATCCATGAGGTCCTTGTTATATCTATTTTGACTGTTTTATATTTCTTGTTGTGTCCATATATGTATTTTCAAACTGTTGCAATTATATTCACTGAGATTAAAATATTTTATACAAAATTTTTGATAAGTATATAATTAAACATAGAACTTACTTTTATATCATAAACGTCTCTGTTTAGGATATTACAACCATTGTTTCTTGCACGTTTGCTCTCTTACTATGACACTGGCAGTGTATTGACCAAGCAGGACGCCTACTTATACGCCTTTGGGGTTATAATGTGTTCAGCACTCCAAACAATAATATTACAACCTTTCTGGATGTCTATGTTCAAATTGGGAATGAAAATACGAGTGTCGTGTTGTTCGTTACTTTATAGAAAGGTGAGAGAGTTTAAGTTATCTTTGAGGTTTAATATTACCTACTGAAGAATGATACATACCTAGTTCTATTGTAATGGTAATCGTTAGAAGCAATAGATATCCAAGATATTACTGAAAAGATATTGTTGTGTAACAATGAATTAGTACAGTGAAGACGACCTTGCGATTGTTGTGTTTAAGATATGATTTTGTAACTTTCAGGTAATAAGTAGTATGTTTTTCATTTTGAATATACATTTAAAATTTGTTTGCTACCTCTCTTCTGCTACTAGGTATAAAACCTTAAAATTAGGTGATTAGCTGCATGTCACCTTATACCTTGGAGTTTTTCAATAAGGAGGTTTTAGGTTTTAATTCTTTAAACTTTGGCACTAGAGAGAGTTGATTGATACTCGAAAAATGCCTTGTATTGTTTCCATGTACACAAATGATGGCAAATACTGAAGTAAATAATAATAACATACTATACTGTTTTTAAACAACAATTTTAAAAAGATAAAGAGGTTTTAAGTACCTTAGTTTTATTTATGTTCAGGTCATTAAGTGTTTAATTGATGGAATAACATTTTGTTCAAGCCCCCTAGGCTCTGCGACTGAATAAAACAGCTCTGGGCCAGACCACAGTTGGACAGATAGTTAATCTCATGACTAACGATGTGGCTGCACTAACTATTCAAAACCATCAAAAAATATAAAATATAGAGTCATAGACATGTGCATACTTCTTGTCAACTACCTATGGGTTGGCCTCTCTTTAACCATCATCATTACTTATTTTCTTTGGTTAGAAATTGGCCCTCAGCTTTGATCGGTGTCACTGCTTTGTTTCTTTTTAAACAACAATTTTAAAAAGATAAAGAGGTTTTAAGTACCTTAGTTTTATTTATGTTCAGGTCATTAAGTGTTTAATTGATGGAATAACATTTTGTTCGCAGGCTCTGCGACTGAATAAAACAGCTCTGGGCCAGACCACAGTTGGACAGATAGTTAATCTCATGACTAACGATGTGGCCAGATTAGACATGTGCATACTTCTTGTCAACTACCTATGGGTTGGCCCTCTTTTAACCATCATCATTACTTATTTTCTTTGGTTAGAAATTGGCCCCTCAGCTTTGATCGGTGTCACTGCTTTGCTTCTATTTATTCCTATTTTAAGTAAGTTTTTATTAAATTTATAAATTTTATAATTTACTTAAAAAATTGCTTTACTTGTTACCTGTTTATAAATTTGTGTAATGTTATTAAAGTATTTATCTTAAAATTAAATATATTAATGTAACATTTAGTTTTAAAATTAAAATAAATTTTAGGGAATTTGAAGTTTTTATTTTATATCAATTAGACAAGTAAAGATAAAGGATTAACGATAGTAACTAGATTTTACCTGTGTACTGGTCATAGTTGTAATGAGATACACACTGTTATACTTCCACTCTCCTAAATATCACAAGAAGGTGATAATATGTTGCTTTCCAGTTTTTTAACTGTAGTTAACTCTAAATATTTAACTCTAAATAACGCAATCAGTTCCTAATTGCATAGAACAACTATACCAGAGTGAGAAACTCAACCCTTTAGGGCTGATAGGAACTGTACTTCAGGACTGAAGAGTTGTTAGCCAGAAACTTTATACCACGGAGAAACCATATGTGGGCTATACGGAGTGGATAAGGTGCCAATAGGATACAAAGAGTGCCTAGCTTCCAGGATCCTGAAGACCTTTAGATGAATAAGCTAGTCAGTAGACTGCTAAAACTCATGAAGAGTATCAGTCTACTACCACTAGAATCCAAGAGGCTCAATAGATCCTTTGATCACAACCCAAAGTCCCATAATCTCTAAAGAATCAGTTAAGTGAACTAGATTGTATTTTTTATTTTCAGTGTGGCTAGGAAAGGAAAAGTCAGTATATCGACTAAAAACAGCAAAACGCACTGATGATCGTATCTTCTTAATGAATGAAATCATAACAGGCATTCAAGTCATCAAAATGTACTCTTGGGAGCAGCCTTTTGCAAATTTAGTTTCTCAAGTAAGAAGGTGAGCGGAATACATTTTTACGTCATCTTTATAGTTGGTTTATTTTCTGGCTGCAGTTTTGGTCCCATAAAATAAATGTCCGTTGTAAACGCTTCGAAAATGGGAATACCACAAAAAAATAATCATATTTATTACATACAAAAGAATTAATGTATTACTTAATTGTACACTAAAAAAAGTTTGGAATTGTTTAAAATAATAACAGCATTCAGCTAGCTTTCTTTCTGATGCAGTGGAAACAAATTTAAAAAAGCAATAGTAATATTTTAATGGCAATTTCAAATTTTAAAAAATGTATACTGTATTTTATGGACTATCAGACACAATTTTTCTTTGAAAAATTGCCTCTAAAATTTAAGTGTGTCACACTCACAAAATTAATATAAAAATTCCAGTGTTTGATTTAAAATTTCTGCCAGTCTTAAAAATGGCCATATATTTGATGCTGCTGGAAACCTATCTCTATTTGGCATCGTATGGTCTGTAAAATATGGTAACTTTTTTAGACTTTTCTGATTTCATTATCATAATTGTCATTTAAATCTGCATAAATTCACACTTTAAATTACTTTGAAAATAAGATAATGAACTCTGATTTCCCTTACATTTCATTTTCATATTTTGATAGGAAGTGTAAATTTTAATACTGAAAATATGGTGAAAACAGATTTTTAAATAAAGGTAAAATAAAAAAAAATATAATTTTTCTTATTGTTTAAAATACTATTTCAAAATTGTCAACTGTTTTTCTTGGGTAAACAAGCAAAATTAAATTTCTTCAGTGTTGATTACATGTATTGGATTATATGTATAAGGCTTTGTTATGTTTTAGGCTTGAAATAAAAGAGATCCGACATTCTTCTTACATTGAGGGGATAATGTTGTCCTTTCTGGTTTTCCACAGCCGTTTTGCAATGTTCTGCTCTATAATCTCATATATAGCGTTTGGAAATGTAATCTCTGCTTCTGTTGTAAGTATACAGATCAATATAAAATTAATCATAGCAAGGACATATCCATGTTAATACCAAAACCAATTTTTGTACTAAATCTGAATCAAATTCGGCCAAATTTGAGAATGCTAGAGTGCTAATAAAAAATTTCAAATTACCTCTCAAAACATGATCTACTAATATTAATTATGTGATCCCATACATTGATCTTACCATGATGGTCACTTCAATAATTCATTTTCCAACTGAAATTATATAATAAACATTAACATTAGTTCTAGTTAATTATTTCTCATTAGTCAAATATTGTATTTTAAAAACAGTTGGGGTTGTTAAACAAAAATTAATAACATTTCTCAAAACGGAAATAGTTGCTGGTGACAATTTAAAAGTAAAAAATTATGTACATGTTGATCTGATTTGCCTTTGCTGTTACTATTTTATTGTTGCAGGTTTACGTTGTGTCATCGTACTTTAGTATATTGCGTACAGTTATGTCTGACTTATTTCCTCTTGCAATCAGTTCTACAGCGGAGGCACTAATGTCTATTAAAAGGTTAAGAGTAAGTACAATATTACCATGAACGCCAAAATAAACTTCTGAAATTTAAACAGATGTGGTTATATTCGTTATCTTCAGCTTCCCTTGTTGATTATGTCTTCTTCATCATATAGGGTGGTTCATATCCCTTTGCACATCAACCACATAAGCTTATTTTGCTCCTATTAATGACATACTGGCCTTAGAAATTACTCTGGAATTGAGGAGTTCTGTAAAATCTAAGATCATATTGATTAGATTCTTCTGTAAAATGGTCAGTGCTTTGGTCATTTCCTTAATACTTATGTTGCTTTCTAGCTTCAAAATTTTACATTTCAGAAGCAGATGTTCTGCAATCTCTTCCTGTAGCCACATTTTCTTGACATAGGAGGTCTGTTGTGCATATGTTTCCTAAAATGTCCTGTAATCATGGCTGTCACTTTCTTCATCTACTAAGCATAAGTAAGTTAGATGCATGGAGAGTAAAACTATTCATCTTAGTCCTGCTCTACCCTTCAGTCTCCTCTCATGCTTTAGCCTGACAGCCTATGTAGCCCATGCTGTATACAGGTATCTCATGCTACTAACAGCCTGTATACCTTTGATGTACTACAGAATGATTCAGGTCCTGTGAAATTTGATCAGCTCACTTCTGTGTATCCCAGCATGCACTGGCACGCAACACAATGTAACATTATGTTTTTTAGCTGTGTCACGAGATTTATGCATTATCAAATATCTTTGTCTTGAATTTATTTAAATCTAATGCTTTCAAAGCTGCCTAGTTGTCAGTCACATTTCTAACCCCTTGATGTTCTCTCGAACGCACTTCTTTAGGGCTGTAACTTCAGATTTTAATATTGTGGAATATGCCTCCAATGCACAATATATTCCTGCTTGAGTTTTTCTACACTCAGATACATCCCTATTACATTATCAGTATTTGAACCATCAATACACCATTCTAGTTCCCTAGATGACAGACCCATGTGATCCTATTCTCACTTAGGAAGAAGTATCTTAAATGACTTGGAGAAGAAGTATTATGTCAGTATGTGGTACATTAAAATACTAATGTATACAGATTTAAAGCTAACTACCATAAGCACGCCAAAATATATATTTCTGAATTTAAGACACCTGTGTTTATATCCTTGAACAGCTGAATCTATCGCTGATTATTTCCACTTAGAAGTGTTTATGATTTTATTCAATTTGAGTTTATTTTGCAATGAAATGAATATTACTACTGAAAAAAGTTTTTGTAGAGTACTAATTTTGTTCATACAGAATCAGTCATTCTGATCCAAGTTTAGCACAAACTGCTAATGATTTTTAAAAACAATTTCATAAGCTACTGTCAAGTAATTCAGTAATGTTAGGTGTCACTGAAAATTCTATTGATCTTGAAGTGTTTTAACACAGTGAAAATAACAGAGTCATCCAACCACTGTGACAACAAGTAAGGACCATACCAGTGTCTTTGAGCAAGTCTCTGTCGTATGTCTCTGAAAATGGATCAATTTTCTATCCACCAGAATTTTCAAAAATATTGGAGTAATTTGTGTTTAAAATAAAAGCTAGTCAGTGTTTGGATGAACAAGATAGAGATGTTTATTGTGCTTCAGTATTAGCATATGTTTACATCAACCTTGAGTTTCTTTACAACATATGGTTTTGAAAAGATAGTTGTGTGCATTTAAACAGATTCGTCAACTGGCAAACAGATTTCTTGTATTGTAGCTTTTTGATATGGTTGAGGGAAAACCACTACATAGTGAGTGCCATATTATGTGTAGTGTCAGCAATGGGGCACTTGGACCTTTATTTTGGTGATGTGGATAGGAGAATTACTGTTACAGTAAACCAAGATCTTAACAGAAGGAAAATCTCAACCTTTTGAAGGAGATCTTACAAGATTTTGCCTTGATAGAAACTTGACTTTGAGCTGAAACCTGTCAGTTCTATCAGGTTGACATACAGCTTAGACACTATGCTTTGAAAATATTTGTGAATTACCTTACACCTCGGGGGGACCTTGTATTACTATGAAAGGTGTGATGATCAATTAACTTACGTTTTTAGTCATCTGGAGTAATCTCCTTCAAAATAGATGTATACACCTCCTTCCTGCTTGTACATATTTACTCCAGCACTTCTTCCACTATAGGTAACATTTCTGGAACTTCTCTAATATCCTGGTGAGATCCTCATAACAGCTTTTTAGACATTTTCAGTTGTCTTAAAATGGTGTCCCTTGACCACCATTTTGAGTCGTGGAAGAAAAAAAAAATCACAAAAAGCAATGTCTGGTGAACAAGCTGGCTGTGGTAGTACTGTAATGCAGTTCGAGGTTAAAAATTACAGACAGTACAGTATGGGATGACTCATTATTATGACAAAGAATCTAATTATCAACAATGTTTGTGCGGATATGGTGAACTCGCTTCAAATTTTTATAGAATTTTTTAGTAGATATATTGATTAACTGTTTAGCCAGGTTAAAGAATTCATTCTTTATGAAAAATTTACTTAAATCGAAGAAGCAAGCAAGCATGCATTTCACTTTTGACTTCGACATACAAGCCTTTTTTGGTTCAGATAAATACCATTTTGAATACCATTACGAACTTTGACGTTTTATCTTTGGATCATACTGAAAGAACCAATTGTCATCACCAGTGATAACACAGTTCAATAAATCTAGGTGTAACAAATAAGCTGCCACATTTTTCTGTGCTTCTTGCTGTTTTCCTATGGGATTTTTGAGAACCCATTTTTGCACAAATTTTTCTCATACCCAGATATTCAGTTATTATTTGACGAACAGTTCCTTGATTAATGTTGACTTCTGAAATCATTTTCACAGGTAACGTTTGATCAATTGTATGATTTCATAACGTGGTCATGTTGACATCTGTCCGTGAGGTTGATGGTATTTATTGTGCAGTCTTCATCTTCAACATTTGTTCTGTCTTCACAAAACATTTTATGCCAATGAAAAACTTGAGCTCTTGACATAACCTCATTTCCAAAATCTGTAGCTTACTGTTAGTTGTCGTCGCATTCTCACCTAGTTTAATACAAAAAAAAAAAAATCGTTTTCCATTGTGCATTATTTTGTGCACTTATTACAGCACAATTCAAGACTAAACCAATGTACTGCTTGAACTATAATTAGCCTAAAGATCAAGATCAAAGATGGAGTGCTACACAAGCTGCAGGGTTGGCACATCTTGCTAAAAAAAACCAACTATCATTTTTAAACTCTTGAAAAAGATATTACATATGTTAGGCAAATACAACAACCTCTTTTAGTCACTTGTTGTCTTTGTGATTAATTTGAACTTCGTGTAGAACAAAACTTAGATCACATACAGCTGATGATGAATATAAATGGGTAGGTCGTTGGTGATATTTTGTACTTCAAAAAGATGATTTAATTCCTGTTTTTCTAAATTATAATTCAAAAATTGCTTAATTTTGGAAATAATAGTTTGTAGTTATTCGTTACTATTTCCTGAAAATTTTTATTATAATTAGGGATTTATTTTTTCTTAGGAATTCATGAACTACAACGAATCTTCAATGGAAAAGGTTGAGTACAAACACAATTATAGAAACTATGGTTTTATAAATTCTGAGCTAACTGTGAATAAGGCAAGGCAGGCTAGTATTCCTGAAAACGTCCGAACTTCATCGTTACATCGACCTTTAGTTGTTTTAAGGAATGCAACAGCAAATTGGAGAGGGGATACAAAGGAAAACACTTTAAATAATGTAAACATCAACTGCAAGTTGGGCGAGTTGGTTGTGATAATTGGACCAGTTGGTTCTGGAAAGGTAAAAACTCTTTCTTTTACAATATAATTAATAGAGTTTAATGAATACAAAAATATAATTTAACTCATTTATCATTTTAACAATTTTTTAATTTTTATTTCAGAAAAATTTTCTTTTTAATATAAACATTATTAGTGACTTTGATTAATTGCTATTTGCTTTGATTACTCTTAATATCGGGTGTCTGGTTCAACAACTCAGATATATCTATATTCAGATTTATTACTACAAATATTTATTCACACACTCAAGTGCCCGTATATACCACTTTCTAACCTAACACAGCTAAAATTTATGTTTAATTAGGACATATCTCAAAACTAAAATATCATAAACAGGTACGTCAGAACACCATGTTTCATACTTTTCCATTTAAGAGCTTCACAGTGAAATAAAAACAACACAAGATCTGTAAACAAAATTCCAGTAGCAGTACAAAATGTTCCCATGGTAGTGCTGCAAATTGCAGTCATAAGTGACAGAAATAATTAATTGTACTTGTACCAAAACAGCTGATTGCTAAAAAAAAATTGTTGAAAGCAATATTTCAATTATTACTGTATCCAAGATTTATGTAATTATTGACTCAGTTTTGAAAAAAAATCTAACAAACCGATTTTGAGAAATCATGCAGATTATTCGATATTTTTTCAAGAGCTCCTTTTCTGGAATTTTTAAGGATGTAGCATTCCATGCATTTTGTTTGCATACAAATGGACTACATTAAACAAAATTTGACCACAATCTTTAAGGCTGATGTGAGACATTTTAATTTTCAAAAGTTTTTTGAACAGAAAGTACTTCAAAAAAACTTACTGAAAAATTAAAAAATAGTCTCGAGACGTCGCTAAATGAAACCCACATGCTAAATTTCATCAAAATCTGTTAATTTAGACTCCAGTGATGTACACATAAACACCCACATGCGGACAAATATCCAATTAAAGACCAGTTTTTTTGACACTGAGGACCTGAAAACGTAAAGATAGATCACAAGATTGATTTTTTTTAGTGAACGTTATAATTTTTTTTATACTTTGTTATAGTGAGAAAGTAAACATCTGAATGGTGAAATATAATAAAATTACACAACTAGAGTTCTTGGATGTGCTATTATTGGTCGTAATCCAAAGTAAGCTTTGGTTTCAATTAAAAAAAATATCAGGTTTTATATTGTAATAAAAATTCAAAACTTTTTTAGCTAGCACAGTATTGTTTATTCTGCTTGAAATATAATTACTACTCTGCTGAAATATTATTTACTGTGCTTTATTACCCTTTATTCAAACTAATTTGTTGCTTAATTTACATTTTTAATCTATTTTAATTTTCTAACATCCATAATATATTAGGCAATTTAAACATTCAATGAACCAAAAATATTTAAAAAATTCTCATATTGGCATCTGTAAAACTGAGGCAAAATTAAGTTGGTAATGGCAAACTCATGTTTTTTCATAATTTTTTACCTTTAAATGTGTTATGGTAACACTGTTTAATGAATATTATATATTTGTTTACAAAAGATAGTAATTTTATTGTAAACTAATTTTGGTGTGAAGTAACCTCACTTTTGAGCATCGCACTCATGTTTCATTCACAGTTACATTGTCAACATGAAAGTTTAACATTTTGTTGCCTTTTATTATCAACAAATGTAAAATAGCTTTTACATTTATCAAAATAAGACATTTTATTGTAAAAATGGCTTCTATTACTTGTTCTTCTATGTTCCAGTCCTCACTATTAAATGCTATTCTCAAAGAATTACCCCTACACAGTGGAGATGTAATGGTTAATGGTAGCGTGTCTTACGCGTCCCAGGAGCCTTGGATATTTGGTGAAAGTGTTCGTCAGAACATTCTCTTTGATTCACCGTACAATAAAGAACGCTATAAAAAAGTTGTTAAAGCATGTGCGCTAAGCAAAGACTTTGAACAGTTTCCATTTGGTGACCAAACCTTAGTCGGAGACAGAGGAGTTGTTTTAAGTGGTGGTCAACGGGCTAGAATTAATTTAGCAAGGTAAATATTAATATTTAGAAACTTAATTTTTTTAAATATTCAAGTAAAATATTGTAACTTCTTCAACCTTATTAAAAAGTTTGTGTCCTTTTTTTTGTGTTTTAACTTATTTTTTTTAAGTTTAATATTTCGTATAAAGACATAATATTAGTTTCTTTAGTATTATTTGTGATTCTAAGTAGAATAACATATTTACATATTATGAATTGTATTACTTAACTATTCACTTATTACCAAATAGATACTAAAAAAATAGTACTTTTATGTCATTTGTTATATGTGACATAATAAACCTAATTAAAATTTTATTTGTGATTTCAAGTATAATAATAGTGTATTTACATATTATGAATATGTACTACTAGAATAGTGCATATTTACATATATAAATAGTACAAATATTCATATTATAAACAGTACATGAATATGAATATACTGCGTAACTATTATCTTATTACTAAATAGATATTAAAAAATAATACTTATATGCCTACTTCTTATATGTAGAAAAGTGTGCCACATGCATTCATTGCCCTCACTCAACAGGACTAAAAAGTTGGACCATCATTTCCCCCTCACTGACATTTGAACACTATCAGTGACACATGTAATCACAGCAAGCAGCTCCAGGATGGATCATCATCTTTGATACCAAGTGTGTGTCCTAATTTTTTGATTTATCGTTCAGTTTGGTCTCTGAGGGGTGTTAGGATCATGGGTTAATGGAGCCAATACGTGATATGGGCTGGACAACAGTCATGATGTAGTTTTAGTTTCACTTAGTTTTTCCAAATTTAGTTGAGTTAATTTATGTATTCTGGCTTCATTTCTATGCTGCTTAAATTTATGCTCAGTCCAAGCTGGTCCCCAAGTTTTATGTGTAATGGCTGTCTCGGAGAAACCAGTGAAAAAAATCAGGGGCCATGTCCAAGTTTCTAAGGAAGTACAATTGATATTATGTGGTTTAGGCTTACTGCCAAGGTAACATTTGCATATGCCTACCATTATCAGTTACATTGCAAAAGGCTGATTCAAACTCTCCAGTTATTATATATGTGACTTTCCCTTTTATAGAGCACACTTAAATAAGTGCATAAATCCACCATTTTACGAGAATAAAATCATAAAGTTAAATATGAGGGAGTACCCATCTGTGATTTAGAATGGAAATATATGGATATTTATATGGAAAGATTTGAGCCATAGGCCTCAAAAGTTTAGCAACCACTGCTGTATTATAAAATTTGAAAGAGGATTTTTTTTTTTTTTTTTCCCGACTATTGTGCACACTTGGGCTAATGCAGATGATGGAATGATTTATAGCATATGAAAATGCCAAGCCCTGGCCGGGAATTAAACCTGGGTCCTCGGGGTGAAAGCCTAGTACGCTATCAACCAGACCACCGAGGCGGCTATTGGTAATAGGAAAGAGGCTTAATCTGCAGTTTAGATAACATAAACAAGCTCAAAAATCACTGTGTTTTAGTTAATAGCTGTTACTTTTATTACACTAATTTAATGGTTATGTTTATTATAGTTGTAGTGTAATGTTTTAGGGCTGTGTACAAGGAAGCAGAAATTTACTTGTTAGATGACCCACTATCAGCAGTCGACACAGCTGTTGGAAAGCACTTGTTTGAAGAATGTATTACAGGTATAAGCTCTAAAAGTAAATTTTTTTGTTTTGTTTTTTACGACAGAAATATAAAAAAATAAACACTTACAGGTGCAAATGTTAGTACTTTCTTATATCATATATATATATATATATATATATATATATATATATATATATATATATATATATATATATATATATATATCCTCAGGTAAATTTAAGTAGCCAAAGAAGTAAAATATTTATATGTGCAAAAATTTGTGTTTATTTTACATAGTTAAGGTTACAAAATTTAAAAATAGGTACACTGTTAAATATATCAAATGTGTAGGAAATATACTGTAACTTTCCAGCTCTGTCCAAATGATAGCTTATTTTTGCATTTTTTGGTAAAAACACTTTAACCTTCATAGAGTCAGTTTCAAGACCTGTGTAGTTTATGTTAAAAATTCTTTTGGTATTAGGTCATTTTCATCAAACACCTGTTGATTTATCTTGAAAAAGTCTTCAACAACAAATTAAGAAAGTCCCTTCAACATTGGTTTTTGTTAAAAGATCAGGTTTATACACCTTTTCAGTTCATCTTTCTATTACTGTAACACTTCCAAGCCAGTAACACTTCATTTTTTAAAAATAGTTTTTCTTCCAATAGATATCACATTGCTTGTTATCATGTATTCAGGATCTTGCTGATTCATAGGATAACCCCATTTGACATTATATTGCAATGCGTTTACAATATATTTCTCCTCTTCTTTTGTCAGCAATGTTCTCCTTCAAGCACCTTTATGAGGTGGAAGGCATTCATGCCAACACTGGAGTGTTTCATAAGGAATATTATGTTTCTTTGCAGCAAATTAGAAGAGCCTATTTCTCCTGCTTTTCTTGCATTTTACAAATAATCTGGCCCACATATAGTACACAAGTACACTGAAATATGTAATGTTCACATTAATATCAAAGTTATACAGTTGCTCTTTTAAAGTTGCAAATTTTTCTTAGTGGTAAATCAACTTTTTGATATTTTTTATATATACTAGAAAGTGTTAAACAACTAAAAATTTTCAAATGATGTCTATAACAAACAATATTTTTAATTAATGAGTGTTAAAAACAATTTAGCTTTAAAGAAATTTTAAAATAAGGTTATACCAAAATTACTCCGAGTGACCATAGCGATCACTGAGATTGTCAAATATATGACTAAAAAGAGGATATATCTTTTCTCATAGTTCAACAGTGGTAGTTAATTGACTCACAGAAAATGCTTTCCTTCAGCACTTGCAAAATGTAAGCGTTGTGTGTTGAGAGATCAGGTTAGTGGTATGGGTATTGAAAATAAATTCCTTGGATATGAGGATTGTTAGGATGTGGGATGTGATTTCATAAAATTTCTCTAACTATTGTCTAATTCTGTGTGATTTATGGTGCAAAAACCAATTTCTTGACTATGAAGTTTGACCACAATTGTGAAAACTAATGTGTTAATTATTAAATACGAGGTGTGGCTATTAAATAAAGAGACTGACTTTGTAAAAAAAATTATTTTCATTTTATAAATAATTATACACCTTTTCAGTTCATCTTTCTATTATTTTCAAAGCCAGTAACACTTCATGTTTTAAAAATAGTTTTTCTTCCAATAGATATCACATTATATTAAGGTGATCCAAGTATATCACCTTCAATATACACCACTTCTCTATCCCTACAACGCTCCATGCGAATTTTCCATTGTTGGAAACAGTGCTGGAAGTCATCTTCTGTCAACTCCTTCAGGACACTTGCCGCTTACACGTTTACAGCTTCCATGGACTCAAATCTCATCCCTTTTAATGCAGATTTCATCTTAGGGAACAGATAGAAGTCACATGTTGTAAGGTCTGGTGAATAAGGTGGATGTTCTAACACTGGGATGCTGTACTTGGCCAGGAACCTTTTGACAGTTAATGCGGAATGAGCTGGCGCATTGTCTTAGTGGAAAACCCATTATTTGTCCTTCCACATTTCGGGTCATTTTTTCCTTACTCTTTCACATAGTTTACCAAGTACCTCAAGGTAGTAATATTAATTAAGTGTTTGACCTTCAGGAACCCAGTGAAGGTACACAATCCCATGAATATCGAAAAAAACAATCATCATTGCTTTAAATTTTGACTTGCTGATTCTTGCTTTTTTGGCTCTCAGTGAAGTTGAGGTCTTCCAATGCATGGGTTGGCGCTTTGTTTCTGGATCATACGTAAAAAACCACAATTCATCACATGTTATTATCCTTTGCAATAAATTTGGGTCATTTTCAATGGCATCCAAAGTGTCAGTACAAACATTTTTGTGAGCTGCTTGTTATTAAATTGTGAGAATTTTTGGCACACACTTTTCGCATGTTCTAATTGTCACGTAAAATTTGTTGTACACATTCTCTATCAATGCCTACAGTTTCACCAATTGCACTAATACTTAATCGACAGTCAGACTGAATCAAATTAACAACTTTTCTGACATTAAAGGGCGACCTGGCCACGAATCATCTTCATCTTGTTGGCCATCTTTAAAATGATTAAACCATTCAAAAACACGTGCCCGCAATAAACATTCACTGCCATACACTTCTTTCACTAAATTATAAGTTTCAGTAGCGGTTTTTCCAGGTTTGAAGTGAAATTTAACAACAATTCATTGCTCTATTATTACACTAACCATTTTTTCCGGCAAAACAAAATAACAACACTAAGGAAATGTAGGTTATGACTAAACTATGTTGGTTACCCAAACAAGACTAACTGCATTCTGAAGAGAAAGCTTCATACTAAACAGCTGTCGGTCAATGGCGGTTGGCGCCTGCGCACTAGTTCTGCCGCAGCATCAGTCTCATTATTTAATAGCCACACCTCGTATACACAAAATTTTTAATGACCACTAAAAAATTGTTTTAAATGTCCATTTTCCATTTTAGAGGTGCACAATTTAATAGTACTGGATTTAGCCATGATGGCTAGTATTCGATTATTTTCTAACTGAATTTAGACTTTTTATCGTCTGCTTGAAGATTTTTCCTGCCAACATACAAACATAATAATAATTAGCGTATTTTTTGCCTAAATGTTTATACTGAATTTAAAACTCCTAATAAATTTTAAAAAGTTCATATTTTCAGTATCAGTAGTTCTAGATTCTGTATGTAGTTTAACTATGTACATGGCAGTAGCTATATGATTTCTGATGGATAAATTGAAATTTGAGTTATAATAATTATTGTTATTACATATTTCGAGGACCTTTGTGTACTGATAATTATTTGTTTCAGGATATTTAAAAGGCAAAACCTGCATACTTGTAACACACCAGCTGCAGTATTTAAGTTTTGCAGAACACATTGTTGTCCTGAAACATGTAAGTGTAACACCGGATATAAAAACAGAAAGATTAATACTGTGTAAGAGAGTCATTAGTCATATATTAATGTCTAATGACAAAAGACAAAAAATTGTTTAGAAAGAAAATAATGTTTGAAATTAACATGGCACCTGGTTGATGACTTTACACGCCAGTCTGGTCTAGAAATGATTGGCTGCAAATGTTTTGCTTGTAATTTCTCTGTTATTAAAATGTATAAAACAATCAGTGATAACACCAGTTTCAAGGTTTACAGTCTGATTTGGTTTTTGAAACTGAAAAAAATATTAAAAAATTGTATGATAAAGTTAAATGAATTGAGCTTCAGTTAGTAAATGAGGCATTATGGTTTACATAAAAAAACAAATGTTTTTGATGAAAAACAATCAGGATGATCTGCTGTAATTGGACTACACTTGAAGCAACACCAGTGGGTTAATACAAGACTTGTTTCAATGTTTGGTTGAGGTGTTTTTAAACATTTACTGTATAGCCTAGACTTAGCACCCAGTGTTTATCATCTCTTTCCCTTGTTGAAAGGTTTATGAGTCAGTCACTTAACAAATAATGATGAACTGAAAAAATCTTTTACTGTTTAATAATCTGGCATCAATAGAGATTGCAGAAAAGACATAGAAACACTTGTAAAACATTAAATGTGTTTCAACTTGAATGAATCCTCTGTAAAAAGTAATGTAAGGTATTATAGAAAGTGTAAAACAATTTTGGTTTCTTTATCTCAACTGAATATGTTTTTATCTTTTGGGATATTCTTCGTATATTCAATAATGAAAAAGCAATAATTTATAAATTGTAATTATAATTAATTTCAAAATTATTTTTTAGGGCTCTGTGAAAGCAGAAGGTTCTTATCAGCAACTTAAAGATTCAGAAGAAAATTTGTTAAGTCTTCCGGAAGTGCCTAAGCAAGCTTCGAAGGATGAAGCAGTAAAATTCAGCCATCAGGTAAATTGCAGAATAAGTTTGAAAACAATTTAAATAGTCCATCAATATGATTCAACAAGATTATCCTTGCAGTAAATCTGCACAAAAATAAATGTAAATACCCGGGAATAAAACAGTTGTGTGCTGCATTCTGTGGGAAATGTATGCATGAACTCTTTTTGGTTTAAATAATTATAGGGTCAAGTAAAATCTCCATAATATTAATGTGGGAACTTTTAAAGCTGATACTTAATGCCAGTTAGACTAATAAGGACAAGGGATCAGCTTTAACAGAAAGGTTAAGTCACTGCATTGAACCCACTACCTTTTGGTGTGTAGTTCAGAAATGTTGTGGACTGACCGGTGATTTAGTCACATCAACTACCACCTTTAGCCAGCCTATTAACACCAACTGTTGTTACATTATTGTGTTGAAATTTAATGTTGACTGCCACAAATATCTATATTTTTGCTTTTGAATTTAAATATACTCATAAAGTGTTTATTTGTACTTAGTATTCCACATCAAGTATAGATTTTGACATGAGCATTGCGGAACAAGAACAAATTGAAGAAACAAGGCAGAGAGGGAAACTGCAAGGATCTGTCCTGAAGATATATCTCTTATCTGGTGGTCATTGGTGCATCATTTTGCTAGTCTTGCTTTCGTTTGTATTGACACAATTTACCGCAAATGCTGGAGACTACTGGCTCAATTACTGGTTAGTTAAAAAAATACACAAAACATAAAAAAACACTAATTACTGTATGGCATGCAAATGTTATGTATAACCATAGGTTATAGCAAAACATTTTTTGCTTTAATTAATAATCGTGAATTATGTTGAATTAAATTGTGTTTTTCTAATTGATTGCAGGGTAAATTTACAACAATATATTTATCGTGTTAATTCTACAAGTTCAACTTCTGTCTATTTCCCCATCATCTTTGACCAACCAATTTTCATCACTGGCTTCTCCATTCTTATCGCAGCTGCTATTATTATTTGTTTGCTTCGATCTTTTGTTTTCTTTTACATCTGCCTGCGCTCATCAACACGCCTACATAACAACCTTTTTACATCCATTACCAGAACTGCTATGAGATTTTTCAGCACAAATCCATCAGGTATTGTTACAATGAAATGAACATAAGGATATTTACTTTATTTTTTATGAGATATTTTTTCATTTTCGTATTTTTGATACAACTTAAAAATTTAAAGTAGTAATTTATCCAGATTTTAACTCTGATTATGAGGGTTTAAATCAGTTTAAAAATTATGATACAGAATTTCAAAATTCAATTTTGTAACTTTATTTTAAAATACAAAAATGTTCATATGTTAAAATTTTTATGTGAATGTTATTAAATTTGTATTACTTTTTTGAAATTCACTTCTGTCCTGTCAGCAAGACAGCTTTGTGTTTTAGTTACTGTTGTACTTTTAGTTATAGTGTAATGAAATGCATTTTCCCCTCTACTTACTGTATACTAAATAGACAAAGTATTAAATCCCATGGTACTTTACACTTAGCTATAAAGCTTAATGTAGTTCACTCTTAATATAGCTTAACATGAACTCTTGCTCATAGATCCAGCCTTCCCCAAGCCCAGGTTTTTGAGAATTGTGAGATGCTTTGGATGATGTCGCCCTGTTTCTTCGTTTGTCCCCCACTCTACAAAATATCTGGGGATTCAAATTGTTTTCCGTCCAAAGCTGGACAATTAATAATTAAGAGCTAATTTGTTTCCTCAGCTGTAACACATTTCCTACAGAGGATTTGGCATTTGAAATCTCATTTTGTGTAGATAAATGTAGGATACAAAATGACTAGTCGAAAATCCGATCATGCCCCGCAGATCTATTCTGTTCAGCCTAAGGGCATTGCCCGTAAAGAATCTAGCATCCTTAAAGCATCCTCTTGGACTGTACAAAGTTTTCCGTTCTCTCCCAAACCATATCTTAGAAATCCATTGGGGGATATGCCTGTTTGCTAGGGTATAAAATATTCTACACACAGATTCTGAGCTAATGAAAGGGCTTTCAGCTCCTACTTTGGTATACAGATCTGCCACTTCATTAACCAATATGGAACCCACAACAAATGAACTTATTGGTTTTTGCCAGGATTTTAATGGTGAAATGAAAATATTATGCTGTTTTTGAGCTATAGTTATGGTTTTCTAGAGCCAGCAACTGAAGTTCTACTGTCAGAAATTATGTAGATGGTCTAAATTTGTACTTCTTATCTGCGACTTTCCTGTCACACTCTGGTCAGAAGGCCAACACGGTGGGATCTTCTGTTTTGAAGTTTTTACTTAATGATGGAATACATAAATTATGGTTAGCGATTATTAGAGTTTACATTTGCCATCATTTGTGTATATAAAGCAATTCCTGATATTTTGAGAAGTATGAATCAACTCTTGTTTCCAAGTACCTATGGCCTATGCCTATGAATAGGCCTAGTATGTATGAATAGGCCTAGGCCTATGTTAAAATACCTAAAAACTAAAAAGAAACACTCAGAGCAGATCTCTTGAGTAATCAAACCAGAAATATAACTAAGACTTACATGTGATCAAGAAACCACAGTCACCAAGAAAACAAAACATAATGCTACAGATTGATTATAAAGTTATAAGGGACCAGTAAAAAAACAACATGTATCTAAGTAATGTTATAAAATGTGTTTTTTTAAAGAACTCAATTTTAACATTAATAGGATTTTAAAAAGTAGAACAGATTATCAGTACTATTATTAATAATACAGTTTATCATTAATAAAAAAAATGTTTGTTATTATGTTTATGTGTTTAAATATTAAATATTTAGTGATACAGTAATTGTAAAAAAATATTAAAAAGAATCAGTATGTATTTAAAATGCAATATTAAAAAGAAGACTAGATAACATTGTGTAATTACATTTAATTGTTTCTTGGCCTAAGTGTAATAGACTAAACATACAGTATATAGGTCAGTCTTGAACAGCTATTTCATTCAGCAAAATGACAAACATTGACAAATGAGTAATAATTCTGACAGTTGTTTATCTGGCAACTATTTATTTCTTTAAATTATTGTCACATAAGTTATCTGTGATAGATAGTCAACTCAGTAGATCTTCATCAACCATTAAGAAAATTAAGTCTTTTCAGCAAAAATACCACACTCAGATGAATTGAAAATCTTGGCCTTGGTCAACATTAATCTTGAATAAAAGAGGTTTGTATTTCAAAATTTAGAGCAAAAACATAAAAACTTTTGACACTATAGCTGTGCATTGTACAAGATATGGTGTTGGTAAAACCAGGTCTTTATTATAGAGTTTTACCCAGTTTAGCCAGCTTTATAAAAATAAATTATGCTACTTCTGAGTTGACACAGTGCTTGAAACCATTAAAGAAAGTTTCACTGTATATTTATTAGTCTATTCATAGTGAAGTGCCACATGTAAAAATTTTTATAAATAGTTTAAATTATACCACATTACAATTAATTATTTTTTCTAAAAGAATTTTTTTTTTTATGGTTTAGGGCGCATTCTCAATAGATTTACAAAGGATATTGGTTCAGTTGATGAAACTGTGCCTAGCCTACTGTTTGAAGTACTTCAGGTTTGTTAATAATTTATAACAATTATAGTTAATAACAGAACAATATGAGCTGTATTAGAATGGCCATCATTGTAATACCCAGTCCTGGGATCTTATAATGAGCATTCCTTACCAATCATTTTTTGAATGTTCCTTAAAATATTTTAAAAAAATATATATATGAGTATTAGCACATCAACATTCACAGTTTTCCATCAGAATTGATATAAACTTAGTATTAAAATTAATTTCTTGTAATAGCTTGGATAAGTTTCATTACTTAATAAAATCCATTCAACAGTTTCAAAATGGAATAAAATCCATTCAACATTTTCAAAATGGCATATATTTAAAATCTATAAAATTAACTTTCCTAGTTTTCACTTTTTTGAAAATATGATTTCATTATTTTAATCATAATAAAAATTTGCATAAATAAGTGATTACATTATTTTGCTACAAAATCTATTTTTAGTTTGATCTAGACAAAACTATTTTACGTTTTGCAGCGCTACCATAATTGTTCTCGACCTATTGTTTTGAATTTTCTTGACTATTTAAATGTAAATAAAGAAATGGCAAGGGGTAAGGGTTAAGAATAAAGGCATTTGACTATGCCTTATTTCCGAATATGCCAAAATGCAATATTATTAAAGAATTCTTATAATTTAACATTTTACAATATGGGGCAATTAATTTAAAGAAGACTTAATATATTAAAATTGATATAAAACGCTACAAAGTTCTATTAATAAAATATCTATTTAGTTTTTATAAATATAGGTTCATTGACTGTATTATTGCTTTACAGATTTCGTTGGATCTAGTTGGCATTATCACCATAATAATGATAGTGAACATTTGGTTAATATTTCCAACACTAGTGATAGTATTTATCCTCTACA
The DNA here is from genome assembly GCA_022606455.1 of Callitettix versicolor. Classification (NCBI taxonomy): domain Eukaryota; kingdom Metazoa; phylum Arthropoda; class Insecta; order Hemiptera; family Cercopidae; genus Callitettix; species Callitettix versicolor. Next base: position 43,316,713 of record CM040186.1, on the reverse strand, counting down.
TTTTGAGACAATATTACATGAAAACAGCACAAAGTGTAAAAAGACTTGAAGGCATTGGTATGTATGCAAACATTACTATAATGTTTCATGTAATTATTATAACAATTCTTATAATAAAGTATACATTCTTATAATTGAAGAATACATAATATTATTGTGTGTATTACAATTATATATAATGTTACATAGTTTACTATAAAAGTAATTGAAAATGTTGGATGTGTTTCCATTAAAAGTTTTGTAATGTAATATTTCTGTGTTTTACTAAATAAATATAAATTTAGGGCCGAAGTCATCAAGGTAACTAAGACACTGATCAGTGTGCTGCATGGTGGAAGTGGACATTTTACACTTCAATGTCATAGGTTTGAGAGTGCAGTTACTGGTGTTATATTTTTGTTTCTAATAAAAAACACGTAAAGTGACTACTTCCTTTTAAAGTGTATCCCTTATTTGAAAAAAAATTCACACTATGAAATAGATTAAAAAATATGTTAAACATTATCAGTAATGAATTGTAGAATTCAAATTCATTTACTACACTGGACTGAGATATGGACATATAAAGTAACAGTGTATAGTAATAATAATGAAATATTGATGACCAGATTTTGAGAAAAAAATCATTGATTTGATTTTGAGAAATTATACCGATTTTCTTGATTTTTATTCTTTTTGTTAATAGTATCCAAGCGAGATATTCGTGAAGTAATAATACATATATTTTATTTAGGTGTTTATTTAAATCTTTTTTAAGTAATTTGAGATAGTTTTGTGCAACTTTTATTCACAGTTATTGAAGGATAGATTCATTAGATAAGAGATAATCAATATAAAGTTAGAAGACATTGTAACTCTATCATACTGAAATCTCTCAGTTTTAATACTTATTTTTTTTTAGCAAGAAGTCCTGTTATGTCTCATTTAAATGCTTCACTACAAGGTTTGACGACAATTCGCGCGTTTAAAGCAGAACCGATTCTTCAGCAAGAATTTGACAAGCATCAGGTTAGTTATACCTTTAATAGCATTAGTTCTCTCTTATTAGCTAAACTCTTTATTTCCTCTAATATAATGGTGTTTTGTTTACTGAGGACCAGTGACACTGTGAAACTGCAACACCACAAAAAAAAAAAAAAAAAAAAAAAAATTAAATTAATTTATCATTTTATAAGTTTGTATACAATACAGGGCAATATGACAAGTTTTTAAGATAATTGACAGTATTTTAAATGAGATTGTTTGAATACAATGTTGTAACCTTAAGGAAGACACTGCATTCAATGCAGGAAATTATTGCACTCAGGCTCGGCAAAACTCGCCAGCATTCAATTGCCTTGGAGTGTGACCAGTGAAGAGATAAAGCAGCACTGCAAATTCTGCAGTTCCTTCCATTACTTGTGTGGTGAAGTAGCTTAACTAAACTTGTCAATTTACTTCAGAAATTAATTTCACAACTTCAATAGTTTCATTTTATTTAAGTGCATTCAGTGAAGAAAAACTTGCATTTGTGTTTAGCAAAACCACTAAAATATTAGTAAAATATGTTCAGTGACAATAGCAGAACCAGAAAGATGTTTTCTATGCTAAAAAGAGCAACACTGTATTTAAGGAATGCAATGAATCAGGGCAGGTTAACAGGACCAAGCATTATATCAATTTAAAAAATCATGATGAATAAAAAAAGTCTAAATAACAAACTTTAATGAAAAGATTATTGCTAATTTTTTGTCAGTGCAAAAGTGGAAGAATAGAGTTTATTTTTGAATTACAAGTTTTATAATACTCTGTTAAAGGGGCTTGGTGGTTGATGTTTCTAAATCATTGGTCAGTCTACTGCGTCTCTGAACTGCGCACCTGTCTTCACCCCTGTCTTAACGCTGATCCCTCGTCCTCATTAATCTAATTGACATTACATATGGATGTTAAGAAAAAAAATTGTTAAAATTGTTATTTGCATAACAATGTGAATTGATAATGTATCAGATATTTGGTGGAAAAATAAATTTGTACATAGCATTGCTTTCTGAAACACTCAATGGCCACCACTGCTGCGAACCATTACATCTAATGTGTGGGTACAAAGAATGTTAAATGGCAAGCATACTTATCTAATGGTAAACATATAATTAAAAAGAGTTTTAAAAACTAATTTAACATTATCTATTTAGGACCTTCACACTTCTGCATGGTTCTTGTTCATTGCGACTAGAAGAGCTTTTGGTTATTGTACTGATGTCATTTGCCTCATTTTTATATCAGTTGTCACAATTAGCTTTCTGATTTTAGACAAAGGTGAGTTTAACCTATAATAATACAGTAATTTGAAATAGCAAATGTAAAAACAAATATCACTGAGCACAACTTTTTGCACAGTAGGTGTACAAAAATGTATTACAAAATAGGTATATGTATATAGAAAACATATTTTTTTCTGTAGAGTCAAAAGTGTTTTAAAATGAAAATTTACTTTTGAAACCATAGTTATTAATTTAAAAAGTGAAACATGTTTAAAAGATTTATATAAAATATTAAAACAATACTGGATGTATTGTATCCAATTAATCAATTAGATTTTACTGTTTATTTTTGATGGGTCAAATGTAATAAATAATGTAGCCATATTAAAATTTGGTTAGCTTCTTTCAATTACAATCAATATAATGCAGTAAATTTATAACTTTTTGTGTGTAAAAATATATTTACAAATAAAAAATAAAATACAAACACTTTTCAATAACAACAAAATAAAAACTGATCATGAGAACAAGTGAGAACACTTTACATAAAATAAATTAGTCTTTCAGTTAATGCTTCTTTGGAGCTTACAATCTAGTATTAATTAATATTAATTTTAAATAATGATAAAGAATAAAACTTTGCTTAGAGAGAACAAGTATGTCATCTTACTAGATAAAGTGACAAAGTGCTGTATAAGGGATATCTGGAAAATAACCTCAGTTTAGTTATAATGACAAAGTGATGTATGAGGGATAAATGGAAAATAACCTCAGTCTAGTTAAAATGACAAAGTGCTGTGTAAGGGATATATGGAAAATAACCTCAGTTTAGTTATAATGACAAAGTGCTGTATAAGGGATATCTGGAAAATAACCTCAGTTTAGTTATAATGACAAAGTGATGTATAAGGGATATATGGAAAATAACCTCAGTTTAGTTATAATGACAAAGCGATGTATAAGGGATATATGGAAAATAACCTCAGTTTAATTTTTTTTTTTTTTTTTTTTTTTTTTTGTGTTTAACGTCTGACTATTGTGCACACTTGGGCTAATGCAGACGATGGGATGATTTATAGCGTATGAAAATGCCGCCAAGCCCTCGCTGGGGTCCTCGGGGTGAAAGCCTAGTATGCTATCCATTAGACCACCGAGGCGGCTCAGTTTGGTTATAATGACTAAGTGATGTATAAGGGATATCTAGAAAATAACCTCAGTTTAGTTATAATGACAAAGTTCTTTATAAGGGATATCCAGAAAATAACTTCAGTTTAGTTACAAAAACAAAATTCATAGAAATACAAACAATTTATTATATCCGTCTAAAAACTATATCTTTTCTCTGCCTTTTGCAATTTATATTCAACGTTTAAATTTAAGACCTTTTCATATTGTTATGCATGCTTGTAAATTTTCTTTTCATAAAATTGAGATGCCACCCTGAAGGAGCATCTAAAATTTTGTTGTTCAAGTCAAAGCATTGGAACCCAAGCTATTTTCCCATGTACATAACATAAACAAAGTGGAAATCACTGTAAGCCAGAAAGAATTTTTTTATAGCAATTTAGTAATACACCAATGAACTATTTGTTTCTAACCTAAACTAATACAATGCAACATTCTACTAAGCTTAATCCATTGACAATCACTTAGCCTATATAATTAATAGTCATTTAAATAATATGACCTAAGAGCTACACAGTTCAAATGGTTTCAATCTCTTCATTGTGCCATCATTGTTCAGTAGCTAGAGAGCCTCAACATTGATGTGCTGTTGTAATCTTCTTTTGTGGTTAAGAGCTAGTTTTCTGGCTTCACTGTCAACAGATGGAACCTCAAGATCTTTATGTATATTCTCATTTCTGATGTATCAAGGGGCAATAACTATACCACAAAGCTCTTTATTTTGTAATTGCTGAATGATGTTTCTATTACTCTGGCTTGTACAACCCCAAAGTTGAATACTGTAAGACCACAATGGCTTAAGGACCTGCTTATAAATCAATACATTGTTATACACTGATAGGTTTTTTTTTGTGTGTTTAACGTCCGACTATTGTGCACACTTGGGCTAATGGGATGATGATTATGCAGACAATGGGATGATCTATAGCTTATGAAAATGCTAAGCCCTGGCCGGATCCCGGATCCTCGGGGTGAAAGCCCAGTACGTTATCAACTAGACCACGGAGGCGGCTATACTGATTAGGGAGGAGCAATGACCCAACAACCAATGCAACTTTCTGTATTGTTCTCATATGGAACCACTTGGTGATTAATAAAAATGGGTTTGTGCTTGATACGCTTATTAGTGAAATCAATATGCACAGATTTACCTTCATTAAGCTTGATTCGCCACTTTTTAGTCCAGCTTTGTATGTGGTGTACAGCTGTTTGAAGTTTTTCTGTGGATTCAATGTTATTATCACTAACATAAAATTGCTGTATCGTCTGCAAAGGTAGCAACAATGTTTTGGTCAAACGTCGGTAAATCACTGATATAAAAAGATCGAGGGTTGCCCCAATACACTGCCTTGAGACACTCCTGCTTTAATTTACTTCAACTTAGAATAGGCATCTTCTTGCTTAATTCTGAAGGGTCTTTCTGAAGTATAGTATCTTTGAATATTGAGGAGTAATTTAAGTAATTCAGTCCTTCATGCCAAACTTTGTCGAAGGCCTGGAAAACATCTAAGAATATTGCCGAGCAAACCTTTTCTTCTAACGATTGTTCAATTACACTAGTGATAATTCTATGAACCTGATCTATTGTAGAGTGTTTATTTCAAAACCCAAATTGATGATTCGGAATGTGTTTTTTCATCTTTGATGATGAGTTTTAGTCTTTTTAACAAAAGTTTCTCGAACAATTTTGACATACTTAGCAAAAATGATATTGGTCGATAGGATGTTTTTTCGTGAGGTGGTTTTCCAGGCTTTGGGATCCACTCCTAGCTGTATTTTCAGGATGAATTGTATGATAAACTTTATATCCTTTAAATTTGATAAAAAATTGCCTGGTGAAGTGGGTTTTTGAGATCAGACACAGATCAGTTTTATTTTACAGATCAGTCTATAATTACCTGAAGCTCTTGCTGATGATTAAGCAATCCATTTTCATTCCAAACCATGATCTTTAAGACATCTGCCATTTTTATTTATTTTTGGATTTAGAAGGCAGTTTCTTAATTCCACTCTCAATTTTTTTAATACGCTCATTCATCTTTGAAAATGCATCTTCCAGGTTTGACATTTTAGCAAGAATGAATTGCAAAGACTGTTTAAAATCATTATTTTTATTTTATTGAGATTTTTGATACTTCTGATTCAAATCAACAATCAAAGCATATGTTGATTTATTATTATTACTGATGGTTTCTCTCCTTTGCAGGTATTTCTTTCATAAAAATATTTCTAGTTGGCTTATTTTTACCTGCATTTGTGTTCTTAATTTTTTGTAACTTTTTAGCCACAATACATTCTCTATAATGTATTGTACAGTTCACACATTTTGGGTTCTGTTTGTCAGCTTTTAGGCTTCTCTGGTTACATATTTACCAGTACATTTTACACATCTAGGTTCTCTGAGCAGATCCTTTGAGTATGTCCAAAAGTTTGACATCTTTTACATTGTGGTATGAGATTTGATCTTTAAGTGGCTGTATCTCCACTTTACATCCAAGGTGTTATCTATTTTATAAATTTTATCAATATTTTCACTATTTTCAAAATTTAACATAAACATGTTTAATGGTGTTTTATTTTCCCACGACAGGTTGTTGACTGCCGTAATAATCTTATAATCATGTTGCAATAAGAAATCTCTAATATTGTCAGGCTTGCATGTGTGATGCAGATTCTTTGCCATAACTCTATTGGGTCTGGATTGTTTATTTTCATATGTGTGAAAAGTAAACTTTGCTTCTTGCAATGCATTAATTATTTTCCTGTAGTTTTCTGAGTCATCACAGTTAATTTTAGCTGTTATATTACTAATGATTTTAAATTTAAAAAAAATTTTCTGGAACATTACGGAGTAATATATTGTAAAAATCTTCATATGTTCCAGCATTATCTACCATATCGGTGGTGGAGTCGGTTCTTTTCTAATTTTAACCACAGGTTGAGCAGTTGTTTTTGTCTCTGAACTTAACTGAAGAGTTTGAGAACAGATAGAACTCATTTTTTGTTGATCTACTTCTTGTGATGATTCAGCCTTTCGCTTCTTGGAAGGATTTTCTTATTTCTTTTAGGATCCAATCTGTTTCTCGGGCCAACTCCTCTTCGTCTGTACAGTATTCAAAATTTCAACTTATATCCTAACCTATTCGACTATCAGTGCCATTGCCCCTGTTAGAGGCTTTCTTTAGTTCTTCATTATCTGATCTAAACATTCTGACTTCCTTCCTCAGCTCTTCCCAAAGATGCTCTATATCACTCATTTTAATCCTAAGAATTTCATTTTCATTCTTTAAGGTAAGCAGTTTACTGTAACCAGGATCTCACTGTTTTTCTAACTTCTGCTGGTAGTTGTATCAGATGGAGATCTTTTTGTCAGAGAACCCTTGCCAAAGGGATTTGCAAGTTTTTCTATCTCTTTGTTGATATTTCCATGCAATTTGTCGCCCCCAAAATCCATGCGACAAGCACTGGCCACCGGCTCTTCCACCTGATCGGAACCAGCATAGGGATTTACCTTTGCAGGCTTGCCTTCTTGGGGTATGTCCATAGGATTATCACATATCATAATTGGTTTGGAAGGAGGGTTCCTTCCCCTATATGGTTTTTGTCCACTCTGGGTATTTTATTTCCCCAGCATCCTCCAACTAAGTTGGCGAGCATCCCCATCACCAGGGGTGGCTCCAGATAGCAGATCTGATAAGCAGCCAGAAAGAATGGATCTGTAAATTTTGAACTGACTCAACAGGTCTTTATCAAGTATTATTGTGCAAAAACATGACTCCAGAAATCAATAGGCCTTATAATTTGCTTTGAATAGAACTCATAATGTTTTATTCGTTGACAGCACAGATTTCACAATGAATATCTGCTGCTGCGTAGTTTTTTGTGCACGAAAAGTTTATCACATCTTTCACCACACATTTGGCAGGATTTTCTATTACAGAGTTCATTTTTGAACGCTTTGTATAAAGGCGTAACAGCATGCTCTTTGCAGTACCAGGCTTGATGCTTACTGAGTTGTTGCATGCACAGCCACATTGATCACAGTTTTATCATCACTATTACCGAGCACCAAGAGAATTAATGTTATATTTTGGATAACCCATTCTAAAATATGACTGTAGCACAATTAAAAATATGGCATTACAGAGACACAAATTGTAATTATAATTTCATTTAACAGTAACAGAAACAAATTGTGTAATTATACAAATTCTTAAGCCATCTATATATATTAATAAAATTAATTTGAATGAAACTGTTAACAGTCACCAAACTGTTCTGAAGATATTTAAAGTGACATTTTGTGGTTTTACTATGTTAGTATGGCTAGGGGGTGACGTTGGTTTGGCAATTACACAGAGTATCAGCATAACAAACTTCTTCCAGTGGGGCATGAAGCAATCTGCAGAGTTGGAAAACAATTTGACTTCTGTAGAAAGAGTTATAGAATACTGTCATCTGGAAAAAGAACCGCCTCTAGAATCTACACCAGGTATGTTGATTGAATCACTGTTTATTAGATTAGATCCATGATAGTTCTTTAAGCAGTAATTGTTTACTATACGCCCATCAGCTGTCAATTTCTGTTAGCTAAACTTATGACTGTTTTGTTGTATTACTATTATAGAACAAACATGTATAGAGGTCAGAAAGTATATTTTAGTAGGATTTACCTTGTTAAGTGCAATTTTAGTCGTCGTCAGTGATTGTGCTAAAAAAATAACGGTGAATATACCGTAGTATATAAACTAAACTACCATAGTATGTATGAAAATAAAGTAAGTTTTTTACCTATTCTTGTTTTCCAGTTTTATTTAATTAGGCCCACCAAGTTTCTTAATATTTTTTATTGCATTATTATTAAAATGATTAGGATTATATACCTATTCTTCCCATCAGTGGTCTATCAACTCACCTCACGGTTTCGAAACTCTATAGTTTCATCTTCAGGCCATACAAAATGTTAAATCCCTTTGTCGAGGTCATCACAAAGTCAAACAACATTATTATTAATTCAAACCTCATGAAAGTAAGAACACCAATCAACACAGGTTCAGTTTGATATGTTTAGTTCCTTGAATAGAAATTATTGTTGAGGACATAAAACCAACAATGTCACATGTTAAATTAAGGTTTAAGAAAGAAATACTAAAGTTTTTAACAGCTTGCTGCTTTGATATCTTCTTAATACTATCCAGTACAGTTAACCATTTAGTACAACGAAAAACACCACTGCACAGTCATTTTGGTATCTCATCAGTCACACCTAGATATTAAACATTATGTACTCTTAAAAAAACATTTAATTTAATACCAATAAATGCAGGAAGAATTAGTTTGCACACGAAACTGGAAAAGTGTTGTCATATGAACAAAATGCAGCCATTACTACTACTCATTTGGGTCAAGGTCGATGCTTGGTTGAGCACTCAACTTATGCCAGCGATAACACTGTATACCTAACTAATTTGCCTTTCTGAGTTTTTTGAGTCATTTCTAACCAAAACAAAGTCATATGTTTTGCTAGTAGAAATTCACATAGTGCCTTTACAATGAACACTTTACCCTTTAAGCATCTGGATCAGTTGAAATGACTTTCAAACTGATATAGGAGTGTTTTTATTCAACTGTAAATGTTGTGAAATTGAGATGTAGATCCTCTCATCAAACACGGAGTATGATGACTGTCTTAGTTTTTAGTTTTGAACACTCATGGTATCAGGCTTAGCTACAGCTTCACTATCTGATCTGTAATAGCCAGTAATAGTTCCAGTACTATATATTTTTCTTATAATTTCTTCTAAGGTAAACATACTTGGGAAGTGCTGCAATATGTATGTATATATATATATATATATATATATATATTTACCTAGATCCACCTATTGTAGTCCATCTATCAAAATACCATCAATTGTAGTCCATTTTTAAGCACTATATATTTCTGAAGCCTGATGATAAATGATAATAGCGGTTTGGGTCCAAGTACAAAATATACCTTTCAGTCTTAAATTTCTTTTTCCCGAAAAAATATCCAAACAGTTTTTTTGTAATTGCATCTGTCACTTCCCAATCAAATGTGGTCCACAACCATTGTCTGACACCAGGTATCAAAACACCCTTGAATGTGGTCCCACTCGCGTATCATTTTACATTTGATTGTGGGCCAGAGCGACAAGTAGTTATATACCCTAATTGTGGTCCGCCTGCAGTGTTGCCAGATTTATTTTGTATATTGATGAAGGCCTGCTTAGCTTCCAATGCAACATTCGACTCTTTGCGTATGGGTCTGTAAAAATATTATTATTTATTATTCTGAAATATACGATCTCTTGTTTCTTCACCATTTTTAGTAGTTTATTGGCAACAGTAACCTAATAAAATTGTCCGAATGTATTTTTGTCTATCAGCAACACAATTACTTCTCAAAATGAATAATTTCAAGTACGCTGGAAATGGGCATATTGTTAACAACTGATTTTGGCCAGTGAGCACCGAAATAGAAATGATGAAGATGCTTGGCTCAAGCTAATCGAGGCCGAAAACGATGTCAACCCTAGTGGCGTGTGATGTCGCTCCAGGAACAATAACCCGAAACTAATTATATGCCAAAAACAAACATACGTAATGTAATGATATTTACAAGAAGTCTTTTGAAATTGATTTAAAATAACCTAGGCTATTGATATTACTCGGTTACAGGCTAGTTGTTGAAGAAAATAGATAAATTAATAACATTTGATAATATTTGAAGGTAAATTGAAATAGATTATTTGGATAAAATAACTATAGGCCCTAATATAAATCAAAATTGGAAAGTAATAAATGAAGCCGAACTTGTTACCAAAAATAGGTTAATAACCTGCATGTATTGATTAGTATTTAATTATTTATTTAATTAAAATTATTATTTAAATTATTTAAATAAATTAAATTATTTATTTAGTATTTAATTAGTAAACCTAATTTGCAATATTTGCAGTTATTTTCTAGGTATTGAAGTAACCTATAACTAGAAATATTTATAATAAATGAAAATAAAAGATTAATTAAAACACAAAAACATGTTCAACATATAACAATATACTTGTGTTTTGTGACATGGTATTCAGTTCATTAGTAGTTCTGTGAACTGTAGGCCTCAATCAGTATGGGTCAAAACACAAACATTAGTTGTATTGTTATGTAAACACCATCGACCTTTATTGTTTTTCAAGACATTAAAAAATTACCTAAAGTTATTAAAATTGTCAGATTTAGAATACCTTCATGAAAACCTTTAAGCTTGATACCCCATTTAAAAGGTTTCAAATAAAAAAATATATCCTGGCCCATATACTGGACCGCCAAGCAGCCATCGTGCATTTTTGAGCCTTAAATTTTTTTTAATGCGCATTGACTCATATTTTACTCAAGTAATGAATTTCAAAGCCTAACAACTTTTTTTTTTTTAAATAATAACAAAAATTACGAAAATGCAAAAATGTTGTCACGATGTCCCTGACACGTTAAGGAGTCCAAAATATTACTGACCGTCATCATGCGGCTAATGGCACTGAAGTTTTTTAAATTTGTAATGTACTAATCAAGATCTTTGGTTTGAGACCCTAATTGACTGATTTCAATTTTTAAAATTTCAACCTATATTTTGGGCCGCTAAAATGAAATCTTACATTTATGAGCCTTGAATTTTTTTAAAATGTGTAGTACATATTTTACTGAAGTAAAAAAATTCAAAGCTTAACAAAGCTTTGTAAAAAGATTTAAAAAATATAACAACAAAAACTGTCCTAATGGGTCTCCTGCACTCTAGAGGCACCAAATCTCTAATTTATTTGAATTTCAATGCTAACTTTATTGAAAAGATGAAAAAGTTAAAGAAAATACAAAAATATTAGTCATGGACCATCTAGCGCTTCAAGGAGCTAACATTTCTTAAATTTGGATTGTACTAATCAAGACCTTTCGTTTTATACCCCACTTGATAAGTTTCAAAGAAAAGAAAAATATTTTCAGGCCCATAATTTGGGTTATAAAGCAGCCGTTGTGCAATTTTGAAACTTAAAATTTGTTATGTGTGTAGTGGCTCATATTTTACTCAAGTACTTAATTTCAAAGCTCAACGACTATTTGTTAAGAAGATAAAAATAATTTACGAAAATCGCAAAAATGACCCCCATGCTACCCCTGATGTACCAAGGGAGTCCAAAAACTAATCAGCAAATGCCCTTCATGTCATATATGTTTTTACCAAATTTCGTAAAAATCAGATGAAGTGTTCAGGAGTAATCACTTAACAAACAAACAAATCAAAAGCAAGATCATCGAGTTAAAATATAGACCTCATTTCCTTCCGTCAACAAATATATTAAACTAAAATTAAACTAAAAATGGAACTATTAAAAAAATTAAACTAGAAATTAAACTAAAATGGATCTATCCTATAAAGAAGTATTGAACAGCTGTGTTCTAGTACATCGAAAATCTAGCGTAAGAAGTAGTTTATCTATGAACTGGTATATTTTTAGTAAATTGATTTAAACGGGAAAAGTAATTTATCTATGTGATAGTTATAAAAGCTCTTGAAACGTCCTTACAGCATATAACAAACATATAAGAATTAGATCATATAAAAATTATGATGTTAATTATTACATTCAATCTACAAGCCTAAACTATAAAATCAGTGCTGGAAAGTAAAGTTAATAATCACACGTGTGTTAATACATTGTATATCTTAATTGAAGAGTGTCTTAATTTTTTTAACAGAAATGTGACAGCTGGAAAAAAATAACTTTGGTAAATTAAATATAGATGCAAATGCTCGCTGTTGGCCTAATAATAATTTGTCTATGGTCGTATATTTTTTCCTATTATTTATTTATATACTGGTACAAATTTCCCATAGAAGGTAATAAATTACCTGTATACGGCACGGCACAGTTTAATATACGAGGGTTGATCAAATATAAACGAGACTGACTTTCTAAAAACTTTTCCTTTGGACATTGAACTCTAAAGGGTGGGGTTTCAGGTAGCCTGGGAGGTTTGGGACGGGCGTAGACGGGCAACATTTCCGTTCGGACCCTTCAGTATAAAACTATACAATGAGTGAGAGTGAAGTGCACGTTTCCGTGGAGCAGAGAATTATTATTAAGTTTTTGGCCAAGGAGGGGTCAATCCGACTGAAATCTTTCGTGGATTGACGGCTCAATACGGGGACAGGACCCTGTCAAGAGCTCGCGTTTTTGCTTGGCACAAGGAATTCGCCAAGGCGGGAAGCAGTAGAAAACCTCTGCGAAATCACGATCGTCGGCCGGGAAGGTATTTTTCGACAATCAAGGCGCCTTTCGCGTCGATTTCCTCCATCAACGACGCACAATAAATGCACAATATTATTGCGATGTTTTAGAGGCGCAAAAACAGTCTTTTAAGTAGGAAAAGGAAATCTAAACCGGCGAGAAACGTCATTCTTCTTCACGATAATGCCCGACCACATTTGGCGAAACGCTACGAGGCTTAAACTCGATCAAATTGGCTGGGAACCAATGGAACATCCCCATACAGTCCAGACTTATCACCCTGCGACTATCACCTGTTTGGGCCACTCAAAGAGGCGCTTGAGGCCAGCGTTTGAAGACGATTCTGCGGTGGAGACCTTCGTGCTCCAATGGCTCAATGAACGCCGAGAACTTTTTACGAAGATGGAATTAAAAAACTTCCAATCCGGTGGGAAAAATGTGTTACTCGTGCGGGAGACTATGTAGAAAAATAAGTTGTATCAAGAATAATTTGTAAGAAAGCAATAAATTTAAAAAAAAAATCAGTCTCGTTTATATTTGATCAACCCTCGTAAAACAATCATACATAGTTTATCTTAAAACTGAAACCAAAAAACTATATCCAAACCAAATTCCAAGACGTACATTACCTTAGAAACCACAACCAATAACTTATTTCAATATATCTATATAATTCTTTCCAATTAATGACTATGGTAACGATGCATTTAGAAGCAGCCATTTTTTTCAATTTATTTTTAGTGTGTCCTTACTTACATTGAAATAGCTTTTAGGTCATTTGTTAGTCTATTAAAATACATAATAGACCTTATTTAGTTTTTATATTCTTTTTATAAGTGTTTATATTCTTTTTTTTCCAGCTTCTTTATATACAGTAGGTATTTGTATAGACTTATGCCTTGTAATACTGTTACTATTTATAAATTCCTTGCTTAAATTATAATAATTTCTTAACAACGCTGTCAAAATATAACTCTGATTTACGTTTAGTATATGTTTTTGAAATTCGGCATCATTACTTATTATTTTTAACATCCTTTTTTGTAAATTATATAATGACAAGGAGAATTATAATATGCTCCCAGCCTATTATACCGTATGTGGCAATACTGTTGAAAAGCCCATAATATATTTTTAATACAGTTTTACTTGACATAATCTTTTTTAATTTAACAAACACATATGCCAAATACTTAGTTCTATTACGTAAATTAATTATATGATCCGTCCATTTCTTATATCTATTAAAGAAAACACCTAAATATTTAGTACTATGAACATTTAAAAAAATTATTATTTAAAAATATTCTTAGTGCTAGTGGTAATGTTCGTACACTATTTGCAAAAGTTACATATACAGTTGTTTAAATTATATAGGCTTGAATTATCTCTTTTAACCAATAGCCTTGAATTATCACTGTTAGTCAGTATTAATAATAGCTTAACCATATATCCTGATTTAGCTCTTGGTTACCTTCCGACCGTATATGCTGTTTTAGCTGTTGGTAAATAAAATCGAATCTGACACAAATTAATTTCTCCAATCGTACATGCTTATTTAGCTATTTATCACTGATATATTGTCAATCACTGATATAATCAATAGCTATTGATTACTGAATATATTACTTAATATAGATTTTTACTCAAATTAATTTTTCCGATCGTACATGCTGATTCAGCTGTTGGTCAGTAATAATAGAAAGTTTATTACTATTATTAATCTCTGGCTTAAAAGTTTTTTTTTTAATCCTATGACCGTACATGCGAGTTTTGCTGTTGGCCATATGAACCCATCACAATAGTAAACCTAAATTTAAAAACGCCAACGAACCAGTAACCCGAGATTAAGAAGAAATATTTCAAATGAAAAATAATTCAAGAAATACAAATTTAATCTTAAACAACTTTATTAGTACAAATAACTTGAAACAAATATTAAATAAAACAAAATATATTATAAATTGACGTACAAAATGAGACAATAAAATAAAATAATAGTTCAGTACATCAATACATGAAATGTACCAAGGAGCTTTTCAAAATCAATAATTTTTCCACTTTTTAAGAAAAGGAATTTAAATGGTGTAAGTAACTGCAGAGGAATATCCTTTGCTGACTGCGTTTCTAAATTGTTCACGGGGATGCTGCTTAAGAGACTGGAGGAATGGGTTTTGAATAATGAAGTACTAACCGAATTTCAGGCTGATTTTATGAAGGGTTATAGTACTTGTGATAACATTTTCAGTCTTACAAATATTATTAGGTTGAAGGCAAAAGAAAAAGGTGAAAACTTTACTGATGTTTGTGGACTTCAGGGTGGCGTTTAACTCTCCAGTCAGACAATATGTGTTCTATAGACTTTATTCTACGGGTGTTTGTAACAAATTTCTAGAAGTCTTGAAGCCAGTAGTCTATATATGGATACCGAGACCAGAGTGTGGACCTGACAAACAGTTTCAGAACAGGGATGTGTATTAACTCCTCTGATTTTTTCCCTTATATTTGAATGGCATACATTTTTGAAGCTTTTGGAAGATGGTGTTCTTGTAGCAGGTGTTAAAATAAGATGTTTATGCAGATGAGATATGATTATGATAGCGGATCATCCGGGAGTATTGCAGGCTATGATTGATAATTTAGCGAAATACTGCAGGCTTTGGAGTTTGACATTGAACCTGTTTGAAACAAAAAAAGAATTTCATTAGGAAATTACCAAAATTCTTAAATATACTTTATTAAAAATATTTTTAAAATTAATAAAAAAAAAATAATATATTTCAAATAATTTTTTAAAACATTATTATTAAGTAATATTAAGAAACAATTTTATTGTTTTTCTAGGATAGACTAGGATAGAGTATGAGGGTAGGTTAATTGAACTTTTGAATTGAATAGTAAAACATTTAGGCATCAACTTTAAAACAACATTCTTTGCTGTTCAGTAACATTAGTGCTAAACCTTTCAAATTAGTTTTTTTAAATAAGCAAACAAACAAATTTCACTTACTTCACTTAGTAATTCAGATGAGCCTCCAGAATGGGTTTTTTGCACTACAGAAATAGTTGAAATAGAAAATCCACTTTTATTTCTCCGACGGCAATCTGCAAGAAGTTCTGCACCTTTAAGAAAAAAAATTACATTTGTCTCATTAGTCTCATAAATCTTACTGTCTACCATCTTAATGAAAAAAAATCTTCATGCTGATATGTTTTTATAAGATGCCAAAAATATTATCTCTCCTAAAACTTGTTGCTTAACAAGAGTATTTATTGATATCAAGAGTCCGAGCTGTGCTTATTTAGAGCATTTCCGAATGCCCTTATCGGCACAAACGCAACCTAAAGCCATTACACTTTAAGAAATGCTGATGCCAGCTACTGTCGCGTTGTGCGGCTTCGCAGAATCGCAGTAAGTAGGAAAGGTTCTGCATCAATCACATACTGGCATTCATACGTACACAAACACATACGACATGTGTGCCGAAACATGTCAGTGATATCCATGTAACGGCCTACATTGACTAATCACTCATTAGTAATAGATTATTATTATAACAAATGGATAATATCATTATTGTTATTATGACCAATCATTTTCTTAAAATTATAATTTTTGTCCTTAGGTATATTTATGTCATAGTAGGCCTAATGTGTAACCACTCGCAAACACACAAGCATCGCGAAATTAAAGCGAGGCCAATAAATGCAATATGTGCGTCTTGGTTGTTTTTTTAAATAATAATTTGATATGTTACAGCCAATATTATATTTTTAAAACAAGAAATAAAACTCCTATATACACAAAGAATGAAACAATGTGATTCGGTAACAATGGTCTTAACGAGTTAATTGCTGGCATACAAAAAAAAATCAGACTTTTCTTACTTTTTAATAGTCAAACAAAATATTGCTACGAAACGTATAAAAAAACTCTGATTTTTTCTTAAATAGTTAACCTTAAAACATATTCATATCTGTAAAATCCTACGTTGCTATCCATTTAAAGTTACTTTTTAGGCAGTAGTAGCCTAGGCAACATTAACTAAAAAAAACTAGATCAGGGAATGTAATTTCTCTCGTGAATTGATTAAAAAATAAAGGTATAAATTTAACAGAAATGATAAAATTTAAAACTACTTAGAAAAGATTTTTTACAGATATATGAATATCAGGCCATATCAATTTTACTTTTATCATTTTGGGTATTGTTTAGGCTATATTTTCATTTAATCTATTGAATGTTAAGAACATTCAGATTCTATACCAATTTTGAATGAACTGGGCTAGTTAAAAACTTGTTTGAATTAATGAAATAAAAATAAATGTAATAAATAAATGTATTTGTACTGAATGCGGGCTATACAATTGGGTAAAACTGAATTTTCAATTAGCTTCAAACTGCACATTTTTGTGTAACAATTTAAATAATAATTTGTTAATAACTTTTTAAATAACTTATGTAGCGACATTTTTAAAACTATAAAAAGTGTATAGAAATTTATGCTACAAATTCTTTACAAGATATTTTATAAGCTGCGTATAACGAAAAATGTTGGCGTACATCGTATTTATTTAGTATGACTCGGCGTGATGTGTCTACAAACGACGACATACGACTTTTTCAATCCAACTGTCATTTCTAATATTACAAGTCTTTGGTAATAAGTTTTATGAAAAAATAAGGAAGTGAGTTTTATTGTTAGCTAAGTTGATCACTGTATTACTACTAAGAATGAAACCGTAGAAACCATTGACTTGTAAAATACTGAAGGTTTGGTTTACTATAATACACAAATACCTTTAAACGATTAAATAAAACATTAATTAATACAAGTTTAATTAATTACCATCCCTGCAATCATTTTGAGCCAGTTTCATCTTTTAAAGTATTTTCAAATACTTGTAGAACCATGTTTTACCGAATTGTATGAACTACATTCAGTTCTACCAGTTGTTAGGAAATTTGTAGGTTAAGTTAGCCATTTTTAACTTTTTTTAAGGCTAGCTTAATAATTTTAGTTGTCTTGTTACCAACTGAACTTTGTAATTTTACGTTTAGGCCTACGTGACATATACTTGAAACTTATTCGAAATACTTGGGGGCTAAGCAAACGCCTGTGGTTTCAAAAAGCGCTAAAATGCTAAAACATGATGGTATTCATTTTAAATCACACTAATTCACTACAATAAAATAAAATAAAATTGCATTAAATTTAAATTTGAAATTGAATTAAATTAATTCATTACTATAAAATTTATTTTTATAATTTATTTATAAAAATATATTTTGGCAACCAAGTATCCAATAAAATAAACTTGTTTGAAAGAAAAAATATAGGCCTACATTTTTGTGCTTTTTATGAACAATCTTAAAAAAGGAGGACCTTGAGGTCAGAAAATAGGAATTTTTATTCAAAAATAGATTATTTGGAATTGGAGGATCCAAAAATATTAAAAAAATATTGTATATATTATTTAGGCTTACTCTAAACATAAACGTAGTTCTAGCGGAAATGACCGATTACTGTACGTGTGTACATTAGTTTTAATTTTGTCCATGTCCATACAAGTACACCACATAATATACCTAAAATATTTTAAAACTGTCAATAATGTGAGTGAAAAACCCAGATAACCATTAAAAACGTGAATTACATTTAGGATAAATAATTAGTAACTACGTGCATGACAATAATATCATAGTTAATATTAAATATTTAAGCGAATCAAAATTATTTTGTATTTGATTAAAACATAAGAATAGTTAAATTTCAAACTTACCTGGTATCAACTGGAAAATTGAATTCACTCTCCTGTACATGGTAACTTCAAAAACACAGTCTGATCAGCGCTGCTTGTCTTCATAGGCTACTATACAGAGAAGTAGTGATCTAATGAAAGATAACACAGGCAAACTGGCAACGCCGGAAATAAGGAGCTAAATACCGCGAAAACTCCTGCAACGTCATGGGACCACAAATGACAGTGTTTTGACACCCCTAATGTGGTCCAGATTTGTAGTCCTCGTGGACCACAATAACAGGTAAAATGATACTCGCTAGGACCACAATCGCGGGAGGTAGAAAACTATATATATATATATATATATATATATATATATATATATATATATATATATAGTATGCAGCAAGTGCTATAGTAATATAGCTCAATTGTATATATACATACATACATATATATATATATATATATATATATATATATATATATTTTTTTTTTTTTTTTTTTTTTTTTAGGAATGACTGACCTAATTGAAAAAGTTGATTTAGCTTTTGAGATTGTACTTTCAACTGTTATTGCATTATTTATTTATGTCTAGTCAGTCAGCCCCACAGGTGGGTTCAGACTAGCTGCACCTATTGAGAGGACATAGACGTCCCTCGTGGTACCTGAGTCTAACAAACACTTACACTTACAACACTACACTTATGACTTTAACACTTTACACTCACACTTACATTTAGGGAGGCAATAATAGCCTCAATGTGTTTTTCGCCTTAAAAAAAATCTAGTCAGTCATTTGTGTCATGTGTCTACACTTGAAAGATTAGGATGTTACTATTATAAACCATTTTTTGTTAATTTTTTTCAAATTTAAGTGAATTAGTTCATTAGATCAGTCTATATTTGCATTTTCCAATTTTTGACAAGTACTGATATATATATATATATATATATATATATATATATATATACACATATGTATGTATGTATGTATGTATATATACAATTGAGCTATATTACTATGGCACTTGCTTATGTTTTTGTGACTATATTGAACTATTTTAAAATTTACTATTACAAACAACTTTATTATTTAAAAAAATAATTGTTAATAGAGTATTAGTCTAATAACAGTTATGTTTGAAATTAGAATTTATACTGTTTAAAATCAATTTTAATTAGATTATCGTATTAGGCTAGCATTTAGTTTTTATTTACAATTCAGTAATAATTTATAATTATGATGAAGTAACATGAGGTTTGGTTTATATATAATAAACAAAATATTTTCAAAAATTAATACTTATTTTGTAAATAAAAATACTAATTAAAAACATTTTAATACATATTTAAACAAATAAACATAGTTTTTTTTAAAGAATAATGAAAACCTTCAAAAAATAAATATTTAAATCTATTAATTACTACATCAATGACAAAATCTTATTACAGATTAACAATGATTAGCAAGATAACAAAATCTTGTTACATGATTCAGTAACAAAAATATTAATTGAAAAATTGTTTTTAAAAACTATTATATACTGATCAATAAAAGTTATTGATTCAAAAGAATAAATCCAAACACGTAATTCCAAGAGATAAGTGTGACCAAAGGCTTGACACACAATGAGCCTAACAACAAACAGTTCAAGCTACAAATAGTGGTAACAAAATGCTGTGTATGCTGCAGAACTTGTATTTGTATGATCAGATTTGAAGATGATCATTAGCCACACATAGTTGCTTTCTTGTAAAATGGGTTAACGCAGGTCTAGGCATCTTAAGCTTAAGTTATACTTGCTAAGTTTATGTTTTAATTTAGTCACTTGAAAATTAGTGTTGATTCATACTCTCGAATACATCATGTATTGTTTTTATGTACACAAATGTTGGAAATTAACCGAATAAACAATAACAATAACTTATAACAAAAAGTACAGTTTGTACTAGGACAGAAAAGTATTACACACTAGTCCATAGTGACTCAGTGATATGCTGTCTTAATGTCAAGCAGGACTTATTAGCATCTTCTGAAACAAGTTGTGGTCAGTAACTGGTTGTTGTCACTTATAGTTATAAATTTCTAGTAATGGTTGATCTCTTTTAAGGAGGAAAACTGCTATTTTAAAACTTATGTGATATTCTTCACCTGGATTTTGTAACAATATTGTAATTTAAAGTAAAATATACAACAGAGTCTTGATTACTCATCACCATTTAAACCATCATGTTCATTCTGTTATCTGACATTTTTCCAGTCTTCCATAGTAAATAATTTGTAATAAATAATATAAACAAAACGCTTGTAGACATTATAGATAATTGTAGGCAAAACAAAACACTGTAACTGTGCATAACTTATTTATAGTATAGGATTCTATGCATGATAGCAGCTGACACTAATTGATATCCTAAGTAAACAATTTATAATCATAAACGATCCTATCATTTAGTGCAGGGGTCTCCAAACTACGGCCCGAGGGCCACATCCGGCCCGCGGAGAGCTAGCATACTTGAAAACTCCTTTTAGAGAACATATTTTTTATAGCAAATTAAATTTAGTTTACTGAAGTATTCTAATTTTATGTTGAATAATTATTAATATGACATCTACATTGATATGGTCATGGGCTAACTACTCATAACATTGTTGTAGGCTTATTGTTATTGTTTTTGTGATAAGTTGGATAAAGAAACACAGAATTGTAATGAGTAAAGACATGTATAATATGCAGAAAATTTAACTTCAGTATATAATAACTAACAAATTATTGAAATGAATCCAACTAACATTTTATACATTTTAAATAAAAACATAACTTATAACAAGCGCATAATGACATATGAAATACTAATGAGATTTATGTAATTGAGATTTTCCACTGACAATAGTTTGTAGTTGTGGACTAATTTTACTTGTACCAATTATTAAAAGAGATTTAAGATGCTCATCAGTTAATTTAGATCTGTAAACATTTTTTGTGTACTTCATTTTGGAGAAGGTCTTCTCACACAAATAAGTAGTACCAAAAACAGAAAACAGCTCACGAGCAAATTTATGCAAATTATCAAATTGTGTCAGTGGAAGACTCATAAAATTCCAACAAAGATGAGTTTTGATATTTGTTCTTAATTATATCACTGCACTGTAGATCAATCATTTCCATTTGAAGTTCCGGGGCTAGGGTTTCAATGTCAGTATCAAAAGGATTCTGAAAAATCTTAATTTGATTTGCAATGGCATCAAAGTCCGAGAAATGAGTATCAAAATTTATTTTCAAAACACTCAAAGTTTCGATTGCAAAATCGATAGGAAACTCAGTCTCAGTGGTGTGGCTGAATATTTCACATGTTTTAAAATGTGAAAAACATTTACTTCGTAGTTGTGATTGAAACAGTATCAATTTCTTCCGGAATGATTTGATATTAGCGTATAAATCAGGAAGATGCTGGTTTTCTCCTTGCAATCTCAAATTCAGTTCATTCACATGTTTTGTCAAATCAACATAGAATGCTAACTTCCACAGCCATGCGTTGTTTTGTAATTCAATAAGAGGGCGATGCTTTTCATTCAAAAAAATTTCGATCACTGCTCGAAGTTCAAAAAAGCGCTGAAGGACTTTCCCACAACTAAGCCAACGTACTGCCGTACGTATGATAAGGCATTTTCTCCAATCTCTTCAATAAATTGTCGGTGATTCAGCCCAAAAGATCTGATAAAATTAACAGTTGATATGACTGGTTTCAGAACTTCAGACATATCCAAACATTTTCCACACAAAGACTGTTGATGAATGATACAATGTAAGACTAATGGTTTTGAACCACCGTCATTTTCTACAGCCTTTGACACAAGAGCGACCACTCCTTTATCTTTCCCACTCATGTTTTTGCCTCCATCAGTTGTATCAGTTGTACCATTTCAAGTTTTTCCATCGAAGGTTCTTTTGATTAATGGCCATTTCAACTCCTTTAAAAATATCTGTACCGGTAGTTGTGCCATGAATACTATACATATCAAGAAGTTCTTCATGCACTTCATAGCTTTTATTTACTCCTCGAATATAAATCAACACCTAAGCAGTATCTGACACATCCGTTGACACATCCAAGGCCAAAGAAAACCACTCAACATGTCCATTTTTGTCGAACAGTTGAGAGGATATATTTTCAGCGATGTTTTCTACCCTTCGAGCCACACAGTGTTTGCTGACATACTGACAGTTTTTAATAAATTTACCTTTTCAGGGCACATTTCTTCGGCTACTGCAATTATGCATTCTTTGATAATTTCTCCATCGGTGAATGGTTTTCCACGTTTTGCAAT
This sequence comes from Callitettix versicolor, assembly GCA_022606455.1. NCBI lineage: Eukaryota > Metazoa > Arthropoda > Insecta > Hemiptera > Cercopidae > Callitettix > Callitettix versicolor. The sequence continues at coordinate 43,293,908 of CM040186.1, read as the reverse complement.
TTCAAGAGCCACACGAAAGCTGGCACGAGTTGCAGCCTCTTGTTCAGTTTTGAGTTTTGTAAATGAAGATTGCTGCGATTTCAATCTGCGCTTCATAGCTTCAAATTTTTCTGTATTCACTATCAATTTTTCGCTTCTTTTCCATACTACTAAATCACACACAAAAGCAACAATTCAAATCAAAATACTGTTACAAAGATGTCTTAAACTTAAACACGTTTTAAGGAGGTACGTACTATTTTATTTTACAACAGTGTCATAGGAACTGACTTGTGGTTGCGCCACTAGCCTTCTTATATATTCCAATTACTGCCATCTAGAAATGAGTGGAAGACACCAGAACTTTCTCGAACCAACGAGATTATTCTGTACGTGCTATTAGCGCCATCTGTTAGTGATAGAAGGTACTACCTATTTCCGCTTGTGTCCACCAGATGTCGTGTCACGTTACTCCTCATGGCTCGTACTCTACAACTAATCTAGAAATTACAGATGACAGGAAAATTAATAATATGCAGTGTTGCCGTTTTGCGGACTTTAGTCCGATTTGCAGCCTTTTTTAAACGTTATGTACTTTTTTTCGACTTTTTTTTCATCAGTGGACTATTTCACTTTTTACCACCGGCAACAATGATAATATGGTTTTGGCCCTCGGAACTTACTGGAGTAATCAGTATGGCCCTAAGGCTGGAAAGTTTGGAGACCCCTGATTTAGTGAAATGAGATAAAAACACTTCAGATAATGATAAAAAATTTGGGAAGAGTACATGAATGTTTCTATTGAAAAATAAACACCCACACTATTTATGATAATACCATACAGTGTATGAGTCAGTTATCTACTTACATAAATAGAGAATGCAATACTTTTGGATATGGTATGTGAGTATGTACTTGTCAAAAGGATAAGCATGGATAATTTACTGTATTAAAGACCTACCTATGTAAAATTTATATAATATATAATTAGAGTTAAATAGAAAATTTTAATAGTTTTACTACATTTTACAAAATAATAGTAACAAAACATTCTGTACTATAAACAGAGTATAAGATGTTATTTCTGTTGATCATTGAAAGTATGGGTGGTCTATTCCTGTTATCTGTCTATTCTGTCATTTGTCTGTCCTACTGTACTAGCAAATAAATGTACTTAAATGTATTAAAATAGTAGTATAGTAATTATTCAGAAAATTGTAGTTTATTATATTTTCTTAATTGTTTAAAGATAAAACACCAGACAAAACATGGCCTCAGGATGGTAGGGTGGAATTTTCACATGTCTCTTTAAGTTATAGTGCAGATCTACCACTCGTACTAAAAGATTTGACTTTCGTTATTCAGCCAAAAGAAAAGGTAATTGGTGTTTTAAATTAGATTTTTTTGATTTATGGTTCAATACTTATCCTTGTTTTCATATAATACTGTAGATATTTCAGCAGTTACAAATATTTTATAATTTTTTTAAATTTTGTAGTTAAAAATAATTTTTGCATTTTTCTATTGTTGCCTGAAGAAAGTAAAAGTATTATTTTAAAAAGTTTTTACACTAAGCAGTGGCTGTAGATGTTTATAATTATTGAAGGTGATCAGTCATTTCACATGTGCCTTGTGAGGTGGTGTGTCATTGTTTTTCCAAAAGTTTGAATTTTCCTACACACAAAATGTAGTCCTTACCTTCCCTGAGCAAGGACTCTTGCAATTCTTCTCTGAGCAAGGCTTTCAAGTAATTCTTCATTATCTCACTCTGCTCCTTCCTCCTTATTATTATAACACTTCCTTTTATTAGTATAGGTTAGATTAATTTTTTGAGGTTATAGGGTTTGATGACCCATGACATCATGATCAAAGGACCTATTGTGGAATTAAGCCTCTTGAATTCTAATTCAGGAGACTGGTGTCCTCAGTGAGTTTAGCAGTCTACTGACTAGCATTCCATTATGTTGCAGGTCTTTAGGGTCTTCAAAGCCAAACACCTTTTGCTCCCTGCTGGGACACATGATAATATTATATGATCTGCAGTTTAATCTTTCTTCCTGCATAACCTATGCTTGGTTTCTCCATGTTACATTCTTATCCTGTTAATTTGCACCCTCACACTACAGTACCCTGTAATAATGAGACCCATGGTTTTCCTGAGTTTCCCTTTGCTCGGGATCTTAATGTCCCTGACTGACAGCCTTCCAGTCTTGAAGTATACTTCCTATCAGTCCTGTCACCACAGCCCTATAAGTTAAGTTTTCTCACACCAAGGTTTGATCCTTGAAAGGTTTTCTAATTTGTTTTAATTAGAATCCGTTTTGCTACTACCTCCTTTCTTCAAATCAAAAAGTTACTGTACCAATAAATCCTGAACAATATCTAGAATAGGAATGAGTTTTTTTAGATTTTTAAAATGATAAATATTAAATATATTTAATATATAGTTACATACATACTTTGTTTAAATTATGCAACAGTTGTAGAGAGGGCATGCTACTGGGCAGGCCAGCAACCAAAGGGTTAACCTAAGCTTTTTTTTAGTCACACAGCCTTTGTAGTATGCTATTCCACCTTAGCTTGGGATAAACGGATCTAACCAAAGAGCAGATAGATAAAGGAAGGTTAGGGCACTTCGGGATTGACTAACTGATATTTAAAATTTGTAAGCATTTTAGGGTTTTTGATATAAATAAAACAATTTTTGTTGTACCCTATGAATATGCTGTGTCTTTTAAACTTTTGACAAAATATGAAAATTTATAAAAAAACCCTTTTGTCAGACTGATAATATATTTAAAGTACTTATCACTATTATAATTCAATTATTTTTTATCTTAACAGATTGGTATAGTTGGTAGAACTGGAGCTGGTAAGTCGTCCCTCATTAACACATTGTTCCGGCTTGCTGAAGTACAGGGACAGTTGATCATAGATGGCATTGACATTCAAACGATCGGACTACATGACCTACGTTCTAAGTTATCTATAATACCACAAGAACCAGTTTTATTTTCAGGCAGTATTAGGATGAATCTCGATCCTTTTGATGAATACACTGATGAAATGTTATGGAATGCTTTAGAAGAGGTAAACTATAATGTATGAATAAAAATATAATTTGAATAAGTGGCAAATTGAAATAACTTCTACTTAATCCATTACCTTGTGAAATACATAGGAGGCATTATATCAACGAAAATTCTAATTTGAAAATTACCTGCAAGAATTTAAAAAATTAATAATAGTGAAATCTATCTAACTTGATTTCTGGAAACTGGTTTTGGCTCGTTTTGATTAAACTAATATGTTTCAAGGATCAAAATCATTATGCAACATATTGCAAAGTAATGAGATTTTGTATATATTCTTCATAAATGATTAAGAAAAGTTATCTATATTTGTTGGGGAAAGGTAAAGAACAAGTTGGTCCTAAAGTTTACCCTCATGGTGTCTTTAAGATTTTGATCATATAATTGGTGATGAAAGCTTCCCATATGAATTGTGCATGAAGGTGTGCATGAAGGCAGCAGCATGTGTAAAAACATGTAAATTGTAAAATCATTAAAGACTGGATAAATCAAGATTTTGTAAATGTAAATTGGTTTACAGTTCTTTTAATTATGAAGAAAACAAAATCAGAATCAATATTTCGTCTTTGATATTATCAGTTATGCTTGTTTATGTATACTTTTATCAAAACTACTATATAGGGCTGCGGTTTTGTTGAGTAGTACCATTCCACTGGTCTTCGAAACAGTGTCTGACTTCAGTGCAACTTTAAGGATAAGGCATGCCAGTCAAAGGGTTAATAATAAGTCCTGTTTGCAGGTTCAATTGAAAGACATTGTGAAGGACTCTCATGGTGGATTAGGATGGAAAGTGTCTGAAGGTGGAAGCAATTTCAGTGTAGGTCAGAGGCAATTGATCTGTCTAGCTCGTGCAATTATAAGAAATAACAAGATATTAGTGTTGGATGAAGCCACTGCTAATGTAGATCATCAGTAAGTTTAACATTGTATAACAGAAGTACTGTATTTCATCGATTCCAAGGTGCAGTTGATATAAGATGCTGTAATTTTACAAAGAATTTTTAAGGAACAAGAGAAAAAATTTTTTAAAAAAATTAATCGGTATGTACTACTGTAGCCTATGAAAGGTTTATTTACTGAAACATTTAGTGGTTGGAGCTTGCTAGTAATTTTTGAATGTTTACAAATGTATGGCCTTTAAATGCATCAATAACTAGCATGTTCTTGGGATTCTGAAGGGCTCCTGGCCGCCTATTCCAAATGCCATTTATCCACTCATTCATCACTTCTACTACAATCTGTGCATTTTTTGTGTTCAAATTTTTGGGAAGATTTCATTTTTCGGAATATTTTTCTTATTAAGGTTTTTATATAAGGTGGCAATTTATGGCCATCATCTGTTATGCATTATATAATTGTGATATGGTGTTTTTCATATCTCACATATTTCTTTAGGAGCCTTAGAGTTCACTGTATATTTTTGTGGCATATCATGTTGCCTGTTTGGCTGAATGCGTGGTTGTGCATCTTACAAAATTTAATAATGTGATGTTAAAAGCGTAAAAGTTTTATTTCAAATCAGCTGGATGTTTTTGACAAGTGGAAGTATGATGCCCTAGAGATAGACCTTGATGACACTTAAACCTGTCACACTGACCTCTTGTAGCTTTAAATAAATTTATCCCATGTTTTGTTGCTGCTTCCATTCCTTTTAGATGCATAATTTTATCCTTTATGGGTAGACACTTATTTTAGCATCAATCACAAAATGTAGGATGGTTTCAGCAACTGCAGGATAGCATCCTTTCTGATGCCAGGTAAAATATTTTAAGAAATATGTCACACCAATCTCTTGTAGCCTTAAATAAATTTATCTTATGATTTGTTGCTGCTTCCATTGCTTTCAGATATATCATTTTTTAAGTATTACTGGTAGGCACTTATTTTTAGCATCAATCACAAAATGTTGAATGGCTTCGTCACTTGCAAGATAGCATCATTTCTGAGGCCCAGTAAATATTTTTACTTTACTTGCAAAAATCGAGCTGCCTACAGTTATTTGCTTCACTTGTTATAAATTTTCATTCTGTAGCATTGTTTCCATTTTGTTAAATGAATAAAATAACTTTTGATTTCATTGCTGCTTCATAATGTACTTTCTGAAAACATTTTATACACCTTTTTTTTTATATAACCTAGTTTTTATTAAATACAAATTTTAAATTAAAACACTCATTACTCATTAAAAATGACAAACAAAATGACAGAAAAGTAGATAAGGGATACATAGTCAATAATCCTGGTTCTAGTGATGCAGCTGTGTGCTTTATTCCATTGTTCAATTCAAAAGGGTCCATTTTTTTAGAAATATAGTGATTATTTAGATTACTGAGTATACTTTTGCCTAAAATTTGACACCTACATTCTAAGATGCACCTCTATTTTTGATTATCAAAATAGGAAGAAATGCATGTCTTAGAATTGATATAATACAAAAGGCAAGGATATAAGTTAAGCAAGTAAATATAAAAACTGAGTAAGTAATGCTTGTAAAGTGACATTACTGGAAAGTGTGTTAGTAAATTGATGTTAGATGTTAAATTACCTGTTATGTTAGATACCTGTTATGTTATGTTGATGTTAGATACCTGTTATGTTATGTTAGATACCTGTTATGTTATGTTAGATACCTGTTATGTTATGTTAGATACCTGTTATGTTATGTTATGTTGATGTTAGATATTATGTTATGTTAGATACCTGTTATGTTATGTTGATGTTAGAATTTTTGGTTGATGTAGAATCAACATAATCAAATCAACATGTTATGTTGACGTTAGATACCTGTTATGTTATGTTAGATACCTGTTATGTTATGTTAGATACCTGTTATGTTATGTTATGTTGATGTTAGATATTATGTTATGTTAGATACCTATTATGTTATGTTGATGTTAGATATTACCTGTTAAATATCTGTGGACATTTTTAATTTCCTAATTTGTTCTAAAAGCGCAATGCACGAGGAACAAGTTAGAAGTCAGTGCTTCTAACTTTAAAACATTCAAAGTTATAATCTTACAAACTTGTTTGCAAAGAAGATCGACTTTTTTAAAGTACTTGAGAATTTTTAAGATTCCCCTGCAGTAAAATATTTTTTTTTTATTTTTAGGACAGATGCATTAATTCAACAAACAATGAGGCGCAAGTTTTGTGACTGTACAGTGTTAACAATAGCTCATAGGTTGCATACAGTTATGGATGCAAATAAAATATTGGTCATAGACAACGGACGCATGGTTGTAAGTACTTGTAAATAAAATTATTTTTATACTGGTGCACTGGTGCAAACATTATTTTACTAGTAAATTTCAATTAGAAAAATGAGCTTTTGGAGCACCATCATGGTAAGATTCAGCCCCAGACTCAGAGCACAGATCTCTATATCACTTTTTGAGGGTTTTTTTTAAAATGTGTGTTTGTGTGTGTGTGTGTGTGAGAGAGAGAGAGAGAGAGAGAGAGAGAGAGAGCATGCTCATATTCACAATTTTAGTCTGATTTCATTCAAACTTAGCAGAAAAATGGATTTTGGTAATATTTTGGCCAAGTTTAATAACCAGCAAAATTGTTCAACAGTTCAAAATGGCGACCATTTCAAATCTTTAAGAATTTGTAACTGTTTTGTCCTAAATGTTTTTGAAAATCTGATTTCTCTCTTGTATGAGTATAAATGCATAAATTAGCATTTTGAATTTTCAAAATCTGTTGAAGGAATTTTTTAGCGTGGTCTTACTTAATTTATATTTTCAATATAATTTGAACGTTTAAAACGCTAATTTTCAAGATTTCAATAGTGATTATGATGGTCAAATGGAATAAGATAAATAAAATATTTTTGGAAATCAATGACACTGCGGCATCTGCAATTGTTTTAGTATTAATAAAATTGTAACAGAATAAAATCTGAATAATTGTTACAAGCCATGGACTCTAAATGTGTTTTGTTTGCTGTTCTGTTGAATTTTGAAATACTGAAGTGAATTATGACATGTCCTACATTTACTTTACAGGAGTTTGATCACCCTTACAGACTGTTAAGCAACAAAAGGAGTTACCTGTACAAGATGGCAGAACAGACTGGCAAAATAACAGCTGACACTTTGTATGATATGTCTTTAAAGGTAAACAATTTGAATATACAGTGCATGCTATTCCTATGATGTGGTTAGAGGTGGTAGGTGGCACTTTGAACTGACAACTTTCTTACATAAATGCAGAGAAAAAGTCTTTCCTCTTTTGTGAGATACCAAGCATAGCATACTTTGTTTGAATTTATTTTTTATTTCTTCATAAAAAAAAATTATCTTGCACACTGTTTCACATTAATTAATTTTTCCAAAGAAATCTCTTTCGGAAGCTGTTAAAAAAATCAGTCTGACTTTTCAAACTAATTCTATCAGATTTTACTCAAATTGCAGATTTTTCCCCCCAAGTCAGTTTGTCAAATTTGTTATGTTAGAAACAATTTAACAATATAACTGAGTGCATAAAAAATCTAACGGTTATTAGGGTTCATTTTTCTTATTTACTCTGAACTGTAAATATCTTTTAATACAAATTTGTTACATTTACTAAAGTTATAAATCTTCATACATGAACAAAATTTTGAGTGGATTGTGGTGAACCAGTTTTGAGAAAATAGGCCAATTTTCAGTTTATTTTCCAATATAGCACCTAAACCAGATTTTTTTTGGGCGATTTATATATTTGTGATCAAAGTTCTTAGAGTTGATTTTAAAAAAATCTGATTTTTATCAGTTATTTGACTAAAATAGAGTTTCATAAAATCTTTTCTTTTTTCTTTAAAAAATGTCCTAAGATGAAAAAGCAAGATCTGCCAAATTCAAAATATTTAATTAGGTTACACAGATTTTCCGGTTATGTGTACAGAGATAGAGGACAGACAAATTTGATTTTATGTTCATTCTCATGAAGCAGTCAAAATTATAATAGGTCTTGCCTTTCAGTCAGTAAATATTACAGGAAATAGCCAGCAACTACACGCTCATTGTTAATTCAGAGGCTGTAATCTTAAAATGGAAGTAAGTGGGAAAAAAATCTTCCACATAAATAGTAAGATCATTGTTTTTCCACAATTGTTTGACATTTATATAAAGTACCTTTGTACCAAATTTCAAAACAATCGGTTAATGTGTTTGGCCAAATCTGTGTAACAAACTCACAAACCAAATGCCAAACAGTCGATTTAAAATGAAGACCTTCCTTTGGAGCTGTTTTCAAAAATATAAATTAAATATTACCAAGATGGAAGTTTTTAGGTTCTTAAGTAACAATATGATTTTGTCACTGTAAAGAAAACAGTTTGCTTCCTTTCTAACTAATTCCGCTATATCCAAGGTAGTTAATGCGATCAGTCTGCTGTCTTTCTGAACTTATGCTTGTGTCTCTCAACACAGCCTTAAGACTGCAGTTATTGCCATAAAAGTTTTTCTTTTTGTTAACGATAATTCCTCGTCTTTATTTGTCTAACTGATATTAAGCAACAAAAAAAAATCTGTTTTTACTAATGTACTTTAACCTTTTGATTTCCAGAATTACAGATCTATGGACACTGTCAGTGCTAATCCAACCTGATTGCTAATCTTGATGGGAATTCATAAAGAAATATTCTGCTGTGTAATTCTATTAGATGGATTTTTATAAATTTGTATAATTTACTGTTCAGTTATTAGAATTGAATGTGTAGTACTAAATCTTTAACTACCTCATTTAAATACAATAAATATGTATGTATGTATAAGTAGGTAACAACAATAGGTAACAACTTATTGATAAATTATTTTACTTCTTCCTAGTTATTGTTACTTCAGTACTATGTGGTTATTGTGTTCATTGATTAAAATAAACTTTCAATCAGACAAACCGCTTATACTAATCAAATTACAGATTTCATTTGTAAATTAGCAATACTCTTATGGCAGTTATTATGATCAATATGGTGTATTTTGCCACTTACTACATTCAAAATATCATTAAAAATTTTATCTAAACGTGACCTTGTAAAAGGATTCGTTGATTAGCCGATTCATAGATTCAGACTGCAGCACTATTTCACATTGTCTAAAGTGCTCAACTTGGTGGTCGATGTGGCTAAAACACCGGTTAGTCTTCTGTCACTGAACATCTTTAAGCGCATTGCTTAAATTAGGAGAAACTAGAATTTGGTTCAACTGTCTAATGATCAGAAAAGGATGAGAGAAGGGAAAAGTTAGTCTGTGGATGATGCATTACCATTATTAATGTAGTTTAATGTTTCTATATATATAAATTTATTATTTATTTGGCAAAAATATCATTAACAAAACTTTTCTTCTGTCAGTGAACTCTCATAGTTGCCCACATTTTTTTGTTCTGTTTTAACAAAAATCTATGCATTTCTTCTATGATTTAGTTCTTTTTGTATGCAGAGAATCAACAAAAAATTATTTTAATTAAAAAACTAAATGTAAACATTCTAGAACAAATTAAATTAAAATTACATTTACTTATTTTACATGAATTTATGAATTTATAATTACTATATATTAATTACTTAAAAGGAATTTGAAAATTCCTATTAAGTACAAAACTATTTAAAATCAAAATCAGAACAGTTGTTAGTTTTTGAAAAAAAAAATTCTTTTATCAAAGCTATTACAACAAAAATTCTGTCTAGTCATTGGGATTTATCAGTTTTGAGATATAATGGGACAGTTACTTTAGACTTTTATTTTTCTTCACACATAGCCAGTTATTATCAGCCATTTGTTCAAAGGCACCATCTGCTATCAAGGTTAAAAATAGTAAGAATGATTGCACAATTCGTCTGATTGTATATATATAAAATCATACATCGAACCTCAAAAAATAAATAAATTTCGTCTTTAAAATGTTAGGGGGAAATAGTAATGCAGTTTAGATTCATAGTGAAGACAGTTTTAATAAATGGTGCCAAAAAATTACATAAACTTTCTCTCATTTATCCCCTCCCCCAAGAAACGGTTTTGGTACTTGTTTTTCCCCATAACTTCTGAAAAACTTCACACATTTTTTAGTACCTAATGGACTAAACTTTTAAAAAATTTAATTAAGTAGTCTTGAGAAAATCTAATTTTTCAATTTTTTCATCAAACAAGTTTTAAATTTTCTTTAAAAATCAAAAATTGATCTTCAGAAAATAGCAAACCAGACCTGCATGCCAAGTTCTATCCATTCATCCTATTAGTAAACCTGTAGTACGTGCACAGACATTCATTGGTCATATATTATTATTATCTGCGTATAGACCTTGTTGGATCACGCAAAGCACTCCGACTCATGTCTTGCTCCTTCTAATCCTCCACACCTCCCTCATCCTGTCCCCATGGATCCTCTTTCGCTCCTCTGTCCATTTTACCCCTGCTCTCTTTGGGATTTCATTCTATGGGACCTTCCAAACGAGCATCTTTCTCCTGTATGCGTTCCTGTCTTCGTCTGTTGAGTCTATTTCTGCGTCATGTAGGTCTATTCTGACTTACATTGGTCATATATGTAAATAAAAAAATACTTTTTTGAACTAAATGTGTTGGAAACAGCCAATATATCCATAAACGTTTTTCCACAATTTTTTTTAATGATTGTCATACTTTCTTGAAACTGTTTCTTAGAGCGAGAAAGTAAAAAATTACATTAGCAAAATAAATCTAATTAATGTAATTTAAAAATTATGAACACACAAACACACACACACAAGTTCAAAACATTAAATTACAAAATTAAAATTTGCACAACTTAGCTGTCTGGCTGATGGAAAAGTAAAAACTAACCATATTTAACTCTTGTAAACTAATATTTTAACGTTAAATGTTTTTGTATTTCATAATAAAAAACAAAAATTAACTCTAGTTCAAAACTTTTCATTTAACAATATACTGGAAATCTGCATCACTCAGTTTAAATTTTCAAACTTTTAATGAAAATTAACTCTGGCCACCATATTTTCATTTTTATTTCTAAAGTCACATTTAAAAGGTGATATCAGTTTAAAAAAAAAATGTGTGATAAATGCTGCTTATGATGGTGAAATTAGTGTTTCAAAAAGGGAATAAGATAAAAAAAATACTTTTGGAAATTTGCTTCCATCACATCAGCGAGATACTGTGCTGCAATTATACTTTTGTTATCTGCTCGAAAAATAATACTGAAAGCAAAATATTGGATGTTGTGCTTTTAAGGAACATTCGGTCAGATTTAAGTTGTTAAAATATTTTTAAACTTAAGATAAGCTGACCTTTGGTTCAACAAGTCAGATAGAGTAAGAAGGGTTAGTGTGTTACCGGATATCATTGGGAAAACAGTGAGTTCAACCATAACCATTTAATTGTATTAACTGTAGCAACTACAATGTATTTTAACATGTGCTTAACAGTAGGAACTTTAAATTTTGTTGTGCCAATTAAATATATAACTGTTAAGTAATATTATGAAAATATATTTTTAAAAAGTTATTTAAAAATGTTTTGCACTTTAAATGTTATTCTTTAAAATACTAACTTTTGGTAATCCTTAAAACCAAAGTAGTAATATCCTGGTACAATTGCCAAAGTAATTTTAAAAATCTGAGTATAATTGTTAAAACTGAACAGAATTTTAAGTAAAACAGGTTATATAATGATAATAAACAAGTATTTTATTTTGCTATTCAAATAGGAAAGTTTCATCAGTGGAAAAGTTTGAGAAAATTGTAATTTATAAATTTTATATTTAAACATTTATTTTCTTAAAAATTGTTGTTTTGCTCTAACCATGAGCTGATTGAAAATTTAATTGTTGATTGGCAATATGAATTTTTCTTAAAAATTCTCGCTTCCACCACCTACACGTCCTTTTTTCGGATATTACTAACACAAGTTCATAGATGTAAATTTTTTTCTCATTACTAGACATATGGTAGTTTTATTGTACAAATTTAGAGTATGTGTTTAAAGTAAGTGAAGCTTAGTTGATTTCACTGCTTTTTTCTGTGTTCTTTAAATGCAACTTTCAATTTAAGCAGCCTGTATTGTTACTGTAATTAAATTAGTGTTTAAAAATGATTGACAAGATTGCAAATGAGGTAGACAAACTAAGCAACACTAAGAGTTCAGAACTGTCCATTCATGTGATAGAGCAAGCAATTCTCAACCTTTCTGTGCTTTGTCAGTTCCATACAGTGCAGATTCACCCACCCATGTGATTTTGTTCTCGCTAATTTAATTAATCTTTTCTCTAGTAAATATTATTTATCAATAGAGAACATTGTTTTTTTTTCATTAATTTTCTTACGAGCTAAAATGCATATTAATCTTTGTTTTATTTATTCTTTTATCTTTTATTATTCTTTTAACTACTTATTATGGTAATGATGCATTAGTATTTATTTTGTAGCGTGCAGCTAAAATACCTTCTGTATAGCTCCTTACTTACATTAAGAGTTTTTAAGTCATTTGTTAGTCTATTAAAATACACAATAGCTGTGTATATATTCTTTTTTTTACCAGCTTCTTTGTATACAGTAGGTATTTGTATAGACTTATGCTTTGTAATACTATTACTATTTATAAATTCATTGCTTAAATTATAATCATTTCTTAACAAAGTTGTCAAAATATAACTTTGATTTATGTTCAGTATATGTTTTCGAAATTCAGTATCATTACCTATTACTTTTAATATCCTTTTTTGTAAATTAAGTAATGACGAGAGCATTACTATATGTGGCTCTCCAGCCTATTACACCATATGTGGCAATACCATTCAGGCATATGCATGTCTATTCTGTTCCTGAACTTTTCTGTATTCTATTATTGAATTTAAATAAATTCTTTCTTGTTTAATCACTTCATTTAATTTACTCTTTCACTGCTCTAAGCATACCTCAAATGCCTAAACCTATTATTTCCTAGAATTAATACTTCTAGATTTATTTTTGTAAGTTATAAAAATGGCTTTGTACACATGCGATAAGAATATGTTGTGTAATATAGGTGAAAATTTTATTTAAGAGTGCATCCCATCCTCCCTTGATCATTTATCTTTAAAATGTTATTAAATCAATGCATCAAGTTCAAGGTAAAAATGATAACGTTTTTCATATCAAAATTTATAGGCTGTTTGCAGAAGTGTTGTGTTGTGAATGAAGCTTTAAATAGTGCATTGTGTTAAGTGACAAACGAATGAATATTCATGATGAAAAACAATCAGGTTGACTTTATAACTGAACAGATCAAGTAAAAAAAATTCTATGAAGTTGCTGTTTAATGATTAGATCTTTTCTGTATAAAATTTCATGATCTCTACCTCAAAATTATCAAGGCTACAAAAATGTGGTGCCATCAGATGAACATGGATAAAACTAATGGGATGTATGTAGGCAGTGGATTTTTGGAACATGTAGGCAGTAGATTTCTATGGTTATGCTATGATTATACTGTGATATACTATGATTATATTTACTGGTGAAGAGATATGGGTCTCACTTAAATATGATACAAAACACCATTCGGTGGTATCACTCCTGATACCTAACAAAACTAAAAAATTACAAACATTAAGTATATCAAAAATGATAGTTATGATTTTCTGGAATTGGAAAGGTTATTTTTGGTTGATTTTATGCTATAAAGGGAAACAATAAATTCATTGCCTGTTGTCTGTTGTTGAGCTGTGGCAACAGCTTTGCCATGCTATCTAGAATAAACTCTAGCTGTGTTATGTTTATCTGTAACACACATATTTATACTAAAGTGTATTAACACAAGCCTTACTCAATGGTTCACATATGTTTTCTTTTAACATCCACAACATTGCTCAAACTCTCCAGTTATATCTCTTTTGAATCTGAAAGACGTCTAGTTAAAATTAAGACGTCTAATTAAAAAATTACAAGCTTAAGGTGTGTATAAAGATTTGTATGAGAAACAAGCCAAGTCACAATACTTACTCACAATACTCTTACTTGCGCTCGTACAAATTTTATGAGCTCAAAGATTTCCTCACACATTTTGAATGAACAAAATATTGCACATACTTTGATTTTTCTGAGTTTATTTGCATGTTTTCGTAAAATATTTTCATTTGTTTTTAGGTTATGAGAGTTTAAATTATTTGTTAAATTTAGTGTGCCAATTACTCAAGCTGATTGGGATTGGTTTGTTGACCAATTCAGTTGTATTTAATAGTTTGATAAACTATTTTGTAATGTGTAAAATATCAAATAGGAACAAAGACAGACAGATTGTTAAAACTAACTGAAAAAATAAGAGGATATACGTTTTGGGATGTGAAATCCCAGCGGTATACAGGGTGTAAAATGAGAGAAGATATTTTTTCAGCTATTGCTTTAAAATTTATTTGTTGTTTGAAACATTATTTTTTTCTTTTTTTTAAAAATTTTAACTTTCACCACCTACACATCATTTTTTTCGGATATTATTAACACCATTTGATAAATGTAAGATTTTCTTCTTGCCATTAGACACATAGTAGTTATATTGTATAAATTTAGAATATGTACTCTTAATACTTTGAACTCAGACTGCCACAATGTGTGACTATCGATGATCTTCCAGAACTCGGGTGAGCCACTACTCTGTTACATGTTACTTGCACTGTTTTGATGTTAGGCTCATGTCTCAGACCTTGTTAACACCTAGTGCTTTGCGTAGAACAAATCACGCATGTTTCAACTTATTCTGACAAATCAATATCTTCTATGAATCATTGTAATAGTTTTTTGTATAAAATTTTGTAATTAGTATTTTCTTCACTGAATCATATAATGTTTATTAATGCAGAAATTGATAGTTTTTAAATATATATTTTATTCATGTATAGTTTCCTTTATTCTTAAAATACTATGTCTCTTTGTAAAAAAGAGAGAAAATGTTATTAACATTTTTATTTACAAAAGTATAATTTTATGAAAAGCGTTAACATTAATTATATATAAAACAAGCTTCGAGTTACTTGGTCACTATTATAAATTATTACTGAAATATAAAAAAACTAAGTGCCAACCTAATATGATAATTTAATTAAATTGATTTTAAACAATATAAATTCAAATTTCAAACAGACTAATAATAATAATAATAATAATAGTAATATTTTAAATAATAAAAAATTTGTAATAGTACATTTTAAAGTCAATATAAGGTCACAAAAACCTAAGCAATTGTTGTAGCTCTCACATACTTATAAAAAGTATTATATCTATTTGTCAGAAATTTCAAAATGGCAATATAAGCTAATCTAATGAACTAATTCACTTAAATAATAAAGAAATTTTTTTAAAATGTTTTAAATTTTAATATCTAAGTATTTCAAGTTTAGACGCATGACACAAAAAACTGATTAGATGTAAAAATATAATGCGATAACAATTGTATATTTAATATCAAAAGTTGAGTGAATAACTTTTTCAATGAGTTTCGAAAATTTATTCTCTGCTAGATTGCAGCACTTCTCAATTATATTGGCTCTATCTAAAATTTATTTAAAAAAATTAATAGTAATGGAACATAGGACCACCACAAATAGAACAGTCGGGCTGTAGCAAAAAGTATTAAGGGGCACTACATGTGACCCCTCCTAGCTAAGATGACAGAATGCTACTTGACATTGATGACCTCATCAGCAAAAATAAAAATACAATAATTACTAATGTAATCTCCTGAGTTAAGAGGAAAATCTGAATTAAATTCAACCAACAACAAAGTATTCTACAACTAATCAGTAGAAATCACTATTCAAAAAATGGAATAGTTTTTGTAAATGAAAAGCAGGGTGTGTTTTTACAAAATGTTTGACATGGGTCAGGACTTTCATGATTATACAAATTCTGTATGATCTGATTCTCTACTGTAAGATAAAATTCTTTATGATTTGATTCTGTTTTCTGTACTATAAGATCCTGTAAGATCTGATTATGTATTGTAAGACCAATGTTGTTTCTCATACAAATCCTTGTACACATATCCCAATGTAAATGCCATATTAAAAAAAACATTACTTATATACCCAAGAACCAAGCAGCAATGAAATATGGAGAAGGCATTAAAAAACGTGTACATAAATTGTAAACTTGAACTTGAATGAAGACTATCTAGAAAAGTAGTATAGGTACTACATAAAGTGTAAAACAAATTGTTTCACTATCAATTAAAACAAATAACACAAAACATACTTTACTGTTTGAATGACCTTTGTATTATTTGTAATTTAATCTGAAAATTACAGTTATTTAAAGCTCTAAGCAGAACCATGTCAGTTTGGTAGTCATAAAAATAAGCCTAAAACTTCAGTGTATAAAGTTCTAAGTGTTGTAAATCAATTGAGAAAAATTGTCTGAAAACAATTTTAACAAAATACAGATGTATTAAATAAAGAAAATTTTTTTCAAGATATGAATATTATGACCCTTGCTTAAGAAATTAAATTAAAGGTTATTGCACCGATTGTTTACGTTAGGTTCAAAACGTGTACACTTTAAGATAAGCCATCTTTCAATTTTGCCAACATTGCAAAAATGAATTTACAGTATAGTTATATTTCTTGCAAAACAATCTATTCCTGTGTCTGCATTCTAAAAATATAATAATAATATTTTTATTATTCTAACAAAACAAATATTATACTACCAGTTCAATAAAAGCATATTTTTGCAAAACTTGAACTCAGTAAAATAGTACATAAAAAATATTATCTTTCGTTAAAGAATATGTTATAAAATACAAATTTATGGTATATTATTTATAAAAAAAACCACCTTCCTTGCTGTTTTGCTAACAATATTGAAATTAATTTGTAAAAACTGACTGAATTTTTTTGAATTAAACATTTTTGTATTAAAATATTTTTTATGATTTAGTTAACCAGTTTTGTTATCTAGGGAAAGTTATTCATATTCATTGCAAAATGGCAGCCATTTTAAATATTAATAGTATTCCCCAGTCTGGTTCTTTGCAAAATTATTTATCCACTAATGCATTTTGTATGAAAATACTTTTATGAAGATGGTGCAGAATATTACACAAACACTGATTCATTGAGTGTTAATATTCTCTTAATATTAACATTCTCTTAATATTAGCGAAAATAAGCTATTGGAACTGCCATCGTGGTGATACCTATACCGTAGTCCTTGAAATAAGCACCTTTCTTGATATGTAGATCACTATTTTTGAGGTGTGTGTGTGTGTGTGTGTGTGTGTGTGTGTGTGTGTGTGTGTGTGTGAGAGAGAGAGAGAGAACACAAATATATATATATATATATATATATATATATATATATATTATTATTATTATTTGCGTATAGACCCTGTTGGATCACGCAAAGCACTCCAACTCATGTCTTGTTCCTTTTAATCCTCCACACCTCCCTCATCCTGTCCCATGGATCCTTTTCCGCTCCATCCATTTTACCCCTCTCTCTCTCTCTATCTCTCTCTCTCTCTCTATATATATATATATATATATATATATTGATAATTCTTCTCTCTCTCTCTAATTATATATATATATAATTGTAAAATTATATATATATAATTTTACAGTTTTAATCCGATTTGTTTCAAAATTGGCACAAAAATCAATTTCCTGGAGAAGTTAATTAAGCAGAAAAATTTGTTCAACAGTTTCAAAATGGCTATCATTCCAAATCCTTAAAAAATTATAACTTTTTTTGTTTTGAATATTTTTGAAAATCTATTTGTATTATCATCATAATTAGCGCTAATAAATGAAATGCATTTTGGATTTTCAAAATCTTCAAAAAATTCAGACATTAATTTTGACAGGGGTCAGGATTAGTTATCCTAATTTTCATTGAAATTTGTAAGTTTTAAATGCTAATAAATGCACATCTTAATGATGGCGAAATTACAGCTTCAAAAAGAATGGAAGATAAAAGAATTACTTTTGGAAATTTGATTCTATCATGTACAGACAGCTGCATGACATGATTATTATTTATCTCTTATGAAAGTAATATTGTAGAGCATTCTTTTTCAGACTAACAGGCGAGTTGTAGATCATGTTAAACTAGAATGTCGGTTCATACTTAACAATTAATATGACTACAATATAATAATAAAACAAGTAATTGAAGTTATTACTTTAAAACAAGTACCTAATAAAGTAATAAGGAACAAGTAATTAAAGTTTTATACATTGTAAAACTTAACAATGTATTTGTTACATTGTACAAATAAATTTGTATGTATGTTATGTCCTACAAACGATTTTTTTTAAGGTTTGAAGATAGATAGAAAAAAGTTAGTTTTTGTTAATTGAAGTGGAAAGATAAGATAAAGTTTTCATTATAACATTGTTAGTTGTAACAGTTGTGTAAAGTATAATTTAATAACAAAGACAATTTATGATTTATAAAATCAAAAGTGTTATATTTGGTAGAAAATATAATCCTTTATTATTAGACTAGTTGTTTATACAATTATATCTACAACAATTAGGTTATACAAAATTTATAAATATAATATTGCTTTAAACAACACGTAAGTGTAAAACAAAAATGTTTTCTTTTTAAAAACCTCACATCTGGGTTGTGGACTCAATAATAATACAGCAAAAACAGTACCTAGCGACATTTTAAATAACTACATAAGCTGTCAGTAGTTAGCATGTTAAGGGCGATGTTCAAATTAAGCTAAAAAAAATGAAAACGTAAATAATGTTCAGTAGACTCATGTTAATCCGGCATATGTCAGACTCGCTATTGTTAGATTACTGAAAACAACAGATTATTGGAAAGGAAGACAAATTATTAGAAAATTAGTGAAAAAGTAATTCAAATGAAATATAAACCCTTTTATTTTAATAACTGAGTATAAATTGGAATTATTTTTGAAAAAAAACCATCAAAACTAACTGAAAAACCCTTAAAATTACAGTGAAAAAAACATTAAAACTTCTCTATGTAGGTCAGAGAAACTTATACAATACATAAGAATGAAAGTTTTTTGTGGAAGCTTTTACCAAAATAAACCACTTTCATTTGCAATATAAACTTTATTCAGTCCAAAACCTAAATTATTTACTGTTCCTTTAAACTTCTGTATGAACAAAGCAACAACGTCAACATCATACATAGTTTTTCACTAGAAATAAACAAAACAAAAAACATCTTTGTTTGGCATTTTTTTATAAAAATTTGTTTTAAAATCTAGGAAAAAAGTGCTTATTCAATCTCTGGAAAGTCATCAAATTTCATTGTTTTTTGTTTTGTTTTATTTGACACATACTCAGAGTTGTTGATATACGATTCTAAATTTTCTTTAAAAAACAAATAAATAACACCAACTGATTACTGGATGTGCCAGATTAAAGAAAGAGAGAGAGAGAGAGAGAGAGAGAGAGAGAGAAAGAGAGAGAAATAAATATTTACATAATATATTTGTATACATTATTATTTTGAGTGGATGATTTAAAATGTGTTTAAATTTGTGTTACAATTTAGGTAAGACAGTCCTTGACCTTTGCACCCCAATGTCAAAAAATAAATGTTTTTGATGGTCCACATAT
Organism: Callitettix versicolor; assembly: GCA_022606455.1. Classification (NCBI taxonomy): domain Eukaryota; kingdom Metazoa; phylum Arthropoda; class Insecta; order Hemiptera; family Cercopidae; genus Callitettix; species Callitettix versicolor. The sequence continues at coordinate 43,274,277 of CM040186.1, read as the reverse complement.
TGTTTGATAAAGTTTGGTACTGTTGAAGGCTTATTATAAATAACAAGAATATTTTTAAATGATTAACAATCCCAGAATACAGCTGTCGTGTTGGCCTAATGGAAATGAATTTCCAAAAGTAAATTTATTATCTTACCTTTTTTGTGAAACCATGATTCCAGAATCATAACATTAAAATCTACCTATATTAAATTTTTTAATTTATCATTGCACTGAAAATACAAAAATGAACCCTGACAGCAGCTTGTAAATAAATTTGTAAATTTCAACTAATTCTGAAATTCAAAATGCTATTTTATGTAATTTGTAAAGCTAATTATGATGGTGAAATCAGATTTACAAAAACAGTTTACACAGAAAAGTTATTTTAAAAATTTTAAATGGCCATGTTGAAACAGTTGAACCAGTTTTCACCAGAATGATTTTTTCCAAGTTTGAATCAAATTGGACTAAAATTGTGAATGTGAGGTTTCTAAAACACATACATGCACACCCGCACACACACACACACACACACACTCACAGATAAATTTTAACAACTCATCAAAATGTGATCTACATATTAGGATCTGTAATCATTTCAAGGTCTTGCAATTGTGGCTGCTCTAATAGCTTATTTTCCAATGGAAATTTGCTAATCACATTTAAAAAAAACTAAATTGAACCTTCTCTACCAAAAGAAATATTCTGTTACATAAAAATAATTATACTTTACAAAATTAACTTAGTTTGTGAAACAACACCTATTAGAAAGTTTTACTAAATCCAAATTTTGTTCCATTGTTTTAGCATGGTGAGATAATAATTTCAAATTAATTATTTTTCCAGTAATATTTGGAAATAAAAAGGTTAAAAGCCATTTATTGCGAGTTGTATTAGGAGAGTTCCATTGAAAAATCAGCTGTTGTAGCAGCAATTATAGCAAAACCTAGATCTTGGACAATGATATGTCCCTTTAGCCTTATCTCACCAAGAGAACATGCTACTGTATGTGTGTGTGTGTGTGTGTGTGTGCACATACTATACTTTTGCAATTGTAGTCTAATTTAAGTTAAATCTGGAACATTTATTAATTTTGGTGCTGACTTGGATAAGTTTGTTAAAATCTGTGTAAATTATCATTTAAAAGACACTTATGTTGTATTAACCCACTGCACTACTGAGTAGACAGTACATGGGCCACATTCTACTTTCAGACGGCTAGGAATATTTAAATGTTTAACAGTCCTTAGAGTTCGTATGGTGAGCCTGATTGGCTACTCATATTTCTCGGTCAGCTTGGGTATTACAGCAATTGTGCTGCACCAACAGCTCAGAACTGTTTTTCACTACAGTTTGAAATGTTGGCACGGGATATTTATTTTTTAAGAAACACTTTTTTATAGGTATAAAAATAGAGAGGGAATATATATTTTTATTTATAAATGTTTTGGTTTAACTGTAAAAACTATTGTTATATTATTACAATAATTTTATAGCTAAACTAAAACTTTCATAAATATTAAATGAAAAATTGTATCATTATAATACATACATAAAGCGCAAATCTTTTTTTTACTCTTTAGTACATTATGTACTTTTTGTAAGTATATTTAATATTGAATACTTAGAAAACATTACATTTAACTACTATAAAGTCAAATGCAGCTGACACTGTACTGTTGAAAAGAATATGAAGGATGGAAATAAGGCATGAATTACTTAGTTAAAGAGTTTTGTGATAGGTTACAGCACAATCCAAACAAAATCTGACAATTTCATATAAAACCATGGCATTTAGTTTGGCCATCCTCAACTTTGAAGGATTTTAACTGCTAGCCATCCGATCTGAGAAGAATATCAGTTACACAAAACTTCCCTCCTGTCAAGGAAATGATTGCAGCTAGTACCACTGTTCATCCAACCCCAGGGAACATTTTAAAAATTGTACCCTAAGGGTAAATGAAATTATAGCATTAAATTTATAAACAGTTTAAAGAAAACATTAAAAGTGTTTTTTACACTAGAACTATGAATACAAGATTTTAAACAATATTCACTTTAAAAACTAGGTCAAACTGCAGAAATATTGTTTGCAACGTATTTTCTTTATTCTTTTGTGCTTATAAAAAACACTGCAAAATATAAAGTGTTTACTGTGGCATTTTATACAGAATTAAAACACATATTTTTTCCAGACAATAAATGTAATTAAATAAGCTTTTTATGAACTCATATTTTGGTGACTTTATTCTCTGATAACAAATAAGATAACACAATGTCTACAGTTTGTCTATGTGTACAGTTAAACTAAACATGTGTTCTTGAATGCACTAGTTCTGGTAAGGAAATTATATTATTATAAATTATTAATAGAATACAGTATATTTCAAAGCTCACTAGCCTCAATGTTTCTTAAATTGATAAACATAAAATACTATTAATTTGTCTAAAACATTTAGTTTTCTCCATGGCTCATAATTTGTACTTTTTTTATAATTGCTTAGAAATGGATTGTGAAATTCTGTTTTGTGAAATATTTTGTACTGTTGTAGATACTCATAAGCTCTTATTTTTTTTAATTGTATGTGATTTATTAAAGAGCTTGTTGTTAGGTTTGAACAAGTAGGATTTTATGAAAAACTAGGGAATCTGCCTTTGGTGTTTTGCGGCATGTAAACAATCTAGACATAATGCTGTTGTAGCTTTGACAATATATAAAAGTTCAAAAAAGGTATTAATCAATCATTAACAACACTATAGAAAATTATTACTGTGTACCAAAGTTCATTAAAATTCGGACAAATAAAAAATTTTTTAAATTCTTTCATAAAAATAGGTATTTAAGGGTTGCAATTAAAAAAAATAATTGAAAGTCTTTTTATGTACACAAATATTTTATCATGAATATTTAAAAAAGTCACATGTATTTTAGTTAAAAATTACTTGCTTAACATGCTTTAGTCTTATAAAAAAATTGTTTTTATTGTTATTTTTGCTTTAATAAGGCTAAATTAAACAGATAAACTCAGTTTGGAAATAATGTGAAAATTATGTTAATCATAGTTATCAAAGAATGTTAAGGGGTCGACCATTTAAACATTTGCAAACTCTAAAACACAGAATTAAAATAAGTTTTATCATTTGTGAACAACACTATAAAAACAATATATCATGTCCAAGTTTCATCAAATTTGAACAAATTTTGAAATTTTACCTTATGATTTTTTTCAGTGACAATCAGGTCAACATGTGTAGTAAATTTTTGTTTATAGGATAATATTTTTTGTGTAAGATAATTTTTGTTTGAGGCTTGGTATTTTGATATGTCATTGAGTAACTACAGAGAGTTGTGTGGATAAGGAGAGAATCAATAGTAGAAAACAATCTGTAAACATTTAGTTTATTCATTTCTACCTCATTTCAGATCAGAGTTATTTACAAAAAGATATAATAATCATTGATAATTTAAAAAATTGAAAATATGTTTTATTGGTGTTTTCTGTTTGTTTCCCATTACATTTGGCATTAACTGTGTACACTCATTATTGTATTTACAATAATAATCAGAGGCCACCATCTTGAAGCAGAAGTAATGGGGAAAAATGCTATTCATAAGTCATTTGGGCTGTATAACCTAATGATATCTTGATATCATGATGATTAAGATGATGATACAAGATCATCAAGGTGATACAATTTACATCAATGATGATACAAGATATCTTCATACCAAATTTCAAAACTATTAATTTTTTTTTGTCCAAATTGTTACACTCATATTGCAAACAATCGGTCAGTGAGTTTGGTCAAAACTGCATACATTATTCATGTTAAATCAAAAGCCGCTATCTTTAAGCGTAAATGAATAGAGAAAAATGTGACTCATACGTCATTCAGGCTTTATGCAAGGTATCTTTATAAGAAATTTTAAAATAATTGGTTAATATGTTTGGCTAAATTTGCATTACTCATTATTGTAAATAAGACTCCACCATCTTGGAATGGAAGTGAATGGAGAAAAACTGTACACATCCGTTGTTCGGGTTTTATACTACAAAGTACTTTGTACAAAATTTGAAAACAGTCGGTCAATGCATTTGTCCAACAATGTGTGACAAATAAACAAGCACACAAACCAAATGCTGAAAAGTCAAGCTAAAAGTCAGACCTCACTCAAGCTGAAAGTGGTCCAGACCACTCCAAGTGATCAGAAATACCAAAAACATTTTTCAAAAGATGCCTAATAGTATAAACTTACATAACGTGTTTATTATAACATTTCCTTTTTGCAGGAATCAGATAATATGGATTCTCTGAAGGAGGGTTCTGAAAGACCAAGGAACCCTCGTGAGAAAGCAAACGCACTCTCAGCTTTAACTTTTTTGTAAGGATTAGCATATCTACTTATGTTTGATATTTTAATTGAAAAATGTTGCATGTTCTTCCTGGAACCGCTTTTGTAACAAGCATAAGGAAATTGTTAAACTGTTACAATATTTTTCAATCATTAAAAATAATTTTATATATATATATATATATATATATATATATATATATTCTATTTTGTATTTATTTTTTAGGATTAGGGAATTAAACATCACAAAAAGTGTCTGTGTAGAGGAATGCTGATAATGAAATAGGCCCTCTAGGGCCTGATAATGAAATATATAAATGAAGCGAGAATGTTATTTTGAAAGTGTTACACAAATTTTGAAAATACAAATTTTAACTGAAGTATAATAAAAGCATAACATTGTGATTTTCATGGACAAACCAGTTGTCAGGTCTTCTGAATTCAAAAGTATTTTACACTGTAATTTCTGTAAATCTATGTGTTTTGTTAGGAACTAAACAAATTAACTCATTTCATACAGTCATCCAAGTCTATATCAGATTCTGGGACTGATCAATAATTACTCTTTAATAAAGTCACTACTGGAAAACGTTTGATTAATTAAAACCATGTTTTACTATGAATTAATGTATGCTTTTTACATTATTCTACAACAATCAAATTCAGAAAAAAAAATAAATATGGACCTCTTAGGTTTATGTAAGAAATTATTCATTCCAATTTTGTTATTACTTTAATTCTATGACTTGATAGAAATTGAGTTAAGAATTAGTGTGCTAAATAACGTAGGCAAGGTTAATAGCTTTATGTTTTGACTATAATGCCTATTAAAGTTTACAAATTGTAATTCATATAGTACATGTTATTTTATTTACATTGCAGATGGATTCTAAAAATTTTTTGGAAAGGTTTCTGGCATGAGTTACTGGAATGTGATTTGTACGAGCCTTTGGAAGAACACACTTCTGAAAAAATTGGAAATATATTTGAAAAGTGAGTACAGTATTAGATTTGTAATATGAATTTAAAAATCTTGAATTACAGGTGTCTCACTGAAATTTTTTGTAGAAACATTTTTGTATTTTACAATTTAATAACATTTTTATATTAAACCTTTTATCTGATTTCACCAACGATTAAATTTTGTAGAAACCAGTATTTTAAATTATGAAATTACATTTAAAATACGAATAATTTTAAATGGAATTATCATCTGCTGTCTTGCTGATATGATGAAAGCAAATTTAGTAATGGTATTCGTACATAATAAGAAAAATGGTAAATTATGTGGAGGCAACCAATTATGAGAGGGTGACGTTTTCCTAATCTAAATATTACTCTCTCTCTCCCCCTCCCTTTCTCTCTCTCTCTCTCTCTCTCTCTCTCTCTCTCTCTCTCTCTCTCTCTCTCTCTCTCTCTCTCTCTCTCTCTCTCTCTCTCTTTCTCTCCCTCTGATCTGACTTGCACGGCACTCAGAGTGTCTAATAATTTGATTTACAAAGGAATGTCATTGGTTGACATGTAAGCAGCTGTGCAGAATATGATTCTCGGTAAAAAATTTCACTTTTACAAAATCACAGTTTTTATTTAAAATAAATGTAAACCATGTATTTTTGCACATAAACGTTTACTACAAATTTTTGAGATGAATTTTTATTGTTATTTTACAGATGGTAAGTGCATTAACAAAGGGTGAAATATTAGTTAATGTCTTACTTATTGCTGCTTTTATAACATTTTTGAGAAATATTTTAAGCAAAACTTGCTGTTACTTTCACTGGCTTTCTTCAAAGTGATACTGAATTGATAAGTCTGTCTGTGTGTCAGGGTTGGACGCAAATTCGGTGTTGAAAGATCATATTGTGTACCTCGCTGGATACGCTGTTGTGCACTATTCATTATCTTGTTGAACTTGTATCCATGATGAATTGACCTATCAGACTTTTACTGTACATAAAAAATATTTATATTGTGAAATGAACTTTTTCTTCCTACCATTTCCTTAAAATTGTGTTAACTGTATTTTATTCACATCTCTACAGATATTGGAGAGAAGAAGAGGGAAAAGCACGAGTACGAAGAAAGAAGCCTAGTTTACTTAAAGTCATCCTGAGAGCTTATGGTTTAAAGTTTCTTCTCTATGGAATATGCGTTTCAGTAGTGGAACTTGTTTTGAGGTAGGTGTAATACAAAGTATTTAGAAACACATTTGGTATTTTAATCCTAAAAAAAGGAGCAAAAACAATACAATTTGCAATTGCAATTTGCAATGTACAATTTAAAATTGAACTTTTTTTCAATTTACTCCTGAATCAAAATTTTAATTGAATCCAACTTTAATATTCAAAAATAAATATGAATTTAAAAAATAGAAAGGGAAGTGAGCTGAAATTCTCTCACTGGAAATCATCTTCGAACTGACACTTTTTCTTGTATCGACAATGAAACAAGATGATGGTGTAAAAAACCATCATTTTTCTCATTTTTTTGCTGTAAAAGAGAAAAGAACTATTGTCCTTTCTTCTCTATTAATAAAGAAAGTAATTTGGCTAATTAATTTCTGGCATTGGCCTGATAAAAGTACACCAGATTAAAAAATCAAAAATGTATTATTTTAAAACTTTAAATCATGTTTTAATATTTTATATAAATATATATATATATATATATATATATATATATATATATATATATTTAAATAAGTATAAACAAACAAATTTCACCTTACAATTTACTTAAAATTTTTCTTCTATATTTTACATCTGCATAAATCTCAATAACATGATAAAAGCCTAGTTTTCTGCCTCTCAGATTTTCAAAATTGATAGCTGTATTGAACCACATGGGTCTTTCTCCAACCTATTTTGCTTCTTAGTAATATTTATCTCCTTGTTTACCTGTGTGTTTTGTTTTATTGTTGTCTTGCTTACCTAGCCTTACAAAGAAAAAGCTAGTGTAAAGTAAGATTTGAAATATTGCACTTATTACCATGCCTACGTGGATCTTGTCTTCGCAGTTAGACTCTTCATGTAATAGTATTTTTGTTTTTTACTGACAAACAGTATGACTGGAAAAAAATTCAAAAACAGGTTGAAGTTTGTCTGTCTAATAATTAATTATTAGTGGGGGCCTTCTAGTCCAAAATGGCCTCATAATTTTTTCTTTAAATTAATTTCCCCCTTTTTTTGAGGCCCTGGGAAAATGTCCTGGTTGTAGTTATATCGCAAAATTGTTGAAGTTAATTTTTAGAAAATCTAATTTTTAAAGTTTTTTTAAACAAAAATGGTTTCAAAATTTAAAAAAAAAGATATTCTTGCGTGACAATTACAAGTAATTCCTTTTTCTAATGTTATAAATAATATTTCTCTTAAAGTCATGAGTGATTTTAAATTTTAGAATTAGATGTTGCATAACTTCAAAACAAATGCACATCCATTCATGGACCGAATTATAAGATATTACCATGTCAAAAACCAATTAAGGAAAAAACAATAATCCAGTGCTTTTTTAATTTTTACTCTCTTACTATAAAAGTAAAAATTAGAGTAAAAAAAATGTGATTGGCTGTCAAATTCAAATATAAATATTTTAATGGAAACACAGAAGTTGATAAATATCCATTTTATAGATTTAATTATTTAAAAATTTACAAAAGTAGTATAATAATAGTATAAATTCTATATTTTAAGTTTTAGGAATTGACAAAGAAGTTTAGGAAGTGGTATAAATATCTAACTAATATAAATATCCAGTTTTCATATTTCAAAATTGGAAAAATTAGCATAGAAAATAGCATAAATGTCTCTTTTTGTTCATAGGTTACATGATTTGTATGAATATCAATTTTATAAGTTTGTGTGGGCTGTTTTAAAAGTGCCAAACATAACTTAGAAATTAGAATTAATATTCATTTTATTGTATAAATATTTGAGTATTTCAAAAGTGATAAAAACCTTTTCTGTGGTTAAATATATTTTGTATTATTAGGAAATATAATTACATTAAAAATATAATTTATTTCCACATAAATTTAAAATTGTTCTTGTTCTGTTTGTAGAGTTTCACAACCATTACTTCTGGGAAGTCTAATTAGATACTTTTCTCCAGGTAATGGTGCTACAGTTACCAAGGAAGAAGCATATTACTTCGCAACTGGTGTGATTGTTTGTTCAGCTCTAACAGTCCTCGTTGTGCATCCGTACATGATGGGTATCATGCATATTGGAATGAAAGTTAGAATCGCCTGCTGTTCTTTAATTTATAGAAAGGTAAGCTATTATAAAGATTGAATTTAAAAAAAATCTATACTGTATATTAAAAGAAAACATGAAACAAATCAGACCAACTTTTCTGTCCAACCAATTTGCTTAATTTTTTTTTGATAATAGTTATTTATGTCAAGATATATCATTAGAATATCATTATCACCTTAAAGCTTGGCTTTCCATGTTAATCTTACTGAGAAGATTTTATATGAACAAATGATTACTTATTCATCTTCTTCTTTTTGGCTTAAAACGATATACAACATTTTCGTATTCCTAGATTCCATTTTCCCTGTCATTCACAGATATTGATTAAGTTCCCTCTCTTGGTCTTCCTCTTTTTTGCAACCATGTGGTTTCCACTTTAAAATCTGTTTGGAAAGTCAATTTTTGTCCATTCTTTGAACATGACCAAACCATCGAAGTTATTTTGTCTTAATTTCATTTATAATGGTGTGCTTCACATCCATGATTTCATGAATTCTTACATTTTTATCTTTTCCCCTTTGAACCGACCCGTGGCTCTTCACCAGTAGCCGTTTTCTTGAAAAACCTTTGGTAATAGATATGTTTTAGCATATGTAAGTGCAGAAGTTTTAGCACTTTTTTCAAAAGGATTTATCTAAGGACCAGTATAAATTCATGCATTATTCACCAACATGTTGGTAATACTCCTCTTTGTAATACCACTCCTAAAAATATTTAGTAGTTGAGGGTTAAAATCTTAAATGAAAGAAAATATTTTTATTAATCTAGTAGGTATTATTTGATTCTGGAAATGATAAAGTTTTCAAATATTTATAAGTTTTTTTCAATACATTTTTGTCTTCATGGATCTCAACAAAAGCATGTTTTGATTCATTCACCAGCAACTTCAAAATTTTTTTTTATGTCACTTAACCTTTTGCAGTGTGAGTAGAAGTAAGTAGAATAGGATTAGTCACTTTTGTGTTTGGTCACCAAAAGAAGGACTTAAATCATATGCTGCAACAGAACTGCCTGTGCGATGTGCTCTGTGTGAATAACATGATCTAGTCTGAATTGCAGCAATGCAGACAACATAAAAATTAGCTGATCCTCAATGTGCTTTTCGCCTTAAATAACAACAACAAAAAATCAATTTTTGTTAATAGTTTATTGTACCTGGGTAATCGATTGGTGTGCTGGCATATTTATACTCTTAAAAACAAAACACTAAGGCACGGTGACCACCAAATTGAGAGTTGAGTTGTGGTGAGAAGAGTGGACTATGCATTAAATCATAACAAATTGTTTTTTTAATGTAAGTATGGTCACTGAAAGCAAAACAGAACTGAACAGAGTCAACACATCGCTGAGCTTTCAGTGGCCACACTTACATTAAAAACAATAGGTTATGTTTTGAATGCATATTTTGCTCCACTCAGCACAACTCCGCTCCGCAATTGGTGGCCACCTAGCCTAAAGTTTACATGTCAATAATTGATACTAATTTGCAAGGACAAAAAATAAGGCACTTATGAACTCTCAGTACATGATTCAAAATCATGTATTTTGACCTTTTTTTAATATTAAGTGTGTTTGGTCTTTCGTAGGCTCTTCGGCTCAGTAAAACAGCTCTTGGGTATACTACAGTAGGCCAGGTTGTCAACTTACTTTCTAATGACGTCAACAGATTCGACCAGTCTGTCATTTTTCTACATATCTTGTGGATTGCCCCGATACAGACATTTATTGCTATGTACTTTCTGTGGCAGCAGATAGGCATTGCTTCTGTTGTTGGAGTGATAACAATTCTTATCTTCATTCCTTTTCAAGGTAAAGTTAATTTAATGTAAATTCCTTTAATATCACTAATTTTCTTACCATGGAAATGATTCTTATGTGTAAAATTATGAGTGTTTATTTACAATTTTGTTTTGAGTAATAAACGTTTAGTATGGTTAGATAAAATTACAATCCATAAAATTTGTTAAGTAAGTGTTAACTGTTTATCCCTGGAGTAGACTGACTGTCTATACAGATTGGATGGTTCCTGAATGGCAGAACGGGTTGGTTAGTGCTGAAAATTTTAAAGACTATCTTAGGGTGTTATACCAACCCTGGTAGATACTTCTTTGTGTTTCAAGTATAAATATATGCCATTTTTTATTGTGATAGCTTGTGCATTGAAAGAGGATAACAATAAGTAAGCATAACTCTTATTACACAGTAAGGCTTACTCCTTAGTATGTCGAACTAGTGTTAAAGAACGCTGACGTCATCTGCATTGACTTGAAATATTTAAAGCTCATTAATTTTAATAATAAAACAAAAAATTTTAATAAACACTAATTATTAAATTTATGGCATACACATTGTGTACAGCATATATACTTCCAGACATTTCTGCTTATTCTTATCTCACCTTTTTTATGAGTAAAAATAAAAATATTAACAACAGTGTGAAAAGCAATGTTCATATTTTTATTCAAATTTCTAAAAATCGTATTTAGTAAAAATATTTTTTTTAATCAGTACACAACTCTTGTTATCATATCTTATAAATCATTGTTTTATTTTCTAAATGTAAAATATTTATTACTTTATTTTTAGTTTAAAAGTCATATAATTTAATGGAATTTGAATGTATACACCCTTTGAAAAACAAGCTCTATTTTTCGATCATCAGGCCTGATTTTTTGTAATTATTACATGGTAATATTTGTTTGCCAAAATCTATTCTAATTACAAAGTGTTTTTAAAAACTTATTGTTGTTTGACGGAATAATATATAATATTTTAATATACAGTACTATGTTTAAAAGTAATTATAATCCTCACTTGATAATTCACAACTTTATACCTTGTAAAATTTTTTACTTTGTACTGAGATATTGAACCCTTGAAAAACTCTTGATAAATTCTATGAAAACAATGTATTTTGGTCCCATTCTAACTTCGTATTGAAAAAGCTTGATGTGCACTTTATAATTCGTACTTAGGCCAGCCTTTATCTGTATTATTCATGCTAAATGGGTAGCTTTCTTGTTTATACTGTGAAGGCATGACATTATTTATTTGTTAGATCATAAGTCTGTACTGTAATCAATGATATATAACCCACTTACTTTAAACACATTTACTTTTTGATGAAATATGGCTCATCTGTCTTTATGAAATTGAAAAGCAATGTCAGGTGTCAGTGTCACAGATCTGGTGCATAAATAAACTGTACTGTGAAACAGAAACAACATTGTATTTGGCTGCACAGACTAAACTGAGTTGAGACAGTAAATGTTCAGATAATAATTGATAATAGATGCCCATTTATTGGACAGTGTCAGGTGTCAGTCAGTTCTTATAGAAACTGTTCAAGTGCAATATTGTTTGTGTATAGTTGTTGTTACTTGTTAATTGTGATAGAGAATGTCAAAGTCTCTTTCTCTCACAAAAAAAAATTTGTTGTAGGTATCAACTGTACTGTAATTGTTGTTAAATAAATACACTCTTTTAATTTTTAAAATTTTCCTGTTTACTAGATCTGATAAAATTTCAACTGAAAATTAATTATATGTTAATTAATTAATTAACTATATAATTAATTAATTATATAGGCCTATTTGAAATAACCTGGGATAATGGTTTGCAAACATGACTCGTGGTTTGTAGCACCATAACTCTCGATACTAACTGTGCAATAATGCCTTCACTACTTTTCTTATTCAAAATCCCATCTATATTTTCAGTTGCACCTCTATGATAGCTACACTGTTAACCCAGGGAAACAAGCTTTGATTTGCAAACTAAAATGGAAACATAAAGTATATCAACACTACACTGTTTCCAATTAACTAGTTTGGTCTGACCTGTCCATCTCGATTCGGCCTAAGGCCATCAGCCAAATGCTCTTCAGATCCAAACTTACCTAGTAATGACTATATTACGCACATATATCAAAACAAAAAAAATTATTATTGTGGGCAATATCTGGAGATGTTAATAGTTGTATGTCTGACTTTCTTCATTCCTGGTAGAGCAGTGTGTCATTACCACCTACTCTCCCTTCACTGTCTCACGGGGTGCAGGCATGTTCTTGAGCATGAGCACACCACAGTACCTAGCCTGTTATTAAAAAAAATAATTTAGAAAACCATGAAAATGAACACTTGGTGTGGCTAGGAGTTATGTTAAGTTCAAGAAAATCATTTGAATATAGGAAAAATATAGGAAAAAATTACTATTTTAAGTGCTTTTAAACCGATTTTAATAATGGTTTTCATATTTTCAGGTAATAATAATTATTCCTTAATATGTTCAAACTATTGCTTTCAATCGTCATTTATAAAAGCATCCAAAGCAATGTAGTACAAGCAACTTTGATTTTCCTTGCAGTTTAAGCAAAGCCTTAATCACTTACTTTAAGACTAGCAATAATGATTATCTTTCCATGATATTTGTGGTTTTTATATAATTGTAATAAAATATCTAAAACTTTTTTTTAAATAAAAATACACTTTTTAAATTCCAGGTTGGATGGGTCGAAAAGCTTCTCTGCTTCGCATGCGAACAGCTCTCAGAACAGATGAACGTGTAAGGTTAATGAACGAAATCATTACAGGAATACAAGTAATAAAAATGTACACATGGGAGATACCATTTTCTAAGATTGTCACAGATGTAAGAAAGTAAGTTCAAGGATTCATTTTCTTTTTTTCTAATGTATTTCATCCATTTTAAAAGTATTTAATGGTGAACACACTATAAGTAATTTCTTATAATATTAAAATAGTTCATGGTATTTCAATTTAACTTTTTCATTGTATTCATATAAATGTATGATAATTATAAAAAATAAGTTCAGAGATTTTTAATAGTTAGTTTCAGGCTCCTTGAAACCTAAAAAGTGGTTTTCACTTGCCTTTTATTCCCTCTAGGAGAGCATACATATTGTTGAAAATAAAAATGAAGAGAAGCACTTAGTTTTTTTAAAACTATTTTTATGTACAGTGGAGTCTTAGTTAACCGTCACTTTCTATTAACCGTCAGGTTAGTTCTGTTATCTCACATTTTAAAATATCTTCCATAGTAAATAATTTGTAATAAGTAATAAACGTAACCTTCTAGACAAAACAACACATTGTAACTGAACATGACTTTTTATAGCATAGCTGAAAGTAATTGCTAGCCAAAGCAAACAATGATAATTGACAAGTAAATGGTCGTATTGTCTAGTAAAATGAGGTAGAAACACTTCAAATAGTGTCAAAAAATTCGGAAAAAGTGTGTGAAAGTTTCTATTGAAAGACAAACACTCACATTGACAAACAGTCTACATATAAGTCAGTCAACATACAAGTGAGTAAGTGGTGTGCGGTGATCTCGCACATGTTACCTGAATTCTTGTCAGAAGGTTAAGTATGGATAATTTACTGTATTATAGATGTGTATGTGAAATTTTTGTAATATATTATTAGAGTTACATAAAAAATTTATTAAGAGTTTTACTACATTTTCCAAAATAATAGTAATAAAACTTTCTATACTGTAAATAGTTATTTAGAATAGTTATTAGGATAAATAGTTATCCAACATAGAATAAATAGTTATTATACTGTATACTATGTTATTTTTACCTGTCACTGAAAGTATGAGTGGATTATTTGTGTTATCTGTCTCTTCTGTTTCCATCAACCCAATGGTCCTCAGAATTATGGTTAATTGAGACTACTTAAACAAAATGTTTGGGTCGCTATCTTTTAAAAATTCAGGTTTTGGAACTACTGAAAAGAAATGGTTCAGAATTTATGTACCAGATTTTACTAAATTTTTGGCCATACTCAAGTCAATGTACCAAATTTTTAACAAAAATAAATCGAAAAAACCATTACTGTTGTTGAGTTTACTTTGTTTTTTTAAAATTTACTTTCAAACTGTAAATTAATTTTATTTTGAATTTAATACCTTGAGTTAAATTTAATTTAAGTTATGAGTTTTTATTGTTGAACAAAATCTGATGAACCGATTTTCAGTAATGAAGACTATTTTTAGTTGACAAAATATTTTGGGAAGTAGTTCAAAGTGAGAAGTTTGTGTATTTCTTACCATTTATTTTATCTTGTAGAAAGTATGAGAAACATTAAAAAACTTAGGAATTTAAATCAATATATAAAATAGATAAATTTTTACAAAAAAAAAACAAACTATTTGTAGACTTTAAAATTCAAAGAATCTTAAATGAACTAAGAGAGTCGCTTGAAACTAACAAAGTCAAGAAAAATAGAAAGATTTATAGTTGAAACCATTTTTTTATTCAGGAGGTCTGAAAACTGATAGAAACTGTTTTTCTTTCATGTTATTTTCTACCTTGACGTGTCGAGGAGTTCACAGTTTGACTTCGGAGAGCGAGTGTTCTTGCCTTATTCCAAGCATGCCCTTGTGTCCAAAGAGCTTTTTCATGCACTTCGTCTTGTACAAAGTTTTCTTGGTAGCCATTCATCTACCATTTGGAACATGTTTCTCAACAATCTCATTTTGAAATCTGTTACTGATTTGATTTCGAGGGGCAGTGTGGACTGTCACAATTCTGACTATTCCTGTGAATTTTACCTTCTACTCTAGAATTTCCGTAAAGCACAGAAATGACAAGCATTGAGAGTACAGGATTTATAACCAATCTGTTCTCTTAAATTGTTTCTTTAGAAACTCCTGTTTCATGAATTATTATTATTACAGAGAGTGTAAGTCAAATTTATGTGACCAAATTTATAAACATGACAGAATTGACTTTTTGCAATATCACACTACAAAGTAACAGAAATAAAAGTTACATTATATATAAACTACTAAAATAAAACGTTTATTTACAATGAGTCTACATTGCTGGTAATATTTTATGTAGTTCTACATTAGTTTATTATTAGACCTAATATCATTATTATTTTAAAACTTTTAAGTCAGTCTAATAAGTTCTGTAAGAAACCCATGGCATATACTTTTCATCTGTTTAATATAAACACTATGTTGCTAAAAAATAATTTTGTATCTTCTTTCAGAAAGGAAATTTTGGCAATTCGTAACTCTTCGTACATCCGAGGTGTCTTGCTGTCTTTTCTTGTTTTCCACTCAAGACTTGCTATTTTTACCAGCGTTTTCGCTTATGTATTACTTGGTAATTACATAAATGCAGAAAAGGTAAAATCATACTTTAAATAGATCTTATAACCATCAACTTGCCTCAGTTGGAAGTGTTTGCTCCTTGCTGCACATTAAATTTCGGCTGAATTTCAAGTTTCTATCTTTAACCCTTTCAGTACCAATGCCCAGTTTTACTCGATGTCTGTTTTATAAAATATAATCCCAGTATTCTTTAGCTATGACAATGCACAGAAAAAATTCAAGCAGTAAACAATAAGTTGTTTAATGTAACCAAACAATAATAATACAGTAAAAAACAACTTATAAGACTTGTTAAATAAACAATTTAGCTCAGCAGTCTAAGGTGCTGTAATTGACTAGTTTAGTGTATTAAGCATAAGTGGATTCAAACCTCGCATTGGTCATTGACTTTTCTGTACAATTCAGTTAGCTTGAGTGTGGTAGATCTTAAGTAAATGGTGGACAGTTCGGGTGGAAGCTGACAACGTAGAGGTGTGAGTTGCTATGTGAGTTGCATAGCTGACCAAGAGTTTTGCTACTTTTTTGTTACTATATATTGTGTGTGTCCACTTAAAAAAATATTCTTTAAAAAATATGTTCACTTAGCTTAATATTATCAAAAAAATTAAAAAAAAACATTAAATTTTTGTCCATGTAAAAAAGTGAATGGCACTAAAAGGGTTGACAAGAGCAGAATTAAAATTAAATTTGTAAAAATCAGTTGTTAACAGACTGATGCTAAACAAAGCAAGATAGGTCATATATAATGGAGTTTTGCTTTTGTTTTGACTAATAGAACCATTTCTTGAAGTTTTTTTTTTGGTAAATAATTTTTCGACATCACGTAAAAACATTGTATATTAAACAAATGTATGTACCTTGTCCCTAATATAGTGGTAGCCTAACAGCAAATAAAGGGAAAATTAACTCTTGTTTCAAAGAATACTTCAACTTGTGTTGTTAAAAACTGCATGTGACCTTTTACGATACAAATTCAAAATCATCAAAATTTGATCATTTTAATAGACCTTACATTTTTTTTCTTAATACGTGTACTGCATTTTGGAAGAGAATAACCTAATCCCATTATTTAATTTAGTAATATTTTTGTTTAGATATTTGTGGTTATATCTTTTTACAATGTATTACGACAATCTATGACTGTGTTCTTCCCTCAAGGCATTGGTCAAGCTGCTGAAGTTTTAGTCTCAGTTAAAAGATTGCAGGTAATTTTTATTCTATTTATATAATAATTTGTGTGTCGATTGGTTACAAATATTGTGTAATGTTATAATAATGAATATTCATGTTATATATTTTTATGCAGAACAGTCCTAATTATTCAACCTTCAGTTTCCCATTATTCCGTATTATTTAATTTTAGCAATGGTGTCTTTTTAAACTTTAATTTTGAATGAAGCATACACTTTTGAACCATTTTTTATGAACTAAAAGTTCAATGTACTTAAATTTACAACATTACTGAAATAACGTATGGTTGAATTTCATAAAATAGACTTTTTAACCAATATCAGCCTCCATATTGACCTGATTATGGAACCGATAAAAAATATTCGCATATAATGTTTAATATTTTAAAAATCAAAGATATATTTTTTTAGAGTTTTTTTGCTATAATTCTCCTGTGATCTGTCTACAGTGACAGATCATACAAAAGTTTATTACATTCCACAGATTGTATGCTAAAGAGGAGAACGAAATCTAAACATATATTTAAAGCATTGACTTAAGTGGTTTCTTTCCCATAATTGTTTTTACAATATTGCTGATATTTGTGGATGCTGCTTGATATGGGTTAGTCAAAATTATTACTAATTATAGGAATAAAAAAATATGAATCTTTTTAACTATGATTTTTTTTTACATGTTTAATCAGACTTTCATGATGTATGACGAGATTAGTTGGTTACAAATAGAGGACAGAGAACCTGACATTAACAAAAAGAATGGAAATGTAATCATGGCAAATGAAGAGACCCCGTTATTGTCAAATGGCCAGCAAAATGTACTACATAAGACTCCAATTGTTACATTACACAAAGGTATAGAGATGAGGAAAGTTAGTGCGAAATGGTTCCCAGATGTCACTGAGAATACATTAAGTAATATCAATTTGTGCATTGAACCTGGGAAATTAACTGCGATTATTGGAACTGTTGGGGCTGGAAAGGTAAAATAATTTAAAGTAAAATGTTATAAAATATTTTTTTATTTTACTAACAAACACAAATTATACTTTTTAAAATTGCATGTATAATTTAATTTCATTTTATACTAAGTAAATAGATAGGCATTGATAGTCAAGCTGCTGAGTGGTTCACACTCAAGCTGCTGAGTGGTAAATTTTGAGTGGTAATTCAAGGTTATATATATATATTGTCTGTTTTGTCTTTAACTTGGCCATCTCAAGGTATAGGCTGAAAGCTCATTTGCTGCCATAATCTTTTCCCTTCCCGTTAAAAAAAATGTATGTGTAAATGAAACATTTGCAATTTTAGAAATCTAATTTGATTGACTTCTGGCATGGTGTTTGTTTTTTAATCTATATGTAGCACAAGGTATAGGACAATTTCATTACAACTATATTTATAACTATTTTATAACTATAAAAAACTATTAAAATGAGGGTTCATTTTCAAATTACTAGGGTTGTCCATAAAGTAAGGTTCCCAAGGCCCTATAGTCGCTGCAAACATTATGTGGGATTCGGTGACCTTGGCTTGCAGCTTAGTTCCTTCACTCCCAATCCCCACTCCGCGAGAGCGCTCAGTGACGCTCAGTCTTGGCTTGGTAGCCATTAATAATGGAATTGCCTCTTCTGTCTCCTGCCAGGTGCGAATTACACTCTGTGATTAGTTTTTTGTGCGCAGAAAACACTGCGCCTGTGGAGATTCATATCCAACTGTGAAGTCTACGGAGAAAAATGTATGAGCATACAACATGTGCGCAAATGTTGCAAAGAATTCAAAGACGAACTTTCATGACGAACAGCATTCCAGACGTCCATCTGTTTCTAACGAAATGATTGCATAAGTGGATATGGATAAACAAGGGTGACTGTTTGGAAGCCCTCCGAGATGATCGCTGATGTCAGAAAGACTTGCATTGATAAAATTTTGACAGACTATTTAGGGTATAGCAAAATTTGTGTGCAAAGTGGGTCCCAAGACAGCTTACAGCAGACCACAAACGGCAACAGATTGATGCGGCCCACGAATTTCTTCAGGCCTACGAAACCGATTGCCAGAAATTCTTGGACTCCATTGTCACTGGGGACGAGACCTGGGTACACTATACTACACCAGAAACAAAACAAACTCGTCAATGAAAACATCCAGTATCGCCTAAGCCACGGAAGTTCAAACAAGAACTGTCTACCGGCAAAGTCATGCCGAGCATGATTTGGGACAGGAAGGGGTTATTGTTGTGCACATTCATGGATACCAGCACAACAATCAATGCTGATTGTTACTGTGAGATTGGATTCCTTCACAAAGGAACCTTCGCAGCGCGATTCAAAACAAGAGGAGAGGCATGCTCACGAATAAAGTTTGTTTTCATCAAGACAACGCTCGTCCGCACACTGCCCGGTAACAACTGGTCTCATCAACCAATTTGGATGTGATACTGTCACACATCCATCCTACAGCCTGGACTTAACCCCAAATGACTACCATCTCTTCCCTAATTTGAAGAAACACGTAGGTGGGATGCATTTCAATACCAGAGAGGAGCTGAAAGAAAAAGTTTTAAGCTACCTTCGCAGCACGGCAAGAAAGTTTCCCGACTCAGGCATACAAAAGATTGTTCACCGTAAACAACAATCTCAACATCGATCTTAACAGCGATTATGTCGAAAAATAGAAAAAAGTGTAAGCTTTCCAAAAAAATTTAATGCAAATAAACATGTTTTTCATTGTAAACAATTATTGGGAACCTTGTTTTACGGACAACCCTCATATTTTCAATATAGTGCCCATTTTAATGCTAATTACTTTAGATTTAAAAGAACATTAATGTTTTATTAATAATTTAAATTATCACCATTTTGAAAAATATCAACAAATTAATGGATCTACCTAAGGTAACACTAAAATCTAATTTTGTGTTATGCTTAAAAAAAAATATTTCTGTACTGTGATAGAAAATAAATACAAAAATGGAAACTGTAATATAGAATCAAGACAAAACAAATATTATATACTTAACAAAAGGTCAGTACCAAATAGTTTAAAGATGCAATTTTTTTCTTCATAAAAATTTATAAGGGCACTGCTGAACCATATATTTTTTTGCATGCAATGGAATACAAGGTTATTGTGCATTGTAGCAATCATAACCTCAAGTGTAGTATATTCTGCTAATTTACCTTTAGAGTTAAGACGTTTGTGGTATTTACTAATCATTTATTCAGAAAAGATCAAGACTTGGAAACATTTACTAGCAGGATATCTTAAATGGATCATAAATTGAAAACATTGAAATGGAATCATAAAGTATTAAGTATAGCTAAATATTTTACCCACAAATTGTATTGCTTCTATGTCCAACAAATGGCACTGTTTTCCAAAAAAAACATATTTTTATCTTTTCACGGGTGTGACATTTATATAATAATAGGTATATAAGAACATGCACTAACTTGAATGCAACATTGTGTCAGATTTTCAAAGCAATTGTTAAAAAAAATTTCTGGAGATTTAAAATTTTGAACAAACATTTACATTTATATAGATTAAAAATAAAATATTAATTTTAAACATACACTATTCTTTCAT
This sequence comes from Callitettix versicolor, assembly GCA_022606455.1. Taxonomy (NCBI): domain Eukaryota; kingdom Metazoa; phylum Arthropoda; class Insecta; order Hemiptera; family Cercopidae; genus Callitettix; species Callitettix versicolor. The sequence continues at coordinate 43,253,761 of CM040186.1, read as the reverse complement.
TCTATCCTGTTGCCTTTCTGTTTTTCTGCATCTTATTATCAGTGTTCACTATTTCAGTCCTTTAACTTTCTCAGACTCATTACGCATTACAAATTTCAGTTAATTTTACATTTTTTAAAATGCTGTTTCCAATAATTTTAATAATTTTGAAGTTATTGTTTCTCTTTCTTTAAAGCTGAGAGTTGTTGTTTGCTTCACAGACATCCTTGCTTCATGCTATTTTAAAAGAGCTGCCCTTATCCGAAGGCGATATATCAGTTAATGGGATAATATCATACGCCTCACAAGAACCATGGCTCTTCGCTAGTTCGGTGAGGCAGAATATTCTTTTTGGCTCCGAGTATGACAAACATCGTTACCGTCAAGTAATCAAAGTGTGTGCTCTTAAAACAGACTTTGATCAGTTTCCTTATGGTGACAAGACAATGGTTGGCGAACGTGGAGTCTCTCTAAGTGGAGGACAGAGAGCGAGAATCAATTTAGCAAGGTGAGAGAAAATTTGGAGATTAAAATATTAGTAATATGTGAATGAGAAGATAGCAAAAGAGTAATTAGATAATCTGACCAAATGGTTTTGGTTTATGTTTCAATAACAATTGATTAATTTATTAACAGTGAAATGTTTAGTAAAAACATAATACTTGATTTTTGTGTTTTAAAATTAATTGTAGTTTAGTGTTTATTATGTACTTCTAAATAATAATAACAATTAGTCTGGAATATACACTGGTTTTATTTTCAATATAATTTATATATATATATATATATATATATATATATATATATATATATGTGTGTGTGTGTGTGTGTGTGTGTGCGCGTGCGTGCGTGCGTGAGTGCGTGAGTGCGTGCGTGCGTGCGTGTAGTCACCTGATTTCACAGCACAGGTGTTCCTGTAATCCTTTGATAATAGGCCCTACTATTTCAACTGGGGTTAGATTTATTGCCTTTAAATACAATGAATATACATACAGTAATAACAAAGAAATATTTTTTATGCATAATTTAATTTTAGTTGTTAATATTTATATATTTATATTTTTGTTGTGAGTTATATAAACAACTAAAGTGATTATTATAATTAATTGTATTTTAATTAACAACATTTTGATAATTATATTTTATACATTTAGGCAATGTTATGAGTTGTTTAAGATAAACATTTTGAATGTAATTGATGCGGTTGCAGATGATAATTGATTATCAAGAAGTTATGAAGACGAGGCATTGACAACTAAAGGACACAAAGGACACAAATTGTCACTTTGTATATTTGTATAAATATTTTTACTTTATTATTTACATCTTACACATTATATTAACAAAAAAATAATCACCGATTGTTATTTTAACAATTGTTTTCCTTTACAGAGCTGTCTACAAATCAGCTGACATCTATCTTCTGGATGATCCTCTTTCTGCTGTAGATACTCATGTGGGAAAACATATTTTTGAAAAGTGTATTACAGGTTAGGTCATTTACTGGTAACTATTTGATATAACTTGAAAAAGTGTGTATAAAAATGCAAAATTTACTGGCTATTTGTTACACTGAAATTGAGAACTAAAAAAATGTATAAAAGTAATGTAAAAACAATTTTTTTAAAATAAGAATTAGATAGTATTTTTTAAATCCATACAATAATGTATCATTATTACAAGAATTATTTCTGTTTTTCAAATATTTTTGTGTGGTAAATTTCATTGTTTATTATTTATTGATACTGAATCTAAAAGGGGATCACTGGTCTACGGTTGTCAAGATCTTGTGGTCTCTCAATGTTAAGGAGAGCACACAATAATTTTCTTTACTGTTTGAATGTATTTGGAATTGTTATTTTCAAACATGCTTTGTTATTGTCTTAGAGTTTAGACCAATCTGTAAAAATAATATGTCTAGTAAAAATATTTTATTACTTGTGTGTTTGGAAGAATAGAAAACAATTCTACAATAGAAAGACCAGTTATAATTTTGACTACTTCATGAAAAATTACATCAATTTTTAATAAAGTTGGTTCAATAACATTTTTCTTATTCTGGAACTGCATTAACTAATGACACAGCTAGGAAACCTGAACAACGTTCTGTTGTGTTGGATGCCAGCGCATGCTGATATTCGTGGAAATGAGCAAACTGATAAGCTGTTTTACCGAGCATCAGCATCGAAATTCACAGGACTGGAACCATTCTGTGGAATATCAAGGCAGGTGGCTTGAAGAGAGCATGAGAGGAGATGGAAAGGTATTGTAAGGTTGAAAATGAGTAGACTGACTCTTCAAGGATCCTCTAAATTTACTTCATTTGGGTTTATTTTAACTTAGCAGTTGCAATATAAGGAAAGTAGTATATAGGAAAGTAGTAGGATCACAGGACATGGTTTCTTTAGGAAACATGTGCACAGAATGGGTATTTAAAACAGACCATTCGTGTGTAGGAAATGTGGGCTGCTGGAAGAGACTGTATAACATTCGCTCCTGAAATGTGAGTTTTTTGAACAAAAAAGAAATTGGATCCTTGGAAAAGTGACTAAAGGACTGACCATTCCACAGAAGCACCTCGTGTTATCCTAGTGCAATTATCCTAGAGTTAATGGAATTCTTGGATGTTAAGAGTGACTTCTATGGCCAACATATCTTCATCAGGATCGCAGTAAACCCTTGTGGCTGACATGCAAAGTAATTCAGACCATCTGATATGAAAAAGATGAAGATTTTTCCTAAATATTGTGGTTACCAGTTAAGTTGGCAGAAAAGGTAATGAGCAGATCAGATCACTATTTTAGGGTCATGGCCAAACAATTCATTAGGAATATAATGTGAGGTCTACTGTTCTTTGAACTACTAGCAGCTTCTAGACAACATGGTTATAAACATATTTTTGAAAAGAAAGCTCATGTCATGGGAGCAAAATTCAATGAATATCACCATAACACGCAATGATAAAACTGATCGTAGATAACAACCATTTAAACATGATTGTGTATATAATAAGTGTAACCTTTCTTTATAGCCCTTCTAAAATATCGAAGATATAAGAAGAAGAGTGTTTGAAGCATCACAATGAATAATAATTTTAGTTATTAATTATTAATAACAATTGTACTGCTCTGCATTAAAACTTTCCTAAAAAAACAAAGAGAATGATGTTCTCTCCAGTCACATACCTACTGTCACTTTTAATTTGTATATATAATGTTTACCTCCTGAGAATTTTTATTGCACAGTTTTCATTGTTAACAAACCTAAATACTACAATATAAAAATGAATCATAAATGGCATAAGGGTTATTTTGGTTTTTCCTTTATGAATAAATTTATACTGGAATTTTTAGATAGCACCCCTTTTGTTTTGTTTTTTTTATGCACAAGGGTTCCATTCAAGCATCTTTCAGCATCTTTCAAGTAAATTCAGTTTAATCAAATGTGAGAAAATTTGGCAATCTATTTGCATTATGAATGTTTTTTCTTCAGGCTCCACCTAGATATTAAACAGAAACAATCTACTAAAGCATGGAACAAGCAATCAATGAGCCGGTGGTAAAAACTATTATAATAGCCATCTTTGATTTCTACTAGTAATGTTATCATTGTGTCCAGCAAATTTTTCCATCTTTCTTGTCTTCTTTATTTTACATTGACAAGTTTTAAATTACTTCTCCCTCAGAACTTTTGTTGCACTCTAAATTAAGTACAACAATTAGTTTTGAGAATGGAATTAATCATCCATGTAATTAAGCTTTTTTGATTTTACATATGTTGTTTCATTTTGATTATCTTCTTTCTGAAAACTTATTGTATTCTTATTGAATAAAAAGTGAAGAAAAGTACAAGAATGTACTTAAAACACAACTGGTGTTTGTCTTATAGGCTTTACTTAATGGATAATGAATGTTTCAGGTTATTTGGAAAACAAAACTGTGATCCTGGTCACTCACCAACTGCAATATTTGACTTATGTAAACCATGTTGTATTAATGGAAAGCGTAAGTAAACTGAATATTTTTTAAATAATATTTTCTTTTTTCTTTTATCATTACTTATTTATCTAAAACCTGAATCAAAACTCACTGTATGTAGGGGCGGAGAATAAAGACCCCAAAGCAAATACATTTGTAGCTAAGAGAGACCTCTGTGCAACTATGTTACATGCCATTTGTTGGTTTCATTTCAAAAAGCTAGCTACTATACACTTTTGTACCCTGTTTTATAGATTCAGTACAATTTAAAATTATTTTAAGAAGGAATCGTTTAATCTACTTTATAAGTATAAAAACAATATATGCAACAGAAAACTTGTAACACTATGATGATGCAATATAGGTAATTCACCTAGATTAATGAGGATGAGGGATCAGTGTTAACAGTAAGGGAAAAGCAATGGGAGTAACTGCGGCTAGAACTAAGAACCCAAAGGTGCGCAGTTTAGAGACACAGCAGACTGACCGGTGCTTTAGCCACATCGACCACCAAGTTCCTAATGTTTGATAGTTACTCTGTAAAAGCTTTGACAGTATTATAAGTTCTTTAGGACTAAACTTTGAATGTAATTATAATGATTGTGAACAGAAATAAAGCTACAGAGTAGTGGAGACCAGTAAAAAAAGGCCCCTAGTTAAAACGTTTAAAATTTGTAGAAAAAAATTATAAACAAAAAGGTGAACATAACTCATTTTAAAAAATACATTTAGATATTTAATATACAATGATGTAATATCCTAATTTTTAAATAATTTAGAATTTTATAGAACTAATATTGTAAACCTTATTCGACAACCCACTTAAATCCTATTTTTCATTTTATTTTCAAGATACCTGGATAACCTAAAAATATTATTTTTAATGGCTCATATTTTACTAATAAATCTATAGAAATATACTGTCTAAAACAACATCTGCTTGGCAAAACTAATTATAATTATATCATTAAAGTTTTTTTTTATATATACGAAGTACGTCCAGAAAGTAAGTTCCGTTTGGTAATAAAATTAAATTGTGTACAGATACAGAAAAATTATTTATTGCACAAATTCTACAACTCTTAAACTACTTTTCCACTTAACTGCCGAAATTTTGCAGGCATTTGTCATAGCATGGCACAAGTTTTTGTATACCTTCTTCATAGAAGTTTGCCGCCTGTGTCTTCAACCAGTTGGAAACATTTTCTTTCAGCTCTTCGTCATTGTTGAAGTGTTGACTGCCAAGGAAATACTTGAGTTGTAATAACAGATGAAAGTTGCTAGGAGCGAGGTCAGGGCTGTACCAACCAAATTGGATGGTCAAACAAGTCCCAACCAAATCCCTGAAGGAGGTTTTTCATCACATTTGCAGTGTGTGGTCATGCGTTGTTGTGAAGAAAAACAACACCTTTTGACAGCAATCCTTGGTACTTATTCTGTATTGCATGGCGCAATTTCCTAAGTGTCTCGCAATAAACATCTGCTTTGAATGTTTGACCACGCGGTAAGAAATCAATGAGTAAGATGCCTTTCCAGGCCCAGAACACTGTGCACATCATTTTTCGAGGTGTCAAGATTTGTTTTAGCTTAACCTTTGCTGGGGATGAAGTGTGCCTCCATTCCATTGATTGCCGCTTACTTTCAGGGGTGTCGTAAGAAACCCAAGTTTCATATCCTGTGACTATCTGTGTCAGAAATTCTTTGCCACCTTCATCATAACGGGTCAAAAACTGAAGTGCACTACCCATCCAGTTTGTTTTGTGTTGCTCATTAAGAATCTTTGGTACCCAACGTGAGCAAAGTTTACGAAATTTCAGTTTTTCGGTAACAATTTCATGAATTAGTGATCGTGAGATTTGGAGAAATTCCATAGCGAGAGCACTAATTGTAAACTTGCAGTTTTCCTGGATTTTGTCATCGATCGGGTGAACCAGTTCTTCTGTAACCAAAGATGGACGCCCACTTCGTTCTTCATCGTGCACTTCACTACGTCCTTCATTGAACTGTCGTACCCATCTTCTCACCATTGAATCACTCATCCCATTTTGTCCGTAAGCTTTGCAAATTTGCCGATAAATTTCAATTGGTTTCACTTTCCTAGCATTCAGAAAACGAATCACAGATCTGATTTCACAAGCAGCGGGATTTTAAATCAACACCAACATTGTAAACAAGCACAACAATGCATACGTGGCTGACAGTGATCTCAAAATGGCGCACATTTCTTCTCCTTGATACAGAGCGTCCACTGCGCATGTGTGGAACTACGATCACAGCGCTGCAGCGTAGAGAAATTGAAACTGAACTTACTTTCTGGATGTACGTCGTATTTATCATACAAAATTATTTCTTAATTTATTTTGTTTGAACACTATTTCAGTAAAATATTTTAATAAAATTTATAGGGCAGGATAAAAGTTGAAGGAAATTACAGGCAAATACAGTTAGAAGCTGAAGAATTCACAAAAGTGATTTCCAGTGAGCAGCAAGAAGAAAAACCCAAATTCAATACAATGGATTCCAGTGGCAATCTCAATCGAAGTCGCCTTGCTTCTTTTCAGGTTATTTGTATTTTAAAATCATATAACAACAAATGTATAGTTTCAAAACAATAAAATTATTAAGTTTCAGAACAGAAAGTGCTTTTGTACTGAGTTATATCATTGATAAGGTTTTTCATAATCAAGTTTTTCTTTTTTATTCTGTTGATTGTCCATAGTTAATTCACATTCACAGTATGTGCTCAGTTTAAAGATGCAGCAGACTGGTCAGTGCTTTGACCACATCAGCTACAATAATTACCAACCTTTCACAAATAATTAAAAATCCTTTAATAAATAAGGTATTTAAAAAAACATTCCAAGAATGAAAGAGATGGTTTTCCATCCAGATCAACATTAAAAACATTTATATAAACATATTTTCGAAAACACTTCCTATTATCAATAGCCGCCATTTTGTTTTTTTAACAGAGTATTTGTATATCTGTTAATTGTGTGATCAATAAAATTCATACATAGCTCAATAAATTCAGATACCTTAATTCTTTACCTGATAGAGGCCTAATTGGAAAAAATTAATTAACTTTGTAAACGGATCATTTTAAGATAGATAACTTTTAAAAATTTTAATGAAAATAAATCAGTAACAATAAATTTTAGTTCTAAATATCAAGATAACTTTTTGTAGCCTTTTTAATTTTCTAGTGAATGGTGAAACATTCAAAACTATAACGTGCGTAGAACATCAAAGCTGCGCAAATTAGTCACATCAGGCATGAAATTCATGGTAATAATGCGTTTGTTTTTATTTTATTTAACATATTCGAATGCCCAAAGCTCTTACATTATCCATTATCTTACATATCCAACAAGCAGCAGCATAATTGGATATAAAGTCCACATGTGTTAATTCCATTCAGGACAAGTAAAAAATGTTAAGTTCAAATGCTGTTTGCAGCAGTACGATAATCATATAATATTGCATAGATATTCGTACGTCATATCCTGACACTAATTTTACCAGATTTTCTCTTTGACTTGCTCCACTGTTTGGAAGTCTATTACCAAATTTCCATTAGAAAATTATTTCAATTTTTAAGACCCAGACTGAGAACTAATAAACAAGCACCAGTTGTATTATACAACTGTTTATTTCCACGTAGAAATAAGTGAGCACACAGTTATGACTTCTGTAACATGTTTTGAGAGGTCACTCTAAAAATTATATATCAAGCTGCAATAATTTTGGTGAGATTTGATGCAAATTTTCTACAAAAATATACAGTATTTATTTAAGTAATAGTTTAGACAAGTTTGTTACCTAGAAAATCTGTTGATCTGTTTCAAAATAGTGGCTGGTATAAATAAAAAAAATCATTTTTTTTTACATATTTTTGTAAACTTGATTTCACTATCCTAATCAATGTTAAACTTTGTACAAATTAATATTTAAAATTTGATTGAATATGAAACTCAGTGGTGAAGGATCATTTCATCTTTTCAATTTAATTTGAAAAGTAATTTTGTTTTTAAAATTTTTAACAGTTCTGTATTTACAGTTAATTTAAATTATTATAATACATTTTTAAATTGGTAAATAAAAAAATAAGAAATATGTTTTTAAGAGTAACACAAAATTGTTGTTATAAACAACAATAAATAGCTGTATAAATTTAATGCAAGAAATCTTAAATAGTAAATTTAAATAGTATTTGTCAAATAAATTAGACACCCTTGAAGGCCTATTGAGGGACTGCCTTGCTTTAAAAGGAAATTCTGAAGAGAAAGAAACTTGGTGAAGGACATTTTTTTTATTTGCCTTTATTTTGTTTACATACTAAATGCTATATATGTATTTTTTCCAGAGTGCAGGTTCATTAGACTATGATGAAATCATTACCAACAACCCTACAGAAACAGAAGAAATGAGGTCTTTTGGGACAGTTGGTTCAGAAGTATACGCCTCTTACTTTACTGCTGGAGGTAGTTGGAGTCTACTTTTGTTAATGGTGTTTTTGCTCATATTTACACAACTGATGGCTAGTGGTGGAGAATATTGGATTACATTCTGGTTTGTAAATAGTTTTATCAATATCAATAAAAAGAAATGTTTGAACTGTACAGCCCAATCTATTACACACAGTAATTTAAAATTACCACTTACCATCTAAAATGTGTAAATTTTACTAAGAAAGTAAAATTGAAATTTTAACATAATTGTAGATTCAGGTTTAACTACAATTAATTCTTTGATTTGCAGTGTTATAGTTGAGAAAACCTAATCAATTTCACAAGGATTAGAGTTGTAGATGCATTTAATTTATTCCAATCACAGCTGCTATAAATTTAAATTAGTTTGCTGATGTTGTAAATAATATAAATGTTTACTGATAGGGTGAACCTCGAAGAAATCAGCAACTCTCCAGACAAGTCTCTTCTAACCAATACGACTTTGCCTTTCATTATCAGCAGGAATATGTGTTTGTACATATTCACTGCAATTACCATAGCAACAGTAGTGGTTACGTTTATGCGAACATTTTTATTCTTCTTCATGTGTACGCAAGCATCAATGAAATTACATAACAAAATGTTTAACTCCATTACACGTGCAACTATGAGGTTCTTCAATACAAACTCTTCAGGTAGGTATGTAAACATCTTGTTAACAGGTCTGATATTTCTTGAAAGAAATAGAAACTTATGACGTTTTAGAAATACAATTGATCCTTCGTAAAATGATAAAATATAAGTTCTAACATAAAAATTGGGGTTTGATTGAATGAATGAATTTTTGAGGTTTATTACTGCATTTCAACCTTTGTAGATTTGTTGTGCTTTCTATATTTCTGAGAGCTGCTTTACACTTTATGAGTTAACCAAGCAATGTAAAGTAGTGAATGTATGTGTCTTGAGTAGATAAGTCAGTAGTATGAGCTAGACATATGGTGGGATTGTTAAGCCCATGAGCTGCCTCCGCCGAAACACTGGTGGTATATAAATACACTACAGTGTTAATCATACTGTAATTGTTGCCTACATTGGTTGAATATGCATTATACTTCATAAACCAAAATTATTGTACTTCACAAACCAAAAGTGTGGAGCCAATTTTTTTAATATGTGTCATGTTTTAGGGCTGATTTTGATGTTGGATTTTGCAGAACATGTAGTGTGGGAAACATTGCATTGATATATAACAGTATACTTTGTGCTTTGCAAGTCTCATTAAATTAAAAAATACTTTGTTTCTGTTGGGATCGAACTGGGGACCTTGCACTTGTGAAGGACACACAATAACCACTACACTACAGAAACTACGAAAATTTTGACCAATTTAAGTATATTAAATGAATGATAATTTTTAATTTTGGTAGTTACATTAAAAGATCAGTTGTTTTATATTAATTCAGAATAATCAGCTGATTTTATTAAACAGCTGATAGGTTATAATAAGTTTCAGGTTATGTTGTTAAAAACTAGCTATTTGTTGTGTTTTCGAACAAATAATCATAATTAAAAAAAAAACTGAAAAGAAAACATGATACATGATTTTTATTTTTAGTTCAATAACAGAATTTTTTTGGAAAGATGTGATACTGATTGAACAGTCAACAATTCTGTTTTTGAAATTATTACGTAATGATGGAATATTCATGTTATTCTTGTTGTTTAATCAGAAATTTGCTGTTATTTGAGTATATAGAAATAACATGTGACATAAGTGTGGATTAAATCTTGTTCTGAACTGCTTAAAAAGTAAAACACAATCTTAGAGGTCTAGGCGTATTTTAAAATATTTAAACAAGAAACATGTGATCAAAGCTGACACTGAAACAGTTTATCAAATGTCTACTGCTGAATCACTACTTATTTTCTTGAGTTGAATCGTGTTGTTATTTAGATATACATAAAATAAAAGTATATTTTTTTTGAGAAATGCAGAGATATTTTTTTTTTTTTTTTTTTTTAGTTTAACGTCCGACTATTGTGCACACTTGGGCTAATGCAGACGGTGGGGATGGTTTATAGCGTATGAAAATGCCAAGCCCTCGCCGGGAATCGAACCCAGGTCCTCGGGGTGAAAGTCTAGTACGCTATCCACTAGACCACCGAGGCGGCGAGATATTTTGTAACTGGAACACTCAATACTGACTATGTCTTTGACTACTGACTATGACTATGTCATACTGACTATGACTGAACATCTTAGTCACCATCTTAGTTCTCAGACTGTACTTTATATTATTGCATATATGCACACACACACACACACACACACACACACACACACACACACACACACACACACACACACACACACACACACACACACACACACACACACACACACACACACACACACACACACACACACACACACACACACACACACACACACACACACACACACACACACACACACACACACACACACACACACACACACACACACACACACACACACACACACACACACACACACACACACACACACACACACACACACACACACACACACACACACACACACACACACACACACACACACACACACACACACACACACACACACACACACACACACACACACACACACACACACACACACACACACACACACACACACACACACACACACACACACACACACACACACACACACACACATATATATATATGAGTTCTGTTTCTAAAAGTTACATACTTTTCATTGAATTTCCATACAATATCTAAAAAATTTTTTAATGATTGATTATGTGACTACCAAACTTTGCCCCTGAATGCATTTCAGTATAACAAACTTTCATTAAAACAGACATTGTCGTTTCCATAATTAGCCCGTAATAATAAGGGCAATTAAATGAATAAACAAACACACATGTAAAAAAAAAAAATGTAAAAAAGTAACTTATTTTAAGCTTTTAATTAGGTTAGATTAGGTTGCAAGACATTAATTTGTTCAAATTAGCAATGAATTAATTTGTTTTATTTTCAGGTCAAATCCTCAACAGATTTTCAAAAGACATGGGGTCTATAGATGAGTTACTCCCTCAATCTCTTATTGACTGTTTGCAGGTAAACTGATTAAAATTAAGTAAACTAATTAAATAAATAACAGATTATATCAAAGTTTTTAAATGTAGATATATAATGTATATGAATAAAGTGTTTGTTATTGTGAATATGTTTGTACACACTATAATTAACACTCTGTGGATATATGAGCCTCTTTGGTCCACTTTATAAAATGTAACTTTTATCATACCATTTGTACTCGGGTATGGTTTTTAAAGTATACCCCCTTAGGTTGAACTGGAAACTGGTCACTTCTTTGACAGACCAGAATTTCCATGAAAGATCGTGGTCAGTAGGACTGGCCAAACAAAATACTATTCTTTTACATTAATTTAGTTGTTTGATTTTGTTGGATTGTGCTTTAAGTGGAAACAAAAGTTCGGTTTATTTGAATGACTGCAAAGAAATGTTTGTCAGTCTTAAATGTATTGAATTAAATACGGAAATAAAATGGCTGTTATTTGGCATTAAATTCATTTAGGGATCAGTGTTAACAGTTCAGGGTTAAGCAACGGCAGTAGTAGTAACTGAGTAACTGCGGCTAAAACTAAAATCTTTAAGGTACACAGTTTTATATAGATACTCATACACACATACACTCACTCACACACACACACACACTCACACATAGCCGTCTCGGTGGCCTAATGGATAGCATACTAGGCTTTCACCCCGAGGACCCAGGTTCGATTCCCGGCGAGGGCTTGGCATTTTCATACACTATAAATCATCCCATTGTCTGCATTAGCCTAAGTGTGCACAATAGTCGGACATTAAAAAAAAAATACACACATACACACACACACACACACACACACACACACACACACACACACACACACACACACACACACACACACACACACACACACACACACACACACACACACACACACACACACACACACACACACACACACACACACACACACACACACACACACACACACACACACACACACACACACACACACACATACACACACGCGATGAGTAGGCGGACAGCCAGTCCACCTCCTCACCAAGTAATGCCTGGCAGCGGTTCCGTGAGGGGGAGGTTTACAGAAGAGGAATGCTTTTGGTGGTTTTTTTTTAGTGAATAGCAATATCTTAACTTGAGTTCCACACACTGGGGAGTGACACGGTACCCTACACCAGGTCGTATATAAAAGATTTTTCCACCTTTTTTTTAGCATTGCAAAACACACACACATACACACAGAATGAACATTTTAATATCCAAGTAAATTAAAAAATTTTAATAATAAATAATTAATAAAAAAAGAATATTAAAGTATTCTTGAGTATTTAAAATGTCTAGAACGCTCAGTGGTAGATGTAAATAAGGTACAGGTCAGACTGCTGCACATCTCAAGGTTTTTATTTCTAGCTTCAGTTACTGCTGTTACTTTATATTTGCTGTTAACACTTAACCCTCATCCTTATTTGCCTAACTGGAATGAAGTATGAAAGTTAACAAAAAAACAAAACAAACCAAATCATAAAAATAAAAATGTTTTGGTAATTGATTCTTAATGTGTTTCATAACATTAAGTTTCAATGTAGTCTATTAATTGCTATCTTTTTATTTTCAGATTGGGTTAAGCTTAATAGGTATAATTGTGATTGTAGTTTTAATTAACTACATGCTAATTATACCTACTTTGTTAATAGCTGTTGTGTTCTACTACATAAGGATATTTTATCTATCTACATCGCGCAGTATCAAGAGGCTTGAAGGAGTCAGTAAGCATTACCATTAATTCTAATCTGACTAAATGAGACCACTTGTTGTTTGAAATTTCTATAAATAATCAACCTCAAAAGATTAATAATTTTCCAAATAAGAAAAAGTATTGATTGCGTGCAGCTGTTTAGCTGGTGTGATGGAAACGAATTTCCAGCAATAATTTTTTTTTAATTTAATATCACTATAATAAGCATTAAAATCTGGCTATACTGTGTGCGGATTTACCACAGTATCGGATGTGTGTGAACATGTGATGACACATGCAGATATAAATAACTCACATTAAATTATAATTATTTTGTGTACAATATTTTGAAGACAAAGCAATGACTAGTTTTTTTAGAAAATAGTGCTTACAAAGTGATATTTTCACTGATAACAGATGATGCCTCTGTCTCTATCCCTCTTGTCTATAAGACAAGTCTAATACGACACTTTTACCTAACATAGCATGTAAATAAACATGCTTGAATAATGCATCTATTTCCTCATGAACAGTACTTCTGTCCTGTTCATTCCATACTACTACTTGAGAAGAGTAGAGATAAATAAATATACCGCAGTAAGCTAACACAATAGCAGCTAACACATTTTGGTTTTCCTTACTTAGACTACAAGCTTATCTATAGAATTTTTTTTCTTCGTCTGATATACCATAGTAGAACTATAACATGGGTCTGCTTTGTCTGCAAAATATGTGTTATAACTGGTGACCGCTGTATTAGCACTTTAAACTTCCATTGAAAATATGAAAATGAACAAATTTTGGTAGTGAAATCAGGTTTAAAAAAGTGTGATATCTTTTAAAATTAAAATGAAACTGTTGAACAGATTTTGGCGGGTAACAAACTTGCTAAGCTATTACCATAATTTATTTTTCTTGTCAATTTTAATCAAATCAGACCAAATTTGCAAACAGTACAGTGGCCCATGTTATGTATTTTATACAATATATAAATTTTATTTATACATGAATTGAAGGGATTGCAGTGCTATACTATCTTTATACCTTGGATAGTGAGAACAAAAAATTGATGTGTTGTACTTAACTAAATTACTTTTTGAAATAGGTAATTATAACCTAAAAAATGCAATGGAACACATTTAAATAGATGTACGATAACCTTAGAAACTCTTAAGTAGTGAGAGTAGGAAATGCCAAAGTGTTCAAAAAACTACTTTTTTATGTACTACCAAGTAATGTTTTAGAAATGGTATAATTGATGTGTTTTCTAGAATAAATAATATATTTTCAACCAATTATCCTAATTTTAATTGTAAAAGTATGAACCAAAGTTTACCTTCTTGTAGCACGGAGTCCTGTATTTGCTCACTTAAATGCATCACTACAAGGCATGACAACAATACGAGCATTCAAGGCGCAGTCTATTTTGGAATCAGAATTTGATCGTCATCAGGTAAAATCAAATTTGATATTCCCAACATAGAAAAATATTTTTTCATAAAAAAACTATAAAATGTTTGCAGATTAAATGTTAAATATGGCTGTAAACAAATTGTATTGCTGAGTTGATTCGGCAACTTACTGGTAAATTGCTGGTAAAATTGTTATCATTTTTCATTGTTGATTTTATTGTGTTTGTGTTCATTAGTTGACTGACCAAATATTAAATGTTTAACCATTAAAAAGAGATGATAGATTTTCAAACAATAATATATTTTTTCTACTTCAGAGTAAATGTGTATTGTTAAATAAAATAACTTATAACAGTGATAAAATAAAATGTTTTTTGAATGTTTATGAATAGAATTTATCATTAATATTTTATAATACAAGGGCTAATTTTTCATCCTTTGAATCTACCATGAAACGGCCTGTCAAGCAATCACAGTAACCTCTGCCACTTCCAACTTCAAAATGCCATTTTGAGCTTAGTAGCAAACACTTAAACATGACCATGTCTATTGATTTGCCAAGTGCAAACTGAGAAATGTCATTTATTTTCTTCAAACAGATTGGAATAATGCTGCAGGCAATAATCAATAATAAATAATAATATGAGCCAAAAATCATCATATGAACATCACTTGAAGCAAGATTTTGGTTATGGCAAGTGATCAAAAACTTTCCATCAGAATTGCATAAGGAGCTATTTTGTTAGGGCAGTGACATGAGATCGTGTAAAGTCATGAATAAAAACGACTCCAGAAGATTGTTGTCTCTTCTTTTGTTCTGAACGACTCTATATATTCAACTATATTACTCCATACTCTCAAGATTAGATTCAAACTAGAGGAAGAGATAATACAATCCCAGGCACTGCGTTCAACGAACCTATTGTGCAACTAAACCTCTTGAGTACTTAATGTCCTTAATAAGTTCCAACAGTCTACTGACTAGCTCATTCTGCTGAAGATTCCTAGGATCCTGGAAACAAAAAAAACCCTAGCCTCCTGCTACCAAGGGCCACAATCATGGATTATGTGTCCTGCAGTTTCCTCCTCTTTTCTGCACAACCTACACATAGTTTCTCCATAGTACATAGCTATCCTGTTCATGTGTACCCTCAGACAGTGTCAGGTAATTAGTCCCATGATTTTTCTGAGTTGTGCTCTGCCCCTTTAAGCCCTCCATATGGAACCCTGCTTAAGAGGTGCTTACTATGAGAATGTTCATGAAGATTATCCCATCTTATTTACTTACTTAATCCACTCTATTAATAGCAGACCTGGCCAATGACAGAGAAATCCCTAAATCTGGCTCAGATCAAATGAACTGAGATGCAAATCACAGTTCAGCCAGTAGTTCTGCCCCTCCTCATTACCCTAAACTCCCTTATGCCAACGAACCCAGTAGAGAGTGACAGAGTGTTGAGGTTATTCCTACACTTCCAGACCAGCTATAACTGAATTGTAGGACTTGCAAGTGCTTTTATTGGTGCCTGACTATCAGTATGAATATGAATATGAACCTTCTTGAAAAACCATTTCAAGTTCTCCCAAACACAGTCATTAACAGCCATTACTTCAGCCTGGAATACTGTTGCATGCTGTCCCAGAGTAATAACTCCTCTCTCAGGCCATACACCCAAGCATCAGTGCCTCTCTTTGTCTTGGAGTCATCTGTGTACCATACTATGTCTCCAGATTTTCCCAACATATGATTGTACTCAACTTAATGATTGATGTTGTGTTTTTGCATTGATCATAGTCCCTTGTTCCATGAAATCCACAAAAACTTTTATAATATCAAAAAAACAATAGCCATAAAATTTCTGTTGTTGAACAAGTTTTTGAATTTTTCGAGTTTATTTGGAGAGTTTGTCTATACCATTCTCGCACAACACTGTTGCTCATAAAGTTTTCATCATATACTTAGCTCACTCTGCAATGAATTTCTACTGTATTATTTCCTTTTGCCTGACTAAAATAAATGACACAACAATTTATACTTGATGGAAGAATCAGTAGACATGGCCTTGGTTACGAATTTACAACTCAGCTCAAAAAGTGGCAGTGGTTATAAGGGAAGAGATGTGCTATTGTCCAGTGTGTAGCTCCGCTTGCTACACTTGACAGGCCACTTCATAATAGATTCAAAAGTTGACAAAAAGTAACTCATTCATATGTTAGTTAAAAACAGCTTTCCTGTAAAAATACATGCCTTGGGCAGGCAACTTAAGTATTTCTTGGCCATTCTTTGATTGGCCTTTCATTTTAAATTTGTATGCATTTGACAAGACTTGGTCAAACTTATCTTCATTTACTTTATTTTTATAGGTCATAGATCTTGAATTGAGGAAGTCTTCTCTATAGTATACTTAATAGAGACTGGCTAAGATGTATTTGAGTAGTCGCCGAAAAATGTAATTTGAAAAGAGAGATATATTCTCATGTATGAATCCTGTCCTATCTCGTCCACATTTCCCCTCTACAGTGTGCTATTTCCTCAGACAAAAAAGCATCCGTTGTGAAAGAGGAAAAAAGTCATTTGTTTTTTATTTTCATACTTCTTTACACCAAAGTTATGTTCATTTGGTGCCAACTGCTCACTGAGGCTATTTTAAAATCCATACTCTTACTTTATTATTTTTGGTTCACTTTTTATTTATTCTTTCACAGGACTTGCATTCTTCTGCCTACTATATTTTTCTTGCAGCAAGTCGTGCCTTTGCTTACTGGTTGGACCTTGTGTGTATCGTTTACATTGCCATCGTTACTTACAGCTTCCTTACATTGGAAATAGGTAAGAAGAGATTAAGTTTTAGAACCAGTTGGTTTTGGCAAAATTTAAAGCGATTTTAAAATCATTTTCAGGAGACTTACAAAACAAACATATGAAAAATTAAGAAGTGGTACCAAAATACGAGGGTTGATCAAATATAAACGAGACTGACTTTCTAAAAACTTTTCCGTTGGACATTGAACTCTAAAGGGTGGGGTTTCAGGTAGCCTGGGAGGTTTGGGACGGGCGTAGACGGGCAACATTTCCGTTCGGACCCTTCAGTATAAAACTATACAATGAATGAGAGTGAAGTGCACGTTTCCGTGGAGCAGAGAATTATTATTAAGTTTTTGGCCAAGGAGGGGGTCAATCCGACTGAAATCTTTCGTAGATTGACGGCTCAATACGGGGACAGGACCCTGTCAAGAGCTCGCGTTTTGCTTGGCACAAGGAATTCGCCAAGGACGGGAAGCAGTAGAAAACCTCAGCCATGATCGTCGCTCGACCACTTCCGTCACGGACGAAAACATTGATGCTGTTCGGAAGGCGCCTTTCACGTCGATTTCCTCCATCAACGACGCACAATAAATGCACAATATTATTGCGATGTTTTAGAGGCCGCAAAACAGTCTTTTCGTAGGAAAAGGAAATCTAAACCGGCGAGAAACGTCATTCTTCTTCAAGATAATGCCCGACCACATTCGGCGAACGCTACGAGACTTAAACTCGATCAAATTAGCTGGGAAACAATGGAACATCCCCCATACAGTCCAGACTTATCACCCTGCAACTATCACCTGTTTGGGCCACTCAAAGAGGCTCTTGGAGGCCAGCGTTTCGAAGACGATTCTGCGGTGGAGACCTTCGTGCTCCAATGGCTCAATGAACGCCCGAGAACTTTTTACGAAGATGGAATTAAAAAACTTCCAATCCGGTGGGAAAAATGTGTTACTCGTGCAGGAGACTTTGTAGAAAAATAAGTTGTATCAAGAATAATTTGTAAGTAAGCAATAATTTTTTTAAAAAATCAGTCTCGTTTATATTTGATCAACCCTCATATGTGCTGTGTGAAATACATAGGCTACATGCAAAATTTAATCAAAATTAATAAATTTGTTTAATCTACATCAGTGTGCACAGATTTGGACATCCAAGTAAAAACCACTTTTCAGATTCAAAGAAATGTATCTATGTGTCGAAATTTCAAAGTAAAATATTTAATAGACTCTACATTATATTTTACTTACAGTAGTGTAAAATTAAAAGTATACACCAGTATTTTAATTTTCCTTTGTATTAAACCTAAAGTTATATCAAATTGAATTAACTATAAAATTAAAATTGTATTTATTGAATACAAAATAATGAATATATTTCTTATAATAAATATATAATAATTGAATAATAATATAAGCAAATAATATCATTAAAAATGCTTCAAACGTTACAATTTTCGTAAAAATTAATGTTCCAAGCACTATTAAAATCTGTTTTTTAGTAAATCAAACAGACAAAGCTTAATACTGTAAACTAACTTCTGTTTACTATTAATAAAATGCCATGTTTACAGGTGATACTTTTGGTGGAAGCGTTGGTCTGGCGATCACACAGTCTATAGGTTTGACAGGAATGTTTCAGTGGGGAATGAGACAGTCAGCTGAGCTTGAGAATCAGATGACTTCAGTTGAAAGGGTGTATGAATTCACTAATGTAGAACCTGAACCTCCTCTGGAATCTGCACCTGGTAGGGAATATTGTAATAAAATGTTAATAATTTAAATATAACAATAAATATTAATAATGTTAATTGTTAATTAATAATTTGAAAGTTAAAGTAAAGTATTTAGTTGTGTATTGAACTGCCCCAAATGCTTAAAAGGTCCATATGTTTTGTTCCTATATGTACTATTACTATGCCAACCTTCGATTTATCTCTATTACATTTTATGAAATAAACACCCTCAACTTTGTGTTTCGTCAAAAGTTTTGTCATATTCTTCAGTCTTATTCATCTAGTGAAATTATTT
The DNA here is from genome assembly GCA_022606455.1 of Callitettix versicolor. Lineage (NCBI taxonomy): Eukaryota > Metazoa > Arthropoda > Insecta > Hemiptera > Cercopidae > Callitettix > Callitettix versicolor. The sequence goes on along the minus strand of CM040186.1, from coordinate 43,234,262 downwards.
TTACAGATGACTCAAAACAGCAGAATAATGTTATTTGTGGATTTTATTCAATAAACAAGTATGAATTTTCATCTTTTAGTGTCTTTATCGTCAAACTATTTGCTATCTTTAATGCTCTGAATCTTTATAACCGATTTTGTGCATTTTTTAGTGTGTTCGGATTCTAAAAGTGCACTACAGGCTATTTAGGATATATATTCAGTAAAACCCAAAGTTCAAAATATCTTGTGCTTCATCCATAGGCTTGAAGTACAAGGTGTTAAAATAATATTTTATTGGATACTTCGTCACTGTGGAATAATTGGGAACACTAGAGCGGATATAGCAGCTAAGTAAGTAACTCTGCTGCCACAAACATGCAACATATTATTTGTTGAGATTTTCTTTGACAAGTAAAAGCATTTAATTCATTTGCTTTGGAGAAAGAAAGATAAACGAGTAACCGTGGGCAATAACAAATTGAGGGTAATTAAAAATATTGTTTGTCCTAGGGGGAGACATGATCTCCACATTGATCATTCCTTGCTAATGAATGAATTTCTCATGGAACTCAGAGACCCACACACATGTCAGTTTTGTGGTGATATCACAGTCAAACACTTTTTTCTGGATTGTGATGGTTTCAAAAGAATGAATCAAATGTGTTTATTGGGTGCTTCTATGCAGGCTATTTTAAAGGACAATTCGTCAATCATTGACAAAGTCATAACTTTTTTACGTCACCTGCATATATTAACTACTTAGCTGTGGTTTTGTTGTGCAGCCTTTAAATAATTTAATTTACCATTTTTTTAAAGATGTTATTATTCTTGTTAATTAATTTTAGGTAAATATGTATTTGTGTTTCCTAGTATTTATTTTGTTAAAGTTATTTATGTGAAAGCCTCTTTACAGCCCTCCACTTTATTGATATTTTTTGTTGTTTTGACATATTTATTCTTGTTAACTAGTTTTATTTTGTATACTGTTAAGTTTATAAGGTTTTAACAATTTTATCTAGTTTTTAAGTGTTCATTATTTTTTTTACCTGCTGTATTTTTCTTAGATGTATTCTAGTAAGTAGTTCTTCATGTGATTTTCGCTTACACAAAAAAAATATCATTTATGTTTTCAACAAACCAAAAATGTGATTGCACTTTATTACAGTGTACTCCAATTATTGGGAAAATTCTGACTAAATATGTTTCTCATTTTCAAAAGGTTTAACAAAAGCCAACTTAATGAGATCCAACTGTGTAATATTTCAGTACTATTTTATATTCAAGGATAATGAATTTACACATCATAAAAAAATGATTCAAAAGCTTATACTTGACTCAAAATTATTCATGATATTTTTTTTTAACATACAATTGTCATGTCAGACAGTGAAGAGTGTCGTACAACTTGAAATTGAATAATTGGAACTGAAGTGCATTCATTTTCATTGAATTAAATTGAATTATGTTACTATTCAATGCAATTGAAAAAATGTTTGTTTTTCTAGATAAGAAGCCACCAAGCACTTGGCCTGAGAAAGGAAAGATCGTATTTTCGAATGTATTCATGACTTATGTGCCTGATGAGCCTCCAGTACTTAAAAACCTTTGTTTTGTTGTTAAACCCAAAGAAAAGGTAATTTTTAAATTATTGCTGTTGAAAGCTGGCAAACTGATTAATCCAAAGTTTTCAGAGATTTTTATAATTTCTTAAATAATATTAGTGGTGCAAAAACTAACAGCAGGTTCCTTTTTAATCTGACACATATGGAACTGAACATCCGCCTGATTACAGTGAGTGCCTGGACCAAAGAGGATCAAAATAGATAAAAATAAGTGGTAAAGTACTATGTTTAATGAAAATGAAGGCAAAATGCTGCAAACAGTAATCCCTCTCAACCTAATATAATAGTGTGTTTTTACTGATTCAAACACTTGAATTACAGAATGGAAGTGATAAGACAGGCTTCATAAACTTAAACAAAAAACTTTGTACTTGTAACTTTTTATGGATAATCTGTAACCCAGACACTAAAAAGAATGACTGCTCATGTTGTGCTTATAATTATCTGACTAGCGAGAGAAATGTGTGTGCTGACATTTCCATTTGCATATAAACAGTAATATCCCTTGATATTTACTGCTGTGTACCACTCAATCCCCTTTCTTTCTAACTGTAGAACTTTCTTAGACAAGGCAAAGACTTCATCATATTTGTTCAAAATGTCCCACTTGGCAGATAAAGTTATGTTCAGGGCTTATGGTTTTGGTTTGACTTTGACAAATTGAATAACTCTGTTATTGAATGACATTAACAACTTGTAATACACAATACTTCACAGTCAACAATCACTGTATAACATCCAGGCAGTTAACAAGCACCTAACAATGATTCATTACAGAGTTACGCCCAATTATTGTGTTGAGACTACTGAAGGTGTTGAATGGTGAGTGTCCAAGACAGTACTATATTTCAAATTGCAATCATAGTTTAAAGTATTTTATTATTTTCTTTTCATTTTCTCTCAAACCAAAAATATATTGAATCATAACTGATTTGAGTTGTGTATCTTCATACCTAATTGGTATTTTTTGGGCTGATATTGAAAAATTTTGTTAATTCTTCAATTGATTAATTGTCAGGTTTCATTAATAATTGAGTTTTGGTCTAGTTTGATTAAATTTATCACAATTATTGGTTTTGGTACTAGGTAAAACAGTTTGTTACAAAAAAAAAAAAAAAAAAAAAAAAAAAAAATAGTGGCCATTCAATTCTTTAAAACAATTATTTTGAAAATCTATACTCAGCAATATAATTTTTCACATTTCATTAAAAATGGAAACGGTGGTAAGATTTCATTTTCAGATTTTCAAAATATTTTAAAATATTTGCAGGTTTTAACACTTATTTTGGTGATGAAATCACAATTTCAAAAAATTGTTTAAGTTTTATAACAGTGTTGGTTTATTTTCAGTTTTTTATTCAGAAATTATTATACAGAAATATTTGTGTATTTATAATGTTTGTTAAAATGATTTTATAAAATTTTATTACTTTTATTGTGATAATTTATTGTGTACTTTAATAAAAATTAACAACAGTGCAATACAACTGACATTATCTAGTAATAGTAACATAATTTATTTCTATTCACCAGGTAGGTATAGTTGGCAGAACAGGTGCAGGAAAATCATCCTTAATAACAGCACTGTTTCGCCTTACTGATATAGAAGGAGACATTTTAATTGATGACATCAATATTAACACAATTGGTCTTCACGATCTCAGGTCAAAGATATCAATCATCCCACAGGAACCTGTGTTGTTCTCTGGGACCATTCGAAACAACCTGGATCCGTTTGACGAATATTCTGATTATGTTTTGTGGAACGCTTTAGAAGAAGTAAGTAAAGCAGATTATCGATAGTCAGACTTGTTTGTCTGCCATATCACTTGAATGTTGGAGTGAGGAAGTAAGAACAAAGGAATTAATATTTTTTTCTTATTTATAGGTGAAAGAGTAGGTTTTTCTTTTACAAATTTACACAAAAATTACCAATTAGCTGTTCTTACTTTTACATGATGTAACAGAAAGGACAACTGTGTTTAAACTTAAAAGTTAATTGTGCAAGAAATGTTTAATATTGGGTAAATTTAGTGTTTTAATGGTTTTGAACCTGAAAAATTGAATGAAATAAATCCCAGAATTGTATCTCTACTTATTACAGAGAAACTTGTAGTAGTACACAAAATTTTGGGGTAAAATACTATGCATTTTTATGTTTAGGGTTCAATATCTTCATCGGGTTTGAGTAAAAACTTTTAACGAAGTTTTTAATATCAAACTTAATTTTTATAAAATTGATATAAATAAAGTCAATTAAAATTTATGCAATCTTTTTCAAACCCTTTTTAAATGAAGTACACAACTGAAAAATTTGAAAAAAGCTCTTAAAAAAGTAAATAATTTTTAGTACATTTGCTTATGCTAGAAATAATATTTTTTTACATTATTATTATAGTTTTTAATTTTCCCAGAATTATCTAGAGTCCAGTCAACAACGGTATTTTGCTCCAAAATCCTTAGGACTAAATGGATTGGTGTGAAAATTTGACAGAAGATGAATGTAGGTCTATGAAACAATAATTATTTATTGCCATTGTACGCTTCAACCTCAGAGGGTGAGAATTATAATATGCAAAATAACTATAGAAATCGATAGAGGAACAAATTCTAAGTAAAAAATGCTCGTTTTTCATCAAAAATATATTTTATTTTAAACGACTTTTGACAAATAACTCGAAAACCCTATGTTTTATTGGGAAAAAGGTAATGAACGAAATTGAAGTTTGTTACAAAATCAAGAGATTGGCTTTTTTTAAACTTTTATATGTACATTAGAAATTTAGTTATTGCTAGTTAGAGAAAACTTTTTTTTTTAAAAAAAAGTGGAATTGAATCGTTTAACCTCAGATAATGGGAAAACGAAGCATTTTTTGGGACAAACTCAATGAAACATTTTTGAAGAACATAAAAAAGTCCTTTAAAATCAGTGGTTGTAGAAGGTTTTTGCATGAATATTTACAGAGTTATGGTCAAAATAATGTTGACTGTTTACTTCATCAGCAAACAAATTAGCATTAAGATCTATACCATTTCAACCAGGATTGAAAATAAATGTAATCCATAAACCAATTTATCAATTTGAGTCTTAATAATATGTTCCTAATGTTTCATGGGTTTAGGATTTGTAGCTTTAAAAAAAACACTCTATTGTAATAAATAAAAAAAAATTAAATTTTCTAAAAAAATTTCTTATTTTTAAAATAACTGAAAACTAAAGAAGATATGTAAAATGTGTTAAAGTATAAAATGTATAGCTTCTTGTTTGAAATTTTTTAAACTTTTTTATTTATCTCTATAGGGTGGGATTTAACTGAGATATGACTGTTTAAAGCTTATATTTTAGTTTGAGGATGACCTTTTCCAAGCCTTTTGACCTTGAAAATTTCAAACACTAAAGGTCTAAATAGGTTCAACTTTTTTTAACACATAGCTCTAACAAATACCAATTAAAAGTTTTTGGATCTTTTTAATATCTCAAAAATTAAGGAAGTTACCGGCAAAAAACCAAATGCATTGATTTACTGAATTTTTAGAAGCACACACATTTTTTTCATTTTCAATGAGGTATATATAAAGCCAGAGCATAGGTATGACGTGTCATAGAATGGAAAGAAACTGGAGCATCATCGAGCATACTTCAAATTCGAACATCTAAATTGAATTTATAATTTATTAAACACACCTGTAAAAAATTCTAAACACATCAAACTTAATATTTCATCAGTGCTATTGTTAGGGGTGATTTTTAAGAGTAAAAATGGTGCAGTGTATTATAAATTTTATACAATTTTGATTTTTAATTAATAAATTCAACTGCAACATTATAAATCAATTATAATTAAATTTTTTGCAATTTTTTTAAAGGGGTGGTTTTTCGAGGTGCAAGGTACATAATAAGTCATGATTCGCATCACGTGTCACTTTTCTTCTGTGTATTTAAATGAATTCAACTTTCAAATATTTAAATCAAAAGTTTTCATATTTTTTTTTTAAATTGTGATATTAAGGAATGATGTTACAGGTTGAAAATAAAAAAAAACATTATTTTTAAAAATATAATTATTTTGCTTAAGAATTTTTAATTTATTGTAAGTAAACTTGTAAATTATTTGACACAGTTGATACCTAATTTTTTGTTGATAAGGGTGGTTTTTAAGGATGAAATAGTGAAATGCATTACAAAGAGTATTTAAAGTCTTAGTTAAAATGTAATTACTAGAAAGAAATTTTATTACAGTGTTAAAAGTCACTTATAACTTCACTTCCTATTTTTTGTTTACAGGAGTCTTTTTTAAGAAATGCAAGGTTAAATTACATTACTTAAAAAACGTCCTAATTACTTTGATTAAATTAATTTTAATGAAATATATTAAAAATTAAAAAAAAATTAAATTAAAAATTAAAAAGCTTCAAAAGAGAAAGTTGAAATATTTAAAAATTGTAAGTAAAAAATTTTTACTAATGTTAAAAACCACTAATAATTTCATTTCACCATTTTCTGCTTTCAGTAATACAAAAAGTGATGCATCATGTATCACTTTTCTTCGGTATATTTGAACAATTACAACTTTCAAAATATTTAAATCAAAATTTTCCCCAATTTTTTAGAAGGAGCGGTATAGTAAGGGATGATATTAAGAGTTGAAAATAAAAACAAAACAAACATTATTTTAAAAAATGTAATTATTTTACTTGACAATTTTTAATTTATTGTAAGTAAACCCATAAATGATTTGAAGCAGTTGATACCTATTTTTTGTCCATAAGGTAAAAATGGTGAAGTGCATCACAGATAATATTAAAAATTGTAGTTAAAATGTAATTGTTAGAAAAAATTTTACTAGTGTTAAAAACCACTAATAATTTCATTTCACCATTTTCTGTTAAAAGGGGTAGTTTTTAGGGGTTGTAACTTTGTTTATAATATTACACATACATGAATTTTGATAAAAATCTTGTAACGGTACTTCTTACAAATATTTAATTAAAATTAAACTATTATAAAAGCTTACGTTTACAAATTTTTAATTTTTTATCATATGGGTTAGATTTCACTCCCAAAAAATAAAAAGCGTACATCTCCAATATATCTCTTGTTCTGGAGGGTAAGATGAGCTTGTATGCAAATTTTCATGAAGATCGGTATAGTCCTAAGGATTTTGGAGGTAATGCCTCACTTTTACTGATGTTGACTAGATTTTTTTTTTTTTTTTAAAGGCGAAAAGCACATTGACGTAAGTGTGAGTGTAAAGTGTTAAAGTCATAAGTGTAGTATTGTAAGTGTAAGTGTGTGTTAGACTCGGGTACCGCAAGGGACGTCTAAATCCTGTTAATAGGTGCAGCACAAATTGTGATAAATTATTTTTGTTTACTGGTAATGTAATAAAGTTATTGTAGTTCAAATGTAAATGAAATTGTGTTGTTGAACTATTTTTTTTTGTTTTACCCTCTTGTTTTCTGTAAAATGGATATACATTTCTGGAAAATAATTAATTTTGGCCTCAGTAGGGCTTGAATCACCCATTTGGAACAGAAATCATATTCATAATGATTATTTTGATGGGAGGAATATATATATACATAAAGTGTGTTCAAAAAATATTTATTTATTCATCAATATTTATTTTGTCCCCTTCAAAGTAATCCCCCTCAGATTAGGGCCAGCACTTTTTTAAGTCTTCAAAGCATTTCTGAAATGCACTTTTTGGTATGTCTTTGATTTCTTTCAGCTATGCTGTCTTTATTTCCTCAATCATGGCAAACCTTTGTCTTTTCATGGGTCATTTGAGTTTTAGGAACAGAAAGAAATCGCAGGGAGCCAAGTCCGGTGAATATGGTGGTTGGTTTTAGCCAAAAATCTACTAACAAGGAACAATGTATGAGCAGGTGCATTATCGTGATGCAAAAGCCACAAATTGTCTTTTCACAAGTTAGGGCTTTTTTTTGTATTGCTTCTCCTAAACGGTGCATAACTTCAAGTAATACTCCTTATTAACAGTACAACCTTGTGACAAGAACTGGTGATGCACTATTCCATTGTAATCAAATAAAATGGTGAGCAAAACTTTCACATTTGACTGAACTTTGAGTGCTTTTTTCGGTCTTGGCTTATCTGACTGCTTTCATTGAGATGATTAGGCTTTAGTTTCGATGTCATAACCATTCGCCCATGTTTCTTCACCAGTTATGTCCATTTCAACCAACTTTGGATTGTCATTGATGTCATTAAGCATCTCTTGAGAGATGGACATGCAACAACTTTTTTGGTCAAAATTCAGCAGTTTTGGAACAAACTTTCCTGACACACATTTCATGCCCAAAATATTCGAAAAAATTTCATAACATGAGCCAACTGATATGCCAACATCTTCAGCAACTTCTCTGATAGTGATTCGACAATTATTCAAAACCATTTCATTTACTTCTTTAACATTTTCATCTGTTGTTGACGTGTTGGGGCATCCAGAGCGAGCTTTATCTTCAACATTTTCTTGGCCATCTTGGAAAAGTTTGAAACTGAGCTTGGAAAGTTGAAATAGCTGAAACTGTGAACATATGATTGGGACGAGTGTACCAACATAAGAAAACAAAAATTTAAAAATTTAACGTACCTAACCCATGAAATTTGAAAAATCACCTTATTTTTTGAAAATACTTTGTTTACATATAAGTTATATAGATAATAATTGTAGACTGCTAGATTTAGTGATGACAATGTAGTTTTTAGCATTGTAAGCATTTTCACTGTATATGGAGAGGGAGAAACATTGAAAAGAGAATACCTAGATATGATACCTGAATATAGTGGTGAGCCCACTATGCTCAACAGGTTCGTTTCTATTTGTGATAAAATTGTTATTAGATTCTTTGTAACTGAAAATTCGGAAGATTTTCAGAATGAATATTTGTTTGCATCCATACTTTCTAAGCTAAAGGGACAGGCCTTAGAAATTGTTGTAAATTCCAACACTTATGCTTGGGATGATTTTAAAAATACCCTACTAACTAGTTATTCCGACAAAAGAGATTGTTTTACTTTAATTTTGGAAATGGCAGAATTAAAGCAGGAAAATAACGAATCACCTTTTCATTTCTATGAAAGAGTTCAAAAACTATTAAACCTACAAATAGCTTTCTTTTTAAACAAAGAAAAACCACATATAAAAGATATTTTGTGTGCCTATGTTCAGAAATTAGCATTAAGAGTGTTATTAAGGGGTTTTCATGAACTTCTCACAATGCATGAACCTCTCATGCACACAAAAAACCCTAGCATGTTTAATGAAGCTTTAAATATGTTGACTAATGACTTTCAGCTTAAAAATAATAAATTGTTTCAAAATAATCAGCAAAACATACCACTTAAAACCCAAAATTTACCAATTGTAAACCAGGTAGACTTTAAAAATGATAATATTACAAAGAAAGTAAAATATGCAATCATAGCTTACAATAATAGCATCCATTCAGTAACAAAATTAACACCATTTGAAGTATTGTATGGACATATTGACTCAAATTATGTTTTGAATATTGACATTGAAAATCAGGTCACTAACGATTATGTAATAGTCACAAAGAGAAAACAAAGAAATTATACGAACATATCAGAGAAACTAACCAGAAGACTAAAAGAAAACATTCAAACTAAAAGGAACCAGAATAGAGAGCCTTTACCTGAAATCTCAACAGACATTTATGTAAAAAATTTGCAGAAACAAAGTAAAACCAAAAATAAATTTAACAAAGAAGAGGTGTCTTCAATAAATCAAGAGAGGAAAACAGCTGAAATAAAACCAAGACACCATAATACTAAGCAGAAAATTCATTTATCTAAAATTAAAATTCTGAGGAAATTCAAAAACATAAAAAGTAAGTCAGCTCTAAATCCTGCTCCAGGTTCTTCCTGTTTCTTGACAGAGCCACTGCCGACCCAGCAGAATTTAAGGATGTCTCCAAAAACTTAGGGATGATTCCAATAGATTTAGGACCAGCAAAACTGAAGTCTTCATTTCATACTTTTGTACACTATTTTAGTTTAAGTGATTTCATTGTGCAGTTAAATAATGTTGATGTCTATTACAATAACGTGTTGAATCATTTTTATAGAAATTGTAGCAATTGCCATGCTAATAGTCAAGAATCAATTAAAAACTAAATTATAATTTGTAAATGATGGAAGTTAATTGTAAGTTAGATTCAAATAATATTATGTATTTTATAAACATGCCTATTGTTGAAAAAAAAATTTTAATATTTATAAGTTATATTCTTTACCAGCTAAGTATGAATCAGAATTTGTAACTATTATACTTAGCGTCTAAGAAGCTAATTGGGAAAACTTCGAGGGAAGCTGCTGTTCAACCACCCCCGGAAGTTTTGTTTAGGGGTGGAGGAGTTATATAGACAATAATTGTAGACTGCTAGATTTAGTGATGACAATGTAGTCTTTAACATAGTAAGCATTTTCATTGTATGTGGAGAAGGAGGAGCATGAGCTCTATGTTAGTCGAGGTTTCACTCAGTTCGCATCTCAATGAATATGAGACAAACTTAAACAATTTGTATAAGTTTTTAAGTGTATATTAAATTCTTATTGTATGTTTGCTTTGTTCTCCTTGTTGTTTAGTTTTATTTATTTATTTATTAGTAGTTATATTTTATTGTTAACTAGTTTTAGGAATAGTATTTATAATTGTTATTATATATTGTTTTAAATTACTGTTAATTTTTATTTTGTGATACTCCTAAATTTTATTTTACTAATATTGTGCCTTGGCGATGATAACCTTAACGGTTTTTCGCCAGGAAAAAAAATTCTTATTGTAATTAATAAAAGTTGTTTTTTTAAAAAGCGACATCCTAGAAACCATACCATAAGTTATACATATATGTATATATAACATGACAGTTTAAATCTGAAATACCTTGCATTAGAAGGATTCGTAATTCTACTCAGTCTACCAAATTTGAATTAACAGAATTATTTAAGGTTTGAGCAATCAGAAAACACAACCTCTAACAGCAAGTAAGTTTTATTTTTATTTTTTCTCCCAAACCATATTTTTTGTCATTTCAAATCTGCTACTGTAATATGAGTGAGTTATGTACCTTCATACATTTGATTAAAAGCTGATTGACTGTTTCAATAGCTTAGCCAATTTATTAATTTTTTTAATGGGATTCAGACCTAAATGAAATTGGTAAATTCATTTACCTCTAGTAATGAGTGTGCGTGTGTGCGCGCACACACACACACACACACACACAAAACTAACACATATAAAAACATATATATGGAAATACATCAAGTTAAAACCTCTTTTAATGACTTATTTTCACAATCATAAAACTTTTACAATTTTCCTATTTTGTATTATGAGAAAATAAAGAGAGGCTGGTTGATATTATAAATAAAATTATAATACTACATAATTTTCAAAAACCTATATGATTTTTTCAGGTGGAATTAAAAGATGTAGTAAATGAACTGCCGGGAGGTTTAAATGGCAAGATGTCTGAGGGAGGTTCCAACTTCAGCGTGGGACAAAGGCAACTTATATGTTTAGCCAGAGCTATTGTACGTAACAACAGGTTACTGGTTATGGACGAAGCAACAGCCAATGTGGATCCACAGTTAGTAATATTGTTATATAGCGAGAATTTTAAAAATTGTTTGTCTTGCCACGTATTAGGTATTTAAAGACACTATTGTAGTATTTAAAAATACCTAGTAGTATCAACTAAAGTTCAAGTTCTAGGAGTACACTTCAAAATTTTAATGATTAGGTTTATACACCTATTCTTCCCGTCAGTGGTCTATCAGCTCACCTCATAAAGGCTACCGCGGTTTCGAAACTTTATAGTTTCATCTTCAGGCCATACAAAATGTTAAATCCCTCTGTCGAGTCATCACAAAGTCAAACAAAATATTAAAACATACATCACAAACACAAAGCACAATTACACATTTAAAATATTCATCATGAAATTCGGCTTGGCCAAGCTACACACACAACTCGTACGTCATTACATTCCGGACTGCTGAGTCTCCATCATTAGTAGCGCGCCCGTCGTTTTTATCAGTTACCACCGTAATCACTTATCCTTAGAGCCATGTCATATATTAAATTTGATTTAAATGAAAGTTTTTCATTGAGGATGTTCTTGGGGTCTGATTTTTTGCTCTTGTAAATCTCAAACTCTTCAATCGCATCCATACAACTACTATTATGACATGAATGTAATATTTCCATGTTGGTATGGATGTCTTCAAATTTATGGTTTTTGTCCATAAGATGTTCTGCCAAAGCCGAGTTTGTCGATAATGCACTTCTGGGTATGTGCTCTTTAAATCTTTTCTTAAAAGAGCGAGATGTCTGACCGATATAGAAGCTTAGGCAATCACTACATTTCATTTTGTATATGCCAATTTTTTGAAAGTTATCTCCACTTTTATTTACAACTGGCTTCTTTAATAATGTTGACAACTTATTACTTGTTCTGAAAGAGACATTTATATTTTCTTTGGCTAATTCTTTTTTTAGGGTGTGGTTTAAAGTTGAACCATATTCTGTGGAGATGTATGTTTTTTTATCAGGAACGATTTTTTTTATTTTTGTTTTTGTGCTTGGCAGTATCAACAATTGGGCTTTTATATCCATTAGAAACAGCTATGTACTTAATGATGTTCACTTCATTTCCATAGCTTCCTTTGTCCATAGGGAGTGAAATTAACCTGTGTACCAAACTATTGTAAGCTGCCACTTTTATATTGTATGGATGGTGGGATGAATAATGGCTGGTTGTGGTAGGTTTTCTATAAACACTGTTGTTTACAAACTATTGTTTACTTTTGAAATGGATAGGTCATGAAAATTTAATGTATTTTCTGTCTCTTCTTCCAGTGTGAAATGAAGGTTCGGATGTATTGTGTTGAGAAATTTATTGAAATTTGTTAATTGTCTACTATTGCCTTCGAAAAGTACAATTATATCATCCACATACCTGTAATAAAAAACTACTTTTTCTCTATTGTAGTTCCTATCTGACCATACAAATTCATTTTCGAAATGGTTTAAAAACAATTTTGCCAAAATGCCGGAAAGGGAGGAGCCCATGGCTAAACCTTCATTTTGAATATAAAGTTTATCATTGAACTTGAAATAATTTTGCTTTAGAATAGTTTTAGTCAATGAAGTTAAATCATTTATTGCATTCGTTGTGAGCGAAGAATGCTTGGTGAGGTTATCTTTTAATATAACCATGGTTTCATTGATGGGTACGCTGGTATACAAATTGGCTATGTCAAATGAGGCTAAGTTATGTTTTTTTTTTATTTTAATTTTTAGTTCGTTAATTCTTTCAACCAGATCCAAGCTGTTCTTCAGGCTTAAATTATTTTGTTTCTAATTATTCTATCAATCTTTTTTGCGATAATGTATGCTGCAGAAGGTTTGAAATTTACCAACGGCCGAATGGGCATATTTGGTTTATGTATTTTTGGCAGTCTCCTTAATATTGGGGCATGTGGATTCGGTACTTTTGAAGCTCTGATGCAATCCTTTGATACGATTGACGTGCTCTGTCAAAATTTTAAGTATGAAGAGCAACTCTTCCAATTTTTTTTTCATTTTAATGTGTTGTCAAGGCCTACTGCATTCTTCCTATAAACAATGTCACATTTAAGTAACTTCTCACATTTCCGTGTTTGTTATACTTTCTTGTACTTCGAGCAACCCTCCAGTTTACTCTACTTTTTTTTTAACTCCTTCTAAATTTAAGTCCATCCTTATAATCAGGTATTCCAAATTCTCAGCTTCAAGCTTAAGACAGGCAATGAGATCTCTTACTCTTGGGTAAGGCCTTCCAAGTTTGCTATTGATTTTGTGATTCCAGCCTTCATTGGCATTTTTTGTTCAATGACGAATGTTGAAGCAGTTCCGCATCCCTAATGGTATAAACAGGTTCTGCAACCATTGAACAAAAAAGTAGTTCAATGATTCTGTCAACTTCACATTTGGTGGAGCCTTATTATAAATCTGAATCTATTCGAATTGAAGCCATCTTCAAGGCTTCAGGAAATCAGGAGCGGTGCACTTTCGCACGGTTAATCTAATTTCTTCATTTCCTTTATACAGCATTGTCATTCCAAATTCCTACACATTTCTCCAAAGACACTGAATGAAATAAAAAAAAGCATTCTTGTATTTCTACTCTTTTAACACTGTCATTTTATGCTAAAAACGATGGTACAATCAGAAGTAGAACTGAACATTTTGTTTTATAGTTATTAATTATTTTTTCTTATCATTTAATAGAGGGTAAAAGATGTGTTGATCTTGTACTCTTATGTAAACTTGAAACTACCACCATTTTTTATAGAGTTAATCATTAAGAGTCGAATTTGCTGAATTATCTTCTATTAGTCATTACCTTTTACTTTTTATAGGATGTGTCATTAATTTATGCTATCATTTACAATTTTGTTCTATTTCCTTGTAGGCCATCTCCCAATGGAGGAAAAGTGTCAATCAGCATCATGAATAATTGCTTTTTAAGACCAATATTAATTACGAGAGTTTTATATTTCAAATTCATTCCTGACAAAAATATGTTGATGTTAAGGGACTTACAACTCACTCTATAATATTCAAGGCATAATACATGTGTCACATGATTACTATATAAACTATGTAAACAAAAATCTCAGGTAAAATTTGTAGTGCTCATGCTTAATTTTTAAAATTATTGCTAACACTACTCTTTGTGGATATTAAATCTAAATACCCACATTACAGAACTGTCCAGTATTATGTTATTGTACATGTACCATTAATAATGGACTAATTGTAGTTTCTATGTTAATTTCCTCTTCTTTTTATTGTTATTGTGTTTATTTATATTATTATTGTATGTGTTTTGTAGAACTGATGCTTTAATCCAAACTGCAATAAGACAAAAGTTTACTGACTGCACAGTGCTAACTATTGCTCACAGATTGCACACAGTCATGGATTCTGATAAAATTCTAGTCATGGGCAATGGATGTGTTGTGGTAATGATTAGTTTGTATTTTAATATTTATACATTTCATAATAATTAACTGCTATGGTGTTTTAATAAAATTGATTATACTTTAGATATGATTTAGATATAATTTTTAGATAGTAAATAAATTTATTTTGTACTTTTTTCTTCCATTATCCTAATGGCAATAACAGTAGTTAGTTAATTAAGAAGGCAAATCTGCAACTATCAATCAATTCATTTATAATCGAAATACTTTTACTTTTAATTAAAAAGTACTACAACATTTTTCCAAACACCAACTGACAAGCATTTCTAATGTGCCATAGATATTCCATGATTTGTCTTATTTGATTCCTCCTAAATTCCAACTCTCCATTTTGTTTTAGCCTTTTTTTATGTTGTGTGGTACCTACTTTATAACTTGCTTTAGGAGTTAACGGAGATTATATGAGTTGTTATTGGAAAATTTTAAGAATGATTGTAATTACAAAACGGCAGTATACTTACGCACCACTTGAATAAATCTACTTCAAAGTAGTCCCCTTCAGACTGGACACAACAATTTCACATTGTTTCCACTTTTGGAAGTATTCTTGGAAATGTTTTTCAAGGTTTAAGAACTCAATCCGTATTTGCCTAGATGTCTTCAATTAAGTCAAATCTATTCCTTTTCAGCAAAAAATTCAATTTAGGAAACAGATAGAAGTCAGCACAGGTTGATGTTAAAGCACAGGATTTTGGAACTTGGTCAAAAATTTTGTGAGAAAGAATGCACAATTCAGAGTACAGTCCTTTTCTTCCACATTTTTACGCACATGCTGAAGGGAACTTTTATAATATTCTTGTTTGATTGTCTACCCCTTAGAGGCAACCCTCTTGATTGTCTACCCCTTAAGTACAATACCAGTAGAATCAAACAAAATCATCAATATTGAAACATTTGTACTGTTAGGCTTAGCCAGAAATAAAATAATACCATACTGTTTCTATGTGATAGGAATACAATTACCCACATATATTGCTCCAAGATACCAACAGTACGCTGAGCAAAATGGTTGAACAAATGGGAAGACTAACAGCTGAGAGATTACGAGATATTGCAGCGGAAGTAAGTACATTTTCAGATCATAAACATTTGTACTGTTATGAATTTATATCTGTTTTGTTGCTATTTTTTTAATTTTTAGGAGATCTATGTAAATTTAATACTGTATTATAAAAATTTTTGTTTCTTAATGTGCATACTGTATGCCAGATAGACTGATGAGTATGAGGTATTAGTGTTAATGGTAAGGATAAAGAAGTGAGAGTAACTATGGCTCAAATTAAGAACCTTGAAGTGTGCAGATCAGGAACCAGTACAGTACCTTACCACACCACCAACCCTTACTAGCCAAATGAAATTCAGTTGCCACTTGATAATGCACACATCCATAATTTGTAAAATTCTTTAATTCATATGCTGAACTTTTGAAAGGCTCTCATCATGTTATACAGAAAGAATGCATTTTTGTTCCTTCTATATTTCATACTGAGGACTTTGGATGTCCACTCAGCTCAGACTACTAGATAGTGGATGTTTTCTTTCTGTTCACAGCACTGTTTATCAGACGAACCAGTATATACACTTTTGTTGAATCAATGAATGTACTACACACTCCTTTTGAACACATTTACTTACAGATAAAATATCATCTATCATTATGATATGGAAAAGTATACCTGTGCAAATAGTATTTTGTTAGTCGTGATAATTATTGGTCAAATTATAGGTCTTCTTTTCATGTGAAGTTGATCAAGCTTATTAGCAGCACATTTACAAAGAAAAATCACCCAATTTTTCCAAGTGACCCAGAAGTGAATTTCTTATTTTTTAAATTTTTTATTTTTATTTTAATTTAATTTAATTTTATTTTTTGTCCATGTTGATTATTGTTATACACATGCATACTTTATTTTCCATTATGCACTCAGTATTTCAAAAATTCTTGTTTACCAATGTCTATGCTTTGAACTCTGTACTTTGCATACTTGGTAACTCAAATTAATTTCCTGGTGTCTTTCAGTATGAATAAACAAATGTAGAATATATCAAAAATCCTTAAGTCATAAAATCAACAATGACCTGTTTACTAAGTTATACAATAACACTATTTTGTTGTATAGTTTACCAAGCAGGTCTTCTTTGATTTTAAGGTTCTTTTTACACTGAAAACAGACAACTCCTGAGGAAAACATCACACAAACTTTCATTTGACCATTACTCACGATTGCTTTGTATATCACTTTAGTGGAATCAACATTCTTTTCCGTAACATTCACTCTGTGTATATATCCTGGCAGCATAATAGTTAAAGGTCACATTATCATGATCAAGGAATTGGACCCTGAGTATCAGAATAAGGACTTACTTTGAACCTGGAACAAAAATGTGTAAGCCAACATGAAAACAACAATTTTTATGGGTCAAAGTAACAAAAAAGTTTTTATAAATGTAGGTCCTAAAACACTTCATTTGTAGGCGACCTACTCATTTCCATTATTATAAAAACCAGCTTTCTAAGAAGATAAAACATTCAGTTCCAGAATTAGCCTATATATGTTTACAAAAAAAAAAAAAACAACGATTTTATTTTGATGATTAGGATTACCTATTCTTCCTGTCAGTGGTCTATCAACTCACCTTATGAAGGCTACCGCAGTTTCGAAACTTTATAGTTTCATCTTCAGGCCATACAAAATGTTAAATCTCTCTGTTGAGGTTGTCACAAAGTCAAACAAAACATATGTACAATAATGAAATTAAATGCACGTACTATGTTACAATAATGATTTTATTTTGCATACTTACAAAATGAGAACAATTTAACATTTTTTGTTTCAAATACCACGAATTATTAAAAAAATATATTTTTCACTTGACAGTAAACAAGTAAGTTCAGGTGGCCACTAAAAGCAGGGCAGAGTTGACCTGAGCAGAATGGACTATGCATTCAAAACCAAACCAATTGTTTTAATGTAAGTATGGCCACTGAAAGATCAGCGATGCTGCTTGACTCCACTCAGCTCCATTATACTTTCAGTAGCCATACTTACGTTAAAAACAATATGTTATGTTTTGAACTCCGCTCTGCATTTGGTGGCCATCCAGCTTATTAGTGTCCATTGTTTTCTGGCAAAAAATTTCAAAAGTGAAATATTTATCATTTTGTTGGGTTGTTCATTCACAGCATTAAAAGCTTGGTTTGATTGTTTTTCTCTGTGAATTTATGAAGTAATTTACCATTAAAAAATTTCAAATGGAGGCTTAGTTTTTTGTACTCCTATTATACTTCTGTATAATTCATGTACATTTGAAAAATGAATAATACTATGTTCTCACATGTGCACAAATTATAATGTATACACTAGCTTGTTGTCAAGAACTGGAGCAGTCGAGGGGGGAAGAGCAGTGGGTGTGTTTTGTCATTTTGAAATTTTACAACTAAATACTAAATTACATTCAAGGAAAAGATTCCTGTTATAAACTAGTACTTAAGTACTGATTAGCACTTATTACTGATATACGAATTAGTGTTATATACTGATTGATTTTGTGTTTTGTTTTAGAACTATGAAAAAAGAAAAAAAGAAAACAGTGTTCACAGGGAAATGAATAGACATAGTATGTGAATATATATAAATAATAGAAAACACTACATTATTAGCTTCATTTGCCACACATTGTAAGATATTTTTATATTTATACATAAATAGTTATAATGTTATGCATTCTTTGGACAAATTTTGGCATTGTTAGTCTCACACTTTAAATATTTTAAATATGGTTTTATACAATGATTTACTCATTTAAATGGATTGTAATTTGTAAAATGTATATATCACAGAAAAATAAACCTTTGAATGAGTTGTTGTGAGTTATTGTTTTTAATCTTACATTTCAGGTAGATCAAAATATGGATTTAAAAATGTTTACCAATTTTTGATATGTGTAGTAGGGTATTTTTAATCTACAATCCTCTCATAAATAAACATTTGTGTTTTTTATTTCGGTTAAATAAACATAAAAAAACTTTTTCTTAGCAACAAGTGAAAAGATGTAAACTATAAAATTTTATGTGCCTTTCTATATGTCATTTCAATAATTGTGCAATAACGTTTATTTGATTTTAAGCTAATATTCGGCTATATACTCGGCTTGACGAATCAGCAGCGTATAAAGTAAGGTTTAGTTCACAGTATGCATATGGCAATGTGGCAACGAGGAGACCAGTGATGTTTTTGTTGCCAAACTACTGGACTTTATCAACTTAGACAAGCCAATGAACAGGTCTACAGAAAGTGTTTGGATGCAGCCTTGTAAATAAATATACTCTTATTTATTGTAAGACGAATTAAAAATTGTGTGTATTTTAAATTTATTATTGTTATTAAATTATATATATAATATGAACTTCTTCTATAATTTTAATGTTATAACAAAAATATATGGGATATTTAAATAAAATATATTAAAATGTGATTTTATATAAAAGATAATAAGCAAGTAACTTATTATGAAGATAAGTTCATTTGGTTAGATAGGATAAAATTGCTTTGTTTTCTATCTAACCACTATTTCATATTTTTAACTTATAGTGTGCGCGTGTGTATTCCTTATTATTTTACCACTCCATGCAAAAGAACGATAGGCATGCAATAAGGATTTTAAATATTACAAAAACATTAACACCTAATATATTTTTAATATTTAAAAAATATCTACAGTTCTTGTGTAGACATGTTCATTGGTTTGTATAAGCTGATAAAGTCTAATGGATTGCATGAACAAATTAGTGTAAGCGCTCCTTGATACCAGACTGTCATATGCATAATGTTAACTGGTCTTCCTTTATAAAATAAAATTAGTGAGTTACTGACAAAAACTCTACTAAATTTATGTATTACTGCTCTATTAAATTCAAGATTAGTAAAGAACCAAACATTGTTTTAATGTTTTCTTGTCAATCACTCAATTATGCATTATTTTACAGAAAAAAAACTATTTTGTTTGTTACATTTCCTTTTTGAATCCTAATGTTTTATTTATCAAACAGCTGTTTTATGCAAATATAATGGCATCATTCTTAGGCTATGACAATTTTTTACAAATATGGTATATATATATATGATTACTATCTGCGCATAGACCCTATTGGATCAAGCAAAGCACTCCGACTCATGTCTTGTTCCTTCTAATCCTCCACATCCGCTCCTCCATCCATTTTACCCCTGCTCTCTTTGGGATTTCATTCTCTGGGACCTTCCAACCGAGCATCTTTTTCCTGTATGCGTGTCTATCTTCAACATCTGTTGAGTCTATTCCTGCGTCATGTAGGTCTATTCTGACTTGTGCGATCCACGACGTTGTTGATTTGACACCTTGTTAAGGTGTCTTAACTTAAGGATTCTGTTGGCAAGTCTCATTGTTGGGAGTCTACTGATGTGTCCATAGAACTGAAGCCTCCTTCTTCTGATATCTGCTGCTGTTTTAAATTTTAAATATATATATATATATTTTCTTTAATATGAAGCAGTAAAGTATAACTTGTTAACATTACTAAACATTAAGTGACACTTGTGGAAGTGTCAAATGCCAGATCGGTCGAGATTTCTAAGGCGCTATACTTGTCCGGTATAGTGTGTTAGTCCTGAGTGGGTTCAAATCATGCAGTGGGTTGTTAATTTTTCGGTATAATTCATTTAAAATTTGTCTGACTTTGATAGAGGTAGTGGCGAGGCTCACCATATATAAATGGTGGAAGATTCAGGTGGAAAATGAAATGAACTGGTGATTTCTTTGTGAGTTGTTGCATACACAACCAAGGGTTTTTCTAATTTTGTCTTACTGTGTACTGTGTGTGTCCAGCTAAAAATATTGTTGTAATTAAATATGTTCATTAGGCTTAAAATCTGCCCAAAATAAAAAATATATTACATATGATTGTTTTGATGTATTACATATGGTTGTCTATATAAAAAGATATCCATGGGACTCAATTGGTAAAAAATAAAACTTTTGTCTCATTTTTTTAAAATTTAAAGTTATATGAATATATATGTATATATATATATATATATATATATATATATATATATATATATATATATATATTGTAGTTTCCAGGAAGTCCTTACCAGGTCGGCCACGGGCTGGCAAGGCACTTTTCTGGATCATAATGGTGAAAGAAATTCACTTCTTGTTTGGAGTTGACCGAACTCCTATATTCTTCTGAGTAAGTTGTGGTGTCCTGTATGGTTGTTCTGGGTCTTGGTCGGCTGCATTTAATTGGTAGTCCTCATCGATGTTTTGCTGAACAATAATTTTTGACTTGTATTTATACTGGAAATTATGGCGGGAACCATAATTTCTCAGAATCCCATTGTTAAAACTTCAGAAAGAATGCATTAATCAGAAAAAAGCTATTGTATACAAAAGATATGAGGTGATGTTCTGGCAGTAATGCCTGGGCAGAAAAGTATTAATCTAGCATAGTATAGACCTGAGATATGCTTACTCTGCGAACCAATCAGAAGTGAGTATTGGTTCATGGGAGTGAACTAGGTTTCGCAGGTGGAGGCTGTTTCAAAGCCAGGAAAGAAGTTTGGGGATTTTAGCGTACTTTTTAGGTTTTAGTAAGCGGAACTAGGTTGTGTAATTCAGTCAGTCATTAGTTTTCTCTAACCAAACTGAAAAAGAAAATCATTAACAATATTTTGTACTCATTGAATATATATATATATATATATATATATATATATATATATATATATATATATATATATATATATATATATATATTGAATGAGTACAAGATACTGTTAATGATTTTTTTTCCAGTTTGGTACTGTTAGTACATTATTACACTTTACTTACAAGTAGCACAAAAAATGTCTATTCTTTACCATTTTGAGTTTAAAAGTTATGGTTTTTTGTTGTTGTAGAAGTACAAATTGTGGCAATATAGAAAATAAGTGTTTCAAGTTCATTGGAATGGTTTTCTTTATTCTTAGGTTCATTATCACTACTCAAAATTATGTTGATTACTATCAAATCATACTGTTGTGTATTAATAGCCATGTTGAATGTCGCCCAGAATTGAATAAAAACTATTTGTATGGAAATTAAACTCAGTAAACTTTAAAACATCAAATATTTTAATTATGTCTAAAGTTAATATACATAACATATATAATAATACCAAAAACATAAGGTTTACATCTTTAATACTACAAATGTGTTAATAGAACAAATTTATTTTATGGTAGAAAACTGGTATTTATAAAAAAAACAAACCATGTTAACATCTTTTGTAAACTCAATACTCCGTTATTTATGAGCAGAGATTGTGAACAACATATATATATATGTATATATGTATGTATGTATATATATCTGCAGAAAAAAACAAACAGTTTATGTTAAATAATTTTCTAAAAAAGCAATAAATATTTTTTGTGATCATTCAGTAATAATTATTTTTACTTAAGTGTTAGCATATTTTTCAATTACCCTGTGCATTCATTGATGTGTTGTGTCTATTTTTAATTTGCAATATTTTAATATTGGCTAGTGAATTCCGAATAATTACAGCATACAGCTTTCTTGCTGATGTGATGGAACCAAACTTCACAAAAATAACAAAGTCTTATCAAATAAAAATACTTTTTTATATTACATTTTTTTTAAAATCTGACTTTTGAATCAAATTGAACTAGAATAGGAAACGAAACAGTAGAGTGCACACACACACACACACACACACACACACACACACACACACACACACACACACACACACACACACACATATTGTGTTCTAAATGTGCTGATTTGAAGGGCCTGGGTGTATGTCTTGCCATGATGGCCACTTCATTAGCTTTTTTATAAACTAACAAAGTAACATATTTTTACAGTTACTTAACTCCATTTTTTTTTCTTTTTTTTTTACTTAGTATTCTGCAGTTGTATCAACACAATCTCATAGGTTAAAATAGCGCCTGCGATCTGAAACAGGATTCAAACATTTCAAAACAATAAAATAAAACATTAGCATTATGTACTGCTGCATAAGTAAGATCATGCTGAAAGAGGATGTTAAAGGAGTTCAAATGACTGTAAATACAGATTATGTTTGCTCTAAATAGTTAGAAAGGTATGAACAATTCCGAAACATTTCCAGGAATTTTATAATGAACATTTTCATTTATCGCTCAATTTACCTTACTAGTTTATTTAGTCCACACTAAAAAACAACAAAATTAATAAGTGCAAGAAATTTCATAGTCAAAACACAAATATCTTGTGTTTCATTTAAAACTTCAAAGTGGAAGTTCTTATCTCAATTATTTAATAATAATATTATATGTACTGTAAATCTTGCCAAGAAACAAGTATTTTATTCGAGTGAAATTAAAAAAAAATGTGTTACAAAATAGTCAGTTTCAATAATTAACATGAAATAAATGAAATACGAGGGCTATTCAGAAAGTAGATTACGTTTTTGGATAAAAAAAAAACTAAGTACAGGAAAAAAATTTTATTATATACATTTGAAAGAGGAACTAAAATACTATTTTTCGACATAATCGCCAAACAAATTTAGACATTTGTCATATCGGTGAACTAGCTTTGAAATTCCCGTGTCGTAGAATTCCGCCGCCTGTGACGCCAGCCAGTCAGTCACGCCACGCGAGAGATCTGCGTCGTCATCAGCGCTGTGTTGCAAGCCAAGTCTTCATCTTCGGAATAAGTGGAAATCACTAGGTGCCAGGTCCGGACTGTAGGGTGGATGAGGAAAATCTCCCACTTGAAGGCCGTCAAGACGTCTTTTGTTCGATTTGCCGTGTGAGGCGGGTATTGTCGTGCAAAAACAACACTTTTGCACTCAGTTTTCCTCTCCGCTTGTTCTGGATAGCTCGTCTTAAGTTTCGTAATGTTTGGCAATACCTTTCTGAGTTTATGGTTGCTCCACGTTCTAGGAAGTCAACCAGAAGAACACCTTTCCTGTCCCAAAAACGGTCGCCATGATCTTCCTTGCTGACAGGGTTTGCAAACATTTCCTCGGTTTTTTGGGGAATTTGTGTGCCCCCACTCCATAGACTGTAGTTTTGTCTCACAGGTAACGTGCTTAACCCAAGTTCATCTCCGTTACGATGCGATCAAGAAATGATTCACCATCTTTGTAAAGCGTCCAGAAATGACAACGATGCAGCCATACGCTGACCCTTGTGCTGTTCTGTCAGGAACTTTGGCACCCATCTGGCACAAAACTTATGGTATCCTAACTTTTTGGTGACAATTTCGTACAACAATGTTCGCGAAACTTGTGGGAAACAAAGTGAAAGTTCGGTTATTGTGAAACGGCAGTTTTCACGAATTTTTTCATTGACATTTGCAACCAGCTCATCACTCACAATGCTCGGTCTGCCACTCTTCCCTTCGTCATGAACATTATTTCGTCCACCCTACAGTCCGACCTGGCACCTAGTGATTTCCACTTATTCCCGAAGATGAAGACTTGGCTTGCAACACAGCGCTTCGATGACGACGCAGATCTCCGCGCGGGCGTGACTGACTGGCTGGCGTCACAGGCGGCGGAATTCTACGACACGGGAATTTCAAAGCTAGTTCACCGATATGACAAATGTCTAAATTTGTTTGGCGATTATGTCGAAAAATAGTATTTTAGTTCCTCTTTCAAATGTATATAATAAAATTTTTTTCCTGTACTTAGTTTTTTTTTTATCCAAAAACGTAATCTACTTTCTGAATAGCCCTCGTATATAGTGGTTACATAACAAACACAGCTTAGTAGAAGGTAATTGGGAATAGGCTATTAGTGGATTAGACTAAATATACAGCTTGAACATTATGCTATAACTGTATTTTTCAAATAAATTAAAAACCTTACTTTGTATATTATAGTACTATAATATATAATATACTTATATATATTTATATTATTATAAATACCCAATAACTTACTCCAAGTAGAAAGTTCCGAGTTATGCTAAACATATTGAGTCCTGTGAGGCAAACATAGTCTGACGTAACTTCCTGCAAAAACCTTTGAACCTGTAACAATAATGTAAAACAGCTTTGTTACAGTAGAGCATCAAAAATCCGGATTTAAATCTGGCAGAAAAAGTGAATTTTTGTTTAAAGCATTGACGACACTATGATAAAACCCACTCTGTTTTAGAGAGTTGAGTGAAAATTGTGTATCATTGATTACTGATTAAAAAGTATCAATGTTAATACTGTTAAAAAATTAGTAATGTCACTAAAACTTTAAACAAAATACATTGTTTTGTTGTAAGAATATCAATGTTTTAATTTTTTGTTGTTTTGTCTAGAAGGTTACGTTTTATTATTTAATACAAATCATTTACTATGGAAGAGTGTTTAAATATGCCAGATAACAGAATTAACCTGACAATCAAGTCGCTACTGTATTTTCATTAACAAATTTTGATTCTGAAAAACAACAGATATATTTTTGCAACTATTAGGAGTTGTATTGAAATTTTAATTGGAGGAATCAAAATGGAAATATTTTGAAGAACTCAATGCAAAAGTATTTGATAGACTACAAAAGTTAGAAAGTTGAAAATAGCATACAGATTATTTGTAGATTATGAATGAGGTTGTATATTTTTGCACTAAAATTGCAATTAAGGAACACAAAATTGAAACGTTTTGTAAACTCAACACAAAAATATTTAAGTGACTATAAAAATTAGAAGTATAAATTTTGTATGCATGTAAGTTGTAGCTCGAATAAGTGTATAAATAATTTTCAGCCCCAAATTCAAATTAGTAGGCAAAGATGAAGCTTTTTTGAAAAACTATTGATTTTTCAACAATTGCAATAGTAGCATATATTATAGGTTGTACATAATTAAAGGTTGAAAATTAAATATCTGGAGCAAAAAAAATGCTCATCCTTTCTTCCATAGAGGTAACAAAGAATCTGTGGATATCTGCCATAAAAATATTAATTTTAAAACCTGCTCCTGCTATTTTTAATAATATATTATATAACAGAGCACCAGGGGAAAATGTATGACAAGGCATCATTATCGTCTCAAAAATTCTGTTTTAATAGCTACAATGAAATTTAGTTTATTTCTGAAATTTAGTTTGTAATTTCTGCAATGTTTTAAAGCCTTTTTTAGCCAAAAAGCATTTAAAATTAACAAAAAATACATTTCTCAGTATCAGCTCTACCAATGTTCATCAATTTTGTTAAAATACAGTCCTTAAATACAAAACAAAATGTATAGATTGCTGTCTGTCTTGAAAATTGTAGTTTGAGAACTATTAACAAAGAATTGAAATATTGGTCTAATGTAACAAAATCAGTTTACAAACTTTGGTCATATATTCTTTAGATTTATAACTCATGTCATATCATAATTAAAATATAGAAAATTTACTTTTCATGAACTTTTCTGAACAAAAATATGCCCTGACCCCCTCCAGATTTAATTTTTAGTTCAATTTTCTTTAGAATTGTACATTTCTTTAACCCAAATGTGGTATACTGACTTGGCCTTTTTAGTAGTTTCTGAACCAAACACTTTGTGGAAATAATTGAATCAGGAAGTTCGAGTAATGTTTTTTCAGTATTTATTTTCTAATAATGTGAAATAGATTTATTACAAACCTCAATACTGTAACACTCTGCAGGACACAGAAATAACTCGGGGGCGATTTGTCGACTCTCTTCGTGTATTGCAGCAGCTTGGATGACAACAGCTGTTGTTCTTGCTACTAAGAATAAGAAAGAATAGAGGTAGAAGAGACTAGTAAAGTAGTTCTGTTTTATTGAGCTGAAACAAATTTGGATAACTCTTTTTTAACTTTATAGGTTATCTGTTTAGAAATTTTTTAACAGAAGTAGGCTATAGATATTATAAGTTTAATTGTTACAAACATCAATATTAGATAAATATTATGATTTATGACCTCTGCACTCGCCCACAAACAGAATTAAATATCCCAGCTCATATATTATTATCACAAACCTTTACCTTTTAAGGATTTTTAACAACTCAAATTGTTTTTTAGGTGGCATTTGAATTAACGAGATTCAGAAGACAGTTTGGGTCTTGAAGTTTCATTCACTGACATACATATTTCATTCTAAATTGTTAGTTAAAAAAAGATAGGTGCAAACAAAAAAATGTACAAAGTGAGTCTAGATAGTAAGTACCGTTCTGTTCTATTAGTCACCTTGCTGCTATCAGCACTCCGTGCATGTAAGATAGTCTTTCTGGCTCCTTGCCTCTTCACCGATGTCATTACAGTTGATTTGTGTAGTGTTTCCAATTTTCTGTGTGCATTTAAAATGTTTAAGACAATTCATGAGCCCACTGACTGTAAGATTTGTTCTGTCATTTGGTTTTTGAATGCAAGGAACAAAACGAAAGGAATGCAGACAAAATTCATCATCGACCCCGCAGGTGGGGTGCAGACTAGCTACACCTATTGAGTTGATTTAGACGTCCCTTGCAGTACTTGAGTCTAACACACATTTACACTTATAACACTACACTTACAACTTTAGCACTTTACACTCACACTTACATTTAGGGAGGTGATAACAGCCTCAATGTGCCTTAAAAAAATCAATGTTTTACAGATGTTTACAGTGAAAATGCAATGAGTGATGGAATTGTGAGAAAGTGGGTTCAGAAATTTAATAAAGGAGGAACCAATGTACACAATGAGGCAAGGAATGATGATGAGGCCTTCTGTTGTCTACGATGATTTGGTAAGGAAAGTTGATGAGAAAATTTGTGAGAACAGATGGTTCACAATGACAATGCTTTCTGAGAATTTCCCCAATTTTGAAAATCTCTTTTGCTTGAGATTGTTTCAGATCATTTAAGTTATCTCAAGCTGTGTTCCTGCTGGGTTCCAAAAATGCTTATTGATGTTCACAAATCCCAGTGATTTGGCAGTACTTTTGACATTTCTTACTCTGAATAATGATGATAGATGGACTTTTTAAAACAAATCATACACAAATCCCAGTGATTTGGCAGTACTTTTGACATTTCTTACTCTGAATAATGATGATAGATGGACTTTTTAAAACAAATCATGGCTGGTGATGGAACTGGGTTTTTTATATCACTCTGGAATTGAAACAGCAAATTGAGTGAGACACAATCATTCTCCAAAAATTCAAAATGACAGTGTTAGCCCAGAAAATTATGTGTACCATTTTCTGAGATAGAAAAAAGGAGCTCTGCTTGTAGAATTCCTTCTCAGAGGGGAATAGTGTGGCATATAATTGTGAGACATTAAGAAACCTTTGGCGTGCAATTCAAAAGGAAAGAAGATGGATACTCAACCAAGGAAATATGTTATTTGATAACAATGCTTGACCTCATGCTGCTGGTGACACTCAAACTCTTATTCAACAGTTCCATTAGGAGCAGTTTCAACACACACCATACAACCCAGACCTGTTCCTATAAATAAATTGTTTATACTTATAAAGTATTTATCATATAGTTAATTGAAAAAGATAATGTTGATGATTTATAACAATATTGCTTACTCGATTTCAGTAATGAGTTGCGTACAGATAAAGTAAACATTATTAGTCACAGATATGACAATAATCTTGTTGATGTGTTGATCAACAAGTTTAACGAGATGTGTAAGTGAGCCATACATTTCCCTAAACTCTCGCCACTGAATCTGAGACAGCATCTAGAAATATATATACATATATAATTACCTTATATTGTTACATTTCAAGTAAGTATTATTTCACAAAAAAATCTCAAATATTAATTGATAAAAATTCTGAAAATAAATGAGGTTGTGTTTTTTAATTTAATAACAGAACCGTGTTTATAAAATTGAAAAATCATGATGTTTATTGTTGATAACTTTCAAATCAGACTTTTTAATAATGTATCAGTGATTCATACATTTCACAATTCAATAAGATTTCTAAGAAAGTTAGTGCAATTTGTTGAAAAAAGATACTATTGATTTTGTTTTGCAAATACTTCTGAAAGTATGAATTCACCAGCATAATCAATATAAAAATCTGCATAAATTAGCGGTGCTGGTTGGAATTAACTTTATATAAAGATATTCCTTAATTGAAAAATTGTGTGTGTGTGTGTGTGTGTGTGTGTGTGTGTGTGTGTGTGTGTGTGTGTGTGTGTGTGTGTGTGTGTGTGTGTGTGTGTGTGTGTGTGTGTGTGTGTGTGTGTGTGTGTGTGTGTGTGTGTGTGTGTGTGTGTGTGTGTGTGTGTGTGTGTGTGTGTGTGTGTGTGTGTGTGTGTGTGTGTGTGTGTGTGTGTGTGTGTGTGTGTGTGTGTGTGTGTGTGTGTGTGTGTGTGTGTGTGTGTGTGTGTTTAATAGAAGTCACTTCAACCATTCATGTCAGACTTGCTTAATTTTTTTTCTTATACCCAAATATGTCATGAGACATTTAAAATATCATTTTTCACTTAGGGCTTCACCCAATTGTTTGGCTTTCAAAATTCAAATGTTAATCTTATTGAGAAGATCTTACTTTATCAGAAGATTACTTAATTTATGTTCATTAACTGAGAGACTTCATGTATGTCAGATTGCAGACATGCAACAGTTTTACTGTCGGGTATTTACATTTATGTTATTTTTACAAAGATAAGGTTTAATCGCTGTTTTTCAAATCTTACCTTACCCCTGACATTTCTTAATGCTCTATTAAGAATATGAAACTGAGCAGCAAGTACAGAACTTGTCAACATGATGAACAAATCTGTGAAGGTCCAAATGAATGTCCCAGACAAGCTCAACCACAATATGGCAACACCTTTCCATGCAGCATAACTCTCATAGTTGTGAAACAAATACCAATGTGTTTTCAGTGAGAATATCTTCATGTAGCCAAGAAGACTCACCTATACAATATTTCTTTGTATTAATGTTAATCTAAACCAGTGTTTATTTTCACACATCAATGTAATTTTAGAAAAGCTTATAAATTAAATTTAAATTTTCCCCACTTCACAAACTGTTTTTATTAGCGAATTTTCATTGAAAAATGATGTTGGAATGCAAATAATAGAACCAAAACAAAGATCATGAAGTGAGGAATTTGAATAGTCATTAACAATTTATACAAATATATATATATATATATACACACACACACACACACATATGTATATGTATTGTATTGGTCCGTGAACCAAAGCTGGTATACAAATTTATTTTGGACAGTCTAATAAAATTTTGGTTCAAAATTAAAAAAAAATCATATTTTTTTATCATATACATTTATGAAAATCTACATAAATCACCATTTACAATTTTCAAATTTGACAGTAATCTAGGTTTAGTTTTGAATGCTTTTTTGTTTATTTTCATTAAATAATGTAAATTTAAAATTCTAATTTATGTAGGTTTTAATGTTAAGTTCACACAGGTGAAGTCAGATTTTTGTAAAACATGTAAAATAAAAACATTAGGTATTAATGTTTTATTATTTAGTATTCTGAAACAAATTTGCTGCCAAGAATGTATCCAAGCTATTACCAAATTCAGTATTGTTGTATTATTTAAAAATTTCCTTGCATCACATGCTGCTATTATTTTTACACTACTAATCATAAAATATTATAGATACTGAAGCCTTTTGGAATATGAAGCAATGAATACTTACGATATTTGAAGTGTTGTTTTTTGCTTCTAAATTTAGCAACTCTGTTGCTGTCTGAATATTCATCACATTGTGAAGAAGATGTTCAGCTTTAAACACAGTTAGGTTAGAATGTAACTATATACAGAGGAATTAAAAAGGATTTTATAATTTTAAAAACATATAGCATTTCTTTTAGAGCCATTTAAGGTAATACTTAAAAATAAAGCATATCAAGTTTGTTTTAATAAAACATTAATTTGGGTTCAATATGGTTACTATTTTTTTTTTTTTATTTTGGCAACTCCCTTCAGGAAGGTATCATGTATGTAAGAGACTTCATACATGCACTTTGCTGCATTTGTATTGTGCAGTGCAAGAAATTTAGTGTTTCTTTATTTAAACACTATTAATTAAATGCATCAATGTGGCAATAAATATTAAATTTATTGCATCAATGTGGCATAATGATGTAAAATAGTTACATTTACTTTAAAGAAGAAAAGAAAAAAGGGAAAGTTAATAATGCTAAACTATGTACTTATATTTTAAGATTATGTCTGTACTGTTATTCTCCTAACTGAGGAATTGGAAAATAATCTGTCATCCCAGATATACATAACAATTTATAGTTGCCTCCTGGAAGAAGAATAAGCCATATACTTTTCATTTGCTAAAGATACAAAAAAACATTATAGCTGTCATGAATATGCTGCAAAGGGGTTTTGAATTATATCTGTTGGGGGTTTTACCTATGATATCTCAAATTCAACAGATATAATTGCTTACCTAGCTATACTAATAGGAAATGTTAACTCATCACTAATACTTTATACCAATCATGTCTAAGAATTTATTGCATCAAATTCTGTAAGACATTTCTACAGAAAATGTCGATGAACAATTTTACCTTCATAATTTGTTCAAGGATGATTATTGTGAAATGTAAAGGTTTATGTAATACGCACACAATGGTAGCCTCAGTTGCAGATGCTAGTCTGCAAAACTTGCCATTTAGTCCTTAAGATTAGAAGAAAAGTTTGATACCAAGTATAAATAAAAAAATACTGGGTACCTTGCTGTTATACTTTTAATGCATTTACTTACTGACTGTAAAACAAAAACACACACTGGTTATCATTTCTATACTTTCTATACCAGTAAAGGTAATCATTTAAAAAAAAAAAAAAAAAAACAGTGTAACTAGTTGGTGACATTTATTAATAAATTTTACAACTAATTGATCATGTGTGGCATATTAAGATTTAATATGCACAAAAACTGTATGCTGTATATTGCCATACAGCAATATACAAATGCTGTATATTTGTGCCAAAAATAATGACATATTAAATGGCAGAATAAAATGACATATTAAATGCAATGCATAAATGTCAAGATTATACTTAATGATTAACTCTCATTAAACAGTTTGGATTAGTTGCCCTTAGACTTCTCATGAATGAGTTAATTAATAATAGAAACACAATACTTTTTTTTTTTAAAGTGAAGAAAATGAATTTTTTGTTAATTTTTGTGTGCTTGTTTTTATTTTAAATGATGGAAAATATAATGTTTCCTATATAACTTCAAATTTAGTTATCAAGACACTGTATTTTTGCTAATATAGTATTCCCCCAAAAAAGTAAATTAAATCATTTTAAAAATCATTGTAAAAAAATCTATTATTAGTGGCTTTCTTCCAAAATGGACCTTTTTTGTTGACCCATGCCTCATAAGTAATGTTTTAGTGGCAATAGGTAAGTTTTCTTCTTGAGATTTTAAAATTTACTGTAATCAATACTAATTTTTTTTATAAAGTTAATATTATCTTTAATTATTTATTTTTGTATACTTATGAAAGAAAATAAAGTACTACAGCTGGTTTCATTATTTATGTTCAAAAATAAAAATACTGCAACTTTTGGGCATCTTTGAAAGAACAATAATCTCTAATTACATTCTGCACTCATTTTTACCTAATACAACTACTGTTGTACAATTATTGATTAGTTAATAATATTATTTATTTTCAATATAAGTTCCAATTATTACAATATTTTATATTATAAGTTACATTTATAAAATAATATTTTATATTATAAGTTACAATTAGCCAATATTTTAAATATTTTCTGGATTTCCGTTTCGGTTGTTCTAAATTTACATCAAATTAATAAAAATGTATTGATATTTTTCTTATAAATCGTTAATTGTAATTTTGTAATTGTTTGCGAAAAAAGGGAAATTTCGTTGTTTAAATTTCCCTTTTACAAAGAATCAGCTGTTGCGCTGTTGCTTAGAAATCATTGTTCAACCAACGTCCAACAGAGTTAGTTGTGCATTTGTGTTCTATTGTCTTATTTGTAAATACCTTGACCAAGTTATTCTTTCATGAATAAAAGTTTCAGGTTTTAGTTTTATGTAAAATAGGTTTTGAAAAGTTATGGCTAGGTGCTGCGAAATAAACACACTAAAATGAATGCAAACAAAAAATAGTTTGGAGAAAGGTATCAACTTGTTTTACTTTAAACCTTAAATTTCATAGTTTGTAGGTTATGTAGATTAACAGGATTGTTACTTGTTAAAATGTTTCTGTATTTTGTTATCAGTATTGTATAATTGTATCAGTATCAGAATAATTCTGAGCTTGATTGAGCAAGTTTTGAAAGCTAACAATAATCAGCTTTAACATATTTATGTGTAGTAAGGTCCTAGGCCCCTACTTTTTGTTTTGTTTATCAATATAATTGATGTGAATCTACCTGATGTATTAGGTTGCTTATCAGTAATTTCTAAGACTTGATTACAAAACAAATATTTACTATAATTAGGCTCGAAGTAGTAGCAGGATAAGGTGCAGAATTAAAATGTGTAGCCTAAACCTAATTTGTTATTTTTATTTTTCATAATGGCATACTTCTATTACTGGGTACTGTACAACAGTGATTTTTAAAATTTTTCTGAAAGTTTTCTTTTTCCTTTGTAAAAGGTAAACATATTTTTTTAGTGCTCTGTAAAACTGATAGTTTTTATCAGTGAATTTATTTTCTACCAAACATTTTACTAACCTTGTTTCATTTTAATGTGGGTAACATTTCTTTGGTACCAGTAATATTGTTTATGAACCATGATCGATTTTGTGTACTAGACTAAGACTGAGTTTGTACAGAAATGGTGAGGAGGTGATAATAAATACAGCAATGAGAACAAAGACCTAAGACATTATCGTAGAACAGTGGAGAAAGTAAACTTAACCTTAGCTGGTAGCAAGATGTCTGTTTCAATGATTGGTGGTAAATTGATGTATTTGGAAAGTATTGCAGTAAAAATGGATATTAGCATGGCCTATGCTATTTTAGATTTTTTTAAACTGAAATTATAGTTTTTATTTATATAATTTTTTTGTGGACTTACAAAATGCTGGCTACAAATTTGAAAATTTGTGTTTCATATAAGATAAGCACTACAAAAGTTTCTTGATTAGCATGGAATAATTATTTTAACTTCTAAGTAAAACATAATTCTAAATACTCAACTGCTCATATCTATAGTCTACACAAAACCATGTCACTTTTGGTTAGCCAAATTTTTTTTTAAACAAAATTAGCATTCTGATTAATGAGTTATAATGAACAAAGGTCTGGCATAAATGGTGAAAGTAAAACTATCATATCATTTAGGACTTTTAAGGAGGATTTTTAGGATTTTTACAAATTAATAAAACATTAAAAAAATGTTATTTAATAAATGTGTTTTATGTGAAGTGTTTAGGCCTACTTTAAATCAAAAATAAACTTTGTGGAGAAATAAAATGTTTATTTAATATTAAACAAACATTTTGTGATAACTTTGCTAGCATAGGAAAATTAAATTTTATAAAAATCACAACAGTGTCATTTTTTTTACTATATCAAGACAATTATTCACAATCTTTCAAGAAAATATATCAATATTTTCTCGTACAGTAGTATTATAAAATTCTATGGTTTACAGTTATATTAGCAAAAAAGGTTAAGAAAATGGTTTGTTCATTGATTATAGTAAGTATTGATGAAGAACATGTAGAATTTCATCATTTGCTTGTAAAATTATGTCAGTGTTTTCAAAATGTCAGTCAGCACATTTGAATTTGAAGGTGATATTTCAATTATGAACAACAGTTATAACCTGAGCACAGCATTGGGTCCGGCTGTACTGGTCTTTGACTACTAATGAAACTAACAATTTTGTTTCATTCAGCATTAAGCTGTTTGCACTACCTTCTTTTTTACTTTACTCATTGCTGTATTATAAACATATTAACCTTTTATAATATATGGTATATTTGTTTTTACCGTCCTATAGACTGGAGTGCTCTCCTACCACTTCACTATAACCGTGTTGTAGTAATTAATAAATTTGTAAGTAAATAAAAAAAATCTTTATTAAAAAAAAATGTTTACATTTTCAAAAATCTAAAGTAAAAGTGTACTGTAAGATAGGATAATAAGGTGAGAATATTGCTTTAAAAAAAACTACTTTAACCTAATCCAACATGGATTTTCAAAGAAAAAGACATTTTCAAAAAAGTGCCATGTTACATATTTTTGACAGCAGCAAAAATATGTTTTTTACCATTATACTCAAAAATCTGAGTGGGAGAAGTACTTTCAGTGAAAATTGAAAACATCAAAAATTATTTGTAATATGGCTTTTCTGGAGTTTAAATTAACAGGAAAACAGGCTAGTTTTAGTTTTATAAAAAAATATACCAAAGATTCTTGTGGGTTAAATTACTTGGAAACTCTGACTTAAGAAACATACCAAATGCAAGTGTCATAAATATCGAAGTCATAGTGATAAGCCTGAGGAGCAGCTTTGGTTGACCAAATCTTTTCATTGATAATTCCACTATTTGCCATTTTCTTGCAAGTTCTGGCCATACTCGTGCTAGTTGAAGAAATAGCCAACAACTTAAACACGCATTTCCATAAAAGATAGTGCCTGACGTTGCTCTTTTGAATCCTCCTAGAAATTAATGCAATAAATGTAGTTATCCTTTTTAAAAAAGCCTGTAATTAAAAAAATATGTAAATATTTAAAAAAGCCTAATTTTTTTTATTGAATAACTAGGAAAAAATTATAGTACCATAAGTCTCTGTAGTCAATGCGGAATTAGGCTATGGTGGATTATCAAGATATGTAAGTTTACTGAATTTTAAATGAAAAATTATTTAAATGTTCAATGTTTAATTTATTGAACATTAATCTATGTACTGCTAAAAATACATATTAAGAGAAAAACGTTTAATATGTAAACGCATATAGGAAAGAAATATTAACGCTTCAGTGCAAGTGCCCAATTTTATTGGACGTCTCTTTTGTTTAAATGTAATTCCAACATTCTTTATCTCTGACAGTGTTTTTTTTTTCAAAAATGAATAAAAAATATGAAGCAGTCCCATAACTTGTTGTTACATAACTGAACAATAATCATACTGTAACCTTATGAAACAGTTTCATATTGGTCAAACAGCCTAGAGATATTATACCTAGTACAGTGAGTTAGGCGTTAACAGGTTCAAACCCCATATCAGCTGTTGATTTTTCTATGCAACTCAGAGTTTTGCCTGTCTGTGGTAGAAGGAGAGGCGAGAGGCCCACCTTAAATAAACAGCAGATGGTTTGGATGAAAGCTGATAAGGATGTTTTTTTTTTTTTTTTGTGTTTAACGTCCGACTATTGTGTACACTTGGGCTAATGCAGACGATGGGATGATTTATAGCATATGAAAATGCCAAGCCCTCGCCGGGAATAGAACCCGGGTCCTCGGGGTGAAAGCCTAGTACGCTATCCACTAGGCGGCTCTGATAGGGATAGGTGAATCTTTGTGAGTTGCACAGCTAACCAAGAGTTTTACTATTTTTTTCTTACTATATACTGGTGTGTCCATTTGAAAACAATAATTTTGATAAAATATGTTCATTCAGCTTAAAATTTATCCAAAAATAAAAAAAACAATTTTTTCCTTATAAAATGTTTTGTGGCATTGAAACGATTAAGTGAAAGATCTGTGTGTTTTTTGAAATGGATTTTAGTGTTTTCTACGACTGCTATTTGAGTGCCAGACTACATAGACCAAACAGTATTGCTGACTAATGATGATACAGAATAAAGTATTCAACTCTTTGAATTGAATTGAATATTCAATCATTTTTTTTTAAATGAGTTATTTTTTCTAAATACAGAACCATTACCAATTAATGGAGTACAGTAAGTGTAACTCAATTGTTAGTCTTTTCCACACTGTTGTTTCTTCTTTTACTCTTTTTGGGTTTTATTGATTCAAATAAAGCTGTTTAGTTTCTTAAATAAAAAATCAATTCTTTATAAATATTATTTTTAAATGTTAATGCGCTTTTAATATTTTTCGATCTTAAAAATCTGTTAAAAAATATACAAACACATTATTTGTAGTTTTGAGTTGGCATTTTATTTACATTTATTTTGTTTATGTATTAATATTAGTAGGCAATAATATTAATGAAAGAAAAATAAATGAAAAAAATACTTTATTGTGAATTTATAATAAACAATTTGATATTATTCTGGAAAATTAAGTTGGTGTTCAAAAAATGTATCACATTTAAAATTTTTTGGATCCATTTAAATCCAAGTTGGTTCATATTCAGATTCAGAAACAAGAATGCTTTAAATGTATAGTTCTAGTTCTTTGCCACTATACTCAATTCTTTATTGATTGATTCAATTCTTTTCCCCCTGCTGCTGGAAAGCAAACATAATTGAGATTACATGCATGTTGTAGTTGCTTATTCTGAATAAAGAGAATATTTGCTTCCTGAAATAACTGGTTACTATAAATTGGGAAAGATTTAACTGGTTAATGGATTTGTATTTGTCCTATTGGCAATTTACTATGTTGTCATATATATATATATATATATATATATATATATATATATATATATATATATATATATATGTATATGTTATACTTATATTAAACCAAAATATTGGCCATGTAATGTTTTTTTTTTGAAATAGAAAAAAACTTTATTTTTAAAATAAAGATATGATGTATGCTGTTATGGTTTTAGGTGGGTGTAATTTATTTTGTGATAAAATTTTAATGCACTAGGTTAGAGTATGGCTATTAAAAAAAAACGCACACAGAAATATATTGATTGTACTGTGAGAGCTGGGAAGCTGAAATTTGGTTTGTTGGTAAATTGTAATTTATGATGTACAAAAATATTTAAATAGAAAGACTCCAAAGTGAGACATTTAAAAAAAAACACTAGGCCCTACACAGAAATACACAATTTTTAGGACAAGCATATTTAAATTTAGTATAGCTTACAATTGAATCATAACTTGACAATTGTGTAAAAGTATGTTTCCACATTAAAATTAGAATCCATTTTTAAAAAATATGAAAATATGTTTCATTGGCTGTGAGAGATAAAAAGTTGAAATTGATTAAGCCTATGGGAGGAAACAATGTAAGTGTACAAAAATATACATTGTTGTACATAGACTTGTATTTTGTAAGTAGCTTTTAATTAATTTGTGTGTCAAATGTAAGGAATATTTTTTGAAAAATTAAAACAGTTTTCATTCACAGTCGAGATTTAGTATTCCCTGCAGTTTTGACATATACAGTACTGTGCAGGTAATTTATAGTGATTAGCTATATTTTTTTTTAATCTAATAGTTAAGATTTTGTGTTTGTTTTAAAACATATCCTTTAAATTACTTACCTGTAAAAGACAAAACTGGTAGTGAGTAATACAGATTTATTGTTTTTAACTGTGTAATCATTTCTTTTGTAAATCAAAATTTGTTGATGAACCAAAAGTGGGGTATTTTAAACTAAACTTTACAAGGAAAAACATGACCGAAATGTTTTGGTAAAGACGTAAAGAGTTAGAATTGTTAAGAAGCTGGAATTTGAAATTCTGTTGAACTTGCAGATAAACAGATTGTAGCTCAAGAAGGTACGAATATATAATTTTTGTTTCTAAATTATCGATAGAGCAGCCCAAAATGAACCTGCTCAAATTTAGTCCTTCAATAGTTTAGGTTCTGAAACAAATTTAGCGATGGGGAGTAGGCTAGTATCTTTTACAGTTTTAGATAATTAGGCTTAAGAATAGAATATGTGTGCAATATTACTTTACATTACATCATTTGTTAGGAATTAGTGAATCAGTAGTAATTAATATTTCTAATGTGAATGCATCAACTCATTTTTTATTATTTTGTTTTCGTTTGTAAAACGTTGTGTTTACAAAACGTGGTCACGATGCGACATGTAATCACCACTCAGCGATTGCAAACTCAGCAATTGAAAAAAAGGGATAATTATTACGTTGCGAACAAACGAGTGGCAACACTGATTCTTCCTGCACATAGTAGAATGTTAGGACGATATTATTTTTTAATTTTTACTATAATACAATTTACGGCATTATAAGTTAATATTACATATTCATTTTATACTAGATTCGGATCTTTGCCTACTTTCCATTTAAAAATCTACATTTATGTTATGAAACATAATGTTTGTTTAGGCAAAGCGAAAGTTGTTGTAACTTAAGACCTTAAATTTGTAGCCAATATTGTTTAACCTATATTTGTGTGTAAGCATTTGGTGTAAATTTAGTCCTATGTGAGGTAGTACATATTGATAACTATCACCATTTAAATGTATTAAAGTTAAAAAAAATTGCATATTAAATTTATTATTACTCATAAAAATGTCTTTAAAAGGGGTAAAACGAAAATTGAAAAGTGATTATTATCAGTCTGAATTTTCAACATCTGTAAAAATTCATTCAGGCTTTCTTACCAGTTGTAATTATTTTATGTAAGTTAATAAAAAATAACCTTTTTACTAATTAGGCCTACAGAGGTGATATTTAATTTTTTTTTTAAGTAAGTTAAGATTCTTTGTTCTTATAGCAAAAAACAAATGTTGAACTACATCCTCAAAGTCATAATATTTTTTTATCATTAGCTATTTTATTTTATTGATAGCTTGTATTTTATATTCAATTTTTAAATATTCCTAGTTCATAGGTCTACACAGCAGTATTTTATAAAATTGTTTAAAGTTTGTAAGGCTACTTGATTTTTTTAAAAAAATTATAGGTTCTAAAACTGACGTAATTGGCAAGCAACTTTATAAAAAAATTGTTTTTGTGAATCAAAAATAAATAAATTTGTTGTTGTTGTTATTTTAAGGCGAAAAGCACATTGAGGTTATTATTGTCTCCCTAAATGTAAGTGTGAGTGTAGTGTTAAAGTCATAAGTATATTGTTGTAAGTGTAAGTGTTTGTTAGACTCGGGTAACTGCAAGGGACATCTAAATCCTGTCAATAGGTGCAGCTAGTCAGTACCCCCTGCAGGGTACATATTAGCAGAACTACCCCCCCACCTTTGTCAAGTAGCATTTGGTTTATCCATAAGGGTTGGGCATAGTAAACAAGCCATATTCATCATCTTTGTGTTTGTACAAAAATGTATCTATGTGTTGAGCTAAGATGAAAATATTTTTTTTTTAAATTAAAAAAAAAATAATTTTTATCTTAGCTCATTGATGTTTTACAAATCAATGAGGTTAGGCAATCAGTCCATTAAGTTAGCTGTTAATATTTTTTAAAGAAAATTTGGCAATAAAATAATAAACTACTTATAGATATCTTAAATTGTTCAAGAGATAAAGTATTGGCATTTGACTTTACAGAAAAACGAAGTCAGTCAAAATTTTCAATTTTAGTTGCACCAGCTTTTATCTACAGTATTCTTCAACAGAATATTAACTTGGGCTAGAACTGATCCAGAATTCAAAATGTTGCAATCAAAGCTTTATTATTTGTTACAGAGTACACTTTATGATTATAGACCAACAGAAATAAAATAATGGTATATCCTTCATTGTTAATTGTATTGTAAATGTTTTATGTTACATGATGGATTTTGTGAACTACATTTTGTAAAATCCCTCTGACTCACAAATGTACTGTCAGGTAAACAAAAATTGCATAGCTGAAGAAAGAGGGCAAATCATTAAGGCCTTTACATAACTTAATTATTGAAATAATCATTGGGTGAGGGACAAAGTGTGAGGTTTCTATCCATCAATACTGCAAGGGTTATGAGCGGCAGACAAACTGTACCTACTTCGATTTTAAATTTACAGTATAATTTGTGTTTGTTTATTATACAGTAAAATTGTCTAACTTTTGATGCCATCTACTTGCTGAAGGTTAGCGATTATTCTAGATATTTGTATTTTAGACATTGTTGCTTGAAATAAGGATTTGGTACTTTTGTCATATATGTATAGTTTTGTCCAGTATTTAGTGTATTGTTATCTTCCCTCATGTTCTTGTGCCAAGATGTACATCTTCATTGTATAAGTGTGTCTTGTAATTTCCTACAGTTTTAATGATAAGCTGAAGAAGACAATACTTCTGATCCTCACATGTTAAAAATATTCTAGCTTTTACTGTTATTTTTTGTAGGGCCTCTGTATTTGTGTTCTCAAAGCAGTTCTCTCTCATTGTGAACTGCATTTGTCCATTCATTTCTAAGCACACACACACACACACACACACACACACACACACACACACACACACACACACACACACACACACACACCAATAAATATGCTTTGTAAAGGCTTCAATTTTACAGTGTTGGTCCGAAAAGGTGTCTACAATAGGATTTGAAAAATATAACATTTAACAAGGCTTAATAATAGATCTAAACTTAGTTGTTGACATGTTTTATTCTAGCCTGTCCTGTGTGAAGTCTTACTTTTTTGTCCAAACAGCATCGTAGGTAATTATATTGTTCAACATGTTAAGTGCTCTAATTGCGGACATTAAACAAAAGGTAAAGGCAGATCGATATTTTGTTTACTAACAGTCATAAACTTTTTAGCAATTATATTTGTCCCCATTGGAATCATTGAGTTCACTGAATGTCTATATAATAACGACTGCGTATCTTCAAGAGACTCATCCAAAATACAGTATAATCAGCACAAACCATGGATGTTTATGCCTTTTTCATTATTAGTCAAGGCCTCTTAAGATTTAATTAGACTAGACTTATTATGAAAGTCTCAGCTGTTTAACGCAAAAATAAAAAAAAGTTGTGTGTGGGGGAATGGTGGAGATTGTCAGACTATTAGGTTGTCAGGTCTAGTAGGAGCATGAGAGCCCAGTTGGCCAATAGATATGACAGCTGGCTTGGTTACTACCTTATTGATGTCCAATTACTATAATATTGGTTACCATGTCTGTTAAAATGTTAATTAGATAATGTAACA
Source organism: Callitettix versicolor (assembly GCA_022606455.1). Lineage (NCBI taxonomy): Eukaryota > Metazoa > Arthropoda > Insecta > Hemiptera > Cercopidae > Callitettix > Callitettix versicolor. The sequence continues at coordinate 43,192,572 of CM040186.1, read as the reverse complement.
AGTGTTTCATTATGATTTTTCAAAAAAATACCTTTGGTTTTCATAATTTTTACCAAAATTAAGTCCTATTAACAATGTATACTTTTTTTCAGGAATTGTGAAAATAATACAGATTTAGTTGCTTATAACTATTCAATTGACAAAATGCCTAAATCAGTTAAAAATTGTAGAACGGAAATGCCATTGAAGGAAAGTGACAATGCAGAAGCAGTTACGAAAAATGACAGCACTAAATCCGAACGTGAAAATATGGGTATAAACAAAAGCAAAGTTAACCACAATATTAACGAAGAAAAAATCGCTGAAAATAAGACCACAAAAAAAAGAGATAAATTAAGTTTATCAACATATAAATGTGACGACTTATTGGTAGAAGTTGAAACAAAACGAGTTACTAAAACTGATTTAGACACTGAAACAAATAACTATAGTGCGGTTGAAAACAAAGTGTCAGAACTTACAATTGTAGAAGATAATGGGGGGAAAGAATTATCAGAATTAACAGTAGGTATTAATATGTGGAAGGAGAATAAGGAAAAGGAAGATATTTGCATAGAAGGTAGGTAGGCTATTTGATGTAATGGTTATAATAGATGTAATGTTGGTTCATATATGGGAATGATATGCTCCAATATTTTTGAATGAAATCATTATATATTTAGATCTGATAGTAGTGCGAGTTATTTGTGGTTTGGTATGTTAAGTGAATGTATCAAAACATTACAAAACTGGTAAATATTTACTATTTGGCAGCCATGAGAAGTTATTTTTTTGTATTGAAATATATATTTTTTTATATTTGCTTGCTGACAAGCAAATATTTTTTATATTTGACAGACTGACATTTTTTATAGTTAGAAAAACAAGAAAGGTGAAGCAAATACTTTATTTGCACGTAGCCAATTCCACTTAAGCATGTTAGTTTAGTTGGGTTATGCTAATCTTTGAAGCCTAACTAAACTTAACATATTATGCATGGAAATGCATGTGTAGTAGTTCCTCATTCATTTTTTTCTTTCTAACAATAAATTAATATGTTTAAAAAGTCGGGTAAACAAGAAAAAAAGGTAAAAACATATTTATTTTCCATGAATTTTAGTTTAGCAAGATTTGGTAACTTACCCAACACTGTATGTGCAAAAATAAAGTAATTTCATCACATTTTCTTGTTTTTTCTGACTTTTTAAACGTGTTTTTCTGTTAGCAAGCAAAAACGAACTACAAATAATTCTACAAAGAGATTTTCCCAGTTGTTATGATTCCATACCAAAGCATCATACCATGCACTTCATACCGCATCCATTCAGTATTATGAAATGACAGGTAGTATATCTTTTGTTTCATTATCTTGTTGATCCAACCATTTAAAAATGCCATCCTGTTGTTAGCAAACAAAAACGAACAACATATAGACAGACCAATACAGAAAAGTTATTTGTAACTGTCAAATAGTGAACATTTACCAACTGCCCTTAGAATTTTTTGTTTTAAAAATGACTTAATTTAATTAGCCTACATAAATATTTTTATTTGTTTTTATATAGATAAGGAGAACATAGAGGAAGAAATTCCTGGTAAGTTCAGATTTTGTATGTAATTTATTGTTTACCTTTTATAATTAACTAGCTGAATATTTCCTGGCATTTTTTTAAATTGTAATTTAAAAGTGTTTCTTAAATAATTGATTTTTAACTTTTAAAGTGTTCAGTAATTTGAAAATTTGTTTTATTTATATTGTTTCTTGAAAAAAAACATTTACATTTAATTATATTTATTACAACATAAGCTCTTTTATCTTGGGTTAGGGTAATTGTACTGGCAAAATAATAGTTATATATATATATTTTTTTTTTTTTTTTTTTGGTGTTTAACGTCCGACTATTCAGATGATGGGATGATTTATAGCGTATGAAAATGCCAAGCCCTGGCCGGGAATCGAACCCTGGTCCTCGGGGTGAAATCTCAGTACACTATCAACTAGGCCACCAAGGCGGACATATATATATATATATATATATATATATATATATATATATTTTTTTTGTTTGTTTAAAAAAAGATAAGAATAGAATTATATAAAAACTTACTTCTTAAAATTTCCTTCTTTATCCAATAAGTTTTTTAAAAATATTAAAATTTTAAAAAATATTCGTTCTAGTCTTTGGAGTTTAATAAAACTAAAACTATGTTCATTATACTATTCTAGATATCCATAATATTTTATTTTAATATTAAAATTCATCACATTTAATTAGCCACATTTAAAATTTCTGACTAAACATTCATTAACTATTAGAATTGAATTTCAGACGTTACAGAATCATGCCATTTTCGAAAAATATCCTTCTCGTCTATTAATAATTAAAAAAGTAAATGTATGGAACTCGGGAAGTTAACAACAGAAGCAAACTTTTGTTAATGATTGCTAAATATATAATTAGTATGAAGATATGTTTATCTTATTTTGTTTAAATAAATAAATGCATGAACCTTGCTTGGATATTATTTACTGTAGTTATAGTAAAAATCGGTAAGAATATAAGTGACTGTTGGAAGGCTTACAATTGCCTTTCTGACAACGGCTTTGTCCATCTCACGGTCAATCACCGATACACGATATATATTTTTTGTCTTGAAATAGTATTTCCGACACTTGTTTTTGATGTTACAATAAGTTTTCAACAAATATTCGACGAATAAGATCCATAAAAATTAATTTCGAAGTGAGGCTACTCTGCTATATAATTACCAAAAATCAGCTGTTTTATATTAATTCATAATGATCAGCTAATAGGCTATAAAAAGTTATAGGTTATGTTATTAAAAACTAGCAATATAAACAACAATTATTATAAATGTTTATTTTAATTTCAAATGTATTATAAATGGTTGAAGCATGCACGTGTTCTTTAATTAAGAAAAAATACTGAAACCGAAACAAAACGTTTTCATATAATTTGCGTGTATTGTTATTGAAAAGAAGGAAGAAAATGAGGGAGACAGAAATAGAGGTAAAATTTTATTTTAGTTACTTTCTTCCGTTCAGCACACTTTTTTCTATCCTCCTCCAATATTTTTGCTTTATTGAGGTTACATTTTGTATTCTGATTGGTTTTCTTCTGGAATAGATACTTTTTTTTTGTCGCTGATTGTTCAATGTCCGTTTGTTTTATATTGTCTTACATTCGCTTTCAAATTATATTTTTTTCTTTGCTTGGTTAAGATGTAAGTCTACTATGGGAATCCTAACTTTGACTGCTATAATTATAGTTTGAAATATTAATTTAAATGTTATTTACATCTCTTTGATTTATCTTATACAAGGTAATTTATGAATTTTGAAGTAAACTACTTTATTACTTTATAGTAGATTACTTTACATTTATTATTTTGGCTTATTTAAACTGTTTTTTATTTGACTTCAGTAATTTGTGTTACAAACATATTTAAATTATGGGTTTATATCCTTTTGTTATGACCTTTTGGCGTAGATCAGTGTTAAATCTATTTTGAATGTGATTTATTGGACTTTTTTTTAAATGGGGATTAGCAGTGGCTCTATGGCCCCCAACATGACAGCGTAGTAAGTCCGTAGTATTGGAATGTTACCGATCAGTCTGTTATGCTTACATCTATAAACATGGCTTTATATTATAATTGATAGAGTACACACATTAGCTAAATGATTTGCTCTGCACTTGATTATCAGCAAAAAAAAAAATCAGTTGGTGAAATGTTGTCTTTTGACACCCGTATCTCTGAAACCAACCCATATAGTTCCAAACCGAAACCTTATGGATTTCGGGTGGGCTACTTTACTGTGTAACACTCATGTGTTTGCGAGGGGTTGGTGGGGAGTTATAGCAGCATGCATAGACATACAATGCTTAAATTCATTTATATATATATATATATATATATATATATATATATATATATATATATATATATATATATATATATATATATATATATACATACATACATACATATATATATATATATATATATATATATATATATATATATAAGGAAATATATGTTCAACATTTTTCATTAAGATGGTAGACAGTAAGATTTATGAGACCAATGAGACAACTGTAATTTTCTTTCTTAAAGGTGCAGAACTTCTTGTGATTGTCAATGGAGAAATAAAAAGTGGATTTTCTATTTCAACTATTTCTGTAGTGCAACAAACCCAATTCTGGAGGCCCATCTGAATTACTTAAGTAAAGTAAGTGAAATTTATTTGTTTGCTCATTTATAAAAACTAATTTGAAAGGTTTAGCACTATCAGTTACTGAACAGCAAAGAATGCTGTTTTAAAGTTGATGCCGTAAATGTTTTACTATTCAATTCAAAAGTTCAATTATCCTACCTCATACTCACTATCCTGGTCTATCCTAGAAAACAATAAAATTGTTTTTAATATTACTTAATAATAATGTTTTAAAAAATTATTTGATATATATTATTTTTTTTATTAATTTTTAAAATATTTTTAATAAAGTATATTAAGAATTTCAGTAATTTACCTAAACAAATATAAAATAAATTTTATATAAATTTTTATATTTTTAAATTTTATAAATATAAAATAAATATAAATAAATATAAATATAATAATTCTTACCTAAACAACAGTAAAACAAATGATTTCATGTTTCCTTGGAATGAAATTTTTTTTGTTTCAAACAGGTTCAATGTCAAACTCCAAAGCCTGCAGTATTTCGCTTAAATTATCAATCATAGCCTGCAATACTCCCGGATGATCCGCTATCACAATCATATCTCATCTGCATATACATCTTATTTTTAACACCTGCTACAAGAACACCACCTTCCAAAAGCTTCAAAAAATGTATGCCATTCAAATATATGGAAAAATCAGAGGAGTTATACATATCCCTGTTCTAAAACTGTTTGTCAGGTCCACTCACTCTGGTCTCGAGTATCCATATATAGATCACTGCTTCAAGACTTAGAAATTTGTTACAAACATCCGTAGAATAAAAGTTTATAGTACACATATTGTCTGACTGAGAGTTATTACATCTATAAACATGGCTTTATATTATAATTGATAGAGTACACACATTAGCTAAATGATTTGCTCTGCACTTGATTATCAGCAAAAAAAAAAATCAGTTGGTGAAATGTTGTCTTTTGACACCCGTATCTCTGAAACCAACCCATATAGTTCCAAACCGAAACCTTATGGATTTCGGGTGGGCTACTTTACTGTGTAACACTCATGTGTTTGCGAGGGGTTGGTGGGGAGTTATAGCAGCATGCATAGACATACAATGCTTAAATTCATTTATATATATATATATATATATATATATATATATATATATATATATATATATATATATATATATATATATATATATATATATACATATACATATATATATATATATATATATATATATATATATATATATATATATATATATATATATATATATATATAAGGAAATATATGTTCAACATTCTAAAAAAACCTTATCAAGAATGTAAAATAAGACAGAATGATAATGACAACATACATATAGTTGAATTTTTAAACATGTTAAATAATGTATTAATCCAAATTATACAAAGAATTTAATATTTCATTATTGTACCGTTAATGCTTATTCAATCAAATTTATTCTATCTTTATAGTTACAGTCAAACTGATTTGACTTTAGAATAAATTATTTTCCAGAATGCTGAATGATGTTTATTGTTTTGTTTCGGCATCGTGGGGAAGTTGAAATAGAGGTGGGTGAGCATCTCTACAAAATTTTTGGTATGTCATCACTATTTTTGGTCTTAGGCTTGTTGCTAGTATTTTGAGCTATTTTTTCCAGCCATAAACCTCCAAAAAGGGTGGTTGTGTACAAAGTTCTTGTAGAAAATTTTCCATGGGCCTTGGTTGCTAACACTGCTGTGGTTCTGAACTGTGCACCTCAAGGTTATGAGTATGAAGCTTGCAGTTATTGCCTTAAGCTTTACTCTTTCTGTTAACAACTTCTTCATTCTCATTAGATAGGCTTAGTAATCCCACAGGACATCTAGTTCATACTATTCTCACTCATCTACTCAAAACACATTCTACACTCACTAGTTCACATAATTTGGCTAACTTTATGGTGTAAAGCGATCTGTACTGATGGAGTGAATGTATACACCTTAGCCTTACGCATGTATGCAGGACTCTAAATAGGCAGACCTAATTTCCTTAGTTACTTGTGGGTGTTCCTACAAATAAGAATGCAAAATAGAATGAGCGGGATCTCACCATACAACAAAAATTTTGGCCAGATAGAGCAAAACCTCCATAATAAGCTTCAAAACAAAGAAAAATTAATTGAAATGAATTCATTAAATTAATTAAAATTATAAAAAGAGAATTAGCAAAACAAACATCTACAAACAACTGAATAAGGAACTGGGAAGCCTCTAATTAGATGTGGAAGAGCGAATTACTCACCTTGAATCCTCTCCTTACTCTATAATAATAAAGAGACTAGGACTGGAGAAGGCATTGTAACTGAACATCTCAGGAATATAGAAAGCGGGCACAATGGATCTACAAAGGTCGCAGTGCAATAGTAACTCTACAGATTCATCATTTACTTTAAGGATATAGAGCTTTCTTGTGGGCATATATTACATATTACATATTAATATGGATTACCATATTTTTAACCAAAGCTATTGGAATACATTGACATATTTACCTGCAACAGTTAAGTTTGCCTGGTTAAGGTGTTGTATTGAATAGTCAATTGCCAGGATCTCTACAGCAATGAAGCCGGCAAGAAGGAATAGCGTATAAATGGTCACCATGCTGAACCATTTGAATTGCAAAGCTTGAGTACTGCGGTTAGTAATACCACGCACAGGAAAGGTACCGAGGAATGCAGCAATCCCTAGAATGCATCGCATGCTGTGGTGCATGCCCGAGTGCTTGGTGCTTCTGTAAAATAGGAAATTATATCTGCATTCTGTACATTGCTGATTTGAATTTAAAATATTTACTTGCTTTTTTTAGATGTAAAAAAAAAATCATTTTTTATGTTTTTATAGAGTGGACAGTAAAAGTCAGACAAAATTATTTTTTAAGGTTCATAGGGAAAATTAAGAACTTATAAATTTTATTCTTGTCTGTCTGTCAGTAATCTTTACTCTTATAAATAAATGTATACCCTAATTCTTTACCCTAAATCTTTACCCTAATTCTCATAAATAATCTGATCAATCAGTGCAAAAAATTGGCAGAAATGGTCTTTTTGTAATGGCCTGAATCCAGGAAAAATGGATATGTTATGTTGGCAAAAAGTTCGGTAGTTAAGAAGATTAAAATCATACAGCATTTTTATTTATCTAGTGTGGGGTATCATTCACGGAAGTAGAAGTGATAATGATTCTGAATATATATAGTTTTTGCATATTAATTGTTTTTTATAAAGTTGCTAGACCTTTTCAAAAGTTCCATGTCTCCCTCTTTAATTTCAACATGATGTCAGAAAAAACATGAAAAATTTATAAGCCTAGTGAGAATCAAAACAGAGAATTTTTAAGAATTTAGAATTTTAAGAATTTAAAAAAAAATTTTATTGTACTGTTTCATGTGTCAGTCCGTAATAGTTTATGTTTACGAGAATTAATTGATTTATTGTAAAATGCACGGGTGTAATGAAGTAGTACATTTCTAAATAAGATTTTTTTATCTAGTTTACTGTATGGAATGTAATTGGACTGAAGAATATAAGTTTGGCAGTACAATGTAAGATAGTGTTTTTACATGAGTTGCCTAAGTATTGGTCATATTTCAGGGTATTTTTGTTTGCTCACAGAACACACCTGTTTTAGAGAATATTTTTATAATTGAAAGAAATGGAAAAAATGTCAGTTTTGTATTAAAACCTAAACGGTAATAGTGCTATCATTGTTTGATCATAATCTGATAAACCTATTTAGAGAAAATTAAGCAAATTTTTGTTTTTTTCTCGGTAGTTTCAAACCAAATAAAGTGATCCATATGTTTTGTTTAGGTACTTTTGGACTATGTTTAAACAAAATTTCATCAAAATCATTTGAGCCGAATTTGATTTTTAACAAATTTTTGAAGACTTAAATTTTTTTTTATTTAAAAAATTGTCCCGAGAGATATAACAAACTTTTTTTGTGACTTTTTTTATGTTTGTATGTTACAAACAAATTAAACTAGTTTGTCAGTTAGTCACTGGTAGGCACGGGCACAAGATTATGGGCATTGAGAGGAACAGGTTACCAAAGCTGAATGTGTTTAAATATGCTGTTTTTTATTTTATTATTATTTTACATATGTTATGGTTACATGAATTCTTGGTCAGCAGAATTGCAGGAAATGAACAGAATTGTAGGTATATTGTGACACTTGGAACTTAATTTATACTAGTTTAAAATAGTGGTAAGTAGGAAGGGAGGAAGTTGGGCATAGGGATCATTGATTCTATTAAGAAGCACAGATAGAATTTATTAACAATTACAATACTTAGGTGGGGCTTTAACCCCCTTCCTGTCTTTGCAAACACATCTATTTCAAAAACTAGCAACAGCTAAGAATATAATTTGGGACATAGTTTGATAGGAAACAAATGCGTACGATTGAAAATGAAATAGTCTTTTTTAAATGCGGTACAAACATCACCATGTTACGCAGTGCATGTGTGGGGCTTTAAACAGTACAAGTTGAGATTTTTTGTTAAACGTGTATTTCAGTTAATGAATAATAGACCAAATTATGTTTTGTATATATAATTAAATTTAGATAAATTGTTTTGTTTTATGTATAAATTACATATAAAATATGTATCAAAAGCTCTAAAAACGTCAAATTATAGGTTGCCTAAATTTTTTGTTGAAAAGGTAATAAATAAAAGCCTTTTTTGGTTAAGGAAAGGCAACATTTAGCGGATAAATATTCATTGTTTCTTGTCAAGGCATCCCCAACCTCGGGATAATGGCAAGTTGTTTATCTGAATTATTTATGTTTAAAGGTTGAATTAATTGATTTAAGTCATCATGATGGGATAAATCATCATAAAGATGTTTACTTTGATGGAAGTTATGGTAAGCAAGTAAACAAGATAATATTCGGGCAGCTAGTAGTTCCATTTCCAATAATATTTACACACTGGATTTAGGTAACCAGTCTTATTTACACTACAATGTACAAATTATCAAATTGAAATATAGAGCAGAATTATTGTACTTGAATTACATGCCTTGATATCCAATTTTGCAGATTTAAAAAAAAAATGGTTTAAAAAAATAGAACTTTTAAGACAAGAATTTAATGGGTATTTAAACAGAAGGGATTTGGATGCCTGGCTTGGTATATTCAGCAGGCATGGCAGTGTAGGTACAATTTAATAAAGGAATTTAATTATTAATAATAATGATAATGTTTGTCTTGTTATGGTTTGTTTTTAATTTATGTTAAATTGTAAAAAATTAAATTTATGTTCAAAAAGAATGGATATGATATAATTAAAATGCAAATAGATGTGTAGTTTGCAAAAAGTGTACTAGTTATCAGACAGTCTGTGTGATCATTGCCTTGAATTGATTGTAAGAAATATGCATGTTATTTTTTGTGCGGTGAATAAAGCATTGTTATTATTGTTATGGTTAAATGATACACAGAGATAGAATGAATACTGAATCATCTCTAGCACTCCTTTTCAAGGTACAAAATGAGTATACAAATAAAAAATACTCAATTAATATGAAATCTTTTCCGTTTTACTTGAGAGTACCATTTTACGAATCCAGTACTTTTGTACATTACTCATTGCGTGTGTGTTGCGTAAGCTTTATTACTGCAGATTTATTAAACAAAGCTGATGACTTGGCTTTACTACAAACATGTTTAATAAACAAACTTGATGTGCAATGTAGGCTAGGAATAAAGTTGTTCGTCACACACTCCTTTCATTTCTTCTACTCTCTAATAAAGTGAATGGTTTTTACTTTCTCTCTGCATGCAATATAATAAAGAAATTATGGTGTTCATGAAAAAAAAAATCAATCTTTTCAAAATTCCATTAGTTTTTGTCCATTTATATGTCCCTTGAGCCAAAATTAGTAGTTACTTAGATGTCTGTGCATCTATACAAATTGCTGGAAATTAATATAAATGGCTGATTGTGATTAAATTAGGATGTAGGTTGGTTTACGTAAATCTCAGGGAATTTTTTTTTAATACAGTTGCTTGATAATTTGCACGTCTATAATTTGTAAAATTCTTTAATTCATATTGAGACACTGTACCCTGGGAAAACCGTCGATAATCTTACAAAAACAATATACAGTAAAAGCCTTCTAGTCTGGCATCCTGTATGTAGTCTGGAACATTCAATAATCCAGCATCACTCATAGGCTTCTTTTATTAAAAAAAATTAAGACTATTATATGTACTGTACTGTACACTTGTGATGTGATAGGAAGAGTACGAGGAAATCTGGCTTGATCGATAGAGTTCACGCTTTTAAACTTGTGTGTTTTAAGAAACAAATTTTTAAAGAAAAGAAAACATGATTCAAGAAGAAATTAGGCCTTAAATTCTGTTATAGAATGTAAGCAATAAGGTGATTTTTGTTATTCTCTGAGTAAAATGTTCTTTAACTTCTGCCTTGCTCTCGTTCACAGCTTTTTTGACGGCCCTCAAAAATCTGGCATTTCCGGTAGTGTGGCACTGTGAGAGTCCCGAAGGTGCCGGATTTGCGAAGTCAAAGTGATTTGCAAGCTTTTACTACATTTGGTTCCCTTCCTTATTTAATATTAAGCAAGTTCAATTTGTAATTTGTACTTGGCACAGTATACACCTGTATAAATCGTATTAACAGATTTCTTAAAATGATGCAAGGAAAACTTTGGCATTGTCAACAAAAAGAAAGGTTAAAGCCTTGGCCACAACATTAAGGAAAACTACTTTAATAATTACAAAATAAATATCAAACTAGTGCCCTCTGAGAATGGTGTACATAAATGTTAATCAGAGTTAAGTAAATAAGTTAATGGTTTTGATATTTATTTTGTAATTATTAGTTTCTTTTAATATTGTAAGAAAGTAGTTTCTTTTTATATTTGAGTAAATTTTTTATTTAAGTTGTGTAGACACAATATTGTTTACTTGTTGGATCTTAAATCTGTACTGTAATCAATGTTTAACAGGCTCATTTCAAACACATTTACTTACATATAAAATATGGCTCATTTGTTTTTATGAAATACAAAAGCAATGTCTTAAGAATTTCAGGCAACAACATCAAAGAGCTGGTGCACAAATAAACTCTACTGTTAAACAGAGGCCTATGTATTGGACAGTGTCAAGTATCAGTCAGTTGTTGTGGAAACTGTTAGCATTAATATAGAGCTGTTATTTATTGTACTCGTTGTAATGAGTGCATTAAAGTACAAGTCTCTCTTCTGGATAAAAAAGTATTGTATGTATCAACTGAACTGTAAATTGTTATTGAATAAGTATACACTTGATTTTTCAAATTTTCTGTTTTATCAATCTATATTTTGAATTCTATATATTCAAATATTCAATTGAATTCTAGATATTCAAATTCTTTTCTCTGCTCTCTTCAAGTATGAAATATTGAGTGGCTAATTTATTTTTAACAATTTTTTACAAGCACTTTTTTTTGGTCTGTGATTGTTATATATAGGATTTTGAAAAATACTTTTTTTCGGTTTTTTTCAAATGTTATATTAAGTACCAAAACAATATGTAATTGCTATAAATGGCAAAAAAATCTGGTTCCACAATTATTTTTAAAAAAACTAAAAAGTCACACTTAAGGATTCTTTGTACACGGGTTATGGTAAATGTCCTAATAAACAACAATAATGAAATCTACATTTACTATTTTGTTTGCTTTAGTATTTAACATATAACAAAATGTTCTCAGTTCATAGTAAAAATTGAAAACTAAGTCTTAAAAAGTATATATAAAATTGACAGTTATTTCATAAGGAAAATTGAATCTGATATTAAATAAATATTTGAAGTAAATAAACAATTCATAATTTAATTATTAAAATGTAAAAAATAAATATATAAAGAAAACTTAAAAAAAGTGATTTACTGGCTTTAATTATGATATTTTGATATTTAAATATTGGTACATTAAAATAATTTACAGTTTTACACATAGACATAAATTAGCAAATACATTTCCAAAAGAAACATATGCAAATTCAAATTATGGTTAAAATTAATCCTTATACAAATTCAAGAACACATTTATGAAATTAGAACAATATTTCTCAGGGAAACAATAATAATCTTTATCCTACACTTAATTAAATAACACAGTTTAATGAATTATTACTATTATTATTTTTTAAGATCGATCAATCAGTAGCACAATTATTTTGAAATCAGAAAGAAAAAACATTAAACAATCTCTTCAGCTATTCTCCTTACTATACTATGAAATAAATTTTAATTATCAGTAGTAGTAATTGGTTACTATATTCCTAACATATATATGTAATCTAATTGTTATTTAATTATGTATAGTTATATTACTGAAAAGGTCATGAGTCTTTGTCACATTTATCTCTAGATAGTTTATAAAAATCACAGATTTTGACAATATTATTATTTAATCTATTCTTGGGGGTGTGGAGGTCATGTGGAACTCATTCAAGTGAAATTTTAAAGGTGACTTCCTCAAATTTTTCAGTTCTCAATGCCTTAGAGATCGTATAAACGGATGTATATGCAAAGCTTTAAATGGATGTTATGATCTTTTAATTTTGCGAAATTAATGTTATAATGGATTTATAAATGAATTTGTTATTAAAATTGATTATTACTTAATTTTTGATATTTCATAAAATAATTTCTTTTTTTTATTCCTTTGTTGTTAGGCCACAGTACTGACTCTCTCTTTCTCTCCTCCTCTTCCTCTCTCTCTTTCTCTCTCTCTCCCTCTCTCTCTCTCTCTCTCTCTCTCTCTCTCTCTCTCTCTCTCTCTCTCTCTCTCTCTCTCTCTCTCTCTCTCTCTCTCTCTCTCTCTCTCTCTCTCTCTCTCTCCCTCCCTCCCCCCTCCCTCTCTCTCTCTCTCTCTCTCTCTCTCTCTCTCTCTCTCTCTCTCTCTCTCTCTCTCTCACACACACACACACACACACACACACACACACACACACACACACACACACACATACACACACACAATGCTAAATTCATTGTACTGTAATGATGTATGCATAGACTCCACCCATCTAGTCACACACTGTAATGTAGGATTCAAGATGGCCGACCCCATCTTTCCATATATATATATTTATTTCGCCATATCCCTTTTCTGTTTTTTTAAAATTTTAGTACTCAGTATATTTATAAATGTTGTTTTCATTCTTGAAATATTTGTTTTGTAAGTCATTTTGTTATTCCCCCTGCCAGTTAGATCATTTCCATTTTATATATAAAAAAAATACTTATTTACATTCGGCTATATGCTGTGACATTAGTGTTCTGAAATGTCATCAGCCATTGCCTTGGATCATGCATTATGTTTATAACCTGCTTTCAATAACCTACTCGTAGATTTCGAATTATGAATTGTTACATTATAAAATTAGATTTGGTGAATTAAAAATAATGAAATGAAAAAACTAAGGATTTCTTCAATTGTCAGACACATAAACAGTAAATAGTACAGTATATAAATTGTTTTATAATTAAGTATATATTGAAATTAAATTATATTGCTTTATAATTAGATTTTTGCAGAAACTATAACATCTATTTTTAACAAATAATGAATTAGTTGTATCTGAACTTACTCAATATATGTTGATGTCCACGCAGTTTTTGGTTCCAAAGGTACAATATTTCGATTTAATTCTTGCAATTTTTTAATTGTCCTGTTAAATACATTTCTATTGTCTTTCATTTCATTACCTTCAGTTATTTCAAACATTCTGAAACAACAAATGCTCTGAATTAAAATTAACCACCAGTACTGATTCAACTTGTGCAATGTGACTTCTTTTTTTGTAACATGATGATAAAGTTGTAAAATTAATTAAATGGTAAATTATACAAGGCATGTCCAGAAAGTAAGTACCATTTTGAAAAAAAAGTTGTAAAATGATTTTTTAAATATTTTTACATGAAAAGGGATGTTGAACTATTTTTCTCTACATTGTTGTAACCAATGATCAGATATTTGTCATTGTGGTCAACCAACCTGAAATAGTCATAATGGGTCTTTCTTGGTCCTCCCTCAGAGAACGATCCTGCCAGTGATGACAGACATAATTTTACAGTGTTACACATCATTGTCATTTGTAAAGTGCTTACCACCAATCTCATACTTGATGTGCAAGAACAAGTGGTAGTTTGATGGCGACAGGTTTGGACTGTATGGTGGATGTTGAATGTATGGTTAGCTGAACTGTTGAATAAAAGCTTGCGTGTCACAAACAGTATGGGGCCGAACATTGTCATGAAGCAACCAATTCTTTCACTGAGCATCGTTCTCCTTTTGTTTGGATTGGCACACTGACAGTTTCTCAAGGTCTCACAATATTGTTCCACACATTGACGGTTTGACCTCTGGGAAGGAACTCAAAAAACCAAAATCCTTTTCAGTCCCAGAACACAGTACACATGATTTTCTAGTCTGACATTGTAGTTTTTAATTTTTGTTTTTTCAGAGATTAAGTGTTCTCCTCTCTATTGAATGCTGTTATGATTCCAGAATAACATGGTGAATTCATTTTGTCACGAGTTGGTTTAAAAAGTTCACTCCCTCGTCACTGTACTGAGTAAGAAATGTCAAAGCACTGTGAACACCAGTGGGCATTTTTGGATCTCAGTGGTAACACAGCTTGTGATAACCTAAGCAGTTTGAAACAATCTCATGCAAAAGAGATTATGAAACTTGGAAATTTTCAGAAAGCATTGACATTGTGAACCATTTGTTCTCACATCACAAATTTTCTCATCAACTTCCCTTACCAGATCAACCGTTGTTGAAAATATAAGGCCGAACACTCTGTGGCCTCATCATGGACATTGTTTCATCCTTTATTTTCTCCTAACTCATTTTCTCACCATTCCATCACTCATTACATTTTCACTGTAAACGTCTTGAATTTTATGATGAATTTCGGCCGGCTTAACATTCCTTACATTAAAAAACCAAAAATGAATCTCACAGTCAGTGGTTTCATGAATTGTCTTAAAAACATTTTAATCAAACATTTTAAATGCACACAGAAAACTGGAAACACTACACAAGTGAACCATAATTACGTCAGTGAAGAAGCAATGAGCTGGGAAGACTAGTATGCATGTAATGAGCACTGATAGCAGCGCTGCGGTGTCAATAGAACAAAAAGGTAGTTACTTTCTGGATTTCCCTCGTAGTTTCACTTGTGCTTGCTTCTTTTAGGTAGTTTTAGTCTCTGTCATAGTTGTCGATTTGCTTTTCATCTCTAGATATTGCTGCTTTTATTTAGTAGTTTTTTACTTCAATATTAATGATGGGATGAATGAGTGTGATAGTTCTAGGGCAGACCAGCTGGATTAATGGAATAAGTTGTATCAAACTATCTTAGAGATAGTGCTTGGAGGCAGATATAGTCCATGAACGACCTGGAGTTACAGAATCCGTATCAGTTCTATAAGTTTTGTTTAGAAAGGTGGAACCGTCTTGCCCTTTCTTGTTTTCACATTCAGAGATAAGGTGCTACTTCATGATCTTATATCACTGATTTTGCCGTGTTGAAATATGTCATTGTACTTGTCAGGTAAGAGTGGTGATCATAGACTTACTGGTGAGGCTGTAGAACGAATAATAATCTACAGGATATGGCAAAAGACTCCCAGGTTTTTAAGGTTAATAATTCCTCCAACCATTGATATTCAGACTATAGAAGCATTCTGTTTAATGTAATATTTATTTAATGTAGTAACATGTACTTCTGGAATACATATTGTGCAGAATTTATTGTAACTATTTAGCATTATTTTTTAAAAAAGTAGTCACAAACGTCAACATTTGCAGAGCGCATCAAATATGTAGGGTATTTACATAAAATTGGTGAGAATTAATTTTTGCCCAAAACAATAATTCTCCTTGTTGAGGCCAAATGGCCACCAACTGCGGAGTGAAGTATCACTGAGCACTGTGCATTCAAAATCAAACCTGCAGTTTTTAGTGTAAGTGCGGCTCATGAAAGCGAGTCTAGCATTGCCACTCGGTTTCATTCAGCTCCATTTTTCTTTCAATGGCTGCATTTACATTAACAACTATAGGTTCAATTTTGAATGCATAGTCAGCATAACTTTGCTTTGCTTTTGGTGACCACCCTGCCTGACAGTATCATTCAAGTGAAAGCATGCTTCTTTTCCTGTGAAAAGAACAGAGTTGCAGAATAATTTCAATAACCATTTTGTTCCCTGTGCACATACTGTAAGTTGAAAAATCGTCAATAAATAAAATTTAAAATTTTCTCACAGCAAGATCTGATAGTACTACTTTTGCACAGCAGTGTAATTTTTCTTGTGTTTGAATGATACATTAGTATGTAGCATTTATTTAAATGCTGAATATTTTTTCATACAGACGCGTGTGCGTGCGCATGCACACACACACACACACACACACACCTCTGCATGAGTAGAAATTTTTTATTTCATGTAAATGATTTAATGACAAATTTTTATATTTAATATGTGTTGTCCAACAGTCCCAGACATATTAAATGGCAAAGAATATGCTTGGATTTTCTGCCCCTGTATCTTAAATTAAGACTTAATTTGCTCTAGTGTTTTTTCAGATGTTAAAAATGTTTTTTTTTTAATTCTGTTTGGAAGAAGATTTTAAAAAAGGTGGTGCTTATTTTGTGTTGTTAAGTCAATGTCAATGTTCCTTACGGTACTTTATAACTGTCAAAGTTGAAGTAGGGTAGGGGGAGGAATGATCTTCAAGTGTTGTCAAATGCGTACTGTGCTATCTAGTACCTGGCAGAATATGTGATTTGTTTAAACAACTTTCCTAATTATTTGTTACATATTGAATTGGACCTTTTAGTGTATATTGGACATTAATTTATTTATATTTGAAACCTTTGATATTGAATATTGTAATAAATTTAGGTTATTGATCTTATCATTATACGTAACCTTTTTTATATTACTGTCAGAGAACAGTTTTAAAGTTGTGATTACATTTTGATAATTTTAAAAGTAGTTAACATCATTTACTAATGCGTAACAATCTTGTTAGAATTTGGGACTGTTCTAACTGGGGTTCTTCAAATTTTACAAATATTTTACAGTTTATTATATCCGTTTTGTGACTTACACACTTGGTGACAACCCAAAAGTGAACACTATCATGTGAACCAGACCCTAAAGGTAGGCATAAGATGAGATGTAGATGAGCACTGTGACTCACCATAGATTTTTGTGAAACAAACAATTCGACCTGCACATATTGAATTGCAGGGTGGTGTGACTCAGTTCCTGCGTCTTGTGGCCCTGCTTGATGCAGTCGACAAGCCAGTTTTCGTGATTGTGGCTGCTACAGTAATTTATAATTGCAAATCACAATATTATTAATTAATTACAAAATTAGTAAAACTTTATTTAATTATAAAAATGAAATAGTATTTTTCATTATAAAACAAAAATTAATTGAATCTGTACGAGTATGAAAATCTTTACTCTGTTCCAGTGGATCTTGAAACATTACAAAGGTCCAAGTCAATTTTTTCCTTGATCAGGACATGCACTTTGTTTAATTGTTTAGAATTTAGTTGACAATTATTAATGAACCTTTCTTTGCTAAACTCTCATGTTGAAGTGGATTTGTCATGAGTTTTTCGTTCTTTTATGTAGGCACTTTCCCCTTCATTGCTTTTTGATAAAGTTATGTAAGCCAGTATTTCATTCTCATACTCTTCATGAGAATCTGATGTGAAACTCAAATCCTGTGAACTTAAACCACCTGGCAACACATGTTAGTAAAAACTGTGCTTCAACTTATGCTGTTGGTCTCTAGCAGGTGTACCTGCATCACCTCACATCTTCAACTTGCGCCTGGCATAAAGGTTTACTAAAAAATGTTCTAATACACTTATTTGAACGTATACCCCAAAGATCTCAAAGAAAACATGAAGAACTTTACACAAAAACTGACTACTTCCTGTACATCGCACTGCCACAGTGCCTTTTTATTGCTCTTCAGCACTGCTTGGCTAAAATGTCTCCTTGGAGTACCTGTTACTTCCAGATGTCAAAGTTGGCCACTGAACAGATGCCTGGCACCCCAACTCTCAGCTGTTCCATGACCTACTTCTTAACAAAATGCTGTTCTACATATCTTGTTGTTTATCATAACAGGCAGTTTCGTAATTTTTCTGTATCCTGTACAGTTCTTCAAATAAACAAAAAGTTGTTCCCTAACAATCGTTTGTATGTTGAAGAATCTTCTTCTCTTTACCCATAAGTGTTGAGGTTGTACAAAGAGATTTCTATCTTTTCTGTTATCTAGCTAATGTCCTGGCATTTCTCCAGTCTATGTTTCTGCTTCAAGTGCTTCTTAAAAGTTTTATAACAAACATAATACTTGATGAAAACAGAGTTTCCCCTATAATTAAAGGATCAGAAAGTTCCCAGAATTGGACAATGAAAATCTGTTGAAAGTATATATAATATTTGAACCTTATTTTCTTTTAAAATACTCTTCTCCTGCATGTACACATTTTTTCCATGTTGGAGACACTCCTGAAAGCTATTTTTGAAAATTTTGTTTAGCCTCTTCGTAAAATTTTCCACCATCTCTTTCGAATCAGCAAAACATTGTCTCTTTAATGTCATTTTCAATTGTGGAAACAGGTTAAAATCCAATGATAAAACATGTGGGGCTTATTTTACTACCCTCAGAAGAAATTACAGTTGGTTGAATTGAAATGAAAAACATCGTCAAGAAAGGAAAAACTTCACTTTGACAGAAGCTGGGATACAGTTATATTGGATGTTTTTTTATTACCAGGGCTTGATTTACTAAAAATTTATTACTGAAGGGAAATCAATAAAGAACTGTAAAAGGAGGTCCTGAAATGGATACAAGATGCAGTTAGATGAAAACAACTTGAAAAATGGGCAGAGAACAATTGGTTTTTATGGCATGACAGTACCATGAAAACATCGATTGCTGATTGTGAAACAGTACCTTGCAAATAGTGTTACCTCTCTGGAACACTATATACAGTGCTATTCTCTCAACCTTGCTACACCGGATTTTTGCCTGTTTCCATGACGGAAAATGACATTGAAGAGACATTTTCCTGATTTGGAAGAAGTGAGGTAAATGTGGTGAAGTGGCTTTCAGGAGTGTTGTCAACAATTGTATGAATGGTGGAAAAATGTATACATGCCAGGAGGAGAGTACTTGGAAGGAAAATTAGATTAAAATGTTTATACATATTTTCAACAAATTTTCATTAACCAATTCTGGGAACTTTATTACCCTACCTAGTATAACACTCTTATAATACTTAGCGACCCCACCATACCTCTAGCTCATTCTACTCTCACTCATTTACTCAACATACACACAACACCTACAAACACACTCTCTCACACAAACACTTACACATCTGCAGGGGGGTGCAGACTAGCTGCACCTAGTGAGAGGACCTAGACGAACCTCGCGGCACCCGAGTCTACCACACACCTACACTTACAGCACTACCGTTACGATTTAAACACTTTACACACACACACACACGTACATTTAGGGATTTGCTGTACTTGTTCCGTTATGTTTGGGAGTGGCAATACTGCTTGGTTTCCTTTGGCGGGGCCAAGTATGTGGAACCTGATGTGTGCCTAGCACTGCCGAGGACCTCTGATGGAACAGGTTCTGGAACCGAGCAGCCTATAGGCGCTTGGCAAGCACGTGAATGTTGAGTTATGGGTGTCGGAGCCCATAGCTGGGTCTATCGAAACAAATGGTTGCAATCTGTGAGTACATAGAGGGTGGCTGCCAGTGGTACTTGGGTTTGGGGAACCGTAACATTGTACCAGAACCCATTCCTAATGATTCTGGAGTGCTTGACAGGATTTTGGAGGTCCCCCCCCCCATTTATTGGGGATTCTCGCTTTAGTTCGAGTATCCTGGGCTGCTGGTGACGTTTGGGTGCACCCTGTACCATTTCTTCGAGATATCAACATTCGTGGAATCGCTCGGCAACTAAACTGTGGATAATAAACTTAAAATAAACGCCAAAAGTTCATTAAAGAGGCCTCGATCGACTATGTCGGGTAGGTCTGTTGATACTAGTGGGAGTTGTGGTAATCTGGAGGAGAAGGAGATGGGTGCTGTACCTCAGCTCCCATCCCCTAGATTCTTGATATTTAAAAACTCTGAGGAAGGTTCCGACCTGTCTAAGGTGTCGCCCTTCCTCATAAACAAAGCAATTGTGGGTAGAGCAGGTCCCGTACCTTCTATAAAGAAGCTACAAAACGGGATGCTGCTAATACAGACCTCTAGCGACAAGCAAAATCTGTCGCTTTTAAGTATGACTTCGTTTTTTGAAAAAAATCAAGGTTTCTGTGGAGCCCCACAGAACTTTGAACTCTGCAAAAGGTGTGGTTACGTGCAAAGATCTACTCCACGTAGACATAGAAGAAATTAAGTCTGAGCTAGCTAGTGAGTCACTTATTGATGTTTTTTGCATAATGTGAAACCAGAACGCCGTAAGGTACCTACTTCTTCAGTAATTCTGACTTTTGGCAAATCTAGTATCCCGGACTACATTTTTGCTGGATACCAACGGCTTTCTGTTCGTTCTTACGTGCCAAACTCAAGGCGATGCTTCAAGTGTCAGGGCTTTGGACATGTGAGTTCTACATGCAGGAAGCCGGAAGTATGTGGGAATTGTGGTTGCAGTGGCCATGGTAGTGACAGTTGCAGATGACCCAAAAAGTCCCAATTGTGTTGATGACCATCAGGCTCGTTCCTTCAACTGTCAAAAGTTTAAGGACGAGAAAGCAATTTTAACTATTATGGCACGGGATAAAGTGTCAATTTCTGAAGCTAAGGAAGCGTTCAAAAGTTCCAGAATCGTTGAGGGTAAATCGTTTGCTTCGGTTGCCTCTAGCAGCAAGAAAACATGCTCAAATTGTGAAGAACTGGCCAAAACCGTCAAAGCATTATCCGACCAAGTTGCTCAGCTACTAACTATAATTTCTACGAGTACCACTCCTATAGCCAACATATCAAAATTGTCAGGTATTCAATCGTCTGATTGCGCCACTAACGAAGTGAAACACATTTACAATGGAAAACCAACTGTAAAATTACTAATGCCTAAGACAGTAAAATCAGTACCTTCGAAGTTAAATCCAACTACTTCCGACCAGGGATTGTGTACCAAGCCACAAGGTCGGAAAGGAAATAGTAAAAAAGTCCTTAATGATCTGAAGTACTTTTTGAAAAAACCAAATACGTGCCCAGCTGTTGTTGGTGAGGAAAACACCACCAAGATTAAAAGTAATAAGATTAAAAATTCTAAGGGAGCATCTTCGAAAGTGCTTCCTTTAAACTATAAACACTCTTCGGAGTCAGACGTCAGCTATCACAGTAGTGATTCGATGTCCTTAGACTCCGATAAATCCAACAGTGACGTAAATGACAAAAACCAAGGTAAACCCTACAATATATTAGTCATTTATTCATATATCAATGCCTGTAAATTCAATCAACCATAACGTGATACAATGGAATATAAATGGGCTACGAAGCCATATTGAAGATTTGAAAGTTCTTGTGAGAGATATGTCACCTTTAGTAATATGTCTTCAAGAGACGAATCTCACTCGTTTAGTTTTAGGGGTTATTCCATTTTCAGGAAAGATTTCATCACGGAGGAAAGAGCGAAAGGTAGCGTAGCCATTCTAGCTCTCATAACTCTATCGAATCCGTCCCTATTAATGTAATGACACCTTTACAAGTTGTTGCGATACAGTCCAATTCAAACTTACCATCTGCTGCCTTTACTTGCCGCCGAGTTCCGATTTTGCAAATAATGAATTGTATGATTTAATATTCCAGTTGCCACCACCAATTTTACTCACAGGTGATTTTAATGATCATCATACTTCTTGGGGCTCGTTATCGTGTAACTCATGGGGAAGACGAATTGAAGCAGTCAGGTCTAATTTCTGCGATTAGACCTCGTAGTTGTAATGACAAACTACGAGGTGTAAAAATAACATTTTGCTGGGTACCTGGTCACAGTGGGATAATTGGGAACACTAGAGCGGATATTTTGGCAAAGGAAGCTACTCTGCTGCCACCAAACACGCAACATGTTATTTGTTCAGATTTTATTTGCGAAGCGAAACATCTACATTCGCTTTGGGAAAATGAATGGGTAGCCTTGGGCAATAACAAATTGAGGGTAATTAAGAATACTGTTCGTCCTTGGGTGTCATCAATATGTCTTAGTCGTAGGGAAGAGGTTGTTGTTACCCGTCTTCGCATTGGACATTCAAAGTTGACGCATGGATTTCTCATGGTGCGTGGGGACCCACCTACATGTCAGTTTTGTGGTGATATCATCACAATCAAACATTTACTTCTGGATTGTGATGGTTTCAAAAGCATGCGTCAAATGTGTGGATTGGATTCCTCTATGGATGCAATTTTAAAATGTATTTGAATTACTCTAACTATGGTATTGTTGAACAGCATAAGAGTGTAAATATGTATATATATATAATTTTTTTTTAATGTTATCTAGTTTTAGTTTGTATAGTGTTAAAATTTTAGTATTAGTTCAGTGTAGTATTAATAATGTTTAGTTTTAGTTTCCACCTATCCACCAATGTAGGACATTTTGCTGGACGGCGATGATAGCCTTCATGTGCTTTTCGCCAAAAGCTGTATTCAAAAAAATTTTTTTTGCTGGACGGCGATGATAGCATTTATGTGCTTTTCGCCAATTCAAAAAAAAAAAAAAAACTTATAATACTACCAGGAAGCCCTTGCGAAATTTTGCACTATGGAAGTTTTAAGTAAACACAGCTTTTAAATAAGAGTAGTCGTCGGGTGAGGGCGGTAATTGGATGGAAGGGAAAACATGTTTAAAAAACAAATCGAAAACCGATTGGTTTGAAATATTAATCACAAATTTATGAGTCATTGTAGTATATACTTTTCAATACAGGTAATTGTTTTTTAATAGAAATGTTTTACAGGGCATTACATGGGCCACATAACCTATAATTTTTATGACTTTTAAGTAAGTAAATATTAAAATTGTTCTAAGCACGTTGTACAAAAAAGTAGCATTTGTAATTGGATTGTCTGTTCTTGATTAATAAGTTAACTTCATAAAATATGTTATCCGATTTGTGATGCCATGCATGCGCATGCAAGCTACGCATCCATGATGCCATTTTGCCTATGGCCGTTAAAAGTGTCTTTTATGTTAAAGTTTTCCACAAACAGTAAGTTGTAGCACAAAATCGTTTTCAAATGTCAGATGCTGGTTAAAAATCCTTTTTTAAGACACCTCATTTATGAATGTACGAATAGTATGTGCTGAGAAAAAAGGATGTTGACTCAAGAAATAATATATATGATTAGAAGTATTTATCGTTAAATGCATTGTAATGGAATTTTAGAGATTAAAGCACATATATTTGATTAGGATTCAGTGAATTTTTATACATTATACATTGATTCTTGTTGACAGTTCTCAAGACCCTGTTTAGTAATCTTTATAAGATTCAAGTTGTTAGGATAAGCACTCCAAGCTAAGTTTCCAATGTTAGTGATATTATAAATGAACATATTCTGAATGTATCACAGCATAAATTTTGAAATTTTATGAAAAAACTAAATATGTGGCTTTGTATATAATGAACTTAATAACTAGGGCCTAAAAAGGAAGTAATACAAATAATTTATGTAAATAATAAATGTAATATATAAACTTCCCACCTTGCACAGTATTTTTCCGTTGGCTACTCTGTGTA
This sequence comes from Callitettix versicolor, assembly GCA_022606455.1. Taxonomy (NCBI): domain Eukaryota; kingdom Metazoa; phylum Arthropoda; class Insecta; order Hemiptera; family Cercopidae; genus Callitettix; species Callitettix versicolor. Next base: position 43,168,502 of record CM040186.1, on the reverse strand, counting down.
ACATGCCTGAGTAATGGCAAGAAATAAGAGGAGAAGCAATTCCTCGAGGCAATTTCATGAGCCAATATTTACACTTGTGTATAGTGACAGGCAAGCTACTGTAATTGCACTTTAAGTTGTCACGATTCTTGTGTGCAGCCTTAGTTTCACACGCCACACTTTATCTAGCGTTAATTATTCCTTTAAATTTTTAATGTTTGCAATGTTTAATGGAGGCTAAAGAAAGTAATAATTATTGTAGATAACGTATTTTGCTTAAACAGGATCCATTAAAACTTAACACATTCGTTTTTAGCAAAATTTTTATTGGAAAATAAGCTGCTAATAAATTATAATAATATTAATTATTGATTGTCATAATAAGAAATTTTATCAGCAAATTTAAATTGAAAAATGAGTTACAGGAAGCAGCCATTATGGTAAAACCCAGACCCAGGATTTTGAAATGAGATCTGACAATGACTTTTGAAACATTTTTTGAAGGATTGTTCGTAATATTGTGTGTGTGTGTGTGTGTGTGTGTGTGTGTGTGTGTGTGTGTGTGTGTGTGTGTGTGTGTGTGTGTGTGTGTGTGTGTGTGTGTGTGTGTGTGTGTGTGTGTGTGTGTGTGTGTGTGTGTGTGTGTGTGTGTGTGTGTGTGTGTGTGTGTGTGTGTTTTAATGGTCCTGCATGCATTTGTGTTTATATCATTGAGACTAAACGAATTAACTGATTTTGATTAAATTTGTTCCTGCGGAAGTTTAATCCTGTTCACTCAGTATCGAGGGCTGCAATAGATAGCTATCTTGGTTGTAGAGGCTAGGAAATTGTGATATGCTTACAATGTCTTCTCCACCAAACTAATCTTTAGGAAACTAAGGCTTAAATTGTTGTAGCACTAATAGTTTAACTAAAAAGCTTTAAGCCTGGTAAAATTAAAGAAATATAATCAAACTTATTGATGATTTAAACAAAAGAAAGTGTTTACACATAAATATTTCTGTTACAGTTCAAGGTTTTGTTGGAAAGTTTGCAGCCGAAATAACTGAAATGATCTTCATGCTGTTGACACCAAAAGATTTAGCATCAAGCTCTATGGTATGCAGAAGTTGGAGGGATGCAATCAATTCTGACATTATTTGGAGAAAACATTGCAAACAGCGGGGTTGGACCACAATGCTCACCGATTGGTCATGTTTTCAGAATTCTTCACATCTTTGGTCAGGAGTGTTCTTCATAAATGATTTAGATTGTCACAAATTGCCTCCACTTTGTACGCAAAGATTATGTTTTAACAAGTACGCATTTCTTAGAAAAAATTGGAAAGCACGTAAATTTGCGACTTTCCGTTTAACTAAACCTTCAAATAGTTTGTTAGCTAGTAGTACGGCTTTGTGCTTTGCTTGTGATGGTAAGTATATAGTAATGTTTGAGAACCTTACAAAACTGTTAATGGTGTGGGGGCTCGAAGGGGAGCCTCACAAAGTAGATTGTGATTCGTGCCAACAAATAAATGTCAGCAACATCATTGTTGGTAATGATACTTTTGCTATGGTGCAAGGACCCTATATTTCAGTTTACATAAACAAAGGGTTAAGATTCGAGCTTGCTTATATCAAATCAGAATTTGTAGAACTAAACAACAAACAGTATCAATATAATACAACACCGGAGCCTGTCAATATAGTTTTAGAAATTAATAATGATTATCTAGTTGGTTGCGCATATTGTATTGAATATCTTGCTTATGTTTGGGATAGGAAATCTGGTGATATTATTGTGACTGTTACATTTGATTCCCAGTATTTATTACCATCAATAATGAAGTTGTACGGAACGAGTATATATTTCGGACTGCGAAATACGGAGACTGAGCATAGAGTGGTTGAATTTGACATCAAACTTAATTGTTGGAGTAATTTCAGTGTCGATTGTCTTCCTCATATCAAGCAGCTAGCTGTGGATAACAATTATTTATGTCTCGTGTCATCAGATAGTGAACGGAGAGACTATAATAATTGTGTTGGCATATTTAATCGAGCTACAGGAATGATAATAAAATCATTTAAAGGTTGCGGTAAAAATTATCACTTTGTTAATAACTATCTAGTGTACCATTATAATGCGAAAATAGTTGTACGAGCATTGGAAGATGACCAACCATTCAGAGAAATCTATTTGAACGAGTGTATTGTAAATTTAAAACCAGTGTTTGATAGTTTGCTTGTACTGACTACAGCTGAGAAAGTGGAAGTGTGGGATTGGATTTTAGAAAAGAAACTGTACACCGCATCCTATACTTCTAATTCATCTATTGAAATGTGGGTGGATTGCGAGAAGATTGTTCTGAATAAAAGCAAAAGTAATGAGGTCATTGTTTTGCGCTTTTAATCGGCAAAAAATTATGATTATTTTACTGATTTTAACAGTTTGTTCGCGACACAAGACTCAATTTTTTATTACAATAAATGTTGTTTATATTTTACTGTTTATTTTCAGTGTTGGAAGTTTACATGTTGATGTTTCAGTTTCAGTGTGAACTGTTTTTCTGTGATAAAGGTTTTAAAGTGACGTAGTTTATTGAACAGATTGTGTCTATTGAAACCTAAATACAAATATTTCTACAGTATTCACCATGTAAATAGAGTGTTGTATGAAATTTTATTGTTTGAAAAATAAAATTGATGAAGTATGGATGTTGGTATACACTCCAGTCGTTCGATAACGGTGTTTTTAGTTCAACTAAGTGTTAATTAAATGTAATGTTAAAAACTGTTATGTCTTTGATTAATTCTTTAATTTTTTTCTGAAGTATTACAGGTCTTCTGGTAATGGCACATAGACCATAATTTACTAACTTAAAACTATTTCCTTCAGTAACGTTAATATTGCTTCTCTATATTAATTTACAAACTGCATCAGTACAGATTCAGCTTTTAAACATTTATTTTATGTTTAACAGTTTAAAAAAAGTAATTTTAAAAAAGTTTAAATGCTATAGAAGATATGGTAATATTGATAATATTAGCCATTAAAGAAATAGTGCACGGTGTGGTATTTTAAGGAGGTTACATCTTAATTTTATAAAGTACAGTTAATTTATATGACGGACACATTAAAAGTTAACAATAAATTTCATAGTTTATTACAGTCAATATATTTTAAAAATGGTAACTTCTCTATTATAAACATACACAATTATTTTTAAAGCTGTAAAAGTTATTGATAATTTTTAGTTACAGTCTATGGTCTATAATATGGTTTGAAATTAAAGCTTTGTTTTAAAATGTAGGGTAAGTCGAACTAATTTTAATTAACTGTTTTATAGATAAGCCATCCATATATTTATTATGTGTAATACCAAATAATGTTGTTTCTTCTTCCTTCATGTAGTATGTTGATAGTTTTTGTAAAATGAAGGTTTTATTAACATTATAACATAAATTATATTAACATAAATTTTATTTAAATGTTTTATTAAATTAACATATAAAAAGAATATATGAAGAGGCAGCATTTGAATTGGCAGCAAATTGTACTTATGATGAGGCAAGTTTTTAAAGTAAGTACTGTTTTTATATTAAACAAAAACGACTGCATTTTTGAAAACAATTCTATTATTACATGAAAGTCTACACCTTAATCTACTGTTCGTCATGGTTTCCATATTAAAATAACTACTTAACAAATTACAAGATTATGAATTCCATTCTCAAAAAAATCTGCTGAATGCTAGATTTTTGGCTATACGGATGGTGGTCAAGTTGTTCTCGGTTGTATGGCATTAAGAGACTGTATTTTTTAGCTATATGTAGACATTATCATTAAGCAAAGCAGTCCCTCTACTGAGCTTGGCCATGCTTTTGTTTTGAGACCTTCAGGCAGTTTATGGTCTCAAAATTGATTGTGTTACCTCAAGACAAAAAAAAAAAAAAAAATCTGTAATCAACAACCCGGCTTATCAAAACACCATTTACATTATTTTTGTGCAGAAATTATGTGCTTGAACTTTTCTTTTTTTGAAGACGTTGAATGCCTGTCTGTTTTATGGATTTTTTTAAAACACCTTCATTACTATACTGCTTAAGGAACTTCAAAGCTCTGACTATTCAATTGATTTTTTTAACCTTCATCTGCATTTTTGGTATCCAATGAGAGCGCATTACATACACTTTTTGAAACTTTTAGATAAGTACGAAATCGTAAAATGTCTGTTTTCTTGAACTGTTGCTTTAACTTTCTGCACCAAGTCTTCAATGGCTAAATACGGTCACCCGCTTCATCATGAACATAGTACAGCCACCTTTAAATGTTATAATTCATTGTCTTACATTCCTCACTCATAGAGCCTGCTCCATAAACTTTACTAAATCTGCCCATGAATTTCAACAACTCATATCTTTCGCACACAGAAAACTATGTGTATTTTACACTCACCTGGATTTTCAATAAACAAGCATTTTAAATAAACACAAACAAACATAAACACGAACAGATGCTTCCTTTATGGTATGTGACAGAAGCCAATAGATGTTGATATTTGTTGCGGATTGCTGACCGCAATGCTATTGTGGCCATTTTAAATAAACACAAACAAACATAAACACGAACAGATGCTTCCTTTATGGTATGTGACAGAAGCCAATAGATGTTGATATTTGTTGCAATGCTATTGTAAGCACAAACAAACATAAACACGAACAGATGCTTCCTTTATGGTATGTGACAGAAGCCAATAGATGTTGATATTTGTTGCGGATTGCTGACCGCAATGCTATTGTGGCCATTTTAAAAACCGTTTTTACTTAAAAAACAAACCTCTTAGTTTAAAATGAATCATATTTTTTCTAACTAATTTCATATTGACACACAACTGAATCTGCTGGTTAGAAGAAAATAATGCAGTAATATGAAATATGTTAATTTAGTTAAAATCTGTGATTAATATATTAATTACTTATAATGTACAAATAATAATTATTACATCATTTAAAAATGTAATATTACAATTCTGTGATTATAAACACCAGCATATTGTACATGTATCTTTGTTGTGAAAGGCTATTGTAAATAACATAAATTTCTTAATTTGTAATACATTTTTTAAATATTGAAAAATTGTTTTTTTAAATTACCAAACAAATCCTCTTTCACACAATTTTATTGTTATTATATTAGTTTGTCAAGGTACAACTTGAAATCTGAGCACATTGCTTTGCTGAACTTTGCTCAAACATACAAAAGTACAATTTGTTAATGTTTTAATTTAAAACTGTTAATTGTTAACAATTTGTAACAAACTGTTACAATCTGACAGTTTTCTTAATATCTCTTTGTTGTTGGCTGTGAACAAACATTACGTCTTTGTGCATTACCTAGTGTGTTCAGATTCTTGCAGACCATACAGGATATTCACCCTAAACCCTCTGGTGCAAGTTATTTTTGTTCCATCCATAAGCTTGGACTATGATATGATGTAACATTTTACTGGGTACCTGGTCACAGTGGGATAGTTGAACACTAGAGCGTACAATGTGGGAAAGAAAGCTGCTGCCAAACATGCTACGTATTATTTATTCAGACATTATTTGCCCAGCAAAACATCTATTCCATTCATTTTGGGAAAATGAGTGGGCAATAACAAATTAAGGATAATTAAAAATACTGTTCATCCTTGGGGATCGTCAATACAACAAGCCGCAGGGAAGAGGTAGTAGTTACTTGTGTCCGCATTGGACATTCAGTGTTAACGCATGGATTTCTCATGGGATGCGGTGACCCACATATATATATATATATATATATATATATATATATATATATATATATATATATCAGTTTTGTTGTGATACTATCACAGTGAAACACTTTCTTCTAGATTGTGATGGTTTCAAAAGCATGCGTCAAATGTGTGGATTGGATGCCTCTATGAGGATAATTTAAAGGATGTTGGTCATTGACCGAGTTCTAAACTTTTACGTCGTTTAAATGTACAGTGGTACCCCAGTTAATGGTCTTAATTCGTTAATTTCCAAAACAACTTATCTGAGCCGACTGCTGTGCGAGTCAGCATTTACAATAGAGACTTATGGAAAATATTTTAATTTGTTACATAGAAAAAATAATTAGTACTCACCATTAATATGTCAACCATGAAAAATGAAGAGAATTCACAGAACAGAAGTCTCACTTTATTGAAACTAAATTCATACAAATGTACTAATGTAACATATATACACATGAAAAATCAGTACTGTACATCTTTTTAGTTAATACTGTTGCTTTTTTTATTTCAATAGTCATAGTGTGTCTTTTTACTTCCATTGCTTCAAGAACTTCTTTTAGAACCCATTTAATTAATATTCACAAAAAAAAAATTGAAAACAGAATTTAATCAACAATTTGAAACTTGCACAAAAAAGACACTTAACGCTTTGTTAAATTTAAAAATCAAAAGTATGTAACATAAAATATTATAACTGCATACATTTTTTAATTAGCTAACAAATTAAACACACAGTAAAAGAGTTGATGACACAAAATAAAATTAGGTAAGATGACAGAAAAGGGAATAGGAGTGGGCATTCTGAGAACAGATAACTAAAGAATATCTTGGACGTTATTACCCTACAAAAACCAAACGCCCATCAATCAAAGGCTTGTTTGTGTTAACTCAGCAGCATGTACTATTTGCCATATATCTCTTTGTTGTTGGCTGTGAACAAACATTACGTCTTTGTGCATTACCTAGTGTATTCAGATTCTTGCAGACCATACAGGATATTCACCCTAAACCTCTGGTATGATATGATGTAAGTTATTTTTGTTCCATCCATAAGCTTGACTATGATATGATGTAACATTTTACTGGGTACCTGGTCACAGTGTTAAGGAATAATTAATAATGATAACACTCATAAGCCTACAAACTCTTGATTTAGTTTCTGATTCAGAAGTCGCTACAGTTAGACAATATTTACAGAGTAATATTGACACTAATATACTTGACCAAATTACTGATGAAGATTCAAATAAAATTAGTAGGCTTAATGAAAATGTCATATCCACAATATCAGTTGAAAATAATGTGCAACCCTCAACATCTAGTTTTATCGATAAAAAACAAAATAAGTCCCCTGAAATAAACAGGAGGTGGAAAAAAGTTGACAAAACCACGGAAATTGTTGATTATAATTTACCAGTAGGAGCAGATAATAATATGTTTGCCAGTTGTAAAACAGCAACTGATGTTTTTGTTGAAATGGTTAGTGAAACACTTGAAAATATTGTTTGTCAAAGTAATTTGTATGGTACTCAAAATAATAAAATTCTGTGTTTGACACTCAAAGAGTTATATGCTTTCATTGGAATTAACATGATAATGGGATACCAGTAATTTAAACAAAATAAAAATTTGAAAAATTATTTTCACTTATAATATGTTCAGCCATTAATCTGAAACCTAAACTGTTATGCAGGTAATTTTTCATTACATGAATTAGACCATTGTATCACTATTTGAACTACTTTAGCTATGGTATTGTTGTGCAGTATAATATTGTTTATTTATATATCCATTAAAAAAATCATATTTTTAATGTTACACCTAGTTTTAGTGTTTATAGGGTTGGTTTAAACAGTTTATTTTTAGCTTTAGTAAAGCATTAACAATATTAGCATTGTTTCCCTTCTGTGTAAGAGATTTTTGCTGGAAAGTGATAAAAACAAACAAATTGAGTTTGATATTATTTTAATGTAAGTAATTAAAAACCTAAACAATAATAAAAAATTTATTTTTAAAATATTAATATCTTGGAATCTTTTATAGGTTTCAGAGACTATGTAAAAGTTGTAAAATTATTTGTGTAGATTGTCAGTATTGCAGTAAGGATTGTCTGTATAAACAGACTACCTTGGAACAGTTTGGTGAAATTTAACCCAGAAATAACTCATGGGCAGGAAAATGTGAGTAAAATCTGATGCTTATGTCCTTTAACATGTCACCAAAAGCTTCCTGTGGAAGATGTTTATAAAGTTTTCTTCAGTTTATAAAGATGTTTATAAATATTTTGAAAGTTTCTCTTCAGTTCTTACTCAAAAATCAGTTTGCTGTAATACCTAAAAAAATATTTTAGATGATTTTATTATGTACAATTACAATAAACATCTTTTTTATTGAATTTTTCAAAACTACTATGCGGTTAATATACCAGTGTGCCTTAAGTATGAAGTATTACACAACTCCCTCTGTTAATCTCTCACCCCCTGGTTTCATTCTTTAGAAAGAAAACAGTAAGCCTGAGGTATGTTCTGAGAGGGCCTAAAAATGTATACAGTAAATTTAAATTTGTTGTATAAGCACTTGTTATTATAACTAGATGTGAAATAATGTATTTTTAAATGTACTTTATTTTATTTATTAACGTTTTTGATATTGATAATTTTACATCATTAACTTACACATTAGTTCATTACTAGTTGAGTGAATGTAAGCTATTCCTTACATCGATAAACTACTGAATTTAGCTTGTGTGCAAAATAAATTTTTTAAATTTTATTTATGTTGCAATTCCTATACTAACCTAAATCAACTACTATCTATTCTTATATTTTTAGTATAGAATATAGAGTAGTTGATTTAGGTTAGTATAGAAATTTAAATATATATATATATATTAGACATTCCTGGCGGTACCCGAGTGAGTCTAACACACTTACACTTATGACTTTAACACTTTACACTCACACTTACATTTAGGGAGGCGGTAATAACCTCAATGTGCTTTTCGCCTTAAAATAACAACAACATCAAAATCTTATATTTTTAGTATAATAATAATAAACTATAACATAGTATATAATATACAGTGTCTCGATATTCTTATTGAAGCAATGAGTGTTAAATAATTTCATTTAATTCACACATTTTTCAGATAAGTCTAATAATTTTATCTAAAATTCTTAATCATTTTTTTCCACTACAAATGTTACAATTTTGTGGATTGCAAATCGCTGCCATGCCGAGCTTCAAACTCTGTATTTGTTGATGCATTTCAGAATGCTTCCATTTTAAAAACTTTTATTGTTCCCTGGAGGTTTTTCCATGCTCATATCAGTAAATTAATTATTCTGTGTATTGGTTTGTCTTTTATTTGCAGGGCATGCAATCTGATTCGACCTGAGAGCTTTGCATGAAATCTAAAAAATTTCTGATGAATGCATTGTTAAAATAAAGTGTTGTTTATTTTTAATACAAACTGCATATCCATAATTTTTTTGAACATTGGTAAAACAAACAAAAATATTATTTCATTGTAATTTATATGATAAGGCTTGTGTCAGTAAAATGATTAATTCATATATTCTTTTCTTTTATTTGTGGGGGCATGAAGTCTGATTCGGCCTGAAAGCTTTGCATGAAATCTACAAAAAATTTCTGATGAATGCATTGTTAAAATTTAGTGGTGTTTATTTTTAATGTAAACTGAACTAATCCATCCATAATTTTTTTTGAACATTGGAAAAAAATATTATTTCATTGTAATTTATATGATAAGGTTTGTGTCACTCTTGTATCAGTAAAATGATTAATTCATATATTCTTTTATCTTTTATTTGCAGGGCATGAAATCTTATTCGGCTTGAGAGCTTTGGTAGCAAGACGTGCTCTACCTTATCAGTAAAATAATTGATTTATGTATTGTTTTGTCTTTTATTTACAGGGCATGCAATCTGATTCGTCCTAAGAGCTTTGCATGAAACCTTGAAAAACTATAGGATGAATAAATTGTTAAATCGGTATTTATTTGTAACACAATCTAAACTACTCTCAGCCTAATATATTTTAACACTGGTAAACACTAAAAGACACACAAAATTCTGTTATTTTATTTTAATTAATATGGCAAGGCTTGCTTCACTCTTTTATTATTAAATTAATTATTTTTTACATTATTTTGCTTTTTATTTGCAGGATACAAATTCTGATTCGACCTTCTATAGGTCTTTGCATGAAATCTACAAAAGCTATCAAATGAATGCATTGTTAAAATAAATTGGTATTTATCTTTAACACAAACTAAAGTAGTTCAATCCAACTTTATTTAATCAGTAAAATTAGAAAATGAATTAGTTTATTTATTGTTTTGCTGGCTAAAAATTTTATACAACCAGAGAGCCTTGGATGAAATCTACAAAAGGGTTTGGACAGATAAATAAATTGTTAAAATTAAGTGGTATTTATTATTAACACAATCTAAACTAGTCAAAACTTAATTTATCATAACATTCTAAGGCACAAAAAAGCCTTTTATATTATTCCTGAAAGCTGAAATATTATTGTCATATAATATTAAATGTTTTCATATTAATATTATTGTAATTAATATGATAAGGTTTACTACACTATTGTACTGGTAAAATAATTAGTTTATATATTCATTTATTTACGGGGCATAAAAATCTGATTTTCTTTTGTTCTGCGTGAGAGCCTTGCATGAAATCTAAATAATAATTAATATGACAAAACTTGCTACGCTCTGTGTCTGTAAATTAATTGTTTATGCATTGTATTGTCTTTTATTTGCAGAGCATAAACCTTTGCATGAAATCTACAAAAGCTGTCGGATGAATAAGTTTTTAAAATAAAGTGGTATTTATTTTTAACACCAACCTGTTACATTCCTAATTTATTTGAATATTGATAAACACAAAAAATACATGCACAAAAACCTTTTATTTTTTAATAATTAATATGAGAAGGCTTGCTCCACTTACATTATTAAATCATTTTATATATTGTTTTGTCTGATTTGCATCTATGAAATTTGACTAGACTTGAGAGACTTGCAAGAAATCTACAAAGCTGTTGAATGAATAAATTGTTAAAATTTAGTATTATTCATTTTTAAAACAATCTAAACTGTACCAGTGGAACTTCAAACATTGCTAAATGCTGAAAAGAGTAAAGACTAGAGCATGTGGCACTTGGGGAATGACCGAAAAAAGCGAAGCTTCAACGCTATGTATGGAAATATTTGTTAACATCATTAAAAATATGTTAAAAATGACTTAATCTATTCATTTTAATATAATTGACGAATAAGTTAGCTTGAGAAGAATTAAAGCATAAAAATACATGAAGATTAATATTTTATTATTAAATATTAAAAATTTTAACATAATTTTCAATATATGCACATGTGCATGTGGTTCTGCTTATGTGTATTAGCCATAAGAAATAAAATAAATGAGATAAAGTAATTTAAATTAAAATGAAATTGCATTCAAAATTAATATTATATGTAATGTAATGAACATAATTCCAATATATTTTCCTAGAGATCAATAACTTTATTTATGATAAATGTAATGAAATATCGTAAAGTCGATGTGATTGTTTAATAATATGTTTGTGCATGTATATTTATAAATATTGTCTGCTATATTGCGAGTTTTTTGAATTATGTATGTGTATAGACTTGAATACAATTAAAACCTAAAGCCGCTGAAGCGGAAAAAATTAATCTGATGCTAAAAAAGTTTATGTTTAACACTTTTATCGAAACCCTATCTTTATAACACTAACCGAAACCCTGGGCCTGAGATACCACCATGTGCAAAAAAGGTTAATATAATCAGATATCTGAATCACTACCTTTCCTAGTATAGATATGGGCATTTGAGTGGTAAGATGTCTTCAAATCACACATGCACATACTTTTATTCCATATTTCTTAGGTTTATTTGGCATAAAATCCTAAAAACTGCAGTGTTCTCTAAATAGAACTAATTTTCGTCAGTTGTGACTTCACACGAAACTGAGTAGACACTTTTACTGTTAGATATGAACTGCTTAAATATTTCACTCATTGCAGCTGCTTTGTCGTTGTTTTTTCTTACAACGCATGTTGCCGCGTCATCGAACCTAAAGCACATTAGAAGAATTTCAAATCTTTTCTCAGACATTGTGACTGTATATATTGGATAACTGTATATATTTTCTACAATGGTTTCGCCCCCATTTTTGCAAAGTAGATCTTCTTCTTCTTCAGAGCTAGATTCAGTTGGCTTGTCGCCATGTTGCTCCTGATCTGGTATGACAAAATCAGGATCACCATCTGAGTCATCAACAACACTTCCGTCACTGTCCCAATTTTTATCGTCAAGAAGCAGTTCGCGTATTCTATCACTAAATTCAGGGTCTTTAGGATTCAAATTACATTTTAAACTTGATCTATTTAGTTCATTTTGACTCTCCATATTGCCTGTATACTATATCTAAGAACATGTATATGTATACAGATGAATAAAACAAAATGAAAATTCAACACTCAGTTATATATATATATATATATATATATATATATATAACTGAATAAAACAAAATAATAATCCAACACACAAAAAGTTTACTATAAAACTGAGTAAAATAAAAGAATAATTCAACAAATAATATATTACTGAATAAAACAAAGCAATAATCCAATACACAAATCGCTTACACTATTAACCGAAACCTTGGGTCTGGAAGACCACGCATTAAGTACCATTAACCAAAACCTTTGGTACATTTTCAACAAAACAACTGTCAAAATCACCTGCCTCACAAACATTAAGCAAATAGTAGCTTATTGTTTAGAGTAAGAAGAAGGGGGAAGGTATTGGGGCGATGAGCTTTCTCCTTCAAACAGTGTTCCCAATAAAAGATCTCAAAAATTCTCGTGGGCCTGTGAGACCAGGGTTTCGAAAAGTGTTAAGATATTAGCTGTATCTGGATAAAGTCGACTTTTCTTATAACGTTCAATATATTATCTCTATGGCTCTTATAGTTGTAACCCATCAGTTATTTATACATGAGAAAAACGCTAGACTTGATACATTTGCACACATAAGTACATATATTTTATTATAGGAAAGAGATTTATGCACAATATTTAGGTATTTATTTTTAGTCCATCCACTGTACACCCAAACCAACATGCATAAAAATATTTTTTTTCATAGTTGAAATAGTGAAAAAATTAATATGTTTTCATTTACCCTCTTGTTGCCTCACTTCCAACAGCTTCTACTTTTTCAACCACAGATACTATGATAAAAATACCAATTTGTAGCATTTATGCCTGGATTTAGTTCATTACAATCACTATTAACATTTTCCATTTTAACACATATTACAATTAAAATACACATGTTTTTATTAATCGTAAGTACATAAAAAGGTTGCAATTGGTTTTATGATATATATATATATATATATATATATATATATATATATATATATATATATTGACATTGATACAATAGTACCTGTATATTAACACTGTCTCACTCACTCTCCATGCGCTCAAAGAGACCATTTCACTGTCTCCAACATGCTTCGTTTCTCCAGGATTCTAAAGAACCCTATACAAGTTTTAAATATTTTAGTTTCTAGTTAAAATTGAAAAAATGGCTGTTTTCTTCATAGCATTATCACCATAAACAACTCTCAACATTTCAGCAATTTCTTGGTAATTTTGTCATGTCCACATAGCTCCTCTTTTTCCTTCACTATCCCCTGAGTACCAAGCTTTACCAAAACTTGATGTTAATTCGTTGTTCAGTGAATTGGTCAATTTCCATATTGATTGTCTTGAACAAAAAAAAATGCAAAACTAAAAATAACTCTACTCGCAAAGATCCAACACCTTTGATATCAAAGCGTAACGCGGCTCTGCTTTCATGCTTTGCACTGAAAAACCACGATTCATCACCAGTGCTAACCCTATTTAAGCTCATTGGGTCCCAGACAACACGTGAGGTCAGCCAGTTAGCGTGGCTTAACTCCCTATCATTCGTAATCACCGCCGCACACGATCCATATTCGTCCACCAGTTCGTGATTTATTGGACAAACCTCGTATAGAATATTGGGAACATTATGAAAATAGCATTCTAACAGAGGGCATTATAACCAAGATGGACTGTAATAATATTTGAAATATTTCAAATATTTCAATCAATTGAAATATTTCAAATTGATAGATGAATTTGAATTGAATGAATCAATTTTGTTGAATTACAAACTTTCCCAAATTTACATGCATATTTACACTCAATATAATACTGCACACAACCAAGAGCTGATCATCTGTGGATAGTAAATCACATTATGAATTATCAGTGGAGTACCAAAAATCAATCATTTCTATTAATAAATATTTTTTTTTAAGAATCAAACTCTGCATTTATTTTGTTTAATCAATCATTCTATGGTAAACCAAGCTGATTGTTTCAAGTAGGTCTATAATATATTTATGGATACCATGCAGTACTTTCCATTACGATCTTGATAAAAGATAGGCTGCTAAGGATTTGATGAATTCTGCTCAATCATAAGCTACTGATCCACTTAAATATTTAAAAACCTCTTAAGAGAACTTGGAACCAAAACCCATTCATTCCACTTCCTAAAAGTTTATCTCTGGCAATATCCACATAATAAGCCAAGGTCAAACAGCATATTCTGATGGCTGCACCTGGATCTATAACACTAGATTAATACATTTCTGCTCAGCATTACTGCTAGCACATCACCTCGCATCTCCCATATACAATAGCTTCTTTCTGATTGGTGCATTCTTTTTCTAGTTCTAACAAAGGAATTCTGAGAAATTCCATAATTTTGCTGCCATAATTTTGAATATAAATACAGGTCGAAAGTCATTGTTCAGTAGAACATCAGGGAGGATGACCAGCCATTATACAACAGCCTACAAACACCCCAACAAACTACTCAAGATACCACAACTTTCTCAGGAGGAAATATGAAATTGTGAATATCAAATTGATGTTAAATTTAAGGCAAAATATAGTTGAAAATTTGTTCAAATCAGGTCCAAATGGCACAAAAAATATATACAAATATTGTTCATTTTAGCCAAATTTCACATTTTTTATACGTTAAAAAATATTCAATTGATGTAAGAATAAGATTTTAAAATATGAAAATAAAGATAAATTTTTATATATAAATCCAAAAATTTAATATTGTGAATATCAAATTGATATTAATTTAACATAAATTTTATGTAAAACCCCATTAAAACAGGTTTAAATTATATTAAAATTAATGTTGGTTTCAAGTCAAATTTTACACTTTTTTGTAGCCTATTTTAAAAAACATTCAAGTTATGTAAAAATAAGATTTAAAAAAATTATTCAAATAAAGATAAGTTTCATAAAAACTTCAACAAATTTGATACTGTGGATATCAAATTAAAAAAAAATGAAAGTTTATTTATATAAAAACATTCAAATTTGATCCAAATCGCATACAAAATAAAAGTGAAATGAACCTTCATATAAGATCTAATTTAAAATTTGGATACTTTAATATAAATATATTAATATTAAATGATAAACAGCAAATAAACAATCAACCAAATAAAACAATCATATTTATAATTTATTACACTGTTGTATTTTTTTCAACATTATGAAGTAAAAATTCCACATTTAATTGGAATGATAAAAAATTCTTAATTTTTTTAGAATAAACATAAATTTTTTGTATTGAATACAATTTTTTTAAAGAAAAACAAAACTAAAAATGCTGCATTAGAATATATGTTGTAGGATAGCCCTTATATTCCTTTAAGACCAATAAGAGTATTTTAAGATGAAAAATAAAACTGTTGTCAAATTTTTACTTAGAATTAAAGCCAATTTTAAAGTATTAATTATTATTTAAGTAAAGTTAATTTATGCATTATAAATAAAACAACAATTTACGTATAAAATATATTTATTTTACAAAATAATAAGAAAACCAGATAAAAACAATTGTATTTCAAAAATAATAATTACAGATAGATCATGGAATAAATAACCCTTATATTCAACTGATGTTCAATTCACGTAAATATTGTACCATTTTACAAATATTAGACTAATCAAGACAAATTAAAAATAAAAATTTAATTAAAAAAAAGTAAAAGATTGTCCTGACATTATATTATTTTCCCAAAATACCCAGACTAAAATAATACTCCTACCATTATAAAAAAGGCAATTAGGAACATTGAAACAAAACAAAATATTCCATAAAATTTTCCTAAATCACATAATTTTTGTGTTGGTGTAATAGTTGCAAAGGCTCTTTGTTTTATCGTTTTCACCCATTCCTTGTTTCCTGAGAAAAAAATTAATTAAATATAAAGCATTTGCCTCCAGAACTAATAAGTTAGCAACAAAGACTATATATATTATTAGTCTTTGCCAGACAGCACAAAATATAAAATATTGTTGACATTTTTGTCTAAATGCTGTACTATATTATTATTTTTGATGTAATGGTCAGTTAATGCGATATAGTGTTTTTTTTATCTGATGGTTACAAAAGATAACTGTATCTAATAATTATTATAAATAACAAAATATACAGTATAATATATATATCCAGATATTATCAATATTTCATATAGATACACAACTGTATAAACTTCTTCCAGTGTATATCAAATATATATATATATTTATTTATTTATTTATTTATTTATTGGCTCTCTTTTTTAAAAAAAATTAAACATTTATTTGATTTACTGGTGGGCATGCTAAAAAGTTTAATAAATATTAAATGAGTATAAAAGAGTTAATAACCAGTAACTATAAGACAAATATAAATTAAACTTCAATTAAAATGTATGACCTAAAAACCAACTTATTTTATTTTATTTCATATTTACCTATTCTAAAGAGAATGTATAGCATTGGTCGGTTGGATAAGAAATTCCAAATTTCGGTTTTTTTTCAAAAATAACTTTTTCTAAAAAAACAGCCTGCAGACAGGCAAAAACATATAGTGCATTGATGACATTTCAATAAAATGTGATATAATTTTGATATTTTATTGTTGTTGTTTAGTTGATTAATAGATTTTGAGTGGTGATTTTTTTTTAATTTTTAAAGATTTTATAATTGAACAAAGAGCTAGCAAACTGAGCAAAAAATCAAATAAAAAATGGTCCTTGGATATGGTGAGATTTTCACCAATTATCTAAACAGAATAAGAGGTGATATAATATTTTGACATATTGAGTGTTAAAAAAATATTCTGAGCTTTGCGTGTAGTAGCCCTATGTTCACTACTGTTTATGTTTTCTTATAAATTCTATATAGCGCCATATTATTTGGGTTGTGCTGCAATCTTTTGGGGAATAACTGACAACTGAACATTTATCCAAGTTTTGATGCTATCCATGTAAGGCTGGGTGGCCAATTATGCATTTAAAACCTAACCTATGGTTTTCAATATAAGTAAAACCACTATAAGTTTAATGGTGCTGTTTGACTTTGTTCAGCTCTGTTTGATTTCAGTAGGTGTACTTGCATTAAAAACAATAGGCTAAATTTTGAATACGTTATCCGCTTCACTCAGCATTTGGTGGCACTCAGCGTAACTGTTGTCGTATAATATTTATTTACATCTAGTCAGCCATTCATGTCATGCATCCATATTTGCAAAATTTAAATATTACTACTGTATTATAAAGAGTTCTTATTAATTTTTGTAAATTAAATGAATTAGTTCATTATATTAGTTTATATTAGAATTTGCATTTTTTTAAACAATTATTAATTATATACATATGGGTTTTTTGGACTTTAAAGTTATTCAATTTTAATTGCAGTCATTATTATTGTTAATGACTTAGTGTTAGTCTATGTTTTAAATTTATATTTACACTTCAGTTTTATTGTTTTGTAATAGGTTGACATTTAATTGTTATTTTTACATTTCAGTAATAAATTATAAAAATGATGATACAACTGGAAGGCTATATTTACTTATAATTAAAGTTAATGTCTATTCATAAAATTGTACTGATTTTAACAAAAATGTTCATTAAGACTTTGACTCATGGATTTACAAAGGTAATTATAGTTTTTAGATTTAAAGAAAACTATATATTAACAAAAATTGTAATTATAACATATTACACCCCGCAGGTGGTGCAGACTAGCTGCACCTATAGAGAAGACTTAGACATCCCTCGCGATACCCAAGCCTAACATACAGTTACACTTACAACACTACGCTTACAACTTTAACACTTTACACTAACACTTACATTTAGGGAGGTGATAAAAGCTTCAATGTGCTTTTCGTCTTAAAATAACAAAACAAAAACAAAAATATAATATATTACAATTTATAGTAATTATAAACATAATAATTTCCTTATCAGTAAATATTAAATGACTCAGTAACAAAAATGATAAATGCAAAATTTTATACAAAAACTGGATAAATATATGTTATGTTGACTGTTAAAAGTTTAGGTTTGAAAAAATAAAGACAAGTATGTGTATTTAATTCTGAACACTAGAGGTAAACAATGTCTGATACACTTTGAGCCTAACAGCAAAATATTTGCGGCCTCTCAAAGTTTACGTAAATATTTATCCAATGTAATTATCAATCAATACCCACACATAGTGGCTCTTCAAGTAAAAAAGGTTTAAAATATAAGGGTTGTGCAAATACATTTATGCCCAACATTTTAAAAAGGAAACCCAACCTAATTTGAAAGACAGTTAATTCTGGAAGTACTGTGTATTATAATATGGCACAATGTGTTGTAATCAATCTTTAACAACAGTTTATGAAATATGGTTCATTCCAATTTGTAGTTCTACCACAATTTAAAAACCACTTCTTCAGAGTCCATTAATCTTTACTTAATAGAATCCTTACTTTCAATATGAACTTCTCTGTGAAAGTGTTTTTAAAAAAATATATATATATATATATATATATATATATATATATATATATATATATATTGCTTATAAATAATTAACAATTTTATTTTAAAATGCTTAATCTTGTAATTGTTTAAATCACTGGTCACCAAACTTTCCAGCCTTTATTGGGCTTGTACTGATTACTCCAGTAAGTTCCAAGTTCTAAAACCATTATAATTTTCCTGCCATTATCTATAATTTCTAGAGTAGGTGCAAGTATATGCCCTAAGACAGCATACTTTATAAATTTAGCTAAATTTACTGGTTTGATTACTATTGTCTATGACCAGGACACTTGATGACATAAGGTGGTCAACAGCGGAAATAGCTAATGTTAGAACCCTTTATTGCTGATAGATAGTGCCAGTAGTACATTCAAAAGCACAGTTAGTTTTGGTGTATTCCACTCACTTTGAAATGGCAGTAATTAGAGTATGAAAAGACTAGTGGCTCAACTGGGAATCAGTCTGCCTAGGAAAGGCAAAAGAAGCAAAACTGTCTATTGTGAAATAAAGTAGTATGTAAATCCGTTTAAAAGACATCTTTGAATCAACCAATGCTCATACATAACAGTATTTTGATTTGACTTGTTTTTGTGTGTGGTTTACTAGTATGGAGAAGAAGTAGTATAGATAGTGAATGCAGAACATTCAAAAATCAATATCAATTTTTTGTGAGTGTGTCCAGTAATAAGGATGCTATGTTAGATTTGCAATGAAATTCAGGCAAAATGAAATATCCATTCTCAAAGAATGACATTACATGTCATTATGAAAAGAAACATTTTAAAAATTAATCAAAATATACAGGAAGTTGGCAGACAGACAAAATGAAATATCCATTCTCAAAGAATATGACATTACATGTCATTATGAAATGAAACATTTTAAAAATTAATCAAAATATACAGGAAGTTGGCAGTTATCCATTCTCAAAGAATGACATTACATGATTATGAAAAGAAACATTTTAAAAATTAATCAAAATATCCATTATCATTCTCAAAGAATATGACATTACATGTCATTATGAAATGAAACATTTTAAAAATTAATCAATATATACAGGGTCTTGATAATTATTATGATTAGAATAAGCTCCCACTTATTCTATTTTCATCCTTACTCACAAGAACATGATTAACTATGTCTGCCATCACAATGTCCTGCATGTAAGGGTAAGGCCAATACAATGGGTGGTTGCCAGATATTCTGGAGTTCTTTTTAATACACGCATTAAAGACCTCCTGTAGGTCCTTCATATTTTGTGTTATATTGTACAATTTTTTAAGGAATTTTGGAAATAAATAAATTTTTAATCATTATTGTAACATTATTGTTAGTATAGTAATTAAGAAGATAATATTATTTTGTTCACAATCATACTAAAAAAAAAATTGTGTTGTTGTTGGCAATTATATGTAAGTCATTATTTGCACTAAATTTTACAACATCAAAAAAATATTACTATATTAACAAATAAAGGCTATTATAAACTTTTGAAATAATTATACCCGATTTAATTTACAGATATTCATTTTAACAAAATATTTCTTATACTTTCTGCCAACTAAAAATTAATGTTGGGGCAACAGCAGAGGTTTTCATGAATATAACATGTCTTGGCCCATTGAAGATAATTCATTGGCATAATAACTAACCACTGTGCAACTTAGCTGACAAAATCCCAACATTGGGCCAACAATGTGTGCTACTGGGGTCTTGATAATTATTATGATTAGTGTTCCATTTGGCCAGCTTTTTGTTGTGCAGTGAGCTCCCACTTATTCTATTTTCATCCTTACTCACAAGAACATGATTAACTATGTCTGCCATCACAATGTCCTGCATGTAAGGGTAAGGCCAATACAATGGGTGGTTGCCAGATATTCTGGAGTTCTTTTTAATACACGCATTAAGCCAATGTCTGATACTCGATCACGGATATCTTTATAATTTGGAGTTAGCCAGGTTATGTAAGTTGTATGGGAATATGTGTATATTTCTTTCTTGTGTAGATGAATAAGAGTAATATGAGCTAGAGAAATGGTGAAGTCACTAAACACATCAGCTTCTCATTTCAACTGCTTCCATTGACAGTCAAATGTCAAACACAAAAAAAAAAAAAAAAAAAAAAAAACTGACATTGCTAAGGCTTAAGCAACTTATAATTTATATTATTGGTCTTGTGATAATTTTTTGTTGTTGTGTCAGTTGGAAGTTAAAATTTTAATAGCTGAAAGGTAATTATAATAAGTTATAAATTACAGAATATGTATTTTAATAATACAGAATTCCCTCCCACCAGTGCTGAACTATATATTTACCAGGAGAACATGTCTGGCAACAGTTTTTTTAGGTTTCTTAACAGCATTTAGATGTGTTCCTACAAACTTTTTTTCACAGTTGTACTGGTCTGGGCATCTGTAAGCACAGTGTACTCTGCTGCCTCAGGTTAGCTGTTCTTTCTTATTACTTATTAACTAGGGCCTGAAATAAGCTATTTGTTTTAAAATTGTTTACAATATTAATTAATTTACTTTGGAGCTAATGAATTATATGGATTCACACTAGACTGTATGCAATTTTGGACCAATCTGATTTAATCTTTGCACAAAAATAGATTCCAATAATTAATTGGGCTAGTTTGTTACTTAATAAGATCAGTTCAACAATTTTCAAAAAGTTATTTTTTTTTAAATCTTAAATTGTTAATATATCCTATGTTAAATATTTAATATTAATATTTCTTTTATTATACAGTTTTTGAAAATCTAATCACTATTTTGATTAGTGTTAAAATGTGTATAAATTAGTATTTTTAATATCATATTCTATTAAAACTATAAAATTAATTTGTCAACAATCAGGATTTGTTTTCATATTTTTGATGTAATTTGAAAGTTTTAGAATATTGATATACATAATTATTCAATAAAAGCTTATGAGCTGATTCAGATTTCTAAGAATTTTTTTCTTAGAATTCATGTCATCATATCAGCATATATAATGCTTACTTTGCTTTCATGTGATATTATTTTCTATTAAATTCACGTTGTTAGTTATTACTATAGACCCTGCAGGGGGTGCAGACTAGCTGCGCCTATTGAGAGGATGTAGACGTTCCTCGCGGTATCCGAGTCTAACACACACTTACACATACATACACTACACTTACGACTTTAACACGTTACACTCACACCTACATTTAGGGTGGCGTAGTAGTTTTATTTATTGTGATGCTACAATGAGAAGAGACCAAGTGGACTGTGCATGTTTACAAATACGCGTATAGTTTCCTGTTCGGGCTGAGTCAACACACTGCCTTGTCAAATAAATATGTCTGTGATTGACAACAGTTTCATGATTATGTCACTAAATTAAAAGATGTAATTTTTTCAAAAACAAAAATCAAATGAAAATATTGAACACAATGAACCTGTAATACATCGTTTCATTGCGGTATTTACATAACTTTTGCGCGCCGAATAATCGCCCCGTAGCAGTATTCACACAACTTTTGTGCGCCGATGTAATCGGTCCGTGGCGGTAAACAGACAACGGCGTCCGTATTACATCGGTCCGTGGCGGTAATCACACAACTTTTGCGCGCCGAATAATCACCCCGTAGCAGTATTCACACAACTTTTGTGCGCCGATGTAATCGGTCCGTGGCGGTAAACAGACAACGGCGTCCGTATTACATCGGTCCGTGGCGGTAATCACACAACTTTTGCGCGCCGAATAATCGCCCCGTAGCAGTATTCACACAACTTTTGTGCGCCGATGTAATCGGTCCGTGGCGGTAAACAGACAACGGCGTCCGTATTACATCGGTCCGTGGCGGTAATCACACAACTTTTGCGCGCCGAATAATCACCCCGTAGCAGTATTCACACAACTTTTGTGCGCCGATGTAATCGGTCCGTGGCGGTAAACAGACAACGGCGTCCGTATTACATCGGTCCGTGGCGGTAATCACACAACTTTTGCGCGCCGAATAATCACCCCGTAGCAGTATTCACACAACTTTTGTGCGCCGATGTAATCGGTCCGTGGCGGTAAACAGACCAACGGCGTCCGTATTACATCGGTCCGTGGCGGTAATCACACAACTTTTGCGCGCCGAATAATCACCCCGTAGCAGTATTCACACAACTTTTGTGCGCCGATGTAATCGGTCCGTGGCGGTAAACAGACCAACGGCGTCCGTATTACATCGGTCCGTGGCGGTAATCACACAACTTTTGCGCGCCGAATAATCGCCCCGTAGCAGTATTCACACAACTTTTGTGCGCCGATGTAATCGGTCCGTGGCGGTAAACAGACCAACGGCGTCCGTATTACATCGGTCCGTGGCGGTAATCACACAACTTTTGCGCGCCGAATAATCACCCCGTAGCAGTATTCACACAACTTTTGTGCGCCGATGTAATCGGTCCGTGGCGGTATTCACACAAATTTTAGCTAGCTGTATTAGTTTGAAAGATAGGCAGGAGGTCCATACAGGTAAGCCCTTATAACCGGCCTGGCTGCATTTTCTTGTTTAAACAAGTGATTGCTGTTAATTTAAATTTTAATCTTAAGTGGAAAGAAGAGTAAAGTAACTTTACATAACACTTATTACTTGTACTTATAGATCTGACTTTGTTATTTAACTTAATATTACATTACCCTTGTGTAGTGTTTCCCAATCAGTTGTATCTTTATTGCTGTTATTCAGTGAATGCTTTATGTTTCAGCTTTAGGAGTTAACTTCACGAAATGTTACGAAGAATATGAGAAACTTTTAGGATTTTTACAGCATGATTTAAAAAAGGATATTTCTGCAATTGTTAATGGTATGCACTAGCAATCTACAAATTAGCTTTAATAGAAATTATTAACATCTGAAATTGTATAAAGTCTTGTTAATATTTTTCTCTATTTAAATACTGGATAGTACTTTTGATATTAGTTATTGTGTGGTAATAAACTATTCCTGTTTCATAAGAAATTGTAAAAACTTCAAATTGGCTTTTTATTTTTCACATATTTTGAAGATTTTAATATGGAAATATCTGAGTGACTATAAGAGTTAATAAGATGAAATTTGATATTCAGAGATTGTAGCTTAATCTAAGATTGGTTGATAATTATTCAGATCTTCCTCTCAGTTCAGAAAGCCTTTAGTGTAGGGATGCACAGACCGCGGCCCGCGGGCCGCATGCGGCCCGCCGGTGAAATTCTGGTGGCCCGCCGTCACCAAAATAATACTCTCGTACATTCGAAAAATATTGAATTCTGTATCAGAATAAAACCAAAAAAAATTTGTTCAAAAGTAAAGACGTCCATAAAACTTATGAAAATTATTCAAATACCGCGCCAGTTCATGAATGAAACGACGCCGTCGAATTAGTCCGAATAGTCCCGAATAGTGTCAACAGAAAGAAGCTGTTTAATAGTGTAGGAGAGGACCTAGGAGCTGTGCCTAGCCCAGAGGAGTGGGAGGTGCAAGGTGGAGGGGCAAAGGGCAGCCCTTCAGTCCTGCAGTCCTGACCGAGACGTGGCAGACTTCTCGAAGTAGTGTTCTGTGTTTTGTCTGATCTTCTGTACCGCCGTAACTGTTTGTTTCTGTGTTGTTGTTTGTTAACCCTTTTTTATTTTGAAGTCTTATTAAAGTTTTTTTATCATTCTTGCATATAGTTTAATCCAAATTCAACGTAGATCTACTGTTGCAGTGTTAACCCGTCAAGTGTATAATTGTGTTGTGAAATCGTAAGTAAAACTCTGTTATCAATAAATGTTTCCCTACCTATTTATTCAATTATTCTTGGTAATTTAAAAAAGGATGGGTAATTTAAGTAGGTACTGTAATTGTTTTTAGGTGCAGTGTTAACCCTAGACAGGATTATAGCATAACATGGACAAGCCAGGACCTAGTAAAAAACGTAAGGCTAAAGATGAAAATCGGCAGTTTCAAGAAATATGGACTGAGAAATATTTTTTTGTATGGTTGCATAACAAAGTCGTTTGTTTAATTTGTAAGAATTCTGTTGCGATTGCAAAGGAATATAATGTAAAAGGCACTATGAAAGCGCAGCATTCTTCTTTTACCAAATTTACAGGCGAATTAAGAAAGCAAAAGTGTTGTCTTTGAAACAGGAGCTTATTGGTCAGCAAACTGTGTTCACAAAACTCATTGAAGATTCAGAAACGGCTACAGAAGTTAGTTTTGAAATTTCTCGAATGATAGCAAAGCGAAGTCGCCCCTTCAATGATGGAGATTTTGTAAAAGAATGCATTGAAATCGCCGCTAAGAAAATGTGTCCAGAAGCAGCAAAAAAGTTTGAGAAAATTCAACTGAATCGTATGACAATCCAAAGATTTAATTATGTCTTTGTCAGCTAATATTGCGGAACAATTAACTGAAAAGACTAAGATAATTGAATTTTTTTCATTGGCACTCGACGAATCAACTGATATTAGTTCCACAGCTCAACTACTCATATTCATACGAGGTGTTACTCAAGATTTTGAAGTCGTAGAAGAGTTATTAGGAATGTGTTCATTGAAAGGTCAAACTAAAGGAGTTGTTATACTCAATGTACTTTTGGATGAGTGTTCAAAAACTGGTTTTGACTTATCAAAATTATCGGAATTGTGACTGACGGTGCTCCTTCTATGATTGGTGTCAATTCGGGCTAGTTACTTTGCTAAAAAAGTATCTGCAAGAAAAAACATAAACGCTGAAGATCTCATGCAGTTTTATTGCATCATACACCAAGAAGCCCTTTGTTCTAAAAAAATTGAATTTCAAAATGTCATGAAGGTGGTAGTTTCAACTGTAAATTTCATCAAATCACGAGGACTCAATCACAGGCAATTCAAACAATTCCTTGATGACATCGAAAGCGAATATGGAGATTTGCTGTTTTATACAGAAGTAAGGTGGCTAAGTCGTGGATTGACACTTGAACGATTTCTAAATTTAATAGAAGAAATTGGAATATTTCTGGTGGAGAAGCAAAGGATGTCCCGGAACTTAAAAATCCTGATTGGTTGTGTGATTTGGCTTTTTAGTTGACATTACAAATCATTTGAATGTCTTGAACACACGGATTCAAGGCAAAAATCAACTGATATCCCAGCTCTACGCTCATGTATCATCCTTTCAATGCAAGCTGACTCTTTTCAGATCGCAACTGACTTCTGGAAATTACAATCATTTTCCGAATTATAAGAAAATGGCGAAAAATTCAACAAAACTGCGATTAATTTCAGTTATGTAGAAAAGCTGGATATTCTGATTCACTCTTTTCAAGACAGATTTTCGGACTTCAAAAAGTGAAACCTCTGTTGGACATATTCAGCAATCCTTTCTCGATTTCAGTTGAAAATGCGCCAGAGTCAATGCAGTTAGAAATTATCGATTTGCAAAGCGACCAAGATTTGCGCAACAAATTCAACGAGGAGACTTGTTGAACTTTTACCACTGCATTGACAAAAATATGTACAAAGAGTTGCGCATAAACGCTCTGAAATGTGCCAGCTTATTTGGTTCTACCTATATATGTGAACAAACTTTTTCAATACTGAATAATAATAAAACAAAAATCGAAACCGCCTTGCAAATGAAAGTTTGGAAGCAGTTTTACGTGTTGCTACAAGTAAATTTGACCCAAATATAAAAAAGATTGTAAGCACTATGCAGTGCCACGCTTCAAATTAATAAATTATTTTTCAATTTTAATACATTATATGCATTTTTTATTGTCTTTAATTACCTATACTACTGGCGGCCCGCCATCAGTTCATGATTTGCCCGAGTGGCCCCTAGTTTTAATAAGTCTGTGCATCCCTGCTTTAGTGGCTATCGTATTTTCCTGATTAGGTCAGCAATGCTAAGTAGTGTTCAATCATCCTTTTTCTATTAAAGTGAATTAGTTCATTATATTAGTCTATATTTGAATTGAAGTTTATTGACACATATTGATTTTATACATACGGTAGGGGCTACATTGTTATGATACTTGCTTGTTTTTTGTTGTTTTTTGACCTTAAACTGAATTTAAAAAATTTTATTGTTAGATAATTAGGGTTACAACTGGAAAGCTATGTTTATTTATAATGAAAGTTAATGCTTTTTCATACAATTGTACTAATTTTATAAATAAAAATGTTCATTAAAACTTTGACACATTTATTTACAAAAATAATCAAATTTTTTTTTATAAAGAAAAGTGTATATTAAAAAAAATGTATAATTACAATATTGTAATTTCTTTATGAATAAAAATTAAGTGACTCGGTGACAAAAATGACAATTGCAAAATTTTATACAAAAAGTAATATATTGATTGTTAAAAGTTTAGGATTGAAAGAATAAATTCAAATGTGTGATTTTATTCTGAGCACTAGGGGTAAACAAGGTCTGATACCCTTTTGAGTTTAACAACAAAACATTGCAAGCCACACATAGTAACCCTCTCATAGTTTGGGTAAATATTTATCCAATATAATTAGAAGATCATCAATACCCACACATAGTTGCTCTTCAAGAAAAAGGATTACAATACAATATAGGATTGTAAAAATATATTTGGGCCCAAAATTTTAAAAAGGAAACCAAATTAATTTGAAAAATAGTTAATTTTTCAAGTACTGTTTATTATAATATGATTTACAATTTGTTGGAACACTAGTTAATGAAGTGTGGTTTGATCCCATTTTGTAGTTCGACATTTTTAAAAACCACTTCTTTAGTGTCCTAATCTTGGCCTAACCGAATCCTTGGTTACAATTCTCTGTGAAAGTGTTCATAGAAAATATAAAATTTTCTTACAAATAATTAACAATTGTATTAAAAAATGCTTAATCTTTTAGTCATTTAAGTAAATTAGGGTCATTTCAACAGGTGGTCCTGAATTTGGTTGGCCAAAATTGGAACCTCTCTTTATCCCCAATACTGAACTGAAATTTAAGAATGTTATGTGGAATAATATAACAACTCTGAAAGTCTATGGAATGACTAACTTTAAAATCAAAGGTGTAAGGTAAGGAAAATATATAAATTTATGAAGTATAATTATTTTAAAAATATAATATAGTAGTAATACAAGTATAACTTTTTTGCTACATAAATTACTATGAAATATTTTCCTGTTAAAAAAATATACAAAAATCGTATTTCTTATGTTTTACATCTTTTTATTCTTTATGTCAAGAGTAATTAAAACAAAATCTTTAAATTAAAAAAAAATCTTTGATTGTTAACCTTTCATCAATTATTTTACAAAATCATTTTCCTTTGTGTTTGATGTTTTGGTGTTGATGTAAAAATCATTTTTACATATTTTAAAGTTTTTTTTTAGTTGAAAATTAAAATAGAAATGATTTTTTTATTGTCAACGTTTTGTTGTTGTCAGTCAATAATATTTATGTTATCTATGTTACAGTATATACCAACATTTTGGTTGTGAAAACGAAGTGGAACTGGAAGTTAATTCACCTTCTATTGTTTTAGAGAGTGATTATATGTTAAATAATATATTTTTACTGTTTATGGGCTACTGTAATATGACTTTGAGTAAGTAAATAGAATAGTAAGTAAAAATATAGTAGTAATTCTTAATTTTGATTTGCAAATGAAATTACTGAATAATTTTTCACATACTAATTTAATTATGGTAAATAATTCTTATAGACACTATAGTCTATCCTTTATATTTAATTTAAAATTTATTAGCAGGTTATAATTTGTCATTAAAAGTTGGAAATACTAAGACGCTCTATAATATAGAAATTCACTTGATCATATGTCATTACATTACAGAATGTAAATATACCATTTTATTGGTCAGCTTTGTAATTATAATGTTCATACCAAATGAAAATGAGGTTAAGATTAAAATAAGAAAGAAATAATGCTTAGTATGTATTAATAGTGGTAGATGTAGGTTATGTGAGAATGTGCTTTTATTTAATATCATTCAATAGGTCAGAAATTCAGCAATTTGGTGAAGGACTAGTAGAAACTTACATTGATCATTACTGTAACTCAGCATCTGTGGGGCGGGGGAAGGATATGAACGGGGAGCATATTGTTAAATTTCCATGGGGATGCATAATGAAACAGGAACCATGAAGAACTAACATAATGATAGAAGGATTAAACAAATAAAATTCAATTCTTTAATCAGACAGTTAATGTAGCGGATAGAATAACTAGAAGAAAATCTTTCAAACTTGCATATTGACTAAGTATATTACTCATTCCATGGACAGCAATGTTGACAAAGATCATCTCATTGTCATCAGGAAATTATACCCTAAGAAACAGGGTAGAACCTACCAGAACAAAATTGGAGAGCTTTATGAAGAATGTTATATGACTATTAGAAATAATAAATCTTGAGATGTAATACTTTAGCCTTTTCTTCCAAAAAGAAATTTTTATAATAATTCAAAACAAGAATTTTGTTATAGTAGTAAGCTATCCATGTATCAGACTTAAATTACATTTTTAGAAGTATTTTTCTTAATTGAATTTAATATTTATTAATATCAAAAGTATTATTATTTACACATTTTTTTGTTAACAAATAATATTTTAATTTATTTTATTGAGATTACTTGTTGTGTTCCAGCAAATGTTCTTTCTACTATTAATTTTAATATTGAAGAATATAAATTAAGAGGAATT